>CM034235.1:32878551-34078551 GCA_019916065.1 Vitellaria paradoxa
AAAAAAAAAAAAACAAAAAATGCGAAAAAAAACAAAAAATGAATAGAAATATTACTTTAACCAGACACCTAAGCGCCAAGTTATAGCCGTTTTTTATTTGAATTTGTAGATCGTGTAAAAATAAAAAAAATGAAGACAAATATCATTGTAATCGGATACCCGAGCAACAAATTTTGGCCGCATTAATTTAAATGTGCAGATCACGTAAAAATACAAAAAATAAAGACAAATATCATTGTAATCGGCTACCCGAGCACCAAGTTTTGACTGTTTTTAATTTCGATGCACAACTCACGTAAAAATATAAAAAATGAACAAAATATTGCTCTGACCAAACACACGGGTGCCAAGTTATAGCTGTTTTTAATTTGGATTCGTAGATCACATAAAAATACAAAAAAAGAGGACAAATATCATTATAATCGGACACCTGAGCACAAAGTTCAAGCCGTGTTTAATTTAAATGTGCAGATCACGTAAAAATACAAAAATTGAACAAAAATATTGCTCTAACGAGACGCCTGAGCGCCAAGTTATAGCCATTTTTAATTTTGATTCGTAGATCACGTAAAAATACAAAAATTGAGCACAAATATCATTGTAATCGGATGCCCGAGCACCAAGTTTTGGCCGTTTTTAATTTAAATACGCAGATCACGTAAAAATATAAAAAATGAACAAAAATATTACTCTGACCAGACACCCGAGTGAGAAGCTATAACCGTTTTTTAATTGAATTGGTGGATCGCGTAACAATATAAAAATGAAGACCAATATCATTGTAATCAGACCCCCAAGCAACAAGTTTTGGCTGTTTTAAATTTAAATGCGCAGATCACGTAAATATACAAAAAATGAAATAAAATATTACTCTGACTAGATGCCTGAGCACCAAGTTATAGCCGTTTTTAATTTTGATTCGTAGATCGCAAAAAAATACAAAAAATAAAGACGAATATCATTGTAATTGGACATCGGAGTGCCAAGTTTTGGTCTTTTTTAATTTAAATGCGCAGATCACGTAAAATAGTAAAAAAAAGAAGAAAAATATTACTCTAACTAGACACCTGAGCACCAAGTTATAGCTGTTTTTAATTTGGATTCGTAGATCGCATAAAAATACAAAAAATGAAGACAAATATCATTGTAATCGGACACTAGAGCGCCAAGTTTTAGTCGTTTATAATTTAAATGCGCTGATCATGTAAAAATACAAAAATAAAATAAATATTACTCTAACCAAACACCCGAGCGCCAAGTTATAGCCGTTTTTTAATTTGGATTCGTAGCTCGCTTAAAAATACAAAAAATGAAGACAAATATCATTGTAATTGGACACCTGAGCGCCAAGTTTTAGCCATTTTTAATTTTAATGCGCAGATCACGTTAAAATACAAAAAATGAACAAAAATATTGCTCTAACCAGTCACTCGAGCGCCAACTTATAGCCGTTTTTAATTAGGATTCGTAGATCGTGCAAAAATACAATAAATGACAACAAATATCATTGTAATCGGACACCCGGCCACCAAGTTTTGGCCGATTTTAAATTAGATGCGCTGATCACGTAAAAATATAAGAAAAGAACAAAATTATTACTCTAACCAGACACCCGAGCGCTAAGTTATTGCTGTTTTGTAATTTAGATTCATAGATCACGTAAAAATACAAAAAAAAAAGACAAATATCATTGTAATCGGACACCTAAGCGCCAGGTTTTGGCCGTTCTTAATTTCGATCCATAAATCCCGTAGAAATACAAAAAATAAACAAAAATATTGCTCTAACCAGACACACGGGTGCCAAGTTTTGGCCGTTTTTAATTTACATGCACGAATCTCATAGAAATATAAAAAATGAACAAAAATATTACTCCAACTAGACACCCGAGCGCCAAGTTATAGCCATTTTTAATTTCGATTCGTAGATCGCGTCAAAATACAAAAAATAAAGACAAATATCATTGTAATCGGACACCGAAGCGCCAAGTTTTGGTCCTTTTTAATTTAAATGTGCAGATCACGTAAAAATACAAAAAATGACCAAAAATATTACTCTAACTAGACACACCAGCGCCAAGTTATAGCCGTTTTTAATTTAGATTCATAGATCGCGTAAAAATACAAGAAATGAAGACAAATATCATTGTAATCGGACACCGAGCACCAAGTTTGGGCCGTTTTCAATTTAAATGCACAGATCACGTGTGAATACAAACAATGAACAAAAATATTACTCTAACCAAACGCCCAAGCGCCAAGTTATAGCCGTTTTTAATTTTGATTCGTAGATCGAGTAAAAATACAGAAATTGAAGATAAATATCATTGTAATCGGACGCCTGAGCACCGCGTTTTGGCCGTTTTTAATTTAAGTACGCAAATCACGTAAAAATACAAAAAATGAACAGAAATATTGCCCTAACCAGTCACTCAAGCGCCAACTTATAGCCATTTTTAATTAGAATTCGTAGATCGCACAAAAATACAATAAATGACGACAAATATCATTGTAATCGGACACCGAGTCACCAAGTTTTGGCCGATTTTAAATTAGATGCACAGATCACATAAAATACAAAAAAAGAATAAAAATATTACTCTAACCGGACACCTGAGCGCCAAGTTATAACTGTTTGTAATTTAGATTTGTAGATCACGTAAGAATACAAAAAATAAAGACAAATATCATTGTAATCAGACACCCGAGCGCCAGGTTTGGGCCGTTCTTAATTTCGACCCACAGATCTCATAGAAATACAAAAAATAAACAAAAATATTGCTCTAAACAGACACACGGGCGCCAAGTTTTTGGGCGTTTTAAATTTACATGCACGGATCTCGTAAAAATACAAAAAATGAACAAAATATTACTCTAACTAGACACCCGAGCGCCAAGTTATAGCCATTTTAAATTTCAATTTGTAGATCGCGTAGAAATACAAAAAATGAAGACAAATATCATTGTAATCCGACACCGAAGTGCCAAGTTTTGGACCTTTTTAATTTAAATGCGCAGATCACGTAAAAATGCAAAAGATGAAGAAAAATATTACTCTAACCAGACACACAAGCGCCAAGTTATAGCTGTTTTTAATTTGGATTCGTAGATCGCGTAAAAATGCAAAAAATGAAGACAAATATCATTGTAATCAGACACCCGAACGCCAAGTTTTGGCCGTTTTTAATTTAAATGCGTAGATCACATTAAAATACAAAAAATGAACAAAAATATTGCTCTAACCAGTTACTCGAGCGCCAACTTATAGCTGTTTTTAATTAGGATTCGTATATCGCCTAAAAATACAGTAAATGATGACAAATATCATTGTAATCAGACACCCGGCCACCAAGTTTTGGCCGTTTTTAATTTAGATGCGTAGATCACATAAAAATACAAAAAATGAATAAAAATATTACTCTAACCAGACACCCGGGCGCCAAGTTATAGCTGTTTTGTAATTTAGATTCGTAGATCATGTAAAAATACAAAAAATAAAGACAAATATCATTGTAATCGGATACTCGAGTGCCAGGTTTTGGCCGTTCTTAATTTCGATCCACAGATCCCGTAGAAATACAAAAAATAAACAAAAGTATTGCTCTAACCGGACACACGGGCGCCAAGTTTTGGCCGTTTTTAATTTACATGCACGGATCTCGTAAAAATACAAAAACTGAACAAACATATTACTCTAACTAGGCACCCGAGTGCCAAGTTATAGCCGTTTTTAATTTCGATTTGTAGATCACGTAAAAATACAAAAAATGAAGACAACTATCATTGTAATCGGGCACCGAAGCGCCAAGTTTTAGTCCTTTTTAATTTAAATGCGTCGATCACGTAAAAATACAAAAAATTAAGAAAAATATTACTCTAACTAAACACACGAGGGCAAAGTTATAGCCGTTTTTAATGTGGATTCATAGATCGCATAAAAATACAGAAAAAAAGACAAATATCATTGTAATCGGACACCCGAACATCAAGTTTGGGCCGTTTTCAATTTAAATGCACAGATCACATTAGAATACAAACAATGAACAAAAATATTACACTAACAAATACCCGAGCCACAAGTTATAGAAGTTTTTAATTTTGATTTGTAGATCGAGTAAAAATACAAAAACTGAAGACAAATATCATTGTAATCGGATGCCCGAGCACCAAGTTTTGGCCATTTTTAATTTAAATACGCAGATCACGTAAAAATACAAAAAATGAACAAAAATATTGCTCTAACTAGTCACTCGAGTGCCAACTTATAGCAATTTTTAATTAGGATTCGTAGATCGCGTAAAAATACAATAAATGACGACAAATATCATTGCAATCGAACACCCGACCACCTAGTTTTGGCCGATTTTAATTTTGATGCACAGATCCTGTAGAAATACAAAAAATTAACAAAAATATTGCTCCAACCGGAGACACGGGCGCCAAGTTTTGGCCGTTTTTAATTTACATGCACGGAACTCGTAAAAATACAAAAAATGAACAAAAATATTGCTCTAACTAGACACCCGAGCGCCATGTTATACCCGTTTTTAATTTCGATTCATAGATCGCGTAAAAATAAAAACAATGAAGACAAATATCATTGTAATCGGACACCGAAGTGCCAAGTTTTGGTCATTTTTAATTTAAATGTGCAGATCACGTAAAAATACAAAAAATGAACTAAAATATAACTCTAACCAGACGCTCGAGCGCCAAGTTATAGCCATTTTTAATTTCGATTCATAGATCGCATAAAAATACAAAAAATGAAGACAAATATCATTGTAATCAGACACCGGAGCGCCAAGTTTTGGTCCTTTTTAATTTAAATGCGTAGATCATGTAAAAATGCAAAAAAAGAGGAAAAATATTACTCTAACCAGACACCCGAGCGCCAAGTTATAGCCGTTTTTAATTTGGATTCGTAGATCACGTAAAAATACAAAAATGAAGACAAATATCATTGTAATTGGATACCCGAGCGCCAAGTTTTGGCCGTTTTTAATTTAAATGCACGAAACTCGTAAAAATACAAAATATGAACAAAAATATTACTCTAACTAGACACCCGAGCACCAAGTTATAGCCGTTTTTAATTTTGATTCGTAGATCGCATAAAAATACAATAAATGAAAACAAATATCATTGTAATCAGACACTGGAGCGCCCAAGTTTTGGTCCTTTTTAATTTAAATGCGCAGATCACGTAAAAATGCAAAAAATGAAGAAAGATATTACTCTAACTAGACACACGAGCGCCAAGTTATAGCCGTTTTTAATTTGTATTCATAGATCGCATAAAAATACAGAAAAAAAGACAAATATCATTGTAATTAATCGGACACCTGACCACCAAGTTTGGGCCGTTTTCAGTTGAAATGCATAGATCACGTTTGAATACAAACAATGAACAAAAATATTACTCTAACCAAACGCCCGAGTGACAATTTATAGCCGTTTTTAATTTTGATTCATAGATCGAGTAAAAATATAGAAATTGAAGACAAATATCATTGTAATCGGACGCCCGAGCACCGAGTTTTGGCTGTTTTCAATTTAAATACGCAGATCACATAAAAATACAAAAAATGAACAGAAATATTGCTCTAACCAGTCACTCGAGCGCTAACTTATAGCCGTTTTTAATTAGGATTCGTAGATCATGCAAAAATACAATAAATGACAACAAATATCATTGTAATCGGACACCCGGCCACCAAGTTTTGGCCGATTTTAAATTAGATGCGCTGATCACGTAAAAATATAAGAAAAGAACAAAAATATTACTCTAACCAGACACCCGAGCGCTAAGTTATTGCTGTTTTGTAATTTAGATTCATAGATCACGTAAAAATACAAAAAAAAGACAAATATCATTGTAATCGGACACCTAAGCGCCAGGTTTTGGCCGTTCTTAATTTCGATCCATAAATCCCGTAGAAATACAAAAAATAAACAAAAATATTGCTCTAACCAGACACACGGGTGCCAAGTTTTGGCCGTTTTTAATTTACATGCACGAATCTCATAGAAATATAAAAAATGAACAAAAATATTACTCTAACTAGACACCCGAGCGCCAAGTTATAGCCATTTTTAATTTTGATTCGTAGATCGCGTAAAAATACAAAAAATAAAGACCAATATCATTGTAATAGGACACCGAAGCGCCAAGTTTTGGTCCTTTTTAATTTAAATGAGTAGATCACGTAAAAATGCAAAAAATGACCAAAAATATTACTCTAACTAGGCACCCGGGCGCCAAGTTATAGCCGTTTTTAATTTCATTTCGTAGATCGCGTAAAAATACAAGAAGTGAAGACAAATATCATTGTAATCGGACACCGATGCGCTAAGTTTTGGTCTTTTTAATTTAAATGCGCAGATCACATAAAAATGCAAAGAATGAAGAAAAATATTACTCTAACTAGACACACGAGTGCCAAGTTATAGCCGTTTTTAATGTGGATTCGTAGATCGCATAAAAATGCAGAAAAAGAAGACAAATATCATTGTAATCAGACACCCGAGTACTAAGTTTGGGCCGTTTTTAATTTAAATGCATAGATCACGTTAGAATACAAACAATGAACAAAAATATTACTCTAACCAAACGCCCGAGCGCCATGTTATATACGTTTTTAATTTTGATTTGTAGATCGAGTTAAAATATAAAAATTGAAGACAAATATCATTGTAATCGAATACCCGAGCACCATGTTTTGGCTGTTTTTAATTTAAGTACGCAGATCACGTAAAAATACAAAAAATGAACAAATATATTACTCTAACCAGACACCCGAGCGAGAAATTATAGCCGTTTTTTATTTGGGTTCGTAGATTGCGTAAAGGTATAAAAAATGAAGACAAATATCATTAGAATCAGACCCCCGATCACCAAGTTTTGGTTGTTTTAAATTTAACTGCATACATCACGTAAAAACACAAAAAATGAACAAAAATATTACACTAACCGACGCCCAAGCACCAAGTTACAGCTGTTTTTAAATTCGATTTGTAGATCGCGTAAAAATACAAAAACTAAAGACAAATATCATTGTAATCAGACACCTGAGCGCCAAGTTTTGACCATTTTTAATTTCGATACATATACCACATAAGAATACAAAAAATGAACAAAAATATTGCCCTAACCAGACACACGAGCGCTAAGTTATAGCCGTTTTTTATTTGGATTCTTAGATCGCGTAAAAATACAAAAAAAGAAGACAAATATCATTGTAATCAAACACTCGAGGACCAAGTTTTGGCTATTTTAAATTTAAATGCGCAGATCACGTAAAAATACAAAAAATGAACAAAAATATTACTTTAGCCAAACGCCCGAGCGCCAAGTTATTACTGTCTTTAATTTTGATTCGTATATCGCATAAAAATACAAAAAATGGAGAGAAATATCATTGTAATCGGACATCCGAGTGCCAAATTTTGGACTTTTTAATTTAAATGTGCAGATTACCTAAAAACACAAAAAATGAACAAAAATATTACTCTAACCAGACACCTGAGCGCCAAGTTATAGCTGTTTTAAATTCGATTCATAGATCGCGTAAAAATACAAAAAAATGAAAAAAAAAATATTACCCTAACCAGACACCCGAGAGCCAAGTTGTAGCTGTTTTTTATTTGGAATCATAGATCGTGTAAAAATACAAAAAATGAAGACAAATTTCATTGTAATCGAACATCAGAGCGCCAAGTTTTAGTCGTTTTTAATTTAAATGTGCAGATCACATAAAAATAAAAAAATAAAACAAATATTACACTAACCAAACACCTGAGCGCCAAGTTATAGCCGTTTTTAATTTGGAGTCGTAGAGCACGTAAAAATACAAAAAATGAAGACAAATGTCATTGAAATCGGACACCTGAGCACTAAATTTTGGCTGTTTTTAATTTAAATGCGCAGATCACGGAAAAAAATAAAAAATGAAAAGAAATATTACTTTAACCAGACCCCTGAGTGCTAAGTTATAGCCCTTTTTTATTTGGATTCGCAGGTTGCGTAAAAATACAAAAAATGAAAACAAATATCATTGTAATCGAACACCTGAGCGCCACGTTTTGTCCACATTAAATTTAAATGTGCAGATCACGTAAAAATACAAAAAATGAAGACAAATATCATTGTAATCAGCCACCCGAGCACCAAGTTTTGACCATTTTTAAATTTGATGCGCAGATCACGCAAAATTACGAAAAAAAGAACAAAAATATTGCTCTAACAAGTCACTCGAGCGCCAACTTATAGCCGTTTTTAAATAGGATTCGTAGATCGTGTAAAAATACAATAAATGATGACAAATATCATTGTAATCAGACACTCGGCCATCAAGTTTTTGCCGTTTTTAATTTAGATGCGCAGATCACGTAAAAATACAAAAAAAGAACAAAAATATTACTCTAACCAGACACCCGAGTGCCAAGTTATAGTTGTTTTGTAATTTAGATTCGTAGATCACATAAAAATACAAAAAATAAAGACAAATATCATTATAATCGGACACTCGAGCATCAGGTTTTCGCCGTTCTTAATTTTGATCCACGGATCCCGTAGAAATACAAAAAATAAACAAAATATTGCTTTAGCCGGACACACGGGCGCCAAGTTTTGGCCGTTTTTAATTTACATGCACGGATCTTGTAAAAATATAAAAAATGAACAAAAATATTACTCTAACTAGACACCCGAGCACCAAGTTATAGCCATTTTTAATTTTGATTCGTAGATCACGTAAAAATACAAAAAATGAAGACAAATATCATTGTAATCAGACACCAAAGCGCCAAGTTTTGGTCCTTTTTAATTTAAATGCGCAGATCACATAAAAATGCAAAAAATGAAAAAAAAATATTACTCTAACTAGAAACACGAGTGCCAAGTTATAGCCGTTTTTAATGTGGATTCGTAGATCGCATAAAAGTATAGAAAAAGAAGACAAATATCATTGTAATCGGACACCCGAGCACCAAGTTTGGGCCGTTTTTAATTTAAATGCATAGATCACGTTAGAATACAAATAATGAACAAAAATATTACTCTAACCAAACGCCCGAGCGCCAAGTTTACATTTCAATTTCTTACAATCATATATTCACTATTCGGTTCATCCCAAGATTTACCACATATCAACATTTACCAACCTTATTAAACATTTAACATTTATCAACATATGCTATCCAACATCCATATCAATGTTACAGTTCATTCCATAGCTCATTACATATCACATTGATCAAACTATATTAAGCATTCCACATTTACCAAAATTATAAAACATATGTCTCTTTGTCAAGTTACCCTTTCACTTAATCAATCACAAGTTCATATACCTCAACATTTAGTTTACATCAAGACATATTCACAATCCTATTCGATTAAGACTGATACCTTAAGTAATCTTTCAAGTCATGCAATTCAAGGTGACTTTCACTTGCCCTTTCAAGTTAAATCCCATAAGCTTAAGTTAAACACTCCTTCATCACTTTTAAAAGCTCATTTCCCTCTTAAAATCCATGTAATTAATCAATTAAAAGTTTCATATAAAAACAAATTATCAACACTTTCATAAGTCTAAGGTAGGAGGTCAAACTAAGCAAAGACAGAAAAAGTGACCTAGTCTCTGTGGGTGCCCCACATAAGTTCACAGGCGCCCCTCTGTTATCCGGAATGTTACTTTGTTTTGGTTCAAGCTCTAAGTCATGTTTTTAGGTTCCAAACTTTATCGAATCCAATCTCTAACCTAATATCTCATTTTCTTGGGTTGTTTAGAACCTAGAAGACTCTAAAAAGTCCATCAAAACCAATTTTAATCCATCCATTCCTTCCACACAAAAATCTTGATTTTACCTATACATATACATATACACATCCATTCATCCACACAAATTCCACCTCCACGGTTTTCAAATCTTAAATAAATTTCATAGAAATATTTACTAGATCAAATACATCTCATATATGCTAAAATGAGACTAGAAATCCCTACCTCAAGTGGTAAGAAGATAGATCAACAAGAAGGTGTCTTAAGCTTCTAAACCCTCAAACTTTGATGAGGTCAATCTCCTCCCTCCTTGATCAAAACTACAAACAAATTACATAGGGAGGTTTCTTAAGGTTCTAATCACAATCTTGCAAAAGGAATTTGGGTTTCATGAAGGGTAGAAGGACCTACCTTGAAATCCCTACCCGGTTCCTTCTTTGTTCTCCTTTGCTCTTCCTTTGCTTCTCCACCGATTTCCTCTCCTCCAAGCTACTTCTCTCTCTCTCTCTTGCATCAAATCAACAATATATATTTATATAATATCAATATTTTAAGTCCCTCAATAGTAATCTTCAGGTTTCCCATCACCCCTAGCTAGGTATAGGTATTAATAGTGTAAGGCTCGGTTGGAAAATGCAGAGGACACCCTACTGTTGACTGTCTGTACAAGTGGGGTGCCCCTGATGGATCACGGGCGCCCCTCCTAGAGCCATGGGCACCCCTCATCATGCCCCCGAGTCAAAATGTTGACTTTTGAGCTATTTTGCCAATTTCTTCCAAAATTCACACCCCTAAGTCATCTTTAATGACTAATATAACTTAATTAACATACTAACATGCCAAAAACATGTTAAAACCATCAAATTATGTTAACATGAAAATTCAGGATATTACATTCTCCCCCCTTCAAAAATTTCGTCCTCGAAATTTCATACCACAGTCATATCCAAATTCCTAGGTAAATAGTCACGATGTCTCTTCCATAACTTGTACTCATATCTTTAAGCAAGTCCCTTATCCTCCTGAAATTTCTTACACATGTGAACTTGAAATTCTATTCATTAACCAATATTCAGATCACTTTACAAATTAATCATAACAATTCAAAAACACTAATAACTATACCTTCACTGTGCATCTTTAAACTCAGTAGTTATTCCAATGGCTCCTCAAGTAATAGCAATCAAATTTTCAAATCCTTATCCTTCATCCCTTACTATATGGTTTCCCATAATACTCTATCCGATCACCTTTCTTCCAAGTTTCTCCCTATGGGTCCAACATTGAAACATATGACCATAACACTTAATCCCTTTGTAACCGAAACTGGGGTTTGTCCAATCAAACTATATCACAAACCAAATAGGTCACATCATGACTATACTGAACTTGGGGTTGAAGTTAACCTTGAAAATTGCCATAAACATCTCCTTTGTAATCAAATTCTTCGTAATCCTTCTTCTCTATTCAAACATCTCTTCTTTCCAAGTATTGTTTTCCATTCTGGAACCCTTTTTGAGTCTACACGTTCATTCTTTTCCCTATCTCCAATTGTAAACGGAACTTACCTATTAATTTCTAACCTCATCATACTAAGCTCAATTAATTACGTCTATCCAAAGCCATTACTTTCCCTTAGCTCAATACTCCCACGTAGATACACACACCTTATAAACCAATTGGGAAGCCAACATTTTAACTAACCATATATTACATCATTAAACCAAACCAAACCAAACCAAGCTTTTTCCTACTAAGTGGGGTCGGCTATATGGATTTGTCGACGCCAATTAGATCTGTTTAGGGGCATGTCCTTCGATAAATCTTGGTAGGTCAGGTCATGTTTAATGGTTTCTTTCCAGCTTCTCTTGGGTCTACCTCTACCTCTCCTACTCCTGGCAATCTCCATACTTTCACACCTTCTAACAGGTGGCTCTGCTGGATGCCTTCTAACATGGCCAAACCATCTTAATCTATTTTCTCTCATTTTATCTTCAATCGGTGCTATTCCTACTTTGCTCCTAATCTCCTCGTTCCTAATCCTATCTTTCCTTGTAATCCCGCACATCTACCTTAGCATCCTCATCTCCGCAACTGCCATCTTCTGACCATGATTATGCTTTACTGCCTAACACTCTGATCCATATAGCAGCGCTGGTCTAACCGCTACATTATAATACTTTCCTTTCACCTTGAGGGGGACTTTTCGGTTGCACAAAACCCTCGAAGCACTCCTCCATTTGGTCCGCCCAGCTTAAATCCTGTGACTTACATCAGTATCAATCCCTCAATCTTGTTGCACCATAGATCCAAGGTACCTAAATTTATCTTTCTCTACAATCTTTTGTGTGCCTAAACTTACTTCTATACTACCCGTTATCCTACTTTGACTAAACTTACATTCCATATATTCTGTCTTGCATCGGCTTAGCCTAAACCCTTTTGTTTCTAACGTATCCCGCCACAATTCTAGCTTAGCATTCACTCCTTCTCTCGTCTCATCTACTAAAACAATATCATCTGCAAATAGCATACACCACGACACCTCATCCTGAATATGTCTTGTAATCTCATCCATAACTAAAGTAAACAAGTACGGGCTTAACGCTGATCCTTGATGTAAACCAATCGTGATACCATATATTACATCATTACTATTGTAAATTTCAATTTAAACCATAGGCAATCCAATGTAGAAACTCCTTAACTCATTGTTTAATGCCATTCCCGACAATTCATTCACAAATACATATGTGTTTACATACCATATCAACTTCGTTTCAACTTCAATAGATACTCATCCAATAATCAAGACTTCAACAAATGGTTAACACATTAATAACTGAAGAACATTCACATTTTACTTTTTTTTTTTTTTGGTAAGTAAGTATAAAATTTGGATTAATAGGGAAATTATGTACAATATCTTGGGGGCATACTCCCGCAAATCAAAATACAATTACTAATGGATCCTCCAATTGTCAAGTAAACTAAGGTCTACATTAGCCATCTTTGCATGATATTGTAAAAGTTTAGTTCTAACTACATGCTCAATCTTTTGCATAATACAAGCCACGGATGAGGAGTGTCCCTTGTATATTCTTTTGTTCCTTTCTTCCCAAGTGTAGTATACCAAACCAGTCCAAGCAAGCTTGCAAAGAACTTTATTGATGTGCTTCCCCCCAAACTTCCCCATAGCCCATAGAACTTCATGCTTTCACGGTTGTGTAGGCTTGACAATGAAGTATCTTTGTAACACCTTAGCTCTCAATTCAGCCGCAAAGGGGCATGTGAAGAAGAGGTGATCCATAGTTTCCACAGCATTACAACATAGGACGCAATTAGGATCTACATTCATCCCCCAACCAATCAATCTATCCTTAGTGTTCAACCTACCTTTGATGGCAAGCCAAAGAATGAAGCTTTGCCGTGGGATGTGTATGCTAGGCCAAACTAGATGATGCCAATCTACTTTTCGGTTCCTTCCTCGGATAGCATTCCAAGTTGCTTTAGCATTGTATACCCCATTCTTTGAAGCTTCCCAAACAAACTTGTCTTCAAGGTTGGCTCTCGGCTTGTATGTGGGCGAGTGGTCATGATTATCTCCTTTAGTTCCCATGTACACAGGTAAGGCCACTTCCATTCTCCATCTTCAATGATACGGCTAACTCTTGCTTCCTTGGAGATTCCAGCATCATAAGCTACCCGTGGTCCATATTTTGGAATCAAAGGACCTAGGGGATGCCAATTAGAATACCATAATGAAATAGAATCACCTTTGCCAACTTCATATTTAGAAAGGGATCTAGCTTCATCTCTTAGTTTTAGCAACTTCCTCCATGTCCAGGAACAATCTGCGGGTGGTTTTATTTCCCAAAACATTCACATTTTACAATTTGTCTAAATAGAAATCTAAACACCCCACCTCATTATCTCCATAAGAAAAAAAAATATACCAAGGTATTAATCAATCTGTGGCAGAAGCTCATAAAATGTTGTCCTGGAACTCTCTTTTCAACTCATCTTCTATTAATAGTGCTCAACCCTTAAATCATTCCTTTGAAACCTCAATAATTCTCTTAACTGCATTTAGACATACCATATGGAGTCACCATTCATAAGATATCATATGTTAAGCTCTCAAGTTCAATTCAACCAAAACCCCTCTCTATTCTCAGTTCTAATTTCCCTCACATTTGCCACAATCTTCTTCATACATGTAAGTCCAGGATAAATTTCTTAATTCTATTGATACTCAAGGGAAATTCCCAGTATTATCGTGCTCGAGTTAACCACAACAGAACGTTTATTCCACCTCTAGTATGTGCCTAAATTAATTGTCTCAAATTCTAACCAATATGATGAGTTTAGTATAATTGAGTCCTTTAAACCTTCTTCATACTTGCAACTATTCAACAAGATATCCCATTTCCAACTTTCTCTATTATTCTCTACTTCACGACTAAACTTCCATGTTATCTTCCATCCACCATGCAACAATTCATCTCATCGAGCAAAACCCAACAACTAATAAATTTACCTTATCATTCAAAACATAGCCAGTTTAACCCACCAGTGGGTGCCATAGGCGCACAAATCAGTCTCCCAGATTTAATAAACTCCTTTTCTTGCATCAACGTTAGGCAAGTAGTCAATAATCTCCTCTAAACACCTTCAGAATTTTGATAAATATCACCTTGTATATTATCTCACCATATCTCTTAATGCCATCATCACTTATGATGAGAAAATTAAAGGATCTTTATATTTAATCCAACAAGGTTTCCCACTTCAAAGAATCAACACAACCCCAACTCGTGGAGAGGCAATAATTCGGTTTTGAAGGAAGGGACAAAGCCAAGGAACCAACTCACAATAGAAACAAAGTTCTAAGGTAACTTGATTATCAAAGATAAAATAGTCAATTGGCTAAAATGACTAAGTCCAAGTTCTTTCAAGAAGCAAGGAAGAAAAGTCTCTCAAATTGATTTTCAAATCTGAAAATTACATCCTAATTGCCTTGGTGGCCGGCCACCTTGCTTATAAAACAAATACTTCAATCTTGGAACATCCCTCCAAGAATAGGAAAGGCCAAAAGACAAGCTTAAATGGCATTAACTCAAAAAGGCCCTCATTGGCTAGCAATTAGGGCAGTCATTGCATCAGTTCATTAACTCCAAATCAATTAAAACATGCATTAAATAAGGTCTTAAATACAAAACAATAAAAGACTGAAATGGGCTTGACTCTTGACATGGTAGACTTGAGACTTCATCTTTGGCCGAATAAGAGGCCACCATGTGGCTGCCACCTAGCCTTTAACTAATCTCCATTTGGCAATCCCCTTTGTCCACTTGGCAAAGAACTAGGCACTTGAATCCTTCTCTTTGACCGATTGCTTCCTCTTGTCCAAAAGCTTCCATGATCAAACTTTGGAGTTCCTTTGCTTTGGCTCTAGTTATGGGACCTTGATAGCTTAATGATGGAGCTCCTTCATCAACTTACCATGATCTCAATTGAAACCAACTTCTAAACCTCTTTCTTCCCAAAGTTTGTCTACTCACAGTGCACTTACTTATTCTCAACTCAGTTCACCCATTTGTAGCTATATCTCCATAATCATGCGTTTTCAAATAAAGATAGTCCCACGACTGGGATCCCATATCGCCCTTTCCATAATATAATCGAGGCATATCCTCTATATCACCATGACACTCAAACCCAAACCACTTGGCCAATCAAGTTTTTACAACTAACACTAATCTATAAAATCAAATGCCTTAATGCTCCAAAAGGTTAAGAATAATCAAACAAGTTCAATTTTTCAATTCACACATTACCATAACATATTAGCATTTCAATTCAGACAACCAAATAGGTTCAAATTTTCAATTCATACATGTCCATTTCCTCACCCATTAGCATTTCTCAATTAAGGAATTCAAATCGTAGTAGCCACATGTCGAGATACAATGGATCGAATTAGCCATTCAAGAAATATTACCAACATTGAACCAAATTCAACACAATAGCCATTCCAAAGTTACAATAGTGCATTTTACCAACATCAGTGAAATAGCAATGCCATCAAGTTTCAAGTAAACAATATAGGAATGAAAGAATTTTCTTAATGCGACAACTTTAGCACAATTCGGTAACCAAAATTTCAGGTGGCCAAGCCAAATGCTTATTAACATAACAATTTACAGAACTTTCAACTTAAAGAAATTTTCAACATTTTAATGTGCAAGTAACAATCAAGAGTTCAATAAAACATGAATTCAACTATGATCAGTTCCTTTCAAAGTTTAGAATTTCTAGGATTCATCCTACAATATATATAAATTGCAATAAGTAACATGGAGTATAACCTTCCTATATCATCTCTGAGTAACTCACCTTTGTGAAAATTTATGCCTCTATTACTATTATCCTCATCCCAACTAGTCTTGACATCCTAAGCATTCACTGAAAGTTACTTAACCACTATTTCACCTTACATAATCAAATACCTTCGGCATCCTTAGGTTCTAATGCATTCCAAATTGTTCTATTAGTTTATTTAACCACAACAAGACTTCAATGCAAAAATATCATAGCTAACACTGAGTTAGGCACAGGTAATTCCTCTTCATATACTTCCAATCTCCTCAATTAACATTGCCATCTAATCATTAGACATTATCACGTAACTCAATCTTCCCCATAACCTTCCATAATACTAAAAGCAATCCATTCTTCAAGTAAAAGTAATCATAAAATTTTATTCAACATATACCCTATGCCATAAAATGTTCTCATTATCGTTAACCCACACATTTGTGCTTTGCCCCAACTCATTTGAATCAATAAGTCCATTAACTAAGAGGTACTTGAGTAAGATAAAGGTGGTGCCCCACCAAATCCACAAAACTTAAACATCAAACACAATCTTGGCTATACTCAATTACTACACTAATTCCTCAAGGTCATTCGACCAAATATCACCTATCTCCAAACTTTGTCCCTTACAAACCAATTCAACATTTATTATTCTTGATGCCAAATGATTCAGTCAAAACTTTAAAACTCAATAAGCAACATGCTACCTTAAGTACCACCAAGTTTACCAACTTCAAATTCCACTTAAAACCAAAGCTTTTCACCATTCCTCTTAGCAAGAATCTCAAATGTCCTGATGTCCAATACTATATTTTATAGAATCATCGACTCACAATCATTTGATTGAATTTCCAAACCTCCAAAACTTTATTGGTGCCATAGAATATGGCCTAACAGAAAAATAATAGCGACATCTAATGTGGAATCTATGAAAGTCAAGCCAACTCTTGGGAGTTTGCTCCCACTCATCCCCAAGTATCACATCCAAAGTCAACACCTCACTCACAAGATGACACTTAAACTCCCTTTTTATTCATTCTCCAATTTTTTTTTTTTTTTGATACGAAGGAAACATTCATTCTCCAATTGACCATGTGAACACAAAGTTTTTCCCCAATATGCCTAATATCATTTACTAAAAAGGTTACCTTATCACAATCCAAACTACAATATCATCAAATAACTGATTATCATCAACTCACTATAATGGTCATTTACCACTTATCATGTTGGTAACTCATCCATCTTAAGATTTTAAATTTTCTACCATTGCCATTTCTACGTCAAATTCATTCCATAATCTCACAATTTCCACTGGTAAAAGGTAGCCTCAATAAATCCCAAAATCACAACCCTAGACTCTCTAAACCCCATAGCACTTACTATCTTTCAATCATACCCAATATCACTTCAAATCATCCTTCATATTGCTAGGTCTACTATTAAAATATTTGTCAAACATTATTGTTAGGTTCACAAACCTCCAATGATTACACCATTTACTCACCTATTGACTTTACTTATCATTAGCCAGGGATGTTTACCAAATCCTCATTTCTCTAAACAATACGATCAAGGTTCTAGTAACATTTAGCTCTAATCACCTTCACCATAATCCTTACCACAAGGTACTAATAAGTCCATCCCATGAAAATGACTAAATGCCAATTATATCACATCAACATGTAACATGCAATGCTAGACTCCCACTGTCCCTTAGGTATTCTAACCTAGGCTCTGATACAAACTGTCACGCCCCGGATCTCGTAACCCGAGGGGTGAGTGATAAACACACACAACATGCATTAACATAACCAACCCATAATCAGAGCAACACAACGTAAACCAATGAGCCCGAGACATGGATAAGATAACATAAATTTAACCTTGGCTAAAGTCAAGTCACAAACTTCCAACAATCCTCTCATTAACACATAACTCAGGCCTTAGGGCCCTTACAACCAAATCGAACAAGTCCTCAATGTACAATATTTCCATTCCAAAAGAAATTTAAACTAAATAACCAAGAGCTTTGCTAAGCTTGGTAGGGCTTATGCACACCCTTCTAGTCCAACCCCATTAGCCCACTTGATTATCATGGCCTGTACCTGCATCAAATTCTGTAGGGACGTGAGCACGAATCCACTTGTGCCCACGACGTCTCAAACAAACATATATGATATGTATTCCAATTGTGCATACTATTCATGGTGCATCTAGTTATCTCAATATGTTCTAGTGCCACAACAATTTATCAACATAACGACATGACCGACATAGAATATATATATATATATTTACATAACAAAATCATAAGAAGGATTAAGTTCCCAATTTATATTTAATCTTTGAAATTCCATACATGTGTTCATATCACATTTCAATTATCTATTTGATGTTTAAGTATAGCCGACCACATAACCATATTTACAATATTTATCCTTATTCAATAACATCCTAGTGTAGCATTCAAGTCCAATTATTCTCCATTATTAAATTTCCCAACTTTGTATCCAATCATATTCCATATCACATTATCACATATTCAACACTCAATCGCAAATCCACATCCTCATTACATTTGTTCATATTTCAATCATGAAATCACATCCACCCTACCATCATTTCATTAATCAATCACATAGCCATAACCACACAATCCTCGGGGGTTGGGTGCATACACATTATCGTCTTTTATGGGCCAATACCCAACAGAAACGATAAATCGACGTCGTCATTTAGGATCGCCGTCCAAGGCCACGAGAAGCCAAAACACACACAATGTTGTGGGCTATTAACCCACTGGCATTGACACTAAATCTTGCGCAGGTTCTGGGTCTTTCAACCCAAGGGTAATCTCACAACCCTTCCTATTTTCACACCCCACCACGACCCCTGGCACACAAACAATCATTCATCACATTCAATACTATTCTATCACAATTCACATTCATCACCATAAACTTTCCAACACACATAACCACATTCCATTTCATCATGGAACTTAACACATTTCATCTCTACATTTCATTTAACCCAAGCCTCATTTAATTTCCATCACTTATTAACAAAATTTCACATTTCAATTTCTTACAATCATATATTCACTATTCGGTTCATCCTAAGATTTACCACCTATCAACATTTACCAACCTTATTAAACATTTAACATTTATCAACATATACTATCTAACACCCATGTCAATGTTATAGTTCATTCCATAGCTCATTACATATCACATTGATCAAACTATATTAAGCATTTCACATTTACCAAAATTAAAAAACATATGTCTCTTTGTCAAGTTACCCTTTCACTTAATCAATCACAAGTTCATATACCTCAACATTTAGTTTACATCAAGACATATTCACAATCCTATTCGATTAAGACTGATACCTTAAGTAATCTTTCAAGTCATGCAATTCAAGGTGACTTTCACTTGCCCTTTCAAGTTAAATCCCATAAGCTTAAGTTAAACACTCCTTCATCACTTTTAAAAGCTCATTTCCCTCTTAAAATCCATGTAATTAATCAATTAAAAGTTTCATATAAAAACAAATTACCAACACTTTCATAAGTCTAAGGTAGGAGGTCAAACTAAGCAAAGACAGAAAAAGTGACCTAGTCTCGGTGGGTGCCCCACATAAGTTCACGGGTGCCCCTCTGTTATCCAGAATGTTACTTTATTCCGGTTCAAGCTCTAAGTCATGTTTTTAGGTTCCAAACTTTATCGAATCCAATCTCTAACCTAATATCTCATTTTCTTGGGTTGTTTAGAACCTAGAAGACTCTAAAAAGTCCATCAAAACCAATTTTAATCCATCCATTCCTTCCACACAAAAATCTTGATTCAACCTATACATATACATATACACATCCATTCATCCACACAAATTCCACCTCCACGGTTTTCAAATCTTAAATAAATTTCATAGAAATATTTACTAGATCAAATACATCTCATATATGCTAAAATGAGACTAGAAATACCTACCTCAAGTGGTAAGAAGATAGATCAACAAGAAGGTGTCTTAAGCTTCTAAACCCTCAAACTTTGATGAGGTCAATCTCCTCCCTCCTTGATCAAAACTACAAACAAATTACATAGGGAGGTTTCTTAAGGTTCTAATCACAATCTTGCAAAAGGAATTTGGGTTTTGTGAAGGGTAGAAGGACCTACCTTGAAATCCCTACCCGATTCCTTCTTTGTTCTCCTTTGCTCTTCCTTTGCTTCTCCACCGATTTCCTCTCCTCCAAGCTAATTCTCTCTCTCTCTCTTGCATCAAATCAACAATATATATTTATATAATATCAATATTTTAAGTCCCTCAATAGTAATCTTCAGGTTTCCCATCACCCCTAGCTAGGTATAGGTATTAATATGGTAAGGCTCGGTTGGAAAACGCAGAGGATACCCTACTGTTGACTGTCTGTACAAGTGGGGCTCCCCTGATGGACCACGGGTGCCCGTCCTAGAGCCATGGGTGCCCCTCATCATGCTTCTGAGTCAAAATGCTGACTTTTGAGCTATTTTGCCAATTTCTTCCAAAATTCACACCCCTAAGTCATCTTTAATGACTAATATAACTTAATTAACATACTAACATGCCCAAAACATGTTAAAACTATCGAATTATATTAACATGAAAATTTGGGATATTACATAGATCGCGTAGAAAAATAAAAAATGAAGACAAATATCATTGTAATCAAACACCAGAGCGCCAAGTTTTGGCCGTTTTTAATTTCGATACACAGATCACGTAAAAATACAAAAAATAAACAAAAAAATTATCCTAACCTGACACTCGAGTGCCAAGTTATAGCTATTTTTTATTTGGATTTGTACATCGCGTAAAAATACAAAAAATGAAGGCCAATATCATTGTAATCAAACACACGTCCACCATGTTTTGGCTATTTTAAATTCAAATGCACAGATCACGTAGAAATACTAAAAATGAACAAAAATATTACTCTAACTTGACACCTGAGCGCCAAGTTATAGCCGTTTTTAATTTGGATTCGTAGATTACGTAAGAATACAAAAATTGAAGACAAATATCATTGTAATCGAACACCCGAGTGCCAAGTTTTGGTCATTTTTAATTTGAATGCGTAGATCACGTGAAAATAGAAATAATGAACAAAAACATTACTCTAACCTGACACCCGAGTGCCAAGTTATAGCCGTTTCTAATTTGGACTCGTAGATTGCGTAAAAATATAGAAAATAAAAGCAAATATCATTGTAATCGGTCACCCGAGCGCCAAGTTTTGGCTATTCTTAATTTTAATGCGCGGCTCACAAAAAATTACAAAAAGTAAACAAAAAAATTGCTCTAAACAGACACCCGAGTGCCAAGTTATAGCCGTTTGTAATTTGGACTCGTAGATTGCATAAAAATATAGTAAATAAAAACAAATACCATTGTAATCGGACACCCGAGAGCTAAGTTTTGGCCGTTTTTAATTTCAATACACAGATCACGTAGAAATACAAAAAATAAAAAAAATATTGCTCTAACCAGACACCCGATAGCCAAGTTATAGCCGTTTTTAATTTAGATTCGTAGATCGCGTAAAAATGCATAAAATGGAGACAAATATCATTGTAATCGGACACACAAAAGCCAAGTTTTGGCCGTTTTTAATTTAAATGCGCAGATCACGGAAAAATACAAAAAAAGAACAAAAATATTACTTTAACCAGACACCCGATCACCAAGTTATAGCTGCTTTTATTTGGATTCGTAGATCGCATAAAAATACAAAAAAATGAAGACAAATATCATTGCAATCAGAACCCTGAGCACCAAGTTCTGGCTGTTTTAAATTTAAATCCGCAGTCACGTAAAAAAATAAAAAAATGAACAAAAATATTACTCTAACCAGACGCCCAAGCGCCAAGTTATAGCCGTTTTTAATTTGCATTCGTAGATCACATAAAAATACAAAAAATGAAGACAAATATCATTGTAATTAGAAACCCGAGCGTCAAGTTTTGGCCGTTTTAAATTTCGATACACAGATCTCATAAAAATACAAAAAATAAACAAAACAATTGTCTTAACTTGACACCCGAGCACCAAGTTATAGCCGTTTTTTATTTGGATTCGTAGATCCCGTAAAAATACAAAAAATGAAGATAAATATTATTGCAATCAAAACCCCAAGCACCAAGTTTTGGCTGTTTTAAATATAAACGCGTATATCACATAAAAATATAAAAAATAAACAAAAAAATTGTCCTAACTAGATGCCCGAGCACCAAATTATAGGCGTTTTTAATTTACATTCGTAGATCGCGTAAAAATACGAAAAAAGAAGGACAAATACCATCGTAATCAGACACCCGAGCGCTAAGTTTTGGCTATTTTTTATATCGATGCATAGATCACGTAAAAATACAAAAAATAAACAAAACAATTGTCCTAACCCGACACCCGAGCGCCAAGTTATAGCTGTTTTTATTTGGATTCGTAAATCGCATAAAAATACAAAAAATGAAGGCAAATATCATTGTAATCAGACACACATCGACCATGTTTTGGCTATTTTAAATTCCAATGCGCAAATCACGTAAAAATACAAAAAATGAACAAAAATATTACTTTAACCTGATGCTCGAGTGCCAAGTTATAGTTATTCGTAATTTGGATTCGCAGATCGCATAAAAATACGAAAATTAAAGACAAATATTATTGTAATCAGACACCCGAGCACCAATTTTGGCAGTTTTTAATTTCGATACACAGATCACGTAAAAATACAAAAAATAAACAAAAAAATTGTCTTGACCTGACACGCGAGCACTAAGTTATAGTTGTTTTTTAATTGGATTCGTAGGTCGCGTAAAAATACAAAAAATGAAGACAAATATCATTGTAATCCGACTCCCGAGCATCAAGTTTTTGCTATTTTAAATTTAAATGCGCAGATCACGTACAAATAAAAAAAATGAACAAAAATACTTCTCTAACTAGACACCTGAGTGCCAAATTATGGCCGTTTTTAATTTACATTCCTAGATCACGTAAAAATACAAAAAAAGAAGACAAATTTCATTGTAATCAGACACCCGAGCGCCAAGTTTTGGCCGTTTTTAATTTCGATACACAGATCACGTAGAAATACAAAAAATAAACAAAAAGATTGTCCTAATCTAACACCTGAGCGCCAAGTTATAGCTATTTTTTATTTGGATTCGTAGATCGCGTAAAAATATAAAAAATGAAGGTAAATATCAATGTAATCAGACATACGTCCACCATGTTTTGGCTATTTTAAATTCAAATGCACAGATCACGTAAAAATACAAAAAATAAACAAAAATATTACTCTAACCAGACGCCCGAGCGCCAAGTTATAGCTGTTTTTAATTTGGATTCGTAGATCACGTAAAAATACAAGAATTGAAGGCAAATATCATTGTAATCGGACACCAGCGTGCCAAAAGTTTTTGCTGTTTCAAATTTAAATGCACCGATCACGTATAAATACAAAAAAATGAATAAAAATATTACACTAACCAGATGCCCGAGCGCCAAGTTATAGCCGTTTTTAATTTGCATTCATAGATCGCGCAAAAATACAAAAATTAAAGACAAATATCATTGTAATCGGACAGCTGAGCGCCAAGTTTTGGCCGTTTTTTATTTTAATGTGCAGATCACGTAAAAGTGCCAAAAATGAACAAAAATATTACTCTAACCAGACACCTGAGTGCCAAGTTATGGCCGTTTCTAATTTGGACTTGTAGATCGTGTAAAAATATAGTAAATAAAAATAAATATCATTATAGTTGGACACCCGAGGGCCAAGTTTTGGTCGTTTTTAATTTCGATACATAGATCATGTAGAAATACAGAAAATAAACAAAAATATTGCTCTAACCAGACACCCGAGCGCCAAGTTATAGCCGTTTTTAATATGGATTCGTAGATCGCGTAAAAATAGAAAAAATGGCGACAAATATCATTGTAATCAGACACCCGAGTGCCAAGTTTTGGCCGTTTTTAATTTAAATGCGTAGATCACGGAAAAATACAAAACATGAAAAAAAATATTACTCTAACCAAACACCAGAGTGCCAAGTTATAGTCATTTTTTATTTGGATTCGTAGATCGCGTAAAAATACAAAAAATGAAGGCAAATATCATTGCAATTAGAACCCCAAGCACCAAGTTTTGACTGTTTTAAATTTAAACGTGCAGATCACGTAAAAATATAAAAAATGAACAAAAATATTACTCTAACTAGATGCCCGAGCGCCAAGTTATAGCCGTTTTTAGTTTGCATTCGTAGATCGTGTAAAAATACAAAAAATGAAGACAAATATCATTGTAATCAGACAACCGAGCGCCAAGTTTTGGCCATTTTTAATTTCGATACACAGATCACGTAAAATTTCAAAAAATAAACAAAAAAATTGTCCTAACCTGACACCCGAGCACCAAGTTATAGCTGTTTTGTATTTCGATTCGTAGATCGCATAGAAAAAATAAAAAAATGAAGGCAAATATCATAGTAATCAGACACACGTCCACCATGTTTTGGCTATTTTAAATTCAAATGCATAGATCATGTAAAAATATAAAAAATGAACAAAAATATTACTCTAACTTGACGCCCGAGCGCCAAGTTATAGCTATTTTTAATTTGATTCGTAGATCGCGTAAAAATACAAAAGTTGAAGACAAATATCATTGTAAACAGGCACCCTAGTGCCAAGTTTTGGCCGTTTTTAATTTGAATGCGTATATCACATAAAAATACAAATAATGAACAAAAACATTACTCTAATCAGACACCTGGGTGCCAAGTTATAGCCGTTTCTAATTTGGACTCGTAGATCGCGTAAAAATATAGAAAATAAAAGCAAATATCATTGTAATCGGTCACACTAGCGCCAAGTTTTGGCCGTTCTTAATTTTAATGCACAGCTCACAAAAAATTACAAAAAAAAAATAAAAATATTGTTCGAACCAGACACCCAAGTACCAAGTTATAGCTGTTTGTAATTTGGACTCGTAGATCGCATAAAAATATAGAAAATGAAAACAAATACCATTGTAATCGGACACCTGAGTGCCAAGTTTTGGCCGTTTTTAATTTCAATGCACAGATCACGTAGAAATACAAAAACTAAACAAAAATATTGCTTTAACAAGACACCGATAGCCAAGTTATAGCCGTTTTTAATTTAGATTCGTAGATCGCGTAAAAATATAAAAAAAAGAGACAAATATCATTGAATCGGACACTCAAGCACCAAGTTTTGGCCGTTTTTAATTTAAATGCGTAGATCACAGAAAAATAGAAAAAAAGAACAAAAATATTACTCTAACTAGACACCCGAGAACCAAGTTATAGCTGTTTTTTATTTTGATTCGTAGATCGCGTAAAAATACAAAAAATGAAGACAAATATCATTGCAATCAGAACCCCAAGCACTAAGTTTTGGCTGTTTTAAATTTAAACGCGTAGATCACGTAAAAATACAAAAAATGAACAAAAATATTACTCTAACCAGATGCCCGAGCGCCAAGTTATAGCCGTTTTTAATTTGCATTCGTAGATCGCGTAAAAATACAAAAAATGAAGACAAATATCATTGCAATCAGACACCCAAGCGCGAAGTTTTGGCCATTTTTAATTTCAATACACAGATCTCGTAAAAATACAAAAAATAAACAAAACAATTGTCCTAACTTGACACCTAAGTGCCAAGTTATAGCTATTTTTTATTTGGATTCGTAAATCGCATAAAAATACAAAAAATGAAGGCAAATATCATTGTAATCAGACACACGTCCACCATGTTTTGGCTTTTTTAAATTCAAAGGCACAGATCACGTAAAAATACAAAAAATGAACAAAAATATTATTCTAACCTGACACCCGAGTACCAAGTTATAGCCGTTTCTAATTTCGACTCGTAGATCGCGTAAAAATATAGAAAATAAAAGCAAATATCATTGTAATTGGTCACCCGAGCGCCAAGTTTTGGCCGTACTTAGTTTTAATGCGTAACTCACAAAAAATTACAAAAAATAAAAAAATATTGTTCTAACCGGACACCCGAGTGCCAAGTTATAGCCGTTTGTAATTTGGACTCGTGGACCGCATAAAAATATAGTAAATAAAAACAAATACCATCGTAATCAGACACCCGAGTGCCAAGTTTTGCCCATTTTTAATTTCAATACACAGATCACGTAGAAATACAAAAAATAAACAAAAATATTGCTCTAACTAAACACCCGAGCACCAAGTTATAGCCGTTTTTAATTTAGATTCATAGATCACGTAAAAATACAAAAAATGGAGACAAATATTATTGTAATTGGACACTCGTGCGTCAAGTTTTGGCCGTTTTTAATTTAAATGCACAGATCATGGAAAAATACAAAGAAAGAACAAAAATATTGCTTTAACCAGACACCTAAGCACCAAATTATAGCTGTTTTTTTATTTGGATTTGTAGATCGCGTAAGAATACAAGAAATGAAGACAAAAATCATTGCATTCAGAACCCCGAGCACTAAGTTTTGGCTGTTTTAAATTTAAACGCACAGATCACGTAAAAATACAAAAAATAAACAAAAATATTACTCTAACCAGACACCCGAGTGCCAAGTTATAGCCGTTTTTAATTTGCACTCGTAGATCGCATACAAATACAAAAAATGAAGACAAATATCATTGTAATCAGACACCCGAGTACCAAGTTTTGGCCGTTTTTAATTTCGATACACAGATCTCGTAAAAATACAAAATATTAACAAAACAATTGTCCTAACTTGACACTCGAGCGCCAAGTTATAGCTGTTTTTTATTTGGATTCGTAAATCGCATAAAAAAACAAAAAATAAAGACAAATATCATTGTAATCAGACACACGTCCACCATGTTTTGGCTATTTTAAATTCAAATGCGCAGATCACGTAAAAATACCAAAAAATGAACAAAAATATTACTCTAACCAGACGCCTAAGCACCAAGTTATAGCCGTTTTTTGTTTGGATTCGTAGATCCCGTGAAAATACAAAAAATGAAGAAAAATATTATTGTAATCAGAACCCCGAGCACCAAGTTTTGGCTGTTTTAAATTTAAACGCGTAGATCACATAAAAATACAAAAAAATAAACAAAAAAATTGTCCTAACCAGATGCTCGAGCGCCAAGTTATACCCGTTTCTAATTTGCATTCGTAGATCGCATAAAAATACAAAAAAAAAGACAAATACCATTGTAATCAAACACCCGAGTGCCAAGTTTTGGCCGTTTTTTATTTCGATGCACAGATCACGTAAAAATACAATAAATAAACAAAATTTTTGTCCTAACCTAACAACCGAGCGCTAAGTTATAGCTATTTTTTTTGGATTCGTAGATTGCATAAAAATACAAAAAATGAAGGCAAACATCATTGTAATCAGACACACGACCACCATGTTTTGGCTATTTTAAATTCCAATGCCCAAATCATGTAAAAATACAAAAAATGAACAAAATATTACTCTAACCTGATGCCCGAGTGCCAAGTTATAGCCGTTTTTTATTTGGATTCGTAGATCGCGTAAAAATACGAAAATTGAAGACAAATATCATTGTAATCAGACACCCGAGCACTAAGTTTTTGCTGTTTTAAATTTAAATGCGCAGATCACGTACAAATACAAAAAATGAACAAAAATATTACCCTAACTAGACGCCAGAGTGCCAAGTTATAACCATTTTTAATTTGCATTCGTAGATCGCATAAAAATACAAAAAATGAAGACAAATTTTATTGTAATCAGACACCTGAGCGGCAAGTTTTGGCCATTTTTAATTTCGATACACAGATCACGTAAAAATACAAAAATTAAACAAAAAAATTATCCTAAACTGACACCTGAGCGCCAAGTTATAACTGTTTTTATTTGGATTCGTAGATCGCGTAAAAATACAAAAAATGAAGGCAAATAACATTGTAATCAAACACACGCCCACCATGTTTTGGCTATTTTAAATTCGAATGCACAGGTCATGTAAAATACAAAAAATGAACAGAAATATTACTCTAACTAGACATCCGAGTGCCAAGTTATAGCCGTTTTTAATTTACATTCGTAGATCGCGTAAAAGTACAAGAAAAGAAGACAAATATCATTGTAATCGGACACCTGGGCGCCAAGTTTTGGCCATTTTTAATTTCGATACATAGATCACGTAAAAATACCAAAAATAAACAAAAAAATTACTCTAACCGGACGCCCGAGTGCCAAGTTATAGCCGTTTCCAATTTGGACTCCTAGATCGTGTAAGAATATAGTAAATAAAAACAAATATCATTGTAATCGGACACTCAAGGGCTAAGTTTTGGCCTTTTTAATTTCGATACATAGATCACGTAGAAATACAAAAAATAAACAAAAATATTGCTCTAACTAGACACCCGAGCGCCAAGTTATAGCCGTTTTCAATATGGATTCGTAGATCGCATAAAAATAGAAAAAATGGAGACAAATATCATTGTAATCGGACACTCGAGCAACAAGTTTTGGCCGTTTTTAATTTAAATGCACAGATCACGAAAAAATAGAAAAAATGAAAAAAAAATATTACTCTAACCAGACACCAGAGTGCCAAGTTATAGCCGTTTTTTATTTGGATTCGTAGATCGCGTAAAAATACAA
The DNA here is from genome assembly GCA_019916065.1 of Vitellaria paradoxa. Lineage (NCBI taxonomy): Eukaryota > Viridiplantae > Streptophyta > Magnoliopsida > Ericales > Sapotaceae > Vitellaria > Vitellaria paradoxa. The sequence continues at coordinate 32,907,408 of CM034235.1, forward strand.
AAAATGAAGAAAAATATCATTGCAATTAGAACCGCGAGCACCCAGTTTTGGCTATTTTAAATTTAAACGCGCAGATCACATAAAAATACAAAAAAATGAACAAAAATATTACTCTAACTAGACGCCCGTGCGCCAAGTTATAGCCGTTTTTAGTTTGCATTCGTAGATCACGTAAAAATACAAAAAATGAAGACAAATATCATTGTAATCAGACACTCGAGTGCCAAATTTTGGCCGTTTTTAATTTCTATACACAGTTCACGTAAAAATACAAAAAATAAACAAAAAAAAGTCCTAACCGGACACTCGAGCGCCAAGTTGTAGCTATTTTTTATTTCAATTCATAGATCGCGTAAAAAATACAAAAAATGAAGGCCAATATCATTGTAATCAGATATACGTCTACCATGTTTTGGCTATTTTAAATTCAAATGCACAGATCACATAAAAATACAAAAAATGAACAAAAATATTACTCTAACTTGACGCCTGAGCGCCAAGTTATAGTCGTTTTTAATTTGATTCGTAGATCGCGTAAAAATACAAAAATTGAAGACAAATATTATTGTAAGCAGACACTCGATCGCCAAGTTTTGGCCGTTCTTAAGTTAAATACGCAGATCACGGAAAAATACAAAAAATGAAAAAAGAATATTACTCTAACTAGACATCCGAGTGCCAAGTTATAGCCGTTTTTAATTTGGATTCGTAGATCGCGTAAAAATATAAAAAATGAAGACAAATATCAGTATAATCGAATACCCGACCACCAAGTTCTAGTTGTTTTAAATTTAAATGCGCATATCACATAAAAATACAAAAAATGAACAAAAATATTACTCTAACTAGACACCCGAGCGCCAAGTTATAGCCATTTTTAATTTTTTTTTTTTTGGTAAGTAAGTGTATATTTGGATTAATGGGAAATTTTATGTACAATATCAAGGGGGCATACCCCCGAATCAAAACATACAAAGTAGGCTACAATGGGATCCTCCAATTAGTACATATGTTAACATTCTCCTCTACATCTTTAACAACAGGAAATTTAGAGAGCTTAGTTCTAATTACATAAGCAATACTTTGTATTAGACTCCCAACCGAAGAGGTAGTGTTCTTGAAAATCCTTGCATTCCTCTCTTGCCATAGATGATAGACTAATGCCGCCCAAGCAATTTTACGTAGTTTGCTAGCAAAACTCTTCCCACTAAATTTCCCTAGAGCCCATAATACTTCACTCTTCCAAGGTTGAGTAGCTTTGACAAGAAGACATCTCTTGAAAACCAATTCCCTTAGCTCAGCTGAGAAATTGCAATGGAAGAACAAATGGTCTATGGATTCAGGAGCTTGCCCACAAAGTACACAATTGGGATCTAGATTCATACCCCATGCTATCATTTTGTCTTTGGTGTTGAGTCTCCCTCTAATTGCAAGCCACAAAATAAACCCATGCTTAGGAATATGACCTGGAAACCATAATAAGTGGTGCCATGTTACCTTAGCAACCTTTGACCGAATTGAGTTCCATGTTGCCTTAGCTTGATACTTTCCATTCCTTGATGCAGTCCATATAAACTCATCTAAGACTTGGGGATTCGGGGAGTGAAGAGAGGACAAAGCATCTACAATCTCTTTTAATTCCCAAGTGCATGGATAAGGCCATTTCCATCTTCCATTAAATATTATTTGTGAAACTCTAGCTTTCTTGGACAAACCAGCATCATAAGCAACTCTTTGGCCAAATTTAGGAATAAGAGGGCCTAATGGGTGCCAATTTGAATACCAAAGCGAGATGGAGTCCCCATTGCCAACCTTGTATTTGGAGATACTTTTTGCTTCTTCTCTTAGCTTGAGTAGCTTCCGCCAAGTCCATGAGCAATCCGAAGGAGTGCTTACTTCCCAAAAACATTTACCTTTTAGTAGGTAATTCTTGCACCATACCACCCAAAGAGATGAGCTATTAGAGCAGAGGTTCCAGATGTGTCTCATCATTGATGCTTTATTCCATTCACATAGGTTGCGGATGCCAAGTCCCCCTTCATTTTTAGGTTTACAAATATCATTCCAAGCTACTTTAGAGCCCCATCTACTCAATTTGGGTTTGTAATTTGGGTTTGTAGATCGTGTAAAAATACAAAAAATGAAGACAAATATCATTGTAATCAGACACTCGAGCGCCAACTTTTGACGGTTTTTAATTTTATTGTGCAGATCACGTAGAAATACAAAAAATGAACAAAAATATTACTCTAACCGAACATCCGAGTGTCAAGTTATAGCCATTTCTAATTTGGACTAATAGATTGCGTAAAAATATAGAAAATAAAAACAAATATCTTTGTAATCGGATACCCGAGCGCCAAATTTTGGCCCTTTATAATTGTAATGCTCAGATCATGTAAAAATAAAAAAAATGAACAAAAATATTACTCTAACCGGGCACCCGAGTGCCAAGTTATAGCCGTTTCTTATTTGGACTCGTAGATCACGTAAAAATATAGAAAATAAAAACAAATATCATTGTAATCAGACACCCGAGAGCCAAGCTTTGGCCATTTTCAATTTCAATACACAGATCCCGTAGAAATACAAAAAATAAACAAAAATTTTGCTCTAACCAAACACCCGAGCGCCATGTTAAAGCCGTTTTTAATTTGGATTCGTAGACCGCGTAAAAATACAGTAAATTGAGGCAAATATTATTGTAATCAGACACCCGAGCGCCAAGTTTTGGCTGTTTTTAATTTAAATGCGTAGATCACATAAAATAACAAAACATGAACAAAAATATTACTCTAACCCGACACCCGAGCACCAGGTTATAGCCGTTTTCTATTTGGATTCATAGATCGCGTAAAAATACGAGAAATGAAGATAAATATCATTGTAATCAGACACCCAAGCACCAAATTTTTGCTGTTTTAAATTTAAATGCACAGATCATGTAAAATAAGAAAAAATGAACAAAAATATTACTCTAACTAGATGCCTGAGTGCCAAGTTATACCTATTTTTAATTTGCATTCGTAGATCGCGTAAACATACAAAAAATGAAGACAAATATCATTGTAATCAGACACCCGAGCACCAAGTTTTGGCCGTTTTTAATTTGAATGCGTAGATCACGTAAAACTACAAAAGGTGAACAAAAACATTACTCTAACCGGACACCCGAGTGCCAAGTTATAGCTGTTTCTAATTTGGACTCATAGATCGCGTAAAAATATATAAAATAAAAACAAATATCATTGTAATCGGTCACCCAAGCGCAAAGTTTTGGCGGTTCTTAATTTTATTGCACAGCTCACAAAAAAATACAAAAATTAAACAGAAATATTGCTTTAATCGGACACCAGAGTGCCAAGTTATAGCCGTTTGTAATTTGGACTTGTAGATCGCATAAAAATATAGTAAATAGAAACAAATAAAATTGTAATCGAACACCTGAGCACCAACGTTTGGCCATTCTTTATTTAAATGCGCAGATCACGGAAGAATACAAAAAATGAGAAAAGAATATTACTCTAACCAGACGCCCGAGCACCAAGTTATAGCCGTTTTTAATTTCGATTCGTAGATCGCGTAAAAATACAAAAATTGAAGACAAATTTCATTGTAATCGGACAGCCGAGTGCCAAGTTTTGGCCCATTTTAATTTAAATGTGTAGATCATGTAGAAATACAAAAATTGAAGACAAATATCATTGTAAGCAGACACCCAAGCACCAAGTTTCGGCCGTTCATAATTTAAATGCGTAGATCACGGAAAAATACAAAAAATGAAAAAAAAAATATTACTCTAACCAGACACCCGAGTGCCAAGTTATAGCCGTTTTTAATTTGGATTCGTAGATCATGTAAAAATATAAAAAATGAAGACAAATATCATTATAATCGAACACCGGACCACCAAGTTCTGGCCGTTTTAAATTTAAATGCGCAGATCACATAAAAATACAAAAAATGAACAAAAATATTACTCTAAACAGACACCCGAGTGCCAAGTTATAGCAATTTTTAATTTGGATTCGTAGATTGCATAAAAATACAAAAAATGAAGACAAATATCATTGTAATCGCACACTCGAGTGCCAACTTTTGGCCGTTTTTAATTTTATTGTGCAGATCGCGTAAAAATACAAACAATGAACAAAAATATTACTCTAACTGGACACCCGAGCGCCAAGTTATAGCCATTTCTAATTTAGACTTGTAGATCGCGTAAAAATATAGAAAATAAAAACAGATATCATTGTAATCAGACACCTGAGCGTCACATTTTGGCCGTTTTTAATTTCAGTACGTAGATCATGTAAAAATAAAAAAAATGAACAAAAATATTATTCTAACTGGACACCCGAGTGCAAAGTTGTAGCCGTTTCTACTTCAGACTCGTAGATCGGGTAAAAATATAGTAAATAAAAATAAATATCATTGTAATCGGACACCCGAGAGCCAAGTTTTGGCCATTTTTAATTTTAATGCGCAGATCAGGTAAAAATACAAATATCATTGTAATCAAACACACATGCAACATGTTTTGGCAATTTTAAATTCAAATGCGCAGATCACGTAAGAATACAAAAAATGAACAAAAATATTACTCTAACCAGACGCCAGAGCGCCAAGTTATAGCCATTTTTAATTTGGATTCGTAGATCGCGTAAAAATACAAAAATTGAAGACAAATTTCATTGTAATCGGATAGCCGAGCGCCAAGTTTTGGCCCTTTTTAATTTGAATGCGTAGATCGCGTAGAAATACAAAAATTGAAGACAAATATCATTGTAAGCAGACACCCAAGCGCCAAGTTTTGGCTGTTCTTAATTTAAATGCGCAGATCACAAAAAAATACAAGAAATGAAAAAAAATATTACTCTAACCAGACACCCGAGCGCCAAGTTGTAGCCGTTTTTAATTTGGATTCGTAGATTATGTAAAAATATAAAAATGAAGACAAATATCATTGTAATCGAACACCCGACCACCAAGTTCTGGCCGTTTTAAATTTAAATTCGCAGATCACGTAAAAATACAAAAAATGAACAAAAATATTACTCTAAACAGACACCCGAGCGCCAAGTTATAGTAATTTTTAATTTGGATTTGTAGATCGCATAAGAATACAAAAAAGGAAGACAAATATCATTGTAATCGCACACTCGAGTGCCAACTTTTGGCCGTTTTTAATTTTATTGTGCAGATCACATAAAAATACAAAAAATGAATAAAAATATTACTCTAATCGGACACCCGAGTGCCAAGTTATAGCCGTTTCTAATTTGAACTTGTAGATCGCGTAAAAATATAGAAAATAAAAACAGATATCATTGTAATCAGACACCTGAGCGTCACATTTTGGCCGTTTTTAATTTCAGTACGTAGATCATGTAAAAAAAATGAACAAAAATATTACTCTAACTAGACACCCGAGTGCAAAGTTATAGCCGTTTCTAATTCAGACTCGTTGATCGCGTACAGATATAGTAAATAAAAACAAATATCATTGTAATCGGACACCCGAGAGCCAAGTTTTGGCCGTTTTTAATTTTAATGCGCAGATCATGTAAAAATACAAATATCATTGTAATCAGACACACGTGCAGCATGTTTTGGCAATTTTAAATTCAAATGCGCAGATCACGTAAGAATACAAAAAATGAACAGAAATATTACTCTAACCAGACGCCCGAGCGCCAAGTTATAGCCCTTTTTAATTTGGATTCGTAGATCGCGTAAAAATATATAAATTCAAGACAAATATCATTGTAATCGGACACCCGAATGCAGTGTTTTGGCCGTTTTTAATTTGAATGCACAGATCACGTAAAAATACAAAAATGAACAAAAACATTACTCTAACCAGACACCCGAGTGCCAAGTTATAACCGTTTTTAATTTAGACTCGTAGATTGCTTAAAAATATAGAAAATAAAAACAAATATCATTGTAATCGGTCACCCGAGCGCCAAGTTTTGTCTGTTCTTAATTTTAATGCGCAGCTCACCAAAAAATACCAAAAATAAACAAAAATATTGCTTTAACCGGACACCCGAGTGCCAAATTATAGCCGTTTTAATTTGGATTCGTAGATTGCGTAAAAATATAAGAAATGGAGACAAATATCATTGTAATCGATCACCCAAGCACCAAGTTTTGGACGTTTTAAATTTAAATGCGCAGATCACGTAAAAATACAAAAAATAAACAAAAATTTTACTCTAACCTGACACCTGAGCGCCAAGTTATAGCCATTTTTAATTTGGATTCGTAGATCGCGTAAAAATACAAAAAATGGAGAGAAATATCATTGTAATCAGACACTCGAGCGCCAAGTTTTGGCTGTTTTTACTTTAAATGTGCAGATCACGGAAAAATACAAAAAATGAACAAAAATATTACTCTAACCAAACAGCTTAGCGCCAAGTTATAGCTTTTTTTATTTGGATTCGTAGATCGCGTAAAAACACATAAAATGAAGGCAAATATCATTGTAATCAAAACCCCGAGCACTAAGTTTTGGTTGTTTTAAATTTAAACGCGCAGATCACGTAAAAATACAAAAGATGAACAAAAATATTACTCTAACTAGATGCCCGAGCGCAAAGTTATAGTCGTTTTTAATTTATATTCGTAGATTGCGTAAAAATACAAAAAATGAAAATAAATATCATTGTAATCAGACACCCGAACGCCATGTTTTGGCCGTTTTTAATTTCGATACACAGATCACGTAAAAATACAAAAAATAAACAAAAAAATTATCTTAAGCTGACACCCGAGCGCCAAGTTGTAGCTATTTTTTATTTGCAATCGTAGATCGTGTAAAAGTACAAGAAATGAAGGCAAATATCACTGTAATCAGACCCACGTGCACCATGTTTTGGTTATTTTAAATTCAAATGCGCAGATCACGTAAGAATACAAAAAATGAAAAAAGAATATTACTCTAACCAAATGCCCGAGTGCCAAGTTATAGCCGTTTTTATGTTGGATTCGAAGATCGTGTAAAAATACAAAAATTGAAGACAAATATCATTGTAATCGGACACTTGAGTGCCAAGTTTTGGCCGTTTTTAATTTGAATGCGCAGATCATGTAAAAATACAAAAAATGAACCAAAAATTACTATAACCGGACACCAGTGCCAAGTTATAGCCGTTTCTAATTTGGACTTGTAGATTGCGTAAAAATATAGAAAATAAAAACAAATACCATTGTAATCAGTTGCCCGAGCGCTAAGTTTTGGCCGTTCTTAATTTTAATGCGCAGCTCACAAAAAAATACAAAAAATAAACAAAAATATTACTCTAATCGGACACCCAAGCGCTAAGTTATAGTCGTTTGTAATTTGGACTCGTTGATCGCATAAAAATATTGTAAATAAAAACAAATATCATTGTAATCGAACACCCAAGCAACAAGTTTTGGCCGTTTTTAATTTCGATACACAGATCACGTAAAAATACAAAAAATAAACAAAAATATTGCTCTGACGAGACAGTCAAGCGCCAACTTATAGCAATTTTTAATTTGGATTCGTAGATCGCGTAAAAATACAAAAAAATAGAGACAAATATCATTGTAAATAGATATTCGAGCGCCAAGTTTTGGCCGTTCTTAATTTAAATACGTAGATCACGAAAAAATATAAAAAATGAAAAAAGATTATTACTCTAACTAGACACCCGAGCACCAAATTATAGCCGTTTTTAATTTGGATTCGTAGATCGCGTAATAATAAAAAAAATGAAGACAAATATCATTATAATCGAACACCTGGCCACGAAGTTTTGTCCGTTTTAAATTTAAATATGCAGATCACGTAAAAATATAAAAAATGAACAAAAATATTACTCTAACTAGACACTCGAGCGCCAAGTTATAGCCATTTTTAATTTGGATTCGTAGATCATGTAAAAATACAACAAATGAAGACAAATATCATTGTAATCGGATACCCGAGCACTAACTTTTGGCTATTTTTAATTTTGTTGAGCAGATCACGTAAAAATATAGAAAATGAAAAAAATTTACTTCAACTGAACACCCGAGCACCAAGTTTTGGCCGTTTTTTATTTAAATGCGCAGATCACGAAAAAAAATAAAAAATGAACAAAAATAATACTCTAACCAGACACTCGAGCGCCAAGTTATAGCAGTTTTTTATTTGGGATTCGTAGATCGCGTAAAAATACAGTAAATGGAGACAAATATCATTGCAATCAGAATCCCGAGCGCCAAGTTTTGGCTGTTTTTATTTTAAACGCGCAGATCATGGAGAAATACAAAATATGAACAAAAATATTACTCTAACTTGACACTTGAGCGCCAAGTTATAGCCGTTTTTTATTTGGATTCGTAGATCGCGTAAAAACACAAGAAATGAAGACAAATATCATTAAAATCAGTCACCTGAGCGCTAACTTTTGGCCGTTTTTAATTTTAATGAGCATATCACTTACAAATACAAAAAATGAAAAAAAATTTACTCCAACCGGACACTCGAGTTCCAAGTTATAGCCATTTCTAATTTGGACTCACAGATCGCATAAAAATATAAAAAATTAAAACAAATATCATTGTAATCGGACACCCGAGCGCCAAGTTTTGGCCGTTTTTAATTTTAATGCGCAGATCACGGAAAAATACAAAAAATGAACAAAAATATTACTCTAACCAGACACTCGAGCGCCAAGTTATAGCCGTTTTTTATTTGGATTCGTAGATCACGTAAAAACACAAAAAATGAAGACAAATATCATTGAAATCAGACACCCGAGCGCTAACTTTTGGCTGTTTTTAATTTTAATGAGCAGATCACCTATAAATGCAAAAAATGAAAAACATTTACTCCAACCAGACACCCGAGTGCCAAGTTATAGCCATTTCTAATTTAGACTCATAGATCGCGTAAAAATATAGAAAATAAAAACAAATATCATTGTAATCGGACACGCGATCGCCAAGTTTTGGCCGTTTTTAATTTTAATGCGCAGATCATGTAAAAATACAAAAAATGAACAAAAATATTACTCTAACCGGACACCCGAGTGCCAAGTTATAGCCGTTCCTAATTTGGACTTTTAGATTGCGTAAAAATATAGTAAATAAAAACAAACATAATTGTAATCGGGCACCCTAGGGCCAGGTTTTTGCCGTTTTTAATTTCGATACACAGATCACGTACAAATACAAAAATATAAAAAAATATTTCTCCAATCAAACGCCTGAACGCCAAGTTATAGTTGTTTTTAATTTGGATTCATAGATCGTGCAAAAATACATGAAATGGAGACAAATATCATTGTAATCGGACACCCGAGTGCTAAGTTTTGGCTGTTTTTAATTTAAATGTGTAGATCACGGAAGAATACAAGAAATAAACAAAAATATTACTCTAACCAGACACTCAAGCATCAAGTTATAGTCGTTTTTTATTTCGATTCATAGATCGCATAAAAATAAAAAAAAATGAAGACAAATATCATTGCAATCAGAACCCTGAGCACCAAGTTTTGGCTGTTTTAAATTTAAACATGCTGATAACTTAAAAATATAAAAAATGAACAAAAATATTACTCTAATTAGACGCCCGAGCACCAAGCTATAGCCGGTTTTAATTTGGATTTGTAGATCACGTAAAAATACAAAAAATAAAGACAAATATCAATGCAATCAGATATCCGAGCACCAAGTTTTGGCCGTTTTTAATTTTGATACACAGATCACGTAAAAATACAAAAAATAAACAAAAAAATTGTCCTAACCTGACACCTGTGTGCCAAGTTGTAGCTGTTTTTTATTTGGATTCGTAGATCACATAAAAATACAAAAAATGAAGACAAATATCATTGTAATCAGACACACGTGCACCATATTTTGGCTATTTTAAATTCCAATGTGCAGATCACGTAAGAATACAAAAAGTGAACAAAAATATTACTCTAACCGGACACCCGAGTGCCAAGTAATAGCTGTTTTTAATTTGGATCCGTAGATCGTGCAAAAATACATGAAATGAAGACAAATATCATTGTAATCGAACACCCAAGTGCCAAGCTTTGGCCATTCTTAATTTTAATGCGCAGCTCACGAAAAAATACGAAAAATGAACAAAAATATTGCTCTAACTGGACACCCGGGCGACAAGTTATAGCCGTTACTAATTTAGATTCGTAGATCTCGTAAAATACAAAAATAAAGACAAATATCATTGCAATCAGAATCCTAAGCACCATGTTTTGGCTGTTTTAATTTTAAATGCGCAGATCACGTAAAAATACAAAAAATGAACAAAAATATTACTCTAACTAGACGCCCGAGCACCAAGTTACAGCCAGTTTTAATTTGGATTTGTAGATCGCGAAAAAATACAAAAAATGAAGACAAATATCCATGCAATCAGGCATCCGAGCACCAAGTTTTGGCCGTTTTTAATTTCGATACATAGATCACGTAAAAATACAAAAAATAAACAAAAAAATTGTCCTAACCTGACACCTGTGTGCCAAGTTGTATCTGTTTTTTCTTTCGATTCGTAGATCGCATTAAAATACAAAAAATGAAGACAAATATCATTGTAATCTGACACACGTGCACCATATTTTGGCTATTTTAAATTGAAATGTGCAGATTGCGTAAGAATACAAAAAGTGAACAAAAATATTACTCTAACCGGACACCCGAGTGCCAAGTTATAGCCGTTTTTAATTTGGATTCCTAGATCGTGCAAAAATACATGAAATGGAGACAAATATCATTGTAATCGGACACCCAAGCGCCAAGCTTTGGCCATTCTCAATTTTAATGCGCAGCTCATGAAAAAATACAAAAAAAGAACAAAAATATTGCTTTAACTAAACACCCGAGTGCCAAGTTATAGCCGTTTTTAATTTGGATTCGTCGATCTCGTAAAAATACAAAAAATAAAGATAAATATCATTGCAATCAGAATCCTGAGCACCATGTTTTGGCTGCTTTAATTTTAAATGTGCAGATCACGTAAAAATATAAAAAATGAACAAAAATATTACTCTAACTAGACGCCCGAGCGCCAAGTTATAGCTGTTTTTAATTTACATTCGTAGATTGCGTAAAAATACAAAAAATGAAGACAAATATTTTTGTAATCAGACACCCGAGCAGCACGTTTTGGCCGTTTTTAATTTCGATACACAGCTCACGAAAAATACAAAAAATAAACAAAAATATTGCTCTAACTGGACACCCGAGTGCCAAGTTATGGCTGTTTTTAATTTGGATTCGTAGATCGTGTAAAAAAATAAAAAATGGAGACAAATATCATTGTAATCGAACGCTCGACTACCAAGTTTTGGCCGTTCTTAACTTTAATACGCAGATCACGTAAAAATATAAAAAATGAACAAAAATATTACTCTAACCGGACACCCGAGTGCCAAGTTATAGCCGTTTCTAATTTGGACTCGTAGATTGCATAAAAATATAGTAAATAAAAATAAATATCATTGTTATCGGACACCCGAGAAGCACATTTTGGCCGTTTTTAATTTCGATACACAGATCACGTAGAAATACAAAAATAAACAAAAATATTGCTGTAACTAGACGCCCGAGCGCCAAGTTATGGCCGTTTTTAATTTGGATTCATAGACCGCGTAAAAATACAATAAATGGAGACAAATATCATTGTAACAAGACACTCGAGCGCCAAGTTTTGGCATTTTTAATTTAAATGCGCAGATCACGTAAAAATACAAAACATGAAGAAAAATACTACTCTAACCAGACACCCGAGCGCCAAATATAGCTGTTTTTTATTTGGATTCATAGATCGCATAAAAATATAAAAAAATGAAGACAAATATCATTGTAATTAGGCACTTGAGCACCAAGTTTCGCTGTTTTAAATTTAAATGCGCAGTTCATATAAAAATACAAAAAATGACCAAAAATATTGCTCTAACCAGACGCCCGAGTGCCAAATTATAGCCGTTTTTAATTTACATTCATAGATCGCGTAAAAAAAACAAAAAATGAAGATAAATATCATTATAATCGGACACCCGAGCGCCAAGTTTTGGCCGTTTTTAATCTTAATGTGCAGATCACGTAAAAAGACAAAAAATGAACAAAAATATTAGTATAACCGGACACCCGAGTGCCAAGTTATAGCCGTTTCTAATTTGGACTCGTAGATTGCATAAAAATATAGTAACTAAAAACAAATATCATTGTAATCGGACACCCGAGGGCCAAGTTTTGGCTGTTTTTAATTTTAATGTGTAGTTCACGTTAAAAGACAAAAAATGAATAAAAATATTAGTCTAACCACACACCCAAGTGCCATATTATAGCCATTTCTAATTTGGACTCGTAGATCGTGTAAAAATATAGTAAATAAAAACAAATATCATTATAATCAGACGCCTGAGGGCTAAGTTTTGGCCCTTTTTAATTTTGATACTTAGATCACATTGAAATACAAAAAATAAACAAAAATATTGCTCTAACCAGACACCTGAGCACCAAGTTATAACTGTTTTTAATTTGGATTCATAGATCGCGCAATAATACAAGCAATGGAGACAAATATTATTGTAATTGGACACCCGAGAGCCAAGTTTTTAATTTAAATGTGCAGATCACAGAAAAATACAAAAAATGAACAAAAATATTACTCTAAACGGACACCCAAGCGCCAAGTTATTAGCTATTTTTTATTTGGATTCATAAATCGCGTACAAATACAAAAAATGAAGACAAATATTATTGCAATCAGAACCCCGAGCAACAAGTTTTGGCTATTTTAAATTTAAATGCGCAAATCACGTAAAAATACAAAAAATGAACAAAAATATTACTCTAACCAGACGCCCGAGTGCCAAGTTATAGCTGTCTTTAATTTGCATTCGTAGATCGCGTAAAAATACAAAAAATGAAGACCAATATCATTGTAATCAGACAGTCGAGCACCAAGTTTGGCCGTTTTTAATTTTGATACACAGATCACGTAAAAATACAAAAAATTCTCCTAACCTGACACCCGAGTGCCAAGTTATAGCTATTTTTTATTTGGATTCGTAGACCGCGTAAAAATACAAAAAATAAAGGCAAATATCATTGTAATCAGACACATGTGCACCATGTTTTGGCAATTCTAAATTCAAATGCGCAGATCATGTAAGAATACAATAAATGAACCAAAATATCACTCTAATCAGACGCCCGAGCGCCAAGTTATAGCCATTTTTAATTTGGATTTGTAGATCGTGTAAACATATAAGAAATGGAGACAAATATCATTGTAATCAAACAACCAAGCGCCAAGTTTTGGCCGTTTTAAATTTAAACGCACAGATCACGTAGAAATACAAAAAAATGAACAAAAATGTTACTCCAACCAATTGCCCGAGCGCCAAGTTATAGCCGTTTTTTATTTGGATTCATAGATCACGTAAAAATACAAAAAATGAAGAAAAATATCATTGTAATCAGACACCCGAACGTCAAGTTTTTGCCCTTTTTAACTTCAATACATAGATCACGTAAAAACATAAAAAATAAACAAAAAATTTATCCTAACCTGACACTCGGGCACCAAGTTATAGCTGTTTTTTATTTGGATTCGTAGATCGCCTAAGAATACAAAAAATGACGGCAAATATCATTGTAATCAGACACACGTGCACCATGTTTTGGCTATTTTAAATTCAAATGCACAGATCTCGTAAGAATACAAAAAATGAACAAAAATATTATTATAACTAGATGCCCGAGTACCAAGTTATAGCCGTTTTTAATTTGGATTCGTAGATCACGTAAAAATACAGAGATTGAAGACAAATATCATTGTAATCAAACACCTGAGTGCCAGGTTTTGGCCGTTTTCAATTTGAATCTGCAGATCATGAAAAAATACAAAAAATGAACAAAAACTTTACTCGAACCGGACACCCAAGTGCCAAGTTATAGCCGTTTCTAATTTGGACTCGTAGATCGCGTAAAAAATTCAAAATAAAACAAATATCAATTTACTCGGTCACACGAGTACCATGTTTTGGCCGTTCTTAATTTTAATGCGTAGCTCACAAAAAAATACAAAAAATAAACAAAATATTGCTCTAACCGGACACCCGAGTGCCAAGTTATAGCTGTTTGCAATTTGGACTTGTAGATTGCATAAAAATATAGTAAATAAAAACAAATATCATTATAATCAGACACTCGAGCGCCAAGTTTTAGCCGTTTTTAATTTCGATACACAGATCACGTAGAATTACAAAAAACAAAAAAAAAATCTTGCTCTAACCAGACACCCGAGCGCTAAGTTATAGCCGTTTTTAATGTAGATTCGTAGATGGCGTAAAATTACAAAAAATGGAAACAAATATCATTGTAAGTAAACACTCGAGCACCAAGTTTTAGCCGTTCTTAATTTAAATGCACAGATTACGAAAAATTACAAAAGATGAAAAAAAATCACTCTAACCAGACACCCAAGTGCCAAGTTATAGCCGTTTTTTATTTGGATTCGTAGATCGTGTAAAAATAAAAAGAATGAAGAGAAATATCATTGTAATTGAACACCTGACCACCATGTTTTGGCCGTTTTAAATATAAATGCGCATATCACGTGAAAATACAGAAAATGAATAAAAATATTACTTTAACTAGACACTCGAGCGCCAAGTTATAGCCATTTTTATTTTGGATTCGTAGATTGCGTAAAAATACAAAAAATGAAGACAAATATCATTGTAATCGGACACTCGAGCGCTAACTTTTGGCCATTTTTAATTATATTGAGCAGATCACGCAAAAAGATAAAAAATGAACAAAACTATTACTCCAACCGGACACCCGAGTGCCAAGTTATAACCGTTCCTAATTTGGACTCGTAGATCACATAAAAATATAGAAAATAAAACAAATATCATTGTAATCGGACACCCGAGAGCCAAGTTTTGGCTGTTTTTAATTTCACTACACAGATCACATAGAAATAGAAAAAATAAACAAAAATATTGCTCTAACCAGACACTTGAGCGCCAAGTTATAGCCATTTTTAATTTGTATTCGTAGACCGCATAAAAATACAGTAAATGGAGACAAATATCATTGTAATCGGACACCCGAGCGCCTAGTTTTGGCTGTTTTTAATTTAAATGCGCAGATCACGTAAAAATACAAAACATTAATAAAAATATTACTCTAACTATACACCCGAGCACCAAGTTATAGCCGTTTTTTATTTGGATTCGTAGATCACATAAAAATACAAAAAATGAAGACAAATATCATTGTAATCAGACACTCGTTTTTGCTGTTTTAAATTTAAATGCGTGGAACACCTAAAAATACAAAAAATGAACAAAAATATAACTCTAACCAGATGCCCGAGTGCCGAGTTATAACCGTTTCTAATTTGGACTCGTACATCGCGCAAAAATATAGTAAATAAAAACAAATATCATTGTAATCGGATACCCGAGGGCCAAGTTTTGGTCGTTTTTAATTTCCATACAGAGATCATGTAGAAATACAAAAAATAAACAAAAATATTGCTCTAACCAGACTCCTAAATACGAAGTTATAACTGTTTTTAATTTGGATTCGTAGATGGCGTAAAAATACAAGAAATGGAGACAAATATCATTGTAAATGGACACCCGAGCGACATGTTTTGACTGTTTTTAATTTAAATGCACAGATCAGGTAAAAATACAAAAAATGAACAAAAATATTACTCTAACCAGACACTCGAGCGCCAAGTTATAGCCGTTTTTTCTTTGGATTCGTAGATTTTTTTTTTTGGTAAGTAAGCGTATTTTGGATTAACGGGAAATTATGTACAATGTCTTGGGGGCATTCCCCCGTGGTGCAATTACATAACAACTAGTGGATTCCCCAACTATTAAGCAAAATAGAATTAACATTAGCCAACATGACATGAGATTGGGATAACTTTCTTCTAACTTCATTTTGGATTCCGTGGACAATGGCTGCCATAGGTGTAGATTGCCCTTTGAAGATTCTCTTGTTCCTTTCTTCCCAAATGTGATAAACCAAACCGGCCCAAGCAAGCTTGTAGAGCACACGGCAGGGTTGCTTCCCACTAAATTTGCCCATAGCCCAAGCAACTTCCCTTTTCCAAGGTTGTATTGGTTTGACAATAGAGCATTTCCTTAGAATGATGGTTCTCAACTCAGCCGCAAGTGTGCACTTGAAGAAAATATGATCCACAGTTTCAAGTTCATTTCCACATAATACACAAGTTAGATCAATGTTCATTCCCCAATTAACCATTCTATCTTTGGTGTAAAGTCTTTCTCTAATGGCAAGCCAAAGAATGAAACTATGTCTAGGAATATGTTGATTGAACCAAATCAAGTGATGCCAAGGTACCTTGTTTCTTTTTTCGCGGATGGCATTCCATGTTGTAGCTACACCATATATTTCATTCTTGGAAACACTCCATATAAGCTTATCTTCCAGGGTGGTGCTCGGCTTGTAGTTAGGAGGATGCTCAAGAATTATTTCCCTTAACTCCCAAGTGCAAGGAAAAGGCCACTTCCATTCCCCGTTTGCAACTATTCGGTCTACCCTTGCATTTGTAGGTAGCCCCGCATCATAAGCAATCCTAGGACCATATTTAGGAATTAAAGGCCCAAGAGGATGCCAATTTGAGTACCATAAAGAAATTGAGTTACCTTGCCCAACCTTATATTTGGATAAGCGAATGACCTCCTCTCTAAGTTTGAGTAGTTTCCCCCAAGTCCATGAGCAATCGGATGGCTTCTTGATCTCCCAAAAACATTTCCCCTTAAGGAGGTTAATGTGACGCCATTCAACCCAAAGGGAAGACCTTTTAGTGCATAGTGCCCAAATGTGCCTCATCATGGATGCTTTGTTCCATTCTTCAAGTCTCCTTATTCCTAGACCTCCTTCCTTCTTTGGCTTGCAAATTTCATTCCATGCAACCTTGCTTCCCCATTATTTTAGCTCAGAACCCGTAGATCACGTAAAAATACAAAAAATGAAGACAAATATCATTGCAATCAGAGCCCCTAGGACCAAGTTTTGGCTGTTTTAAATTTAAACGTGTATATCACGTAAAAATACAAAAAATGAACAAAAATATTACTCTAACCAGACACCCCAGCACCAAGTTATAGCCGTTTTTAATTTGCATTCGTAGATCGAGTAAAAATACAAAAAATAAAGACAAATATCATTGTAATCAGACACCCGAGCACCAAGTTTTGGCCGTTTTTAACTTCAATACACAGATCACGTAAAAATACAAAAAATAAAAAAAACAATCGTCCCAACCTAATACCCGAGCGCTAAGTTATAGCTATTTTTTAATTGGAACCGTAGATCGCGTAAAAATACAAAACCTGAAGCAAATATCATTGTAATCAGGCACACGTGCACCATGTTTTGGCTATTTTTAATTCAAATGCGCAGATCACGGAAAAATAAAAAAATGTACAAAAATATTACTCTGACTAGACGCCCGAGCGCCAAGTTATAGCCTTTTTTAATTTGGATTCATAGATCGCGTAAAAGTACAACAATGGAAGACAAATATCATTATAATCGGACAACCAAGTGCCAAGTTTTGGCCGTTTTCAATTTGAATGCGCAGATCAGGAGAAAATGCAAAAAATGAACAAAAACATTACTCTAACCGGACACCCGAATGCCAAGTTATAGCCGTTCCTAATTTGGACTCGTAGATCGCGTAAAAATATCGAAAATAAAAGCAAATATCATTTTAATCGATCACTCGAGCGCCAAGTTTTGGCCATTCCTAATTTTAATGCGTAGCTCATGAAAAAATACAAAAAATAAACAAAAGTATTGCCCTAACCGGACACCTGAGTGCCAAGTTATAGCCGTTTGTAATTTGGGCTCGTAGATCGCATATAAATATAGTAAATAAAAACAAATATCATTGTAATCAGACACCCGAGGGCCAAGTTTTGGCCGTTTTTAATTTTAATGTGCAGATCATGTAAAAAGATAAAAAATGTACAAAAATATTACTCCAACCAGACACCCGAATGCCAAGTTATAGCCATTTTTAACTCGGACTCGTAGATTGCATAAAAATATAGTAAATAAAACGAATATCATTGTAATCAAACACCCGAGGGATAAGTTTTGGCCATTTTCTGTAATAACCTGGATTTTTTTTCCTTAATTAAATTATTTAAGTGTGGTAGTGATATTTATTATAGTAAAAATCTAGAAAATTGAGCATTTGAAAATTTTTGGAATGATAAAAATTAATTGGAAAATTTTTCGGATTAAATTTCACCCTATGTGGGAGTTTAATGTAGAATTTCTAAAATTTTTCTCCAAACACTTCTTAGCCCAATTACTTATTTGGTTCAAACCAAGACCATTAACCCATGGGTCAACCCTTTTCTTTGACTCACCTCAACTCATTTCAACTCACTTTATCACTCAATGAATTGACTCATGAATAGTTGCTATAAATTATTTCCTGACAACTTCATTTCCATCTTCCATACACTCTCACCATCTTTCAAAATTATTTGACTAATTGGACAAAGAGAAGACCCACATTGATGACCTTAAAGCATCTTTTTCAAATTATTTAGCAAACAAGATTTAAAGCATTTTGTTTGAAAGCTAGCATGATTTAAAGCATTTGGTTAAATTGTCAAAAAGCTAGCATGATTGTTTAAATTTGTCAAAAAGTTAGCATGATTCCCGGATCATGCCACCCCCATACATCTTCCCCAATGCTTTTCTTAAATGATATGGTTAGATAGTCAAAAAGTAAGCATGATTCTTGGATCATGCTACCAATTGTATAGGCATGATCTTACCTTAGTTGATTTTTCTCCACTAATAATTTTCTCTACACTCCCTATAAATTGTGTGTCTTCAAAGAGAAGAAAATAAGAGAGAAAAAAAAGTAAATTATTCATTAGTGAGGCTGAAGATTTGGTGTTGCTTGGAGGAAGAAGAAAGGCTTGGAATTTTCCAATTTGGGTGGTGTTCAAAGCTAACTCATTTTTCCTTCTCAGACTTGGTCATTAATATCTTCATTGAGGTAGGATGATGAATCTCCTAAAATATATTTGATGCATTTTCTGGTTTGAAGTATGAAACTTAATTGTGATAAAAATAAATACCTGTATATTGGGGGTAGGGAAGCCAAAATTTTGACTAAAGTAACTCAGTATGCTGACAGCTCACTATTTGTAACTTCTTATGTGCTTCTAACCCCTAAAACGGTGGAATTAGGTTTTGGCTAAAACATAAAAGTCGTAGCCCTTTTAGTTTTCTTTTCAACCCAAAAAGAATTGCATCAATCCGATTTGTGAGTCAAAAGTTATGCCCAAAATACTGAGCACGTGTAAAACTGTATATTCTGAACAAACTGAATTCAAAGCTGTTTTTGTACCTTTAGACCTTAGAATTTTAAAAAGTGTAAAACATGAAAGTTGTAGGTCTTGAAGTCTAGTTTCTACAAATATAAAGTTTATAGATATTGGAGTCTTGCTCTATTTTATATGAATTTTCTTTCAAGCTGCTATTCTGCTTAGCTTTAATTGATGCTTGTTTGGATTTGTTTAGAATATTATGTTTAAAGATTTATTTAAATTTTCAATTTCCTTCTGTTAGTTATTGTCATGTTAATAATTTCTATTGATATGAAATTATTTTAAATTAGATATTATGTATTATTTGACACTCTAATATTGATGATAATTGACTTAGATAATCAGTTTCATCATGGATAGTTGGATGACTTATTCAAACTAAAATGCTAGTATTTGATAAAATGCCCAAAAGAAACAATGGACTCGTTCTTTTCTCATTTGGTCTTTCTTAAATGAATTTGATTTATTTTTGGCATTGTTTTGTCAACCTAGCAAGTTAAATAATTATATTTTTATGATTAAGTGAATTAAATGAAACTCATTTAATACCTTCCTAAACATTGGGATAATTCTGTGGACATTTGTGGATATCTTGAAGCCAAAAACCTATGATAAGGGTTTGGTTATAAATAAGATGATGATTGGAAATTTATTTAAATTATTTTTTGAATAAAATAAAACTTATCAATTTTGCTAAAAATTAAATATAAGTCCAAGAGCTATTTATTATCTTCATATTCCATAAAATAATAAAATAAAAGGTAAAAAGGAGCAAAAACCGAGATTTGCAGCCAATGAGGTTCGAACTTGCGACTTTAAATCGCAATTAGGGTCGCCCACCCACTAAGCTACCAACCTCGGCCTAATTAATATACCATTAGAAATAATTTTATTCTTATCAAATTTGGTACGGTAAGCTTGTTAAAACAATTAACTAAAATACTAGTTTGTATTCTAAATTTTTTTTTTTACTTGCTAATTGTTAATTTACATATAGCGCCTACCTTTGTGATAATGATATTGATGACTATGTTAAATCTTTTGATTTATTGAGAATTACTATTAAAGTATGGATATAGATAAAGTGCTTAAAAATATATTGCATGTGACTAAATAATCTCACTTTTGATTCATCGCCCGGGAACATTGCCGGTTGTTATTAAAAATGTCTGATTTTCATACAAGGTACCCTTGGAATGTAAAAGGGTGAGAAGAAATTAAGGCACTTCGTGCTAAAGCTGTTTTTGGCAATGGGGTGATGGGTGGGTAGAAATGGCCTTTTAGATGAAGATGGGAACATGCATTTTATTTGGGAGATGCTCCCTTCTGACCTGGCCAATCAGGTAGCCGGTCGCGACGGCTAGGTTTTTGGTAGGTGACACCGTCGGTATGCATTGGATGCTAAGCCCGTAAAGTCACTGGTTCCCAAGGCTGGGGGTAGAGGAGGATAGGAGTATGATTATCTTAGGAGGATTTAGATTAAACTCCTTTACAAAATTTTACTGTGACCAGCAACCTCTCTTGTTATGTATGAATGATGTGTTGGAATTATTTAATTATATTTAATTCCTCTCGATTAATATTTTATAAAATATATATATATATATATATATATATGTATGAAACCTGTATCGCTACGGGGTTTGATCCCGAGACCTTGAAGATCTAAATCTGAGATCTCTACCACTGCGACACAGACTTCATTGTGGTATACACATCAGTATTTAACTATTTTACACGTAAGTAAAATAGTAGTTATGGTGACGGTTTCATCGAACCGTTGTAAGTATAATTTACATTATTCAGTTGAGATCTATTGAATTAATTGTTGCATAAATAGTATGCCACCTAAATACATTCATTTAATACAGTGTAGTATTACAACCACTGCATATAGGCACCTAGGAGATTTTGATTACTGGGCTTTAGTAGCTCACCCCTTGTGGGAATATTTTTTTCAGGATATTAAGCACAGGAATACAGAAGATGAGCTGGAAAGAGATTAATTTCTCTTAAATATTCCATCAGAAGAGTTATCTATTTTTTTTTCTTCTTTCCTGCACAGAGCTGGAGGACTTTATTTTTGGTCTGTAATAATTGTTGGATGATTGTAATTATTAAGCATAGACCTAATTTGCTTTTATTTGGTATGTAATGTTAATCGCGTGGTTGGGACACTTAAATGGCTTTGTAATATTTTTCTCTATCTTTATTTTGTGCCCTGTAGTTGAAATTCCATCAAATGGTTCAGTCCAATGACTTATAAATATTGTTTGGGATAATCATAGGATTTTGACTATCTTAAATTTTTCTTACGGGTCAACCCCAATTTGGAGGAAAACTCTGGGGTGTGACAGCGTGTTATTATCATCTTATTTTTATACCTAACAAATAAATTCCAAGTCATCCCTGGGCATTCGGTTATGAAAATCCGGGGCGTGACATTTTCAATTTCGATACACAGATCACGTAGAAACACAAAAAATAAACAAAAATATTGCTCTAACAAGACACCTGAGCGCCAAGTTATAGTCGTTTTTAATTTGGATTCGTAGATCGGGTAAAAATACAAGAAATTGAGACAAATATTATTGTAATCGAACACTCGAGCAACATGTTTTGGCCGTTTTAAATTTAAATGCGCAGATCACATAAAAATAAAAAAATGAACAAAAATATTACTCTAACCAGACACTCGAGCGCCAAGTTATAGCCATTTTTTATTTAGATTCGTAGATCAAGTAAAATATGAAAAATGAAGACAAATATCATTGTAATCGGACACCCGAGTGCCAACTTTTGGCCGTTTTTAATTTGATTGAGCAGATCACGTAAAAATACAAAAAATGAACAAAAATATTACTCTAACTGGACACCCGAGTGTCAAGTTGTAGCCATTTTTAAATTGGATTCGTAGTTCGCATAAAAAAACGAGAAATGGTGACAAATATCATTGTAATCGGACACCCGAGCGCCAAGTTTTGGCCGCTTTAAATTTAAACGCGCAGATTACGTAAAAATACAATAAATGAACAAAAATATTACTTTAACTAGACGCCCGAGCGCCAAGTTATAGCTATTTTTAATTTGGATTTGTAGATCGCGTAAAAATGCAAAAATTAAAGACAAATATCATTGTAATCAGACACTTGAGCGCCAAGTTTTGGCCGTTTTTAACTTTGACACATAGATCACGTAAAAATACAAAAAAGAAACAAAAAAATTGTTGTAACCCGACACCCGAATGCCAAGTTATAGCTTTTTTTTATTTGGATTCGTAGATCGCGTAAAAATACAAAAAATGAAGACAAATATCATTGTAATCAGACACATGTCCACCATGTTTTGGCTATTTTAAATTCAAATGCGCAGATCACGTAAGAATACAAAAAATGAACAAAAATATTACTATAACTAAACGCTCGAGCGCCAAGTTATAGCTGTTTTTAATTTGGATTCGTAGATCGCGTAAAAATATAAAAATTTTAGAGAAATATCATTGTAATCGAACACTCAAGTGCCAAGTTTTGGCCCTTTTTAACTTGAATGCGCCGATCATAAAAAAATACAAAAAATGAACAAAACCATTATTCTGACCGGACACTCAAGTGCCAAGTTATAGCCACTTCTAATTTGGACTCATAGATCGCGTAAACATATAGAAAATAAAAACAAATATCATTTTAATCGGTCACCCGAGCACTAAGTTTTGGCCGTTCTTAATTTTAATGTGCAGCTCACAAAAAAATACAAAAAAAAAATATTGCTCTAACCAGGCACCTGAGTGCCAAGTTATAGCCGCTTTTAATTTGGATTCGTAGATTGTGTAAAAATACAAGAAATGAAGACAAATATCATTGTAATCGGACACCCGAGCGCTAAGTTTTGGCCATTTTTAATTTAAATGCGTAGATCAAGGAAAAATACAAAAAATGAATAAAAATATTACTCTAACTAGGCACTTGGCCGCCAAGTTAGAGCCGTTTTCTATTTGGATTCGTACATTGCGTAAAAATACAAAAAATGAAGACAAATATCATTGTGATCGGACACCCGAGCGCCAACTTTTGGCCATTTTTAATTTTACCGAGCAGATCACGTAAAAATACAAAAAATGAACAAAACTATTACTCTAACCGGACACCTGAGTGCCAAGTTATAGCCATTCCTAATTTGGGCTCGTAGATCGCGTAAAAATATGGAAAATAAAAACAAATATCATTGTAATTGAACACCCGACCACCAGGTTTTGGCCATTTTTAATTTTAATGCGCAGATCACGTAAAAATACAAAAAATGAACAAAAATATTACTCTAACCAAACACCCGAGCACCAATTTAGAGCCATTTTTAATTTGGATTTGTAGATCACGTAAAAATACAAGAAATGGAGGCAAACATAATTGTAATCAGACACCTGAGCGCCAAGTTTTGGCCATTTTAAATTTAAACGCACAGATCTTGTAAAATACAAAAAATGAACAAAAATATTACTCTAACCAGACGCCCGAGCACCAACTTATAGCCATTTTTAATTTAGATTCGTAGATCGCGTAAAAATACAAAAAAATGAAGACAAATATCATTGTAGTCAGACACCCGAGTGCCAAGTTTTGGCTATTTTTAACTTCGATACACAGATCACATAGAAATACAAAACATAAACAAAAAAATTGTCCTAACCTGACACCCAAGCGCCAAGTTATAGCTATTTTTTATTTGGATTCGTAGATTGCGTAAAAATACAAAAAATGAAGACAAATATCATTGTAATTAGACACCTGATCACCAAGTTTTGGCCATTTTTAACTTCGATACACAGATCACGTAAAAATACAAAAAATAAACAAAAAATTGTGCTAACCTGACACTCGAGCGTTAAGTTATAGCTGTTTTTTATATGGATTCGTAGATCTCGTAAAAATACAAAAAATGAATGCAAATATCATTGTAATCAGACACACGTGCACCATATTTTGACTATTTTAAATTCAAATGTGCAGATCACGTAAGAATATGAAAAAATAAACAAAATATTACTCTAACCAGACACCTGAGCACCAAGTTAGAGCCGTTTTTAATTTGGATTTGTAGATCATGTAAAAATACAAAAAAGGAGACAAATATAATTGCAATCGACACCCGAGTGCCAAGTTTTAGCCGTTTTAAATTTAAATGCATAGATCAGGGAAAAATACAAAAAAAGAACAAAAATATTACTCCAACCAAACACCTGAGCGCCAAGTTATAGCTATTTTTTATTTGGATTCATAGATCGTGTAAAAATACAAAAAATGAAGACAAATATCAATGTAATCGGACACCCGAGCGCCAACTTTTGGCCGTTTTTAATTTTATTGAGCAGATCACGTAAAAATCAAAAAAATGAACAAAACTATTACTCTAACCAGACTCCCGAGCGCCAAGTTATAGCCGTTTTTTATTTGGATTTGTAGATCGCGTGAAAATACAAAAAATGAAGATAGATGTCAATGTAATCGGGCACCCGAGCACCAACTTTTGGCCGTTTTTAATTTTATTGAGCAGATCATGTAAAAATAAAAAAAATAAACAAAACTATTACTCTAACCAGACCCCCGAGTGCCAAGCTATAGATATTTTTAATTTGGATTTGTAGAACGCGTAAAAATATAGTAAATGAAGACAAATATCATTGTAATTGGACACCTGAGCACCAAGTTTTGGCTGTTTTTAATTTAAATGCGCAGATCATGTAAAAAAATAAAACATGAATAAAAATATTAGTCTAACTAGACACCCGAGCGCCAAGTTATAGCCGTTTTTTGTTTGGATTCGTAGATTACATAAAAATACAAAAAATTAAAACAAATAACATTGTAATTAGACACCCGAGGGCCAAGTTTTTGCTGTTTTAAATTTAAATGCGCAGATCACGTAAAAATACAAAAAGTGGCCAAAAATATTACTCTAACTAAGCACCTGAGTGCCAAGTTATAACCGTTTTTAATTTGCATTCGTAGATCGCGTAAAAACCCAAAAATTGAAGACCAATATCATTGTAATGGGACACCCAAGTGCCAAGTTTTGGCCGTTTTTAATTTGAATGCGCAGATCGCCTAAAAATACAAAAAATTAACAAAAACATTACTCAAACCAGACACATGAGTGCCAAGTTATAGTCGTTTCTAATTTTGACTTGTAGATCACGTAAAAATATAGAAAATAAAAACAAATATCATTGTAATCGGTCAACCGAGTACCAAGTTTTGGCCGTTCTTAATTTTAATGTGCACCTAGCGAAAAAATACAAAAAATAAACAAAAAAATTGCTCTAACCGGACACGCGAGTGCCAAATTATAGCCGTTTGTAATTTGGACTCGTAGATCGCATAAAAATATAGCAAATAAAATAAATATCATTGTAATCAGACACCGGAGGGCCAAGTTTTGGCCGTTTTTAATTTTAATGCGCAGATCACGTAAAAAGACAAAAAATGAACAAAAACATTACTCTAACTGGACACCCGAGTGCCAAGTTATAGCCGTTTCTAATATGGATTCGTAGACCGCGTAAAAATGCAGTAAATGGAGACAAATATCATTGTAATCGGACACCCGAGCGTCAAGTTTTGGCCGTTTTTAATTTAAATGCACAGATCATATAAAAATACAAAACATGAATAAAAATATTACTCTAACTAGACACCTGAGTGCCAAGTTAGAGCCTTTTTTTTTTTTTTGGATTCTAGATCGCGTAAAAATATAAAAAAGAAGACAAATATCATTGTAATTGAACACCCGACCACCAAGTTTTGGCCTTTTTAAATTTAATTGCGTAGATCACGTAAAAATACAAAAAATATACAAAAATATTACTTTAACCAGACACCCGAGCGCCAAGTTATAGCCATTTTTAATTTGGATCCGTAGATCGCGTAAAAATACAAAAAATGAAGGCAAATATCATTATAATCGAACACCCGAGCACCAACTTTTGGCCGTTTTTAATTTTATTGAATTGATCACGTAAAAATACAAAAAATGAACAAAAATATTACTCCAACCAAATACCCGAGTGCCAAGTTATAGCCGTTTCTAATTTGGACTCGTAGATCGCGTAAAAATATTGAAAATAAAAATAAATATCATTGTAATCGGACACCCGAGCGTCAAGTTTTGGCCGTTTTTAGTTTTAAAATGCAAATCACGTAAAAGTACCAAAAATAAACAAAAATATTACTTTAACCAGACACCCAAGCGCCTAAGTTATAGCCATTTTTAATTTTGAATTTTAGATAACGTAAAAATACAAGAAATGGAGACAAATATCATTGTAATCGGATACCTGAGCACTAAGTTTTGGCTATTTTAAATTTAAACGCGTAGATCACGTAAAAAGACAAAAAATGAACAAAAATATTACTCTAACCAGACGTACGAGTGCCAAGTTATTGCCATTTTTAATTTGGATTCGTGAATCGCGTAAAAATACAAAAAATGAAGATAAATATCATTACAATAAGACACCCAAGCGCTGAGTTTTGGCCATTTTTAACTTCGATACATAAATCACGTAAAAATATAGAAAATAAACAAAACAATTGTCCCAACCTGACATCTAAGCGCCAAGTTATAGCTGTTTTTTTTTTAGATTTGTAGATCGTGTAAAAATACAAAAAATGAAGGCAAATATCATTGTAATCAGACACACTTGCACCATATTTTGGCTATTTTAAATTCAAATGCGCAGATCACGTACGAATACAAAAAATGAACAAAAAAATTACTCTAACTAGATGCCAAAGCGCCAAGTTATAGTCGTTTTTAATTTGGATTTGTAGATTGTGTAAAAATACAAAAATTGAAAACAAATATCATTGTAATCGGTCACCCGAGCGTCAGGTTTTGGCCGTTCTTAATTTTAATGCGCAGCTCAAGAAAAAAAACAAAAAAATAAACAAAAATATTGCTCTAACCGGACACTCGGACACCCGAGTGCCAAGTTATAGCCATTTGTAATTTGCACTTGTAGATCGCATAAAAAAATAGTAAATAAAAAAATATCATTGTAATCGGACACCCGAGCACCAAGTTTGGGCCATTTTTAATTTTAATGCGCAAATCACATAAAAAAACAAAAAATGAACAAAAATATTACTCTAACCGGACACCCGAGTGCCTAGTTATAGCCGTTTCTAATTTGGACTCGTAGATTGCGTAAAAATATAGTAAATTAAAACAAATATCATTGTAATCGAATACCCAAGGGCTAAGTTTTGGCCGTTTTTAATTTTGATACACAGATCACGTAGAAATACAAAAAATAAACAAAAATATTACTCTAACCAGACACCTGAGCGCCAAGTTATAGCCGTTTTTAATTTAGATTCATAGATCGTGTAAAAATACAAAAAATGGAGACAAATATTATTGTAATCGAACACCCGAGCACTAAGTTTTGGCCGTTTAAATTTAAACGCACAGATCACGTAAAAATATAAAAACTGAACAAAAATTTTACTCCAACCAGACGTCCGAGCGCTAAGTTATAGTCGTTTCTAATTTGGACTCGTAGATCGCATAAAAATACAGGAAATGGACACAAATATCATTGTAATCAGACACCCGTGCGCCAAGTTTTGGCCATTTTAAATTTAATCGCACAGATCACGTAAAAATACAAAAAATTAACAAAAATATTACTCTAACTAGACACTCGGGCACCAAGTTATATCCGTTTTTAATTTGGATTCGTAGATCGCATAAAAATACAAAAAATGAAGCTAGATATCGTTGTAGTCAGACACCCGAGCACCAAGTTTTGACTGTTTTTAACTTCGATACACAGATCACGTAAAAATACAAAAAATAAATAAACAAATTGTCCTAACTTGACACCCCACCAAGTTATAGTTGTTTTTATTTGGATTTGTAGATCGCGTAAAAATGAAAAAAAATGAAGACAAATATCATTGTAATTAGACATCCGAGCGCCAAGTTTTGGCCATTTTTAAATTCGATACACAGATCACGTACAAATACAAAAAATAAACAAAAAAATTGTCCTAACCTGACACCCGAGCATCAAGTTATAGCTATTTTTTATATGGATTTGTAGATCTCGTAAAAATACAGAACATGAAGGCAAATATCATTGTAATCAGACACACGTGCACCATGTTTTGACTATTTTAAATTCAAATGTGCAGATCACCTAAGAATACAAACAATGAAAAAATAATATTACTCTAAGTTGATGCCTGAGCGCCAAGTTATAGCCGTTTTTAATTTGGATTTGTAGATCGCATAAAAATACAAAAATTAAAGACAAATATCATTGTAATCAGACACCCGAGTGCCAAGTTTTGGCCGTTTAAAATTTAAATGCGTAGATCAGGGAAAAATACAAAAAATGAATAAAAATATTACTCTAACTGGACACCCGAGCGCCAAGTTATAGCCGTTTTTTATTTGGATTCTAGATCGCGTAAAAATACAAAAAATGAAGACAAATATCAATGTAATCGGACACCCGAGCACCAACTTTTGGCCGTTTTTAATTTTATTGAGTAGATTAGGTAAAAATAAAAAAAATGAACAAAACTGTTACTCTGACTGGACACTCGAGCGCCAAGTTATAACTGTTTTTTAATTTGGATTCGTAGAACGCGTAAAAATACAGTAAATGGAGACAAATATCATTGTAATCGGACATCCGAGCGCCAAGTTTTGGTTGTTTTTAATTTAAATGCGTAGATCATGTAAAAATACAAAACATGAATCAAAATATTTCTCTAACTAGACACCCGAACGCCAAGTTATAGCCATTTTTTATTGGATTCGTAGATCACATAAAAATACAAAAAATTAAAACAAATAACATCGTAATCAGACACCCAAGCACCAAGTTTTTGCTGTTTTAAATTTAAATGTGTAGATTACGTAAAAATACAAAAAGTGAACAAAAATATTACTCTAATCAGGCGCCTGAGTGCCAAGTTATATCCATTTTTAATTTGCATTCGTGGATCGCGTCAAAATACAAAAATTGAAGACAAATATCATTGTAATTGGACACCCGAGTGCCAAGTTTTTGGCCATTTTTAATTTGAATGCGCGGATCACTTAAAAATACGAAAAATGAACACAAATATTACTCAAACTGGACACCTGAGTGCCAAGTTATAGCCGTTTCTAATTTTAACTCGTAGATCGTGTAAAAATATAGAAAATAAAAATGAATATCGTTGTAATCGGTCACGCGAGCGCTAAGTTTTGGCTGATCTTAATTTTAATGCGCATCTTGCAAAAAAATACAAAAAATAAACAAAAATATTACTCTAACCGGACACCCAAGTGCCAAGTTATAGCCGTTTGTAATTTGGACTCGTAGATCGCATAAAAATATAGTAAATAAAAACAAATATCATTGTAATCGGACACCTGAGGGCTAAGTTTTGGCTGTTTTTAATTTTAATGAGCAAATCACATAAAAAGACAAAAAATGAACAAAAATATTACTCTAACCAGATACCTGAGTGCCAAGTTATAGCCGTTTCTAATTTGGATTCATATATCGCGTAAAAATACAGTATATGGAGACAACTATCATTATAATCGGACGCCCGAGCGCCAAGTTTTGGCCGTTTTTAATTTAGATGCGCAGATCATACAAAAATACAAAACATGAATAAAAATATTACTCTAACTAGACACCCGAGCGCCAAGTTAGAGCCGTTTTTTATTTGGATTCGTAGATCACGCAAAAATATAAAAAAAAGAAGACAAATATCATTTTAATTGAACACCCGACCACCAAGTTTTAGCCGTTTTAAATTTATATGTGCAGATCACATAAAAATACAAAAAATCAACAAAAATATTATTCTAACCAGACACCCGAGCGCCAAGTTATAGCCATTTTTAATTTGGATTCGTAGATCGCGTAGAAATACAAAAAATGAAGACAAATATCATTGTAATCAGACACCCGAGCACCAGGTTTTTGCTGTTTTAAATTTAAATGCGCAGATCACGTAAAAATACAAAAAATGAACAAAAATATTACTCTAACCAGGCACCCGAGTGCCAAGTTATAGCTGTTTTTAATTTGGATTCGTAGATCGCGTAAAAACGCAAAAATTGAGGACAAATATCATTGTAATCGAACACCCGAGTGCCAAGTTTTAGCCGTTTTTAATTTGTATACGCAGATCACTTAAAAATACAAAAAATGAACAAAATATTACTCAAACTGGACACCTGAGTTCCAAGTTATAGCCGTTTCTAATTTTAACTCATAGATCGTGTAAAAATATAGAAAATAAAAACAAATATCGTTGTAATCGATCATCCGAGTGCCAAGTTTTGGCCGTTCTTAATTTTAATGCGCAGCTCACGAAAAAATACAAAGAATAAACAAAAATATTGCTCTAACCAGACACCTGAGTGCCAAGTTATAGCCATTTGTAATTTAGACTCGTAGATCGCATAAAAATATAGTAAATAAAACCAAATATCATTGTAATCGGACACCTGAGGGCCAAGTTTTGGCCGTTTTTAATTTTAATGCGCAATCACGTAAAAAGACAAAAAATGAACAAAAATATTACTCTAACCGGACACCCGAGCGCCAAATTATAGCTGTTTCTAATTTGGACTCGTAGATCGCGGAAAAATATAGTAAATAAAAGCAAATATCATTGTAATCGGACATCCGAGGTACTAGTTTTCATCATTTTTAATTTTGATACACAAATCACGTAAAAATACAAAAAAAGAACTAAAATATTGCTCCTACTAGGCACCTGAGTGCCAAGTTATAGCCATTTTTAATTTGGATTCGTAGATCGCGTTAAAATACAAGAAATGGAGACAAATATTATTGTAATCAAACACCCGACCACCAAGTTTTGGTCGTTTTAAATTTAAATGCGCATATCACGTAAAAATACAAAAAATGAACAAAAATATTATTCTAACCAGACGCCCGAGCACCAAGTTATAGCCATTTTTAATTTGGATTCATAGATCGCGTAAAAATACAAAAAATGAAGACAAATATCATTGTAATCGGACATCAAGCGCCAACATTTTGCTGTTTTTAATTTTATTAAGCAGATCACGTAAAAATACAAAAATGAACAAAAATATTACTCTAATCGGACACCCGAGTGCCAAGTTATAGCCGTTTCTAATTTGGACTCGTAGATCGCATAAAAATATAGTAAATAAAAACAAATATAATTGTAATTGGACACCCGAGCACTAAGTTTTGGCCGTTTTTAATTTTAATGTGCAGATCACGTAAAAATACAAAAAATGAACAAAAATATTACTCTAACCGGACACCCGAGTGCCAAGTTATAGCCGTTTCTAATTTGGACTCGTAGATCGCGTAAAAATATAGTAAATAAAAACAAATATCATTGTAATCGGACACTCGAGAGCCAAGTTTCTGACATTTTTAATTTCGATACACAGATTACGTAGAAATACAAAAAATTAACAAAAACATTGCTCTCACCAGACCCCGAGCGCCAAGATATAGCATTTTTTAAATTAGATTCGTAGACCGCATAAAAATACAGTATATGGAGACAAATATCATTGTAATTGGACACTCGAGCGCCAAGTTTTGGCCATTTGTAATTTAAATGCGCAAATCACGTAAAAATACAAAACATGAACAAAAAAATTATTCTAACCATACACCCGAGCGCCAAGTTATAGCTGTTTTTTATTTAGATTCGTAGATCGCGTAAAAATACAAAAAATGAAGATAAATATCATTGTAATCAGACACCCGAGCATCGAGTTTTCGCTGTTTTAAATTTAAATGTGCAGATCACAGATGGTTCGATGAGAGCTTCTCTGTCCACTTTCTCTCTCTAACCATGGATGAACCTTCGTACTCCAATTGTTCTAATCCTACAACTCTCTCGTCATCTCATCCACCTTTTTCCTCATCACTCTCGGTTAGCTCTCATTTAGATCAATGCACGGGAGGAAGCATTCCTCTTAATCCACAAGGTGTTAAAGGTGGTACCTTGAAGGTCTAAGATGATTTAGCAGGGGAGGGTATAGATGAGGATGATTCCTCTTTTTAGGTGTCATCCACCTCTATTCCTTACTCAAATGTTGTACAGGTAGGCAAGTGCACTCATGTCAAGAAATCCTCATTGCCATCCTCTCCGCCCAAGTCTAACCAATGTAGGAGTATAACGAAACTACGAGCTGAGATTTCAAAGATGAAGAGTGAAAGCTTCCAAAGTGATATATTGGATGTTGAGCATGGAGCTACTGGTTTTGATCCACTGCTTGATGCGGTGTATGACCCATAAGTGCCTAACTTTGTAGACCCGGTCATGACAAAGCAACCTGGCATTCAAGGGGAACATGGAGGTAAGCCTGTAGCAATTCCAAGCTCCAAGGATAAGTTTAATTCCCCATCCTCTTCTACCTCCAACTTAGATCACTCCTTGTTGAAGATGGAGCACAGTAATTCTCATAGGGTCTCAACACCCAACCCAATTTCCCATTACCCGGATAATACTACAACCCAACATACAACCTATAGAAATTAGCCTACTCTTACACCTATTTCACCTGACACCTTCCAGCTAACCCACTACCATGAAAAACCCAATGTGGAAAAACCCCTTGCTAACCCCATCTGCCCGCCAACCCATCCCAATTCAAAAAACCATACTCAGCTATCTGTACCACCCAAAGGTAATATCCCAGACTCTGACTTTCCTCCTTTGAATGGGACTAAATCGTTCACTAATCCCTTAGATACCAACCAAACCTCAGCAAACCCAAACCAAACATGGGCCCACCTATTTAACTCCAACCGTATAAAAACAAATGGCAACACTCTGGAATATATCCCACCTGATAAAAACCAAGAGTAGCCTAAGCCTATAACTATCACCCTTGAAGAAGTCACGGATGAGCTAAGAAGATGGGATAATGCACTTGTGGGTCACGTGATAGGGGCTAAACCACCTTTTAAGCTTATGAAGCAGTTCATTGAAAGAAGGTAGAGAGCTTTTGGATGTGTGGAACTCTTCATCCTCAAACGGGGGCTGTTTATTTTTGTATTCCAGGATGAGGAAACTAAACAGAAGATTATGGAGCTTGGTCCATGGAGTTATTACGATAAACCTCTTATCTTGAAACCATGGTCTTCAACTGAAACCTATGATAAAGCTTACCCGAACCTTCTTCCAATTTGGGTGAGATTGCCGCACTTGAAGCTCCATTTATGGTCTTTTAAATCTCTTAGCAAGCTTACTAGCTCCATAGGCAGAGCCCTTTTTACTGATAGGATGACTGCTTAAAGGCAAAGACTTGCTTATGCTAGGATGCTGCCTCAGTTTACGTGATTTGGCGGGAAAGGAATAGGAGACAACATGAATAGCAGTTCCAAGATGAGGTGACCCTCCTTAGTTCTATCAAGGATTTGGTAAGATTGCGGCTTATGGATTGTTCGGGTTTTCCAAAAACGAATCAGAATTGCCTTCTTCTTCACCAGTGGAATCTTCCTCAATCTATTATTGAATAGTTTTTTGGTGTTTCTCTTCCTACATTTTATGATTCTATGTCAGAGAGTGCATTGATGTTGAGAGTTGGGATATGCTCCTGAATTTTTGTTTGCTGTTTTTTTTTTTTTCACTTGGGGTTTTCGTGCTCATATTTGTAGGAGTGATTGGTGATTGATTTGTCCAGGGGTATGCCCCTGTGTATTTGTACATGAACTTCTAATTTTTTGATTAATACATTTATTTTTACCTTTCAAAAAAGAGTGTGTGTTGAAGTTGACAAGCAAGCTACCTTTCCTTCCTTCATTGAATTTGCTGATTATGATGGACAAATTTACAAGTAGGAAGTGGAATATGAATGGATACCAAAGGTATGTGAAGTATGTAAATCATTTGGTCACAATGCTAATCAATGTCCTAAGAAAATCAAGCAACTATGGAAGCCTATTCCCAAGGCAGGGGAGGACACAATGAAAGGAAAGCCAGTGGAGATTCCACCAGCCGTGAATAATAGCAAGAATTTAATTAATGAGCAATTGAATGAAGATTCTGGGAAGCAACCTGTGACTAATGGGCAGGGAACCATGGAACAGTACAAGGACAACTCTAATGACATGCAGGCAAGCTCACGCTGTGATGTTAAAGGGAACTTAACATTAATAGAAGTTTGCAAAAGTTAGGATGATGCCCGAGAGTGACAAAACTGACTCAAGTCAAGGAGAATAGATAATGTTAGCCATCAATGAATCTAATGCTTACAAGTGTTTGGAAGAATTGGATGTAATCGACCAAGTTAGTTGTCCTATTGAGGAAAGAGACGAGGCTATCTATCTACCTCCCAACTAGCTATTCAATTTCCAATCCAAAGTGATAGTAGCAAGCTAGAAACCCCCACCCAAGCACTGGAAAGTCAACTTGTACCTACTATTGAAGACCAAAACAGCTTAGAGGATGAAGCAAATGCCAATTTCCAGTTATCCAAAACTCAAAGGAAAAAGATAGCAAAAATGATGCACTCTCAAATGCAAAAGAACAAGGGCTGCAAAGCCAAGTCTAATGCCCCACCCTCCCCCTCTTCACAATGAATTTTGCTGTATGGAATGTAAGAGGCCCGAATTGGCCTATCAAACAAACTGAAGTAAAGAAGATGATTAAAAACTCCTCCCTCAATGTAGTCGGCCTCCTAGAGACAAAGGTACAAAGTCAAAAAGTTGATAAAGTTTGTAAATATATTAATTCATCCTTTGGCTATGCGGGGAACCACTTGGTTGAATTGACAGCTAGAATCCTTATATTATGGGATCCTTCATTTATCAAGCTTCAAGTTATTTCAAGTACTAATTAGTCCATCTTTTGTCACATTAGCCACCATGCTTTATCTATAGATTATTTTGCTACCTATGTATATGCTTCCAATGAAAGGGCAGATAGACAATTATTGTGGAAAAAACTCCAAGTAAATTATGTGATGATTGGAAACACCTCTCCATGGGTTGTTTTGGGGGACTTTAATGTTGTAAGAAATGAGCAAAAAAAAAAAGAGGAGGAAGAGGTATTGATAAAGCTGCAGTGGAAGACTTTAATGAATGCATTGAAGCCACTGAAGTACTTGATATAAGATACTCGGGTTGCTTGTACACATGGAGTAATAAACAAAAAGATGGGGGCAGTATTTTTAGCAAATTAGACAGAGCTCTAGTGAATGAATGCTTGCTCATTAGCTTTCCCAACTCAGAGGCCTTTTTTTCCCACAGCATGTTTATCGGATCACAGCCCTACCATAGTTAATATTCGGCCAAATGCTTAAGGTGGAAGGAAACCTTTTAAGTTTTTTAATTATTGGACCAAGCACAAGGAATTTCATAAGGTAGTTGAGGAAGCATGGAATATCCAAGTCTCGGGTACACCAATGTTTAAGCTCTTCTCTAAGCTCAAAAGCCTCAAGATAGCACTCAAGTCCTTCAATGTTAAGCACTATGGAGGAATTTCAGTCAAAGTAGCCGAAGCAAAAACCAAGCTAGAAGCCATACAAAGGGAAACACAAGACAATGTTGATCCAAGTCTCCTTGATGAAGAAAGAAAAGCTCTGGAGGACTATCTTCACCTTGCCTTAGCCGAAGAAGCATTCTACAAGCAGAAAGCTAGAGACAGCACTATTAAATTGGGGGACTGCAATACTTCCTACTTTCATAGGAAAGTTAAGGCCCATTGCTTAAGAAATAAATTCTTTCTATCCAAGATGATCAAGGGATAAGATATGAAAACTATGGTGAGGTTAAGGCCATTTTCACTGATTTCTACAAGAAGCTCCTAGGGACTCCTTTCCAATATCCACAAGATGGTAAGCACTGTGTGGCAAGCCTCATGGAAACAAGCCTACCATTGGAGTTGTTAAAATCCTTGGATCAAGAAGTCACAGATGAGGAGATCAAAGACACTTTATTCTCATTACCAAGTCATAAAGCCCTGGGGCAGGATGGATTCACTTCTCATTTTTTCAAAAAGGCTTGGAATGTTGTGGGAGAAGATTTCCGTGATGCTATAAGATCTTTCTTCAGCTCATGCAGGTTGCTTAAGGCGGTAAACTCCACAATCATTGCCTTAGTTCCAAAAACTCCTAATCCAAGCAAGGTAACTGATTATAGACCCATCTCTTGTTGTACTACAATATACAAATGCATATAAAAAATCATTACAAATAGACTCAAGAAGGTGAAGTCCTTTATAATTAGCCCCTCCCAAGTAGCTTTTGTCAAAGGCAGGTCCATTTCAGATCAGATCCTACTAATGCATGAATTGGTAAGGAATTATCACAAGAAGAATATGTCCCTAAGGAGTGCTTTGAAGATTGATTTAATGAAGGCCTTTGACTCAATTTCATGGTGATGAAGGAGCTCCATCATTAAGCTATCAAGGTCCCATAACTAGAGCCAAAGCAAAGGAACTCCAAAGTTTGATCATGGAAGCTTTTGGACAAGAGGAAGCAATCGGCCAAAGAGAAGAATTCAAGTGCCAAGTTCTTTGCCAAGTGGACAAAGGGGATTGCCAAATGGAGATTAGTTAAAGGCTAGGTGGCAGCCACATGGTGGCCTCTTATTCGGCCAAAGATGAAGACTCAAGTCTACCATGTCAAGAGTCAAGCCCATTTCAGTCTTTTATTGTTTTGTATTTAAGACCTTATTTAATGCATGTTTTAATTGATTTGGAGTTAATGAACTGATGCAATGAATGCCCTAATTGCTAGCCAATGAGGGCCTTTTGAGTTAATGCCATTTAAGCTTGTCTTTTGGCCTTTCCTATTCTTGGAGGGATGTTCCAAGATTGAAATATTAGTATTATAAGTAAGGTGGCCGGCCACCAAGGTCAATTAGCATGTAATTTTCAGATTTGAAATTCAATTTGAGAGATTTTTCTTCCTTGCTTCTTGAAAGAACTTGGACTTAGTCTTTTTAGCCAATTGACTACTTTATCTTTGATAATCAAGTTACCCTAGAACTTGTTTCTATTGTGATTTGGTTCCTTGGCTTGTCCCTTCCTTCAAAACCGAATCATTGCCTCTCCACGGGTTGGGGTTGTGTTGATTCTTTGAAGTGGGAAACCTTGTTGGATTAAATATAAAGATCCTTTCACTTTCTCATCATTTGGTATCAGAGCTTGATCATCCTAACAAGGTGTGTTTTCTCCATTTCTTTTTTTTTGGTAAGTTTCTTTTTCTCCATTTCAACTCTTCATCTTCCAACTTTTTGTTTTCTCCTCAAGGCTTTCGGCCAAGGGGAGATTCCTTCATCTTTCTTTGTGTTTGCTGAGTTGTTGCAAAGGGGTTGAACTATCTTGTGGGGGATATTGAACTATATATATATATAAAAAAAAAAAGAATCAGAAGAGAAGAGAAAATTCTGGAAAAAAAAAAAAAGGGGCAAATCAGTTCGTCCACCAAAACAACCCAGAAAATTCCCAAATTTTACCCTCTTTATCTCCATAATAAATAACAATAAACCACCAACTTTCAGCTTGAAATTCGTTGGTTTGATTGGAGAACTAAGAGCTAGCCGAATTGGGCTCTAAACTTGAAGTTTGTTGCAAAACAGTGAGCAATCTGTCCTTTGAGTCTTTTGGGATTGTTAACATCATATTGGGGGGATTCCAATCTGGTTTTCAAGGGTTTTACTTCTATATATTTGTTTTCCTTTAATTCTAAAGTTATCTTCTTCTTCTTTCTTGCAAATCTGAACACTATTGTTGGTGGATACCAAACTCGTGCCATCTTAAGGTCTGTTTGGTTTAATGAAGCCATAACTAGGTAACTAGTCGTGTTAAATTTGCAAATCCATTTCTTCCTAATCCCTATGATTTTCATTGATATATTTTCAAATTGGGTTTAAAGACACTCTGCCCTAGTTCTTGAAAGGTAAGCAAAAGGAAGAGAATTGAGAGGTAAAAGGCAAGAGAGTGAGAGTATTGGAGAGAAAAGCCATTACTTGAGTGAAACACTTGAGAGGGTGAGCCATTTTCTACTAACGTTTTCTTTCTTGCAGCCTTAAACATGTCTAAAGAACAAGAAACCAGTGGTAGTAGTAAGGTTGGACCGAATGGAGATGATAAAATGTTGCTTGAAGCTTTAAGGCAACAAATGGACCGAAATAACTTTGTGATGACCACCTTGCTGGATAGGATTGAGAGGTTGGAGGCAAAGGATAAGGAAGATACTAGGGATAAGGGTAGTAGAGATAGGTCACCAAATGTGGAAGGTAATGGAGGAGGAAGAGGAAATGGAATGCTTAGAATGGGTTTCGGCCAAAATGTGGGCAGAAATGAGGAAGCAAGAATTGAGAATATTGGGGAAGAAGAGTTTAATGAAGAAGAATGGGGGAATGAATTTGTTGAAGAAGAAAATGAGTTACACTTCCATAATCCAAGGGGTAGGGGGTTTCGGCCACCTAGAGGTAGAGGATTTGGAGGAAGAAGAATGGGTAGAAATTATAGGAATTGGGACTATGGAAATGGGGAAGGAATTGAAGAAAGGGTTGATTCAAATGTGGGAAGCATTAAGATGACGATTCCTTCCTTCCATGGAAAGGAAAATCCAGATTTGTACTTGGAGTGGGAAAGGCAAGTTGAACTCATCTTTGAGTGCCACAACTATTCGGAAGAAAAGAAAGTCAAACTTGCGGCTGTGGAGTTCAAAGATTATGCAATCATATGGTGGGATCAAATGTTGGTTAGGAGGAGAAATCTTGGCCTTAGAACCATTACCACTTGGGAAGCCATGAAAGAAGTCATGAGGGAAAGGTTTGTTCCCCAACATTATTTTAAGGAGCTGTATCAAAGGTTGCAAAGGTTGTCACAAGGGGGTAGAAGTGTGGAAGAATATTTCAAGGCTATGGAGATGGCATTGGCGAGAACTCAATTGGAGGAACCTATGGAAGCCACCATGGCAAGGTTCTTGGCTGGTTTGAACATGGAAATAGCCCATGTGGTGGAATTACATTCCTACCATACCATAACCGAAATGGTGCACATTGCCATTAAGGTGGAAAGACAATTGAGAATGAAGAGATCTTTGAAGAATGGAAGTGGGCCGAATTTCTCAACCACAAAAAGTCCATGGAGGTTGAATTATGGAAAGCTAGAGAGGAATGAGAAGGATCTACCAAAACAGAAAAGGGAGGATTTGAAGGGAAAAGAAGAATGGAAAGGAAAAGGAAAAATAGAAGAAAAAGAAAAGAAGGGGGGTCCTACTAGAGCTAGAGAAGTTAAGTGTTTCAAGTGTTTGGGGCATGGACATTATGCAAATCAATGTCCAAACCAAAGGGTGATGTATATGAGGGAAGATGGAGGTCTAGAGAGTGGAGATGAGGATGAGGAAGAGGAGACCCCAAATCTGGCCGAAATTGGTGAAGAAGAGGAATTGGAGATGGGAGAGCAAGATCCTATGGTTGGGTTGACTTATGCTATGATAACCATGAGGGCTTTAAGTGCACAAGTGGGATTGGAAGATGGGGATGCAATTCAAAGAGAAAACATTTTCCATACAAGGTGTGCCGTGAGCAACAAATTGTGTAGCATGATCATTGATAGTGGAAGTTGTTGCAATGTGGTGAGCTCTCATCTTGTGAACAAATTGGGATTGGTGTGTAGGAAGCATCCAAAGCCATATGGACTACAATGGTTGAATGAATGCAATAAATTGAAAGTAACCAAACAGGTTGTGGTTCCATTCACCATAGGGAAGTATGAGGATGAGGTATTGTGTGATGTTGTGCCTATGGTTGCTACTCACATATTGTTAGGGCGTCCTTGGCAATATGATAGGAGTGTGACTCATGATGGAAGGAAGAATAAGTATACTTTGGTGAAGGAAGGCCGATCATACACTCTAAACCCTTTGAGTCCTACTCAAGCTCATGAGGATCAAGTGAGGATTATGAGAGCACTTGAGGGAAAATCAGGTGAGGTAGAGAGTGATTCAAAAAAAATTGAGGGAAAAGAGAGGAAAGAAAAGAGTGGAGAAAGAAAAAGAGAGACAAAAGAGGAAAATGAGAGAACGAAAGAAAAAGGAGAGAAGTCTGGTATAAAAGAAAAAGAAGAGGGAAAAATGACTTTGTTTGTTGGAAAGAAAGAAATGAGAGAGGCATTGCATGACATGAGGCCCCTATACCTTCTTATGTATAAGGAGTCCTTATATTCTAATCCTAACAATGATTTTTCTCTCCCTAGTGTTGCTACTTCTCTTTTGCAGGAATATGAGGATATCTTTCCCGAGGAAGTGCCATCGGGTTTACCACCATTAAGGGGGATTGAGCATCAAATCGATTTTGTGCCTGGAGCTCAAATTCCAAACCGACCAGCTTATAGGAGCAATCCCAAGGAGAGCAAGGAACTTCAAAGGCAAGTAGAAGAATTGCTAGCCAAGGGGTATGTGAAGGAGAGCATGAGTCCGTGTGCCGTACCTGTTCTTTTGGTGCCAAAGAAAGATGGGACTTTCCGAATGTGCGTTGATTGCCGTGCTATCAACAAGATCACCGTGAAATACAAGTATCCTATTCCTAGATTGGATGATATGCTTGATGAACTTCATGGTGCTTGCATATTTTCTAAAATTGATCTTAAGAGTGGTTATCATCAAATTAGGATGAAAGAAGGTGATGAATGGAAAACAGCGTTTAAGACCAAGTATGGTTTATATGAATGGCTTGTGATGCCATTTGGGCTCACAAATGCACCTAGCACTTTCATGAGATTGATGAACCATGTGTTGAGATCTTTTATTGGAAAGTTTGTTGTTGTTTACTTTGATGACATTCTGATTTATAGTAAAAGCATGAATGATCATTTGCAACATTTGAGAAGTGTTTTTGAAGTTTTAAGGAAGGAAAAGTTGTATGCTAATTTCAAGAAGTGTTGTTTTTGCATGGAAAGACTTGTTTTCCTAGGATTTGTTGTTAGTAGTAAAGGGATTGAAGTAGATGACGAGAAGGTGAAAGCCATTAGGGAATGGCCGAGACCTTCCAATGTGAGTGAAGTAAGGAGTTTTCATGGGCTTGCTAGCTTTTATCGTAGGTTTGTGCCTAATTTTAGTAGCCTAGCCGCCCCTTTGAATGAATTGGTAAAGAAGAATGTTCCATTTGTATGGGGTGATGAACATGAGAATGCATTTAACATGTTGAAAACAAAGTTGTGTTCTGCTCCTTTACTTGTATTGCCCGATTTTACCAAAGCTTTTGAAATTGAATGTGATGCCTCCGGGAAAGGAATTGGTGCTGTTTTGATGCAGGAGAGGAAGCCTATTGCATACTTTAGTGAGAAGCTAAATGGGGCAACCTTGAACTATTCAACATATGACAAGGAGCTCTATGCATTGGTGAGATCTTTGGAGACATGGCAGCACTACTTGTGGCCGAAGGAGTTCATAATTCACACCGATCATCAAGCTTTGCGGCATCTCAAGGGCCAAGGAAAGCTGAACAAGAGGCATGCTAGGTGGGTCGAGTTCATTGAGTCATTTCCATATGTGGTACAATACAAACAAGGTAAAGAGAACATTGTGGCCGATGCACTCTCAAGAAGGTATACTCTCCTTAACACTCTTGACTCTAAATTGCTAGGTTTTGAACTTGTTAAGGAATTGTATGAGCATGATTCTGATTTTTCACAAGTTTATAAGGCATGTGAGAACATTGCATTTCAAAAATACTTTAGGCATGAAGGGTATTTGTTTAGGGAAAACAGATTGTGTGTGCCAAAGAGTTCTTTAAGAGATTTGTTAGTGCATGAAAGTCATAGTGGTGGTCTCATGGGGCATTTTGGGGTTGCAAAAACTTTAGATGTACTTAAGGAACATTTCTTTTGGCCTCATATGCAAAAAGATGTTGAGAGGTTTTGTGCTAGATGTGAAACTTGCAAAAGGGCCAAGTCTAAGGTGATGCCACATGGACTATACACACCATTGCCCATACCTAAACACCCTTGGGTTGACTTGTCTATGGATTTTATTTTGGGGTTGCCTAGGTCATCAAGGGGACATGATTCCATTTTTGTGGTAGTCAATAGATTCTCTAAGATGGCTCATTTTGTCCCATGTAAGAAAACCGGTGATGCTACTTATGTGGCTAATTTGTTCTTTAGGGAAATTGTTAGATTGCATGGCATTCCTCAAACTATTGTTAGTGATAGGGATGTAAAGTTTTTGAGTCATTTTTGGAGAATCCTTTGGGGAAAATTAGGGACAAAATTGTTGTTTTCTACCACTTGCCATCCCCAAACCGATGGTCAAACTGAAGTGGTAAATAGGACTTTGTCTACACTATTGAGAACTTTTGTTAAGAAGAATTTGAAGTCTTGGGAGGAACTAATACCTTATATTGAATTTGCATACAATAGAGTGGTACATTCCTCTAGTGGATTTTCTCCTTTTCAGATTGTATGTGGATTTAATCCACTCACTCCCTTGGACTTGTCACCTTTACCTATTAAACACATTGTTTCTCTTGATGGTAAAAACAAGGCCGAATTTGTGAAGAAAATCCATGCACAAGCTAGGTTGCATATTGAAAAGAAAAATCAATCTTATGCATCTCATGCTAACAAAGGCAGAAAGGCAATTTTGTTTGAACCAGGTGACTTAGTGTGGGTGCACTTGAGGAAGGAAAGGTTTCCTCAACAAAGGAAATCCAAGTTGCAACCTAGAGGAGATGGACCTTTTAAAGTCTTGGAACGCATTAATCCTAATGCTTACAAGATTGACTTGCCAAGTGAGTATGGAGTAAGTAACACTTTTAATGTCATTGATCTTTCTCCCTATTTTGGTGCAGGGCCAAATTCGAGGTCGAATTTTTCTCAAGAGGGGGGGATGATGAAGGAGCTCCATCATTAAGCTATCAAGGTCCCATAACTAGAGCCAAAGCAAAGGAACTCCAAAGTTTGATCATGGAAGCTTTTGGACAAGAGGAAGCAATCGGCCAAAGAGAAGAATTCAAGTGCCAAGTTCTTTGCCAAGTGGACAAAGGGGATTGCCAAATGGAGATTAGTTAAAGGCTAGGTGGCAGCCACATGGTGGCCTCTTATTCGGCCAAAGATGAAGACTCAAGTCTACCATGTCAAGAGTCAAGCCCATTTCAGTCTTTTATTGTTTTGTATTTAAGACCTTATTTAATGCATGTTTTAATTGATTTGGAGTTAATGAACTGATGCAATGAATGCCCTAATTGCTAGCCAATGAGGGCCTTTTGAGTTAATGCCATTTAAGCTTGTCTTTTGGCCTTTCCTATTCTTGGAGGGATGTTCCAAGATTGAAATATTAGTATTATAAGTAAGGTGGCCGGCC
This sequence comes from Vitellaria paradoxa, assembly GCA_019916065.1. NCBI lineage: Eukaryota > Viridiplantae > Streptophyta > Magnoliopsida > Ericales > Sapotaceae > Vitellaria > Vitellaria paradoxa. The sequence goes on from CM034235.1 coordinate 32,951,168, forward strand.
ACCAAGGTCAATTAGCATGTAATTTTCAGATTTGAAATTCAATTTGAGAGATTTTTCTTCCTTGCTTCTTGAAAGAACTTGGACTTAGTCTTTTTAGCCAATTGACTACTTTATCTTTGATAATCAAGTTACCCTAGAACTTGTTTCTATTGTGATTTGGTTCCTTGGCTTGTCCCTTCCTTCAAAACCGAATCATTGCCTCTCCACGGGTTGGGGTTGTGTTGATTCTTTGAAGTGGGAAACCTTGTTGGATTAAATATAAAGATCCTTTCACTTTCTCATCACATGGAGCCTCATCCTTGATGCATTGCATGCACTCAACCTCCCAATGAAATTTGTTGAATGGATTAGAACTTGCATCACTTCCCCTCACTTCTCAATATCAATAAATGGTGTTTTAGAAGGCTACTTCCAAGGTGCAAGAGGACTTCGGCAAGGTGATCCACTATCCCTATATTTATTCCTAAGTGCTATGGAGTTCTTCTCAAGACTTTTCAACAAAATGGTGGAGGAAAGTGACTTTACATACCATCCGAAATGCACTAATCCTCTCATTAACCATATATGCTTTGTGGATGATTTGTTTATACTTTGTTCCCCTAATGAAGCTTCCTTTCAGATTATCCATCAAGCCCTGAAAGAATTTCACAAGTTCTCAGGATTGCAGCCAAATGGATGTAAAAGCAAAGTTTATGTGGCAGGTTTGAGTCACCAGAAGAAGCTCCAATTGTGCTCAATGCTCGGGTTTCAACTAGTAGAGCTTCCTGTTAAGCACCTGGGTGTTCCATTAATCTCTACCAAGCTTAAACAATAAGACTGTGAGGAGTTAATTGAAAAGATTACTAAGAGAGTTAAGAGCTAGACTGCCAAATGTTTATCCTATGCAGGAAGGGTGATCCTCATCAAATCAATCTTGTTCAGCATACAAGTATACTAGAGCATCCATTTCATGTTTCCTAAAAGAGTTTGTGATGCTATTGAGCAAAATTTGAGAAGATTTCTATGGACTGGAGCAGACTTAAGACAGTGGGGAAGCAAGGTAGCACAGAATGAAGTTTGCAAGCCTAAGAATGAAGGAGGCCTTGGTATCCCCAAACTTGGTGAATGGAATAAGGCATCCATGATGAGGCACATATGGGCTTTGTGTTCCAAAAATCCTTCTTTTTGGGTTGAGTGGTGTCATTCTAACCTACTCAAAAGGAAGTGTTTTTGGGAAGCAAAACCACCCTCAGATTGCTCTTGGACTTGGAGGAAGTTGCTTAAGCTCAGAGAAGAAGCAAGGAGCATATCCAAATACAAGATGGGGAATGGAGTCTCAATTTCCCTTTGGTTCTCAAATTGGCATCCACTTGGTCCTCTAATTCCTAAATATGGGCCTAAGATTGCCTATGATGTTGGATTACCTAAAGATGCGAAAGCTTCGAGGATAGTAGGGAATGGGCAATGGAAGTGGCCTTATCTATGCACATGGGAGCTCAGAGAGGTAATAATCAAGCAGCCACCTAACTACTTGCCAAATCCTAACTCCATGGACAAGTTTATTTGAACAGCATCCAAGAAAGGGACTTATCAAGCTGCTGTAACCTGGAATTCAATTCGGGAAAGGAATAGCAAGGTAACTTGGCATCAATTGTTATGGTTCCCTTATCACATTCCTAGGCATAGCTTTATACTTTGGCTTGCTATCAAGGGGAGATTGAATACAAAGGATAGAATGATTGGATGGGGCATAACTGTTGACCCCTATTGTGTGCTATGTGGTAACGCCCTTGAGACCATGGACCATTTGTTCTTTCAATGCTCCTTTGCATCCAAACTAAAGGTAACAATCTTGCTAAAGTGCTCCATCACAAAACCAATTCAACCTTAGAAGAATGAAGTCTTATGGGCCACGGGTAAATTTAGTGGGAAGCATGTTGGCAACTCTATTCGAAAAATTGCATAAGCCAACTTGGTGTATCACATTTGGGAGGAAAGAAATGCAAGAATATTCAAGAGTCTCTCCTCATCTATTGCCTCCATTGTACAAAGGATAGATTATGAAATTAGAACTAAGCTCTCACAATTTCCTGTCAACAACATGGCTAATGTGAATTCTGATTTAATTAGGAATTGGGGGACCCAAATGTAGTTAATTTGCACCTTTTGTAACGATTTTGGCATACGGGGGTATGCCCCCAAGATATTATACATAGATTTCCCATATAATCCAAAATACTCTTAATTACCAAAAAAAATGTGCAAATCACGTAAAAATACAAAAAAATGAACAAAAATATTACTCTAACTAGACGCCCGAGTGCTAAGTTACTGTCGTTTTTAATTTGCATTCGTAGATCGTGTAAAAATATAAAAAATGAAGACAAATATCATTGCAATCGGACACCCAAGTGCCAAGTTTTGGCCGTTTTTAATTTTAATGCATAGATCACGTAAATAGACAAAAAATGAACAAAAATATTACTATAACCGGACACCTGAGTGCTAAGTTATAGTCGTTTCTAATTCCGAGTCATAGATCGCATAAAAATATAGTAAATAAAAACAAATATCATTGTAATCGGACACTCGAGGGCCAAGTTTTGGCCGTATTTAATTTTAATGTGCAGATCGCATAAAAAGACAAAAAATGAATAAAAATATTACTCTAATCGGACACCCGAGTGCCAAGTTATAGCTGTTTCTAATTTGGACCCGTAGATCGCATAAAAATATAGTAAATAAAAACAAATATCATTGTAATCGGACACCCGAGGGCCAAGTTTTGGTTATTTTTAATTTTAAAGTGCAGATCACGTAAAAAGACAAAAAATGAAAATAAATATTACTCTAACTGGACACCCGAGTGCCAAGTTGTAACCGTTTCTAATTTGGACTCGTAGATCACGTAAAGATAGAGCAAATAAAAACAAATATCATTGTAATTGGACACCCGAGTGCCAAGTTTCAACCGTCTTTAATTTTAATGTGCAGATCAGATAAAAAGACAAAAAAATGAACAAAAATATTACTCTAACCGGACACCCGAGCGCCAAGTTATAGCCGTTTTTAATTTGGATTCGTAGATCGTGTAAAAATACAAGAAATGGAAACAAATATTATTGTAATCGACACTCGAGCGCCAAGTTTTGGCCGTTTTTAATTTAAATGTAGAAATCACAAAAATATAGAAAAAATAAACAAAAATATTACTCTAACCAGACACCCGAGTGCAAAGTTATTAGCCATTTTTTATTTGGATTCGTAGATCACGTAAAAATACAAAAAATGAAGACAAATATAATTGCAATCAAAACCCCAAGCACCAAGTTTTGGCTGTTTTAAATTTAAACGCGTAGATCACATAAAAATACAAAAAATGAACAAAAATATTACTCTAACCAGATGCCCGAGCGCCAAGTTACAGCCGTTTTCAATTTGCATTCGTAGCTCGCGTAAAAATACAAGAAATGGAGACAAATATCATTGTAATCGGACACCCAAGCGCCAAGTTTTGGCCGTTTTAAATTTAAACGTGCAGATCACGTGAGAATACAAAAAATGAACAAAAATATTACTCTAACCAGATGCCCGAGCGCCAAGTTACAGCCGTTTTTAATTTGCATTCGTAGCTCGCGTAAAAATACAAAAAATGAAGGCAAATATCATTATAATCAGACACCCGAGTGCTAAATTTTGGCCCTTTTTAATTTCGATACACAGATCACGTAAAAATACAAAAAATAAACAAAAAAATTGTCCTAACCTAACACTCGAGCGCCAAGTTATAGCTGTTTTTTATTTGGATTCGTAGATCACGTAAAAATACCAAAAATGAAGGCAAATATCATTATAATTGGACACACGTGCACGATGCTTTGGCTATTTTAAATTCAACTGCACAGATCACGTAAAAATACAAAAAAAGAACCAAAATATTACTCCAACCAGACGCCCGAGCGCCAAGTTTTGGCCGTTTTAAATTTAAACGTGCAGATCGCGTGAAAATACAAAAAATGAACAAAAATATTACTCTAACCAGATGCCCGAGCGCCAAGTTACAGCCGTTTTTAATTTGCATTCGTAGATCGCGTAGAAATACAAGAAATGGAGACAAATATCATTGTAATCGGACACCCAAGCGCCAAGTTTTGGCCGTTTTAAATTTAAACGTGCAGATCACGTGAAAATACAAAAAATTAACAAAAATATTACTCTAACCAGATGCCCGAGCGCCAAGTTACAGCCGTTTTTAATTTGCATTCGTAGCTCGCGTAAAAATACAAAAAATGAAGACAAATATCATTATAATCAGACACCCGAGTGCTAAATTTTGGCCCTTTTTAATTTCGATACACAGATCACGTAAAAATACAAAAAATAAACAAAAAAATTATCCTAACCTAACACTCGAGCGCCAAGTTATAGCTGTTTTTTATTTGGATTCGTAGATCACGTAAAAATACAAAAAATGAAGTCAAATATCATTATAATTGGACACACGTGCACGATGCTTTGGCTATTTTAAATTCAACTGCACAGATCACGTAAAAATACAAAAAAAGAACCAAAATATTACTCCAACCAGACGACCGAGCGCCAAGTTTTGGCCGTTTTAAATTTAAACGTGCAGATCACGTGAAAATATAAAAAATGAACAAAAATATTACTCTAACCAAATGCCCGAGCGCCAAGTTACAGCCGTTTTTAATTTGCATTCGTAGATCGCGTAGAAATACAAGAAATGGAGACAAATATCATTGTAATCGGACACCCAAGCGCCAAGTTTTGGCCGTTTTAAATTTAAATGTGCAGATCACGTGAAAATACAAAAAATGAACAAAAATATTACTCTAACCAGATGCCCGAGCGCCAAGTTACAGCCGTTTTTAATTTGCATTCGTAGATCGCGTAGAAATACAAGAAATGGAGACAAATATCATTGTAATCGGACACCCAAGCGCCAAGTTTTGGCCGTTTTAAATTTAAATGTGCAGATCACGTGAAAATACAAAAAATGAACAAAAATATTACTCTAACCAGATGCCCGAGCGCCAAGTTACAGCCGTTTTTAATTTGCATTCGTAGCTCGCGTAAAAATACAAAAAATGAAGACAAATATCATTATAATCAGACACCCGAGTGCTAAATTTTGGCCCTTTTTAATTTCGATACACAGATCACGTAAAAATACAAAAAATAAACAAAAAAATTGTCCTAACCTAACACTCGAGCGCCAAGTTATAGCTATTTTTTATTTGGATTCGTAGATCACGTAAAGATACCAAAAATGAAGGCAAATATCATTATAATTGGACACACGTGCACGATGCTTTGGCTATTTTAAATTCAACTGCACAGATCACGTAAAAATACAAAAAAAGAACCAAAATATTACTCCAACCAGACGCCCGAGCGCCAAGTTTTGGCCGTTTTAAATTTAAACGTGCAGATCACGTGAAAATACAAAAATTGAACAAAAATATTACTCTAACCAGATGCTCGAGCGCCAAGTTACAGCCGTTTTTAATTTACATTCGTAGATCGCGTAGAAATACAAGAAATGGAGACAAATATCATTGTAATCGGACACCCAAGCGCCAAGTTTTGGCCGTTTTAAATTTAAACGTGCAGATCACGTGAAAATACAAAAAATGAACAAAAATATTACTCTAACCAGATGCCCGAGTGCCAAGTTACAGCCGTTTTTAATTTGCATTCGTAGCTCGCGTAAAAATACAAAAAATGAAGACAAATATCATTGTAATCAGACACCCGAGTGCTAAATTTTGGCCCTTTTTAATTCCGATACACAGATCACGTAAAAATACAAAAAATAAACAAAAAAATTGTCCTAACCTAACACTCGAGCGCCAAGTTATAGCTGTTTTTTATTTGGATTCGTAGATCACGTAAAAATACCAAAAATGAAGGCAAATATCATTATAATTGGACACACGTGCACGATGCTTTGGCTATTTTAAATTCAACTGCACAGATCACGTAAAAATACAAAAAAAGAACCAAAATATTACTCCAACCAGACGCCCGAGCGCCAAGTTTTGGCCGTTTTAAATTTAAACGTGCAGATCACGTGAAAATACAAAAAATGAACAAAAATATTACTCTAACCAGATGCCCGAGCGCCAAGTTACAGCCGTTTTTAATTTGCATTCGTAGATCGCGTAGAAATACAAGAAATGGAGACAAATATCATTGTAATCGGACACCCAAGCGCCAAGTTTTGGCCGTTTTAAATTTAAACGTGCAGATCACGTGAAAATACAAAAAATGAACAAAAATATTACTCTAACCAGATGCCCAAGCGCCAAGTTACAGCCGTTTTTAATTTGCATTCGTAGCTCGCGTAAAAATACAAAAAATGAAGACAAATATCATTATAATCAGACACCCGAGTGCTAAATTTTGGCCCTTTTTAATTTCGATACACAGATCACGTAAAAATACAAAAAATAAACAAAAAAATTGTCCTAACCTAACACTCGAGCGCCAAGTTATAGCTATTTTTTATTTGGATTCGTAGATCACGTAAAAATACCAAAAATGAAGGCAAATATCATTATAATTGGACACACGTGCACGATGCTTTGGCTATTTTAAATTCAACTGCACAGATCACGTAAAAATACAAAAAAAGAACCAAAATATTACTCCAACCAGACGCCCGAGCACCAAGTTATAGCCATTTGTAATTTTTATTCGTAGATCGCGTTACAAGAAATGGAGACAAATATCATTGTAATCGGACACCCAAGCTCCAAGTTTTGGCCGTTTTAAATTTAAACGTGCAGATCACGTGAAAATACAAAAAATGAACAAAAATATTACTCTAACCAGATGCCCGAGCGCCAAGTTATAGCCGTTTCTAATTTATTTTTTTTTTGGTAAGTAAGTGTAAAATTTGGATTAATAGGGAATTTATGTACAATATCTTGGGGGCATACCCCCGCAAATCAAAATACAATTACTAATGGATCCTCCAATTGTCAAGTAAACTAAAGTCTACATTAGCCATCTTTGCATGATATTGTAAAAGCTTAGTTCTAACTACATGCTCAATCTTTTGCATAATACAAGCCACAGATGAGGAGTGTCCCTTGTATATTCTTTTGTTCCTTTCTTCCCAAGTGTAGTATACCAAACCAGTCCAAGCAAGCTTGCAAAGAACTTTATTGATGTGCTTCCCCCCAAACTTCCCCTTAGCCCATAAAACTTCATGCTTCCACGGTTGTGTAGGCTTGACAATGAAGCATCTTTGTAACACCTTAGCTCTCAATTCAGCCGCAAAGGGGCATGTGAAGAAGAGATGATCCATAGTTTCCACAGCATTACAACATAGGACACAATTAGGGTCTACATTCATCCCCCAACCAATCAATCTGTCTTTAGTGTTCAACTTACCTTTGATGGCAAGCCAAAGAATGAAGCTTTGCTGTGGGATGTGTATGCTAGGCCAAACTAAATGATGCCATTCTACTTTTTGATTCCTTCCTCGGATAGCATTCCAAGTTGCTTTTGCATTGTATACCCCATTCTTTGAAGCTTCCCAAATAAACTTGTCTTCAAGGTTAGCTCTCGGCTTGTATGTGGGCGGGTGATCTATGATTATCTCCTTTAGTTCCCATGTACACGGGTAAGGCCACTTCCATTCTCCATCTTCAATGATACGGCTAACTTTTGCTTCCTTAGGGATTCCAGCATCATAAGCTAACCGTGGTCCATATTTTGGAATCAAAGGACCTAAGGGATGCCAATTAGAATACCACAATGAAATAGAATCACCTTTGCCAACTTCATATTTAGAAAGGGATCTAGCTTCATCTCTTAGTTTTAGCAATTTCCTCCATGTCCAGGAACAATCTGCGGGTGGTTTTATTTCCCAAAAACACTTTCCTTTGAGTAGATTATGGTGACACCACTTAACCCAAAGGGAGGGGTTTTTGGTGCATATAGCCCAAATATGTCTCATCATTGAAGCTTTGTTCCATTCTGCAAGTCTTCTTAGTCCAAGGCCACCTTCATTTTTGGGTTTGCAAACTTCTGACCAAGCCACTTTACTTCCCCATTGCCTTAGATCAGCCCCTGACCACAAATATCTTCTCAAGACTTGTTCAATGGCTTCACTAACCCTTTTAGGAAGAACAAAATGGATGCTCCAATAAACTTGTATGCTGAATAAAATGGACTTCACGAGAACCAATCTCCCGGCATATGAAAGGCATTTAGAAGTCCAGCTCTTGACTCTTTTGGTGATTTTGTCAATTAGCTCCTTGCAATCTTCAAATTTGAGCTTAGTAGAGATCAATGGCACTCCAAGGTACTTGACGGGTAGCTCTCCAAGTTGAAAGCCGAGCATTGAACATAATTGCTGCTTACTTTGATTACTTATCCCTGACAAGTATACCTTGCTCTTACTCACATTAGGTTGCAAACCTGAATATTTGTGAAATTGAAGAAGTGCTTGATGAATTAGCTAAAAAGAAGCCTCGTTAGGTGTACATAGTATAAATAAGTCATCCGCAAAGCAAATATGATTTATGAGAAGATGGGAGCATTTTGGATGATAAGTGAATTCACTTCCTTCCACCATTTTGTTGAAGAGTCTTGAAAAGAACTCCATAACAATTAAGAAAAGATATGGGGAGAGCGGGTCACCTTGGCGAAGACCTCTAGCACCTTGAAAGTATCCCTCTAGAGTACCATTGATGGAAATTGAGAATTGGGGGGAAGTAATGCATGATCTTATCCAATCAACAAACTTGCAAGGAATTTTTAGAGCTTCCAAAGCATCTAGAATGAGGTCCCAAGAAACTGAATCAAAAGCTTTCATCAAGTCAATCTTCAAAGCACTCCTGGGGGACATGTTTGATCTATGATAGTTCCTCACTAACTCTTGCATTAGAAGAATTTGGTCAGAGATAGTTCTACCTTTAACAAAAGCCGCTTGAGAAGGGCTAATGATAAAAGGTATAAGTTTCTTCAACCTGTTTGCAATGAGTTTTGATATGCATTTATAAACAGTTGAACAACAAGAGATAGGTCGGTAGTCAGTGACCTTACTTGGGTTCGGGACCTTGGGGATTAAGGCAATACTAGTGGAGTTGATCACCTTAAGCATCTTCCTTGAAGTGAAGAAAGACTTGACAGCACTTGTAAAATCAGCTCCCACTATGTTCCATGTCTTTTTAAAGAAGTGAGATGTATACCCATCCGGACCCGGGGCCTTATGGCTAGGCAAAGAGAATAAGGTAGACTTGATCTCCTCATCCGTGACTTCATCATCCAATGAGTTTAGAATTCCCATCGGCAAATTTGTTTGCATAAGGTTTCCAACATAAGACTTTGCATCTTTCGGGTATTGAAATGGGGTTCCAAGGAGCTTCTTGTAATAGTTGATGAATGTGGCTTTAACCAATTCATAATCTTCAATCCTTTCATCTTGATCATCTAGAATAGAGAGGATTTTATTCCTTGAGCAATGGGCCTTTACCTTCCTATGGAAGAAGGATGTATTTTGATCCCCCAACTTGATAGAGTTATCTCTTGATTTTTGTTTGTAGAAAGCTTCTTCGGCCATAGCAAGATGAAGATAGTCAGCAAGGGCTTTGTCTTCTTCTTCAATTAATCTTTGATTATCATCTCTTTGTCTCTCACTTTGAATGGCTTCCAACTTAGTTTTAGCTTCGGCTACTTTGGTAGAGATTCCTCCATAATGCTTGTAATTGAACTCTTTTAGCGCCACCTTGAGTGCTTTGAGCTTTGCACAAAGTTTGAACATGGGGGAACCCGAAGGTTGATCTTTCCACATTTCCTCGACAACCTTGTAGAATTCCTTGCTTCTTGTCCAATAATTGAAGAATTTGAAAGGTTTTCTTCCACCTTGTATGTTGGCCCGAATGTTGACAATAATTGGACTATGATCTGATGTACCAGCCGAGGGGAAGAATGCCTTTGAATTAGGATAGCTGGTGAGCCACTTCTCATTCACAAGAGCTCTATCAAGTTTGCTAAATATGCTACTTCCATCACCTTGTTTGTTGTTCCAAGTAAACATGCATCCCGAGAATCTTAAATCCATAACTTCAATGGCTTCTATGCAATCATTAAAATCTCCTGCTGCAGCTTTATCAATTCCTTTACCTCCTCTCTTTTCACTTTCATTTCTAACCACATTGAAATCCCCTAATACAATCCAAGGAGAAGTTTTGCCAACTATTTCACAATTGGCTTGGAGTTCTTTCCATAGCAACTCTCTACTCGACTTGTCATTAGAGGCATACACAAAAGTGGCAAAATAATTCAAGGACAATGCAAGATGGCTAACATGACATAAGATAGATTGTCTAGAAATTGAGATAGCTTGGACTTTAACAATTGAGGGATCCCACAAGATTAAAATTCTAGCTGCCTCATTGGGTGAGTGATTACCAAAATAGCAAAAGGAAGAGTTTAAGTTTTTACAAACTTTCTCAATGTTCTTACTTTGCACCTTAGTTTCCAAAAGGCCAATAATGCTGAGGGTGGAGCTTTTGATCAACTTCTTAACTTCTGATTGTTTGAGGGGCCAATTCAATCCCCTAACATTCCAAGTAGCAAAATTCATTTGGAAGAGGAAGAAGGAGAAGACTTGGTATGTCCAGCTTTATTCTTATGCTCCAAAGCATGCTTGATTTTAGCTAGCTTCTTCAATTGGTTCTTGGACACTTGAAATTCCGAACTTGCATCATCCTTACAATCATTTGATGGTTGAGAAGGCTCTCCATTTCTTGCAATTTCCAGCTCCTTATCAGGGGGAATTTTAGCTTCCAACTCTCTAGATGAATCCTGGCTTGGACTCGGCAATTGGATTGCTAATGGGGGTATGGAGAGTGGGGGTTCTTGATCTAATTCAGTTGGAACCATGCTTCTTTCAGCTTGCTTACCATCTTCAATTCTTGTATTTTCACAGCTATCATGAACCTTAATCACATGAAGTCCTAAATTCCCATCTTCATCCGAGAACTTAGAAGAGGAAGATTCAGCTTGTGCCCTTGCATTTTCTTGAACTACTTTTTCTTTTGAGCTATTCATAGTAGAATTAACCGGCCTCCATTGCTGTTTAACACCTCTTGAACATTGATTAATTCTATGCCCGAATTGCTTGCATCCTTCACAAATTGTAGGTATCCACTCATATTCCACAGGCTGCTTATAAGTTACACCATTGAAGTCTTCAATATCAATAGTGGTAGGGAACACAGATTGTTTATCCACTTCTACACAAACCCGAGCATAACTCAATCTTTGCCTTAGAGTAGTCATCCTGTCCATGAATAGTGGTCGGCCAATCTTGCTAGCAATCTTACTTAGTGAAGATGATGACCAAAGGTGTAATTTCAAGTGAGGTAGTTTCACCCAAATGGGAAGATTTTCAGGGCAAGTTCGGTTATAAAATTCATTTGGGGACCATGGGCTTAAGATCAAGGGCTTATCATAGTAACTCCACGGTCCTAACTCCATTGCCTTGAGCTTGGATTCTTCATCTTGGAAGTTGAAAATAAATAAGCCAGCCTTGAGAATGAACAAGTCAATAGAGCCAAATGCACGCCATCTTCTTTCTACAAATTGTTTCATTAACTTATATGGAGGTTTGGCACCAATGACATGGCCAACTAATGCATTGTCCCATCTTTTTAGTTCATCCGTCACCTCTTCAATTGTGAAGGAAACAGGGGAGTTTGAATCCTCTCGGCATGGTTTATATTCAAGCTTGGAGCTACTGGTTTTAACTCGGTTTGAGTTGAAAAGTTGGGACCATTTTGACTTGGGACTAGATATAGGCGTATTGGAAGTCTCATTACTCGGCTTTGTTCCAGGTAAGGGTGGGAAGTCAACTTTTGGTTCACTTGTAATGGTGCTTTTAGGCATTTGGTTAGTGGGTGCTGATTTGGTTGGCTTTGGGGAAAGAGATGGCCGGTTGGGAAATGTTGGGTCCAATGGTTCTGGCGGGAAGTTTGGAATTTGTATGTTGGTTAAAGAGTTGGTTGAGGCTAGCTGGCGGGTGGCAGATGTAGTAGGTGTAGGTGAGGTTGACTTGGGGTGGTTTGCACTATGGGTAGTTCCATGGTCCGGGTAAAGATAGAAAGAATCAGGTGCATGCACCTCATGGCAATTACCATGAGTCATCTTCAACGGGCTAAGAGGCTTACCCGAGCAAGGGGAGTTGGGAGTTGAATCAACAGAAATCATACCTCCTTTTGCTTGATATTGCTCCATCATTTGCTGAATTTCAGCTCTAAGTTGGTCAAGAGTCCGGGTGGGAACCATAGATGATGAAGCACTTGCAGCCATTGTTAGCTGAGAGTCTTCTTGGCCAACATTTATAACAGTTCCTCCTTGATGATTAGCAGGGATAGTGCTAGATGAAACAACCTTTGAAGCCTCATCCGACTCTATACCAGCTTTTGAGTGCTCATGGGCTAAGTCTTCCGTGTGTCCTCTTGCTGGAACTTCCAAGCCATCTTGGCCAACTTCTTCATTTCTCCGATTCACTTCAAATACTCCATCCGAAGCTTTACTTTGGATTGGAACGAGAGAAGATGAAATTAGAGACAAGAGAGCTTTTGATGTAGGAGAAGTAGGAGGTGATTCGGCCATGGAGTTTTAGAGAGAGAAAATTCTAGAGAGAGAAGCTCTCAACTTTGCCATGATCCACCGCAAACTCATGTTGGCCATCTTGCCCCCAATATTCTCAATTCTTGCTTCCTCATTTCTGCCGTTTCTAATTTATATTCGTAGATCACATAAAAATACAAAAAATGAAGACAAATATCATTGTAATCAGACACCCGAGTGCCAAGTTTGGCCCTTTTTAACTTCGATACACAGATTACGTAAAAATACAAAAAATAAGCAAAAACATTGTCCTAACTTGACACTTGAGCGCCAAGTTATAGCTATTTTTTATTTGGATTTGTAGATCTCGTAAAAATACAAAAAATTATGGTAAATATCATTGTAATCAGACACACGTGCACCATGTTTTGGCTATTTTAAATTCAAATGTGCAGATCACGTAGGAGTACAAAAAACGAACAAAAATATTACTCCAACTAGACGCCCAAGCACCAAGTTATTGCCGTTTTTAATATGGATTCGTAGATCGCGTAAAAGTACAAAAATTGAAGACAAATATCATTGTAATCGGACAGCCGAATGCCAAGTTTTGGCCGTTTTTAATTTGAATATGCAGATCAGGAAAAAATGCAAAATATGAACAAAAACATTACTCTAATCGGACACCCGAGTGCCAAGTTATAGCCGTTACTAATTTGGACTCGTAGATCACGTAAAAATATAGTGAATAAAAATAAATATCATTGTAATCGGTCACCCGAGCGCGAAGTTTTGGTCGTTCTTAATTTTTATGCGCAGCTCACGAAATAATACAAAAAATAAACAAAAATATTGCTCTAACCGGACACCTGAGTGCCAAGTTATAGCTGTTTGTAATTTGGACTTGTAGATCGCATAAAAATATAGTAAATAAAAATAAATATCATTGTAATCGGACACCCGAGCGCCAAGTTTTGGCCATTTTTAATTTCGATACACAGATAACGTAGAATTACAAAAAATAAACAAAAATATTGCTCTAACCAGACACCTGAGCGCTAAGTTATAGCCGTTTTTAATTTGGATTCGTAGACCGCGTAAAAATACAATAAATGGAGATAAATATCATTGTAACCGGACACCTGAGCGCCAAGTTTTGGTCGTTTTTAATTTAAATGCGCAGATCACGTAAAAATTCAAAACATGAACAAAAGTATTACTCTAACTAGACACCCGAGCATCAATTTATAGTCGTTTTTTATTTGGATTCGTAGATCACATAAAATTACAGAAAATGGGGACAAATATCATTGTAATCAGACACCTGAGCACCAAGTTTTTGCTGTTTTAAATTTAAATGCGCAGATAACGTAGAAATAAAAAAAGAACAAAAATATTCTCTAACCAGATGGTCGAGTGCCAAGTTATAGCCGTTTTAATTTTACATTCGTAGATCGCGTAAAAATACAAAAGATGAAGACAAATATCATTGTAATCGGACACCCGAGCGTCAAGTTTTGGCCGTTTTTAATTTTAATGCGCAGATCACGTAAAAAGACAAAAAATGAACAAAAATATTACCCTAACCGGACACTCGAGTGACAAGGTATAGCCGTTTCTAATTTAGACTCATAGATCGCGTAAAAATATAGTAAATAAAAACAAATATTATTGTAATCGGACACCCGAGGGCCAAGTTTCTACCGTTTTTAATTTCGATACACAGATCATGTAGAAACACAAAAAATAAACAAAAATATTGCTTTAACCAGACACCTAAGCACGAAGTTATAGCTGTTTTTAATTTAGATTCGTAGATCGTGTAAAAATACAAGAAATGGAGACAAATATCATTGTAATCGGACACCCGAGCGCTAAGTTTTAGTCGTTTTTAATTTAAATGTGTAGATCTCGTAAAAATTCAAAAAATGAACAAAAACATTACTCTAACGAGACGCCCGAGCGCCAAGTTATAGCCATTTTCAATTTGCACTCGTAAATCTTGTAAAAATACTAAAAATGAAGACAAATATCATTGTAATCAGACACCTGAGCGCAAGTTTTGGCTGTTTTTAATTTCGATACACAAATCACGTAAAAATACAAAACATAAACAAAAAAATTGTCCTAACCTAACACCCGAGTGCCAAGTTATAGCTATTTTTTATTTGCATTCATAGATCGCGTAAAAATACAAAAAATGAAGGCAAATATCATTGTAATCAGACACATGTGCACCATGTTTTGGCTATTTTAAATTCAAATGCGTAGATCAAGTAAAAATGCATAAAATGAACAAAAACATTACTCTAACCGGACAATCGAGTGCCAAGTTATAGCCTTTTCTAATTTGGACTCGTAGATCGCGTAAAAATATAGAAAATAAAAACAAATATCATTGTAATTGACCATCCGAGCACCAAGTTTTGGTCGTTCTTAATTTTAATGCGCATCTCACAAAAAAATACAAAAAATAAACAAAAATATTACTCTAACTGGACACCCGAGTGCCAAGTTATAGCCGTTTGTAATTTGGACTTGTAGATCGCATAAAAATATAGTAAATAAAAATAAATATCATTGTAATCGGACACCCGAGCGCCAAGTTTTGGCCATTTTTAATTTCGATACACAGATAACGTAGAATTACAAAAAATAAACAAAAATATTGCTCTAACCAGACACCTGAGCGCCAAGTTATAGCCGTTTTTAAGTTGGATTCGTAGATCACATAAAAATATAGTAAATAAAGACAAATATCATTGTAATCGGACACCCGAGCGCTATGTTTTGGCCATTGTTAATTTTGATACACAGATCACGTAGAAATATAAAAAATAAACAAAAATATTACTCTAACCAGACACCCGAGCACGAAGTTATAGCCGTTTTTAATTTGGATTCATAGATCGCATAAAAATACAAGAAATGGAGACAAATATCATTGTAATCGGACACCCGAGCGCTAAGTTTTAGTCGTTTTTAATTTAAATGTGTAGATCTCGTAAAAATTCAAAAAATGAACAAAAACATTACTCTAACGAGACGCTCGAGCGCTAAGTTATAGCCATTTTCAATTTGCACTTGTAAATCGCGTAAAAATACTAAAAATGAAGACAAATATCATTGTAATCAGACACCTGAGCGCCAAGTTTTGGCTGTTTTTAATTTCGATACACAAATCACGTAAAAATACAAAAAATAAACAAAAAAATTATCCTAACCTGACACCCGAGCGCTAAGTTATAGCTATTTTTTATTTGCATTCATAGATCGCGTAAAAATACAAAAAATGAAGGCAAATATCATTGTAATCAAACACACGTGCACAATGTTTTGGCTATTTTAAATTCAAATACGCAGATCAAGTAAAAATACATAAAATGAACAAAAACATTACTTTAACCGGACAATCGAGTGCCAAGTTATAGCCTTTTCTAATTTGGACTCGTAGATCGCGTAAAAATATAGAAAATAAAAACAAATATCATTGTAATTGGTCATCCGAGCATCAAGTTTTTGTCGTTCTTAATTTTAATGCGCATCTCACAAAAAAATACAAAAAATAAACAAAAATATTGCTCTAACCGGACACCCGAGTGCCAAGTTATAGCCGTTTGTAATTTGGACTCGCGGATCACATAAAAATATAGTAAATAAAGACAAATATCATTGTAATCAGACACCCGAGCGCTATGTTTTGGCCATTTTTAATTTTGATACACAGATCACGTAGAAATGCAAAAAATAAACAAAAATATTACTCTAACCAGACACCCGAGCACGAAATTATAGCCGTTTTTAATTTGGATTCATAGATCGCGTAAAAATACAAAAATGGAGACAAATATCATTGTAAACAGACACCCAAGCGCCAAGTTTTGGCCATTCTTAATTTAAATGCGCAGATAACGGAAAAATACAAAAAATGAAAAAAGAATATTACTCTAACCAGACACCCAAGCGCCAAGTTATAGCCGTTTTTAATTTGGATTTGTAGATCACGTAAAAATATAAAAATGAGGACAAATATCATTGTAATCGAACACCCGACCACCAAGTTTTGGTCATTTTAAATTTAAATGCATAGATCACGAAAAAATATAAAAAAATAAATAAAAATATTACTCTAAGCAGACATTCGAGCGCCAAGTTATAGCCTTTTTTAAATTGGATTTGTAGATCGTGTAAAAATACAAAAAATGAAGACAAACGGCCATGGGCGCGGAGTTATGTTTTAGTACGACTTATCATCCCCAAACGGATGGACAGTCGGAAAGAACGATACTGATTTTAGAAGATATGCTTCGAGCTTGTAAGTTGGACTTTAAAGGAAGTTGGGAAGATCATTTGCCACTAGTGGAGTTTGCTTATAACAACAGTTATCAAGCTAGCATTGGAATGACACCCTTTGAGGCACTGTATGGAAGACCATGTAGATCCCCAGTGTGTTGGACACAAGTTGGAGAAGCAGCCATGATTGGGCCAGAATTAGTTCGTGAAACTAATGAAAAGGTCAAGGTAATTAGACAAAGGCTGGAGACAACACGCAATCTCCAGAAGAGTTATGCGGATCAAAGAAGGAGACCCTTAGAGTTTCAAGTGGCGGATCATGTGTTTCTGAAGGTGTCATCGCGGAAGGGACAGTTCAGATTTAGTAAGCGAGGGAAGTTATCTCATAGATACATTGGCTCATTTGAAATATTAGCAAGAGTTGGAGAGGTTGCTTACCGGTTGGCATTGCCACCCCAAATGTCTGGAGTGCACGAAGCCTTTCATGTCTCTATGTTACGTAAGTACATTCCAGACCCTACCTGACTGACCCTAAAAAGTGTTTCGGGTTCTACCTCTCAAGTGCAAAAGGGCAGTCGTAGTTTTAAAACTCGGTGAGTACCGAGGTCGAATCCACAGGGAGGGCTTTGTTAAAAGCTCTAGACTTGTTCTCTTAATTAGTAAGTGAACCTAAATTAATTTAAACTAATTTTTTAGCAACTCAAACTTTTGTTTTAGATTCTAAATGAAAGAAATTCAATTTAATTTTAAAATGTAAACAAAGCATCTACTCTAAATTCTAAAGCGAATAAATCAACTCATAAATTAAATTAAATAACAAGCACAATACTAAAAAGGTTCTTGATCCAACTTTCAAGTCCGGGTAGTTCACTACTTTGCCTTGGGGTGTGTTTGTTTGAAGAACAGGGTTTAATTTGAAAAGTTTTAAAAATGTTATAATCAAAGGTCAGTACCAGTGATCTCACGCAGATGTGGTTAAAGACCTTTGTTTCCTAGAGTTTTTCAATTAAACACCAAAATATTAATAAAAATCTGATTTTTAATTCTATTCAAAAGTATTTGATGATTGGTTACGAAAATCCATACCAGTGATCTCACACGGATTTGGTTAAGGGTTTTCGTATTCGAATGTTTTCGAAATAGGAAAAAAAATAGATTTGTGAAAGGTAAATCCCTTCGCGAAAGGTTTCGCGACCTAGGCGAAAGGTTTCGCAACCTACGCGAAGGGTTTCGCAACCTACGCGAAGGGTCTCGAAACCTACGCGAAGGGTTTCGTAACCTACGCGAAGGGTCTCGAAACCTACGCGAAGGGTCTCGAAACCTACGCGAAAGGACTACGAACACCCCAAGGCTTTTCGTGAACTACCCTTTCTTGATTCGTTGAATCAAGATTAGGGTTTACGCTAAAACTACTTCAAGCATCTTAAAAACAATCAAATAGCATTCAATCATACGAAAAGAGAATTGAAACAAGCAAAACATGATATTACGAAACAAATCGAAATAAAATGAAATAGATTAGAGTGCAACTTATAACGTAAAGCGAATATAAAAGACGAAGTGAAGAATCACTACAAAGACAACGATGAAAGCTCCAACAAAAACTATAAATCCACGCATCCAAGCTTAAAACCTAACCTAAAAACTCTCAAAATTCTATTCTAACGCTCAATTGAAGGTGCAAAATCAAAAGGGGCTTTTTTTTTTCTTGGCCGTGCAAAAGCTCTTTATATAGATGCCAAGAACCCTAAAAAAAGTGCTTTAGTTCTTGAATTTCGGATACACGGTGGTCCCGACCGTCTAATCTGGGGGTCGGGACCACAGAAAGCTTTCTTCTCAAATCCTATACACTGTGGTCCCGACCATTAGATGGACGGTCCCGACCCCCAAGTATCTTGATTTCTTGCTTTTCTTCCTCCTTTAGGTTGAGTCTTTGGGCTAGTCTTGGCCATCCAAGGTGGGGTTTGAACCATGACATTTCCTTCGTTTTCTCGGCTATTTCCATAGCTATAAACTTCGACATCCTTGCCTTTTTCTCTGCAAATAAACAATAAAAGTATAAGTAATACAATAACACTAAAACTTCAACTTTAATTATTTAAATGCATGAATAAGTGTTGAGTTAGGGAGTTTGTAATTACACTTTTCAAGTGTAATCACTACCCATGTGCTAAATTGGACTGAATTGGAAATAGACTCGGATGTGAAGTACGAAGTACAACCGGTTTAGATTTTGGATGCTCGAGATCAAGTACTTCGGGGTAAAACAATTCCCTTAGTTTGAGTGTTATGGAAACATCATGGAGTGGAAGAATCTACTTGGGAACGTGAGCTCAAGATGCGGGAACGCTATCCACATTTGTTTTCTTAAAGTTATGTTATGTACTAAATTTTGAGGATGAAATTTTTTTTTTTTGAAGTGGGGGAGAATGTAATACCCTGGACTTTGTCTTAATATGAGTATATGGTTCTTGATGTATTTTGGAAGTTAAGATATGTTAATTTAGTGGTATAGATCATTTATGGTGTTTTGGAGTTGAGAACTTTGAAGGTAATGGGTTATACAGTCAAAGGTGACATTTTGGCCAAGTGTTGGAAAATGGGGGGAACCTTGGGCGCCCACCTGAAAAGAACTTGTGCGCCCAAGGTCTTGGGCACCCATCTGAGAAGGGCTTAGGCGCCCAAGGCACAGTGGTTTTGACAGATAAGTGTTTTTCTGCATTTTCCAGCCTAGCCTTACCCTATTAACACCTATACCTAGCTAGGGGTGAGGGGAGACATGAGAATCACTGTTTGGGGATTAAAAATACTCAAATTCCTTTTTCAAATTTGAAATTAGAACCCTGAGAAACCTTCCCATATCATTTATTTTTAGTTTTGACCAAGGAGGGAGAAGATAGAGGCCATCAAAGTTTGAGGGTTTGGAAGCTCAAGACACTTTCTTGTTAGTCTATCTTTTTACCACTTGAGGTAGGGATTTAATGCCTTATTCTTACATATGTGTTATGTAACGAGGAGTAGATTACCATTAGAAAACCCTCTTTAAGTGTTGGTTTCATGTATGGAAGAAAATGGGAGTTATACACATGTCTATATATATGTATAGGTTGAGAGAGTGAAAGTAGTGTTTTGATCCATAACTTGACTTGTGGTTGATGAAAACTCAAATTTTTTATTTTGTTTGAAGCCTAAGAACCTTGTGTTGATGTTAGAAACTTGAAACTTGAGGTATTTTTACATTAACTTGGTCAATTTGAGGTCCCAAGGGTGAAAAACTATGAAACCAGAAAACAGGGCATGAAACCTGAAACTTGGCCCAAGCTGTGGGCGCACGAGGGGGACACAGTCGGGCGCCCAAGCCCTTGGGTACCCAAGACATTAAGGCATGGGCGCCCAAGCCCCTTGAGCACCCAAGAAATTAAGGCATGGGTTCCCAAGCCCCTTGGGCGCACGGCTGAGTGCCAGCTTGGGCACCCACCGAGCCTAGGTCACTTTTCTGACATTGTTTAGTTTAGCCTTCTACTTTGGGCATATGGAAGATTGGTAACTTGTTTTTACATGAAACTTTTAATTGATTAATTGCATGAATTTTAAAAGGGAAATGAGCTTTTAAAAGTGATTAAGGAGTGTTTAACTTAAGCTTGTGGGATTTAACTTGAAAGGGGCAAGTGAAAGTCACCTTGAATTGCATGAATTGGATGTCTACTTTGAAGTAAGAGTCTCAATTGAATAGAATTGTGAATATGCGTTGATGTAAACTAAATGTTGAAGTATATGAACTTGTGATTGATTAAGTGAAATGTGACTTGACAAAGGAACTCATGTTCATAATAATGAAGGATGTTGAATATTTAACGATGCTTGATCAATTTTGTTATGTGATGAATTGTGGGATGAACCGAAATGTGGAAATATGTTGTGGGAAAGCTTATGAGGTTGAATGTGAACCTATAAATGATGAAATGTTATGGGATGAATGATTGTTTGTGTGTACTGGGGGCCGTGGTAGGGTACGAAAATAGGAAAGGTTTAGAGAGTACCCTCGGGTTGAAAGTCCCAGAACCGCGCAGGGTTTGATGTCAATGCCAGTGGGTTAGTAGCCCACAACATTGTGTGTGTTTTGGCTCATTGTGGCCCTGGACGGCAATCCTAAACGATGACGTTGGTTTATCGTTGCCATTGGGTATTGGCCCATAAAAGACGATAGTGTGTATGCACCCATCCCCCGATGATTTGTTTGGTTGTGGTTGTGCTATGTGATGATGAATGGATGATGATGTGAATACGTTTACTTGCTTGAATATTATTCAAATGATAAAGTGGTGTTGAATTGTGAATGGAATTGGAGTTTGAATTGCAAAACATAAACATTAACCAAAATTTTGAACTCTTAAACTTTGACATTGTTGTATGAGTGTATGTTTCCACTTATTTTGGCATGGCTCTGTTAATGTAATATTATGACTCTAGAAAATGTTAAAATGGCTAACCTTACTTGAGATGCATTGCATGGTTAGAATACATATCATATATGTTTGTTTGAGACATTGTGGGCACAAGTGGACCGTGCTCAAAATTCTATTTTGCAATGGCAAAGTTGAGAGCTTCTCTCTCTAGGATTTTCTCTCTTAAGTTTTCATGGCTGATTCACCCCCAAACTCCCCCACATCCAAAGCCCTCTTGTCCCTAATCTCTTTCCTCCACCTTCTTGGATCCTAGAAAGGAGCTTGAAGATGGCTCGGTTAGTCTTCAAGCCATAGCTAGTGAGGAAGAAAGGAAGTTGCAGCTTGTGGATAGCAAAGAAGGTATAGCTTCGGATGAGATCCCCTCTAGGGTCTCATCCCTTTCTATTCCCTCTCAAGAAGGTCAACAAGCTCACCATCGCCGTTCCATTGATGAGTTGAGAGCTGAAATCATTCTTATGAAAGACTCCTTCCATGAAGATGAAGATGGAGTTCAAGAAGATTTGGCTGCAAATGTAGTTGCTCAAAGCCTTGTTGTACCGAACCTAATGAAGTTGGATAGAGGTAAGGCTCCAATCCTTCCAACAATCTCGGTTGAATCCTTATCTTTATCACTCTCGGGTTCCAGCCTTCCCGTGGAGAAGACAACCCATGGTAACTCCTATAGTCCACATGCACCTAATTCTACCAATCTTTACCCGGATAAAACCAACACCCAAAGGTCAATTCCTTGCAAGTCAACTTCCCATTTACCCATGCAACCTGCCACAAATCAGAATACACACACCAAGAATCCTACCTCCATGCAATACCCAACCAAATTGGATAAAAACCCCTCCAGCCCGCCAAAACCTTTCCATTCAAAATTAAATAATCTGAAAACCACTCCAGCCGAGACTAAACATAACCAAACCTTTGAAAGCCAACTAAATACCAACCTATCTAATGAAACCAACCAACCAGCACCTACTTGGGCTCAACTCTTCTCCTCTAACCGTGTTAAAACCAATGGGACTGAGCTTAAATTTATTCCCACACACAGCACCCCTGGAAATCCTAAGCCCCCGGTTGCATTCTCTTTTGAGGAAGTGGCTGAAAACGTGAAGAAATGGAGCAATGCTATAGTTGGCCATGTTATAGGAGCCAAACCTCCATACAAGCTAATGCAACAATTCGTTGAAAGAAGATGGAGAGCCTTTGGTCATGTTGAAGTTTTTATCCTTAAGGCTGGACTTTTCATCTTTAACTTCCAAGATGAAGAAACAAAGCTCAAGGTTTTAGAGTTGGGTCCTTGGAGCTACTATGATAAGCCCTTAATCTTGAGGCCTTGGTCTCCCAATGAGGTTTATGATAGGGCAAGTCCTCAAGCTATTCCAATTTGGATTAGATTCCCGCACTTGAAACTCCACCTCTGGTCGGCCATGTCTTTGAGTAAGATTGCAAGCCAAATAGGGAAACCTTTGTTCACGGATAGGATGACCGCTAAAATGGAAAGGCTTTCATTTGCAAGGGTATGCATTGAAGTGGATAAACAAGGCACATTTCCCTCCGTCATTGAAATCCAAGATTACAATGGTGAAACTTTTCAGCAACCAGTTGAGTATGAATGGCTGCCCACAATTTGTGAAAGATGCAAGCAATTCGGCCATAGAGTTGGTCAATGTCCCAAGAATGTTACTCAGCAATGGAGGCCGAAACCTAAGCCTAAAGAGAGCACTAATCAGCAAATTCCTACTGAAATTCCCTTGGCCACGAGCTCCTCAAGCAGCCACCTTGTAAATTCCGCAATTGAAGGCCAAATTCAGCTCCAAGCAAAGGACCTACCATGTAAGATGGACTCCTCGGATTCCCCTAAGGTGCATGAGGCTAATTCCAAGATACTTTGTTCAATTGAACCTTGTTTGGAATCACCGATTATGACTACCCCTTTGGCAATACAAGGTCCACTTACCAGCCAAGGGGATGTCTTAATGTTAAAAAGTTCTGAAAAAATTGAAGAATCAAGTGGCAAAGAGGAAGATGATCAACCTCCAACCCCCAACTATGATCAAAAAGGCTTGGAATATGAATTGGACTCTGATTTTAAACTCTCAAAATCCCAACGTAAGAAGGAGAGGAAAAAATTGCATGCCATTGAGAAAATGAACAAGGCCCTACAAGCCAAGTCCTCGGCCTCCTCCCCTAAACCAAGATGAATTTTGGCGCATGGAATGTGCGAGGCCTTAATTGGCCCATAAAGCAAGCTGAAGTCAAGAAGTTGATCAAAGCATCTTCTTTCAACCTAATCGGCCTCCTTGAAACCAAGGTTCAAAGTCATAATGTAGATAAAGTTTGCAAATACATTAATTCCTCTTTTTGCTATACGGGGAACTACTTGGATAATTCACCAGCTAGAATTTTGATTTTGTGGGACCCTTCAACTATTAAAGTTCATGTTATATCTAGTTCTAGCCAATTTATCTTTTGCCATGTAACTCATCATGCTACATCAATAGAGTTTTTTGCTACTTTTGTCTATGCTTCAAATGATAGGGCAACAAGAGAGGTTTTGTGGAAGGATCTACAAGCCAATTATGACATGATTGGGGCTGCTTCACCTTGGGTTATTTTGGGAGACTTCAATGTAGTTAAAGTGGAGCAAGAAAAAAGAGGTGGAAAGGGTATTGACAAGGTTGCGGTAAGTGACTTCAACACATGCCTTGATGCCATTGAAGTGGTCGACTTAAGATACTCCGGATGCTTTTACACTTGGTCCAACAAACAAGAGGATGGCTATAGCATTTTCAGCAAGCTTGATAGAGCTCTTGTGAATGAAAAGTGGCTAAACTACTTTCCTAATTCAGAGGCTTTCTTCCCAAATGCTTGCATCTCAGATCATAGCCCAATAGTCATAAATATTCGGTGCAATGACCTGCCCGGAAGGAAACCATTTAAGTTTTTTAACTATTGGACCAAGAACAAAGAGTTTTACAAGCTGGTTGAAGAAGTTTGGAGCACCCAAGTTTCGGGCTCTCCCATGTACAAACTTGTCTCTAAGCTCAAGACTCTCAAGATGGCTTTGAAAGATTTCAATAGGAGGCATTATGGGGGTATTTCTGCAAAGGTGGCTGAAGCTAAGGTTAAACTTGAAGCTATTCAAAGTGAGCTGCAACTAAATGTCAATTCTAATCTCCTAGGTGAAGAAAGCATTGCCCTTGATGAATACTTGCATCTAGCCTTAGCAGAGGAAGCTTTCTACAAACAAAAAGCTAGAGACAATTCTATAAAGTTAGGAGACCAAAACACCTCCTACTTTCATAGGAAAGTCAAAAGCCATTGCTCAAAGAACAAGATTCTCTCTATTCTTGATGACCAAGGTGAAAGAATTGAAGATTACGAAGAGGTAAAATCTGCTTTCATTGAATTCTACAAGAAGCTTTTGGGCCGTTCCTTCCCATACCCGAAAGATGCCAAGCCTTATGTTGAAAGTATTATGAGCACAAGCTTACCTCCGGACCTCATGGCCTCTTTGGATAGTGAAGTTGCAGATGATGAGATAAAAGCCACTCTATTTTCATTGCCAAGCCATAAAGCTCCAGGACCGGATGGATTCACCTCTCACTTCTTCAAAAAAGCATGGAGTATAGTAGGTGATGATTTCATAAGTGCTATAAAGAGAGTTTTCTCTCTCTAGAACCTAGCTAGGGTTTCTAGAGCTTGTTATTTTCATGGCATCTAAAGGATCTTTGCTGGATTCTTCAAAGCTAAGGGTTGATTCCCGTCCTCTTGGAAGTCAGCAAACCAACACAGAAGGAAGAACCATAGAGGTAACCGATGGCTATGCAAAGGGAGGTATAGATTTGGATGAGTCCATGTTATTGGGTTCATCTTCTTCTACTCCGCTTTTGTCCAGGGATGAGAGGTTTGTAGCAGTGTTTATGCCTTCCTTCTCATCACCAAGCTCACCAGTTTCCAAGCCCAAACGGAGTATAGATGAGCTAAGAGCTGATTTTTTGAAGATGAAAAATCTCACTTTCAAGATTGATGAAATTGTTGGGGCTTATTCTTCAATAGCTGATGGGAAGTTTGGTGATGATGAAGAAATCTGCAAACTCATGGAGACTCATCAGTCCAACACAACTTCATTGCCAACTTCCTCTGTGAAACCTAACCACTGTCGAAATATTGATGAACTTAGGGCAGAAATTGCTATCATGAAGAACTCATCATTTGGAGAAGAAACCAGTATGCTCAAGGGAGAAGTAATGGAAAGCTTGAATTCCAATGAAGGTAAGTCTTATGAGCCTTCCATGTTCAGCTCTCAAGAAATAGAGAAGCAAAAGGAAGAACCCTCGGCTAAATTGATTTCAGGCTTCGGAGTAGCAACTTGGGGGGAACAAATGAACTTAAGTTCTGAAGCCCTTACACTAGAGCATGAATCGAGTCCCATAAAGCATGATGGAGGTGCTACCAAGGAAAAGCATACGGGTATGTCCTTCTTGGAACCAGTCTTTGTAGATTACCTACAAGCAAAGCCCGCCACTTCTCTTGTTTTGAATTCCCAGCCATTGAAAGAGGAGCATGCTTTGGCTTCAATGGAACCTCCTTTCCACCAAGCTTGCCCGAATTTGAAGAAGGACCACCATAAGGAATCTAGTCCATCAAAGCACCACCACCCTTCCCAATCGGTCCAAAGTCTTTACCCGGGTAAATCCTCAAAAATACAAAGCTTTTCACCCCTTCTAGAAACTGGAAAGCTGCATTCACCCCATGTCAACACCCATGGACCTTCCCCACATGATGAAGACTCCCTTTGTCCGGGTAAAGCCAACTTACCAAGTGAAAAAACCAATAAACAAGTGTGTAATACCCGAGTATCCCCACCATTGAAATTTGAAATTCAAAATCAGCCTACTATTGTTGACCATTCTGAAAATGACTCCCCATCTATCAATGGTCAGCCGAATACCCAAACCAAGGCAACATCCCCGGTTAAAGACAAAACACCAAGTGGAAAAACCTTTATACAAGTCAGAAACCCATTAACTTTACCTGCCAACCACCTACCCGATTACCCAAAGGATAATGCACTAAGTCCATGTGATTACCAAGTGTGCAATACCCGAATGCCCCCATCAATGCAAAATCAGCCCACTCTTGTTGACCACCTGGAAATTGATTTCCCTCCTCTCAAAGGTCAGCCGAATACACAAACCAAGACAATATCTCAACCTAACCAGCTGGTTACAAATGAACCAAGCCAACTTCTAGCTAGCCCGAATTCCTCTTGGTCTCACCTATTTAGCTCTAATAGAATCAAAGCTAATGGAACTTCTCTTGAATACATCCCACCCGACCCTCAAAAGAAAGCCTCGGCTCCAATTGTCACAATCACACAAGAGGAAGTTTCAAATGAGCTGCTAAGATGGAACAATGCAATTGTGGGGTATGTAATAGGTGCAAGGCCTCCTTTCAAACTCATGAAGTCATTCGTTGATAGAAGATGGAAGGCATTCGGTTGTGTTGATTTATTCATCCTAAAACCTGGAATTTTCATTTTCAACTTTCAAGATGAAGAAACCAAGCTTAAGGTGCTGGAAATGGGACCGTGGAGCTATTTTGATAAACCATTAATCCTCAAGCCATGGTCATCTTCTCAATCCTATGATACAGTCAGCTCGGATAAGTTTCCAATTTGGGTAAAGCTTCCTAATCTCAAGCTCCATCTTTGGTCTGCTAAAACACTTAGCAAATTGGCTAGCCAAATTGGGAACCCTCTATTCACGGATAGAATGACAGCCACAAGGGAAAGATTAGCATATGCCCGAATTTGCATAGAAGTTGAAAAAAATTCTGATTTCCCTCAATCTATTCAAGTTATGGACTATGATGGAAGCTCTTTCCAACAACCAGTTGAATATGAATGGGTCCCTACCCTTTGTGATTCTTGCAACCAATTTGGTCACAAAACACTCAATTGTCCAAAAGCTATCAAATGGCAATGGCGCCCTGTCTCAAAGCAACCAAGTTCAATACCCAAGTCAGCCGAGATTCCTAAAGGGCAAGCTAAAGCTATGACAACTGAGCCTTTTAGAACATCAAATTCAAGTTTACTTCCCCAATTAGATGGAGACGTGACAAGGTTCAACAAGGATAATTTCAAACCAAAAAGCATGATTCAAGGCAGCACCAATTCTTTGGAGAATTTTGCCATGCCAAACCAATTCAACAATCTCGTTGAGCAAGAGGAAGAATTGCCACTAGAAACCAAATGCTTTCTCACCTTTAAGAATAGCCAAATTGAAAATCAAGCCAAAAAGGATGGAAGTTCCCAAGCTAACTATAATGATGTTGACGATGTCCTATTTTCCTCCACAGATCAGGTTGTAGATAATTGGGAAATCAAGCTCTCCAAGAGTCAAAGGAAGAAACTAGCCAAACTTAAGCAAGCAGAAAAGTGAGGCACCTTGGATGAAGATTAAAAAACTTTCAAGATCTTGCAAGTAGGAGAGAGAACACTTTCGTAAAAGTTAAATATTTTTGTAATATTGGATAGGTCTGGTATGAAACTACAAGAATACCGTTTGATCCCCATGTTAATCGAGGGTATGCCCTCTTGATGATGTAAACTTTTCCCATTAATCCAAATATATACACACTTACTTACCAAAAAAAAATAAGTGCTATAAAGTCTTTTTTCAGCTCGGGGAAGCTTCTTAAGGTGATCAACACAACAATCATTGCTCTTGTTCCTAAAGTTCCCAATCCAAGTAAGGTGACTGATTACAGGCCAATTTCATGTTGCACAACAGTTTATAAATGCATATCCAAAATCATAGCTAACAGGCTCAAGAAGCTTATGCCCTACATCATTGGCCCATCTCAAGCAGCCTTTATTCAAGGCCGGTCCATCTCAGACCAAATACTACTGATGCAGGAATTGGTAAGGAACTACCACAGGCCAAACATATCTCCAAGGTGTGCCCTTAAAATTGATTTGATGAAAGCATTCGACTCAGTTTCATGGGACCTCATCCTTGATGCCTTACATGCATTATGTCTGCCAAGCAAATTTGTTGAATGGATAAAAGTATGTATCACTTCCCCTCAATTTTCTTTATCTATGAATGGCTCACTTGAAGGCTATTTCAAAAGTGCTAGGGGGCTTCGTCGAAGTGGCCTTACCCGTGTACATGGGAACTAAAGGAGATAATCATAGATCACTCGCCCACATACAAGCCGAGAGCCAACCTTGAAGACAAGTTTATTTGGGAAGCTTCAAGGAATGGGGTATACAATGCAAAAGCAACTTGGAATGCTATCCGAGGAAGGAATCAAAAAGTAGAATGGCATCATTTAGTTTGGCCTAGCATACACATCCCACGGCAAAGCTTCATTCTTTGGCTTGCCATCAAAGGTAGGTTGAACACTAAAGACAGATTGATTGGTTGGGGGATGAATGTAGATCCTAATTGTGTCCTATGTTGTAATGCTGTGGAAACTATGGATCATCTCTTCTTCACATGCCCCTTTGCGGCTGAATTGAGAGCTAAGGTGTTGCAAAGATGCTTCATTGTCAAGCCTACACAACCGTGGGAGCATGAAGTTTTATGGGCTATGGGGAAGTTTGGGGGGAAGCACATCAATAAAGTTCTTTGCAAGCTTGCTTGGACTGGTTTGGTATACTACACTTGGGAAGAAAGGAACAAAAGAATATACAAGGGACACTCCTCATCCGTGGCTTGTATTATGCAAAAGATTGAGCATGTAGTTAGAACTAAGCTTTTACAATATCATGCAAAGATGGCTAATGTAGACGTTAGTTTACTTGACAATTGGAGGATCCATTAGTAATTGTATTTTGATTTGCGGGGGTATGCCCCCAAGATATTGTACATAAATTTCCTATTAATCCAAATTTTACACTTACTTACCAAAAAAAAAAAAGGTGATCCCCTCTCCCCATACTTATTCCTTATTGCTATGGAGTTCTTCTCAAGATTGTTCAACAAAATGGTGGAGCAAAGTGATTTCGCTTATCATCCCAAATGCACCAATCCTCACATAAATCATATTTGCTTTGCAGATGATCTTTTCATATTGTGCACTCCTAATGACATTTCATTTCAGATTATCCATCAAGCACTCCAGGAATTTCACAAGTACTCAGGATTGATGCCTAATGGAAACAAGAGTAAAGTCTACATTTCAGGAATTAACCATCAAAGCAAGCTTCACTTATGCTCCATGCTCGGGTTTCAACTTGGAGAGCTCCCGGTCAAGTATCTTGGAGTTCCATTGATCTCTACAAAGCTCAAGCATGAAGATTGCAAAGAGTTAATTGACAAAGTTACACAGAAAGTACAAAGTTGGGCTGCAAAGTATCTCTCATATGCAGGCAGAGTGGTTCTTATCAAATCAGTTCTATTTAGCATCCAAATTTATTGGAGTGCTCACTTTATCTTTCCCAAAGAAGTTTGCAAGGCAATTGAGCAAATCCTCAGGAGATACCTTTGGACCGGGGCTGATTTGAAGAAATGGGGTAGCAAAATATCTTGGGCCGAGGTTTGCAAGCCAAAGAAGGAGGGGGGACTCGGACTAAGAAGACTTGGAGAATGGAACAAGGCAACCATGATGAGGCACATATGGGCCCTATGCTCTAGGAAGCCTTCACTTTGGGTCAAGTGGTGTCATTCCAACTTACTCAAAGGGAAGTGTTTTTGGGAGATAAAGCCACCTTCAGATTGCTCATGGACTTGGAGGAATTTGCTCAAGCTCAGGGAAGAAGCAATCGGCCTATCATACTACAAAGTGGGCAAGGGTAACTCTATATCTCTTTGGTACTCTAATTGGCATCCTCTTGGACCTTTAATCCCAAGATATGGGGCAAGACTAGCCTATGATGCTGGTTTGCCAAAAGATGCTAAAGTGGATAGAATTGTGGTCCAAGGTACTTGGAAATGGCCATACCCGTGTACATGGGAGCTAAGGGAGATAATCCTTGAGCACCCCCCTAGCTACTATCCGGATGCTAATCTAGAGGATAAATTCTTTTGGAAGGCATCAAGAAGTGGAGCTTACACTACGGCTGCAACATGGAATGCAATAAGGGAAAAAGGAAGCAAGAAACCTTGGCATCATCTAGCTTGGTTCCCTCAACACATACCCCGACATAGCTTTATACTTTGGCTTGCTATTAATGGTAGGTTAAGTACGAAGGAAAGGATGTTGAGTTGGGGAATGAGCATAGACCCTACTTGTGTGCTATGTGGTAATGCCTTTGAAACCCTTGTCCATCTTCTATTCATGTGCCCATTCTCAGCCGAATTGAGGGGTACCATTTTGTGTAAATGCTCCATCATCAAACCTCTACAACCTTGGAACTTGGAAGTCTCTTGGGCCATGGGTAAATTCAGTGGAAAGCAAATCAGCCACATTATATGTAGAATTGCTTGGGCCGGCCTTGTCTACCACCTTTGGGAGGAAAGGAATAGCCGAATTTTCAAAGGGCAAGCTTCATCCGTGGCAACCATTGAGCAAAGGATAATGCATGTTGTTAGAACTAAAGTCTCTCAATCTAATGTTAAGTTGATCAATGTAGATTCTAGTCTACTTGACAATTGGGGAATCCATTAGTTACTTACTTTTTGTTCACGGGGGTATGCCCCCAAGATATTGTACATAACTTTCCCATATAATCCAAATCTATACTTACTTACCAAAAAAAAAAAAAAAAGTGGACCGTGCTCACATCCCTA
Organism: Vitellaria paradoxa; assembly: GCA_019916065.1. Taxonomy (NCBI): domain Eukaryota; kingdom Viridiplantae; phylum Streptophyta; class Magnoliopsida; order Ericales; family Sapotaceae; genus Vitellaria; species Vitellaria paradoxa. The sequence goes on from CM034235.1 coordinate 32,982,255, forward strand.
CATATTTTGATGCAGGTACAGGCCATAACAACCAGGTGGGCTAAGGGGTTTGGATTAGGAAGTTATGCATGAGCCCTACCAAGCTTAGCAAAGCTCTTGGTCATCTAGTTTAAATTTCTTTTGGGGTTGTAATATTGTACTTTTCTAAACTTTTTCAATTTGGTTGTAATGGCCTTAAGGCCTAAGTTATGTAACTTTTTTTTTTTTTTGAAAGGTAAAAGAATTTAATTAATGAAGAAAGGTTTTTGTACATATACCTCAGGGGCATACCCCTGGAAAAAACAACAAAAATAGAACACCCTTACAATAATCAATCATCAAAAGAGCAAAGGGAAACAAGCAACAAATCAACAACTTAAGATTCCAAAATAGAAAGAGGAAGATTCCATTGCTGAACTAAATGCCGATTCAGGTCATTCTTCAGGAATCCCGAGCAGCTCATTACTCGTAGCCGAACTAGAGTCTTAATAGACCGAAGAGTAGCACCTCATCCAAAAAGCTATTTTCATGCTTCCTTTTATTCCGTTCCTTCCAAATGACGTAAACACAAGCTGCAAAGGCATGTTTCCAATAATTGAAAGTAAGGAAGGCCCACGAAAGTGGTGTAACACCCATTCAACAACTTCGTCCCAAGAAGACAAGGTAACTTGAAACCCACAATCCATCAAAATAGTATGCCAAATTCTAGCCGTGAAAGGACAATTAAAAAAGAGATGATCTTGATCCTCCCGAGGTCCACTACAAAAATAGCAACTCATATAAGATAGTAACCCAAAGGACATAAGCCGATCTTGAGTAGCCAATTTCCTCTTCATTGCCAACCAAAGCACAAATGAGTGACGAGGTACATGAGTTCTAAACCAAACAATGGAGAACCACGGCACTTTAGGATGATGAGATCTTAAGAAATTCCATACCTCCTTAGCAGAAAACGATTTGACTCCATTAAATTTCCACTCAAGAACATCAGCACGGCGAATATTAGGAGGTAGAAGCTCTGCAGTCTCTCTCTTAAGGTCAATGAGCTCAGGAGAATTTGCTACTGGCCAACGCCATCTTCCATTAACAATAATATCCTTCACCAAAGCATCGTTCCATAAACCGGAATCATAGATAACACAGGCCTGACTTTTTTTTTTTTTTTTGGTAAGTAAGTATAAATTTGGATTATATGAGAAAGTTATGTACAATATCTTGGGGGCATACCCCCGTAAACAAAATATAAGTAACTAGTGGATTCCCCAACTATCAAGTAAGCTTGAATCTACATTGATCAACTTAACATTAGATTGAGAGACTTTAGTTCTAACAACATGCATTATCCTTTGTCCAATGGTTGCCACGGATGAAGCTTGCCCTTTGAAAATTCGGCTATTCCTTTCCTCCCATAGATGGTAGACAAGGCCGGCCCAAGCAATTCTACATATAATGCGGTTGACTTGCTTCCCGCTGAATTTACCCATAGCCCAAGAGACTTCCAAGTTCCAAGGTTGTAGGGGTTTGATGATGGAGCATTTGCACAAAATGGTACCCCGCAATTCGGCTGAAAATGGGCACATGAATAGAAGATGGTCAAGTGTTTCAAAGGCATTACCACATAGCACACAAGTAGGGTCTATGCTCATTCCCCAACCCAACATCCTTTCCTTTGTACTTAATCTTCCATTAATAGCAAGCCAGAGTATAAAGCTATGTCGAGGTATGTGTTGAGGGAACCAAACTAGATGATGCCAAGGTTTCTTGCGTCCTTTTTCCCTTATTGCATTCCATGTTGCAGCCGTAGTGTAAGCTCCATTTCTTGATGCCCTCCAAAAGAATTTATCCTCTAGATTAGCATCCGGATAGTAGCTAGGAGGGTGCTCAAGGATTATCTCCCTTAGCTCCCATGTACACGGGTATGGCCATTTCCAAGTACCTTGAACCACAATTCTATCCACTTTAGCATCTTTCGGCAAACCAGCATCATAGGCTAGTCTTGCTCCATATCTTGGGATTAAAGGTCCAAGAGGATGCCAATTAGAGTACCAAAGGGATATAGAGTTACCCTTGCCCACTTTGTAGTACGATAGGCCGATTGCTTCTTCCCTGAGCTTGAGCAAATTCCTCCAAGTCCATGAGCAATCTGAAGGTGGCTTTATCTCCCAAAAATACTTCCCTTTGAGTAAGTTAGAGTGAACACAGGCCTAACTTGAAGTGCAAATGGGACCTCTCGGCATCCAAGCTTCAAACCACAAAGAGGTAGTAACTTGGAAATAGTGTATGGAGTTTGTGACATGGCAATAGTCAAGGTTAAACTTATGTTATTCTATCTTATATCTCGGGCTCACTAGCTTATGTTGCGTTGTTCTGATCATGGGATTGGTCATGTTAGTGCATGTTGTGTGTGTTTATCACTCACCCCTCGGGTCACGTGATCTGGGGCGTGACAGGTTGGTATCAGATCACTAGGTTGGAATATCTAAGGACATGGGAAGTCTTGCGTCTCATATTGCATGCTTGAATGTGATATAATTGAATTTTTATCTTGGAACCTAATTTGTCTGGTTTAAATTCTTAGATGGGATTTGAGAAAGGGGAGAGCAATGGTACTAAAGCCCAGTTAGTTGAAGAAGAGATAGTGCGGCCTTGTGATGATGTCTTTATCCAAGTGGCAACCGAGGGTTTAACCGAGGCACAACCCCAGAATGTGACAAGGAACATAGAAGAGATAAGTAGGGTGCAAGCAACTTTAGGTCATCAAATGGTACCCTACTATGGGATGCCATACCCGGTTCCATATTCAGCACCTTACCCATATCAAAGGGTGATGCCTTACCAGATGCCTATTTAGTACCAGTCTGCTTACCCAGTGATGCTAGTACAAAATGTGACTGTGATTGTACCCACCCTTTCAGCAAATCCACCCATGACACCAAGTGCAGTGGTAAAACCTAACCTAAGCCGTCAACATGTTAATCCACAGGAGGCTAGCACTAATGTTAGGGAGATGAGTGGAAGCTCTAATAGTGAAGAAGATCGGCTGCGAGGACTATGTGTAGGCTGTCATAGGCGGGGACAAATATGTTACTGGTGCCCTTAGCAATGTATCAAGTGCTGTACTTATTGTGGTAGGAGGAGGCACTCTCGAAGCTCTTGCCCGTATCATAGGAATTGAGATGTAAGAATGTAAAGGAAAAATTTTGGAAAGGCAATTCCCTTAGTGGTAGTCGGAAAGGTTGATAGTCTAAGGACTTATGCTATGTTATGTACTCTTTTAATATCAGCTGGTAGAGTAACTTGAGAACTTATAATGTTAGAACTTCTATGGTAGTGCTAATGGAAGTAAAATTGTGTTGTTATGTTGAATCTGTATAAATGTATTGAACTGCTATATTGTCGTTATGAGATGAAGTTATGCTTTAGTATAATCTTAGATGTTGATTTAATATTGTTATTTTATGCTTTGATATACTTTAAATATAATGCCGCCGCGTGCAATGGGAGTTAGAGGCCGAGGCCAAGGTAAAGGTTAAGGTAGGGGTAGATGGAGAGAACATGCTCCTGCTTAGCAAGAACAAGAAACACATCAAAGTGCAATGGCTGAGGCGCCACCTATTGCACAATAGGATAACTTAGGAGAGGAGGCAGCGCAGTCGAGGGCACAAAAGGTTCAACAACCAACAGCCATGGACGCCGGGGCGATGTTACAACAATTAGCGGCAGCTATGGCCGCAATAGCAGGTGGGACTCGAGTTGGACCCCAGACACAAGCGCAAGCAGGCCCAACTACTTTGGAGAAATTTAGGAGGATGAAGCCTCCAACTTATGGTGGTGTGGCTGACACGGATGTGGCAGAACAGTTCTTGGAGGAATGCGAGAAGATATTAGTGGCGATGGAAATTACTGATCCTTCTACTCGCATTATGTTGACTGCATTTTAGCTAGTGGGATGGGCATCAACTTGGTGGACTAGTTTGAAAGATACAGGGGGATCAGTGGGTCTCACTTGGGAGAGGTTCAAGGAAAGGTTCAGGGATCACTTCTTCCCTCAATCTTTAAGGGATGCCAAGAGGGAAAAATTTGCTAGGTTGATACAAGGGATTATATCAGTGTTGGAGTATGAGAGAAAAATCTTAGACTTATCAAAGTATGCACCTGAGTTGGTCTCTACTACTCATTTAAAGTGCAGGAGTTTTGAAAGGGGATTGAGGCCGACTCTAAGGAACAAGATGGTGATGTTGGGGCTGGAGGATTATGAGACTTTGGTAAATCGGGCCATGACAGTGGAAAGGGACTTGAATGAAACCAAAGTTATCTATAAAAGTTGGTGAGGCAAGACCATGGGACACCTGAGCACCAAGTTTTGGCTGTTTTTAATTTGAATGCGCAGATCACGTAAAATTACAAAAAAAGAACAAAAACATTACTCTAACTGAACACCCAAGAGCCAAGTTATAGCCGTTTCTAATTTGGACTCGTAGATTGCGTAAAAATATAGAAAATAAAAACAAATATCATTGTAATCGGTCACCCGAGTGCCAAGTTTTGGCCGTTTTTAATTTTAATGTGCAGCTCACGAAAAAATACAAAAAATAAACAAAAATATTACTCTAACCAGACACCCGAGTGCCAAGTTACAGCTGTTTGTAATTTGGACTTGTAGATTGCATAAAAATATAGCAGATAAAAATAAATATCATTGTAATCAGACACCCGAGCACTAAGTTTTGACCGTTTTTAATTTTGATACACAGATCACGTAGAAATACAAAAAATAAACAAAAATATTACTCTAACCAGACACCTGAGTGCCAAGTTATAGCCGTTTTTCATTTGGATTCGTAGATCGCGTAAAAATACAAAAAATGGAGACAAATATCATTGTAATCGGAAACCCAAGCGCCAAAATTTGGTTTTTTTTAATTTAAATGCGTAAATCACGAAAAAATACAAAAAAAGAAAACAAAAATATTACTCTAACTAGACACCCGAGCGCCAAGTTATAGCCATTTTTTATTTGGATTTGTCGATCACGTAAAAATACAAAAAATGAAGACAAATATCATTGCAATCAGAACCCAGAGCATCAAGTTTTGGCTGTTTTAGATTTAAACACGCAGATCACGCAAAAATACAAAACATAAACAATAATATTATTCTAACTAGACACCCGAGCGCCAAGTTATAACCGTTTTTAATTTGCATTCGTAGCTCGCGTAAAAATAGCGAAAATGAAGACAAATATCATTGTAATCAGACACCCGAGCGCCAAGTTTTGGCCATTTTTAATTTCGATACACAAATCACGTAGAAATACAAAAAGTAAAGAAAAAAATTGTCCTAACCTGACACCCAAGCGCTAAGTTATAGCTGTTTTTTATTTGTATTCGTAGATCGCGTAAAAATACAAAAAATGAATGCAAATTTCTTTCTAATCAGACACACGTGCACTATGTTTTGGCTATTTTAAATTCAAATGCGCAGATCACGTAAGAATACAAAAAATGAACAAAAATATTACTCTAACCAGATGCCCGAGTACCAAGTTATAGCCGTTTTTAATTTGGATTCGTAGATCGTGTAAAAATACAAAAAATGGAGACAAATATTTATTTTTTTTTGGGTAAGTAAGCGTATATTTGGATTAATGGGAAAGTTTATATACAATATCAAGGAGGCATACCCCCGAATCAAAACATACATAGTAAGCTACATGTGGATTCCCCAACAATGCATTAAATTAACATTTACATTAGCCATGTTTAGTGATTGACTTGAGAATTTGGCTCTAACCACTTGCTCTATTTTCTTCACAATGGTAGTAACCGTGGATGCCTTGGCCTTGAAGATTCTTGCATTTTTTTCCCCCCATAAGTGATAGATCATACCAGCCCACACAGTTTTGCAAAGTATATTGCTTGATTGCTTCCTACTAAACTTCCCCAAAGCCCATTGAACTTCGGCTTCCCATGTTTGGTTGACTCTTGAAACAAAGCATCTTCCCATTACTATGGTTCTCAACTCGGCTGCATATGGACATTGGAAGAAGAGATGATCCAATGTTTCAAGCCCATTACCACATAAGACACATGAGGGATCGATATTCAATCCCCATCCAAGCATACGATCTTTAGTGTTAAGCCTACCTTTGATTGCAAGCCAACGGATGAAGCTATATCTAGGAACATGGTTTGTATACCAAACTAGCCGACACCAATTTACTTTGCTCCTTCTTGCGCGGATGGCTCTCCATGTAGATGCTACCGTGTATTCCCCTTTCCAAGAGGCAATCCAAATGAATTTGTCATCCAAGTTGATGCTAGGGAAGTAATCAAGTGGATGTTCAAGTATGATCTCCCTTAATTCCCATGTACATGGGTAAGGCCACTTCCATTTGCCATTCTTCACTATTCTTGAGACTTTGGCATTATTTGGTAGTCCGGCATCATACGCGATCCTTGGACCATATTTAGGGATGAGTGGGCCAAGAGGGTGCCAATTTGCATACCACAATGATAAAGAGTCTCCTTTGCCAATTTTGTACTTTGAGATCCTTTGTGCTATTTCCCTTAGTTTTAATAACTTCCTCCAAGTCTATGAACAATCCATTGGCGGCTTGGCTTCCCAAAAACATTTGCCTTTGAGTAAGTAAGAGTAGCACCATTCCACCCAAAGAGAATCCTTCTTAGTGCACAAGGCCCAAATATGTCTCATCATAGAAGCTTTGTTCCATTCTTCAAGCCTTCTTATTCCAAGGTCCCCTTCCTCTTTTGGTTTGCAAACTTCTTCCCATGCAACTTTGCTTCCCTTTTGCTTTAGTTCCACACCGGACCACAAGAATCTCCATAGAACTTGCTCAATGGCCGAGCATACACTCTTTGGCAAAACAAAGTGCATACTCCAGTAGACTTGTATACTAAACAAGATGGCTTTGATGAGTACTACTCTACCCGCATAGGATAGGTTCTTAGCAGTCCAGCTTTTAACTCTTCTTGTAACCTTGTCAATCAACTCTTTACAATCTTCATGCTTGAGCTTGGTTGAGACCAAAGGCACACCCAAGTATTTGACTGGGAGATCTCCAAGTTGGAATCCAAGGATGGAGCATAAGTTGTGCTTTTCATGATCTTTGATACCAGAAATGTAGGCTTTGCTTTTGGCGCCATTGGGTTGCAGACTCGAGTATTTGTGGAACTCCTTGAGCGCATCATGTACTATTTGAAAAGAGGAGACATTAGGAGTACATAGAAAGAACAAGTCATCTGCAAAGCAAATATGGTTAATGAGAGGGTTTAAACACTTAGGGTGATAAGTGAAATTACTCCCTTTCACCATCTTGTTGAGTAGCCTTGAGACGAATTCCATAATCATAATGAATAGATACGGGGATAGCGGGTCTCCTTGCCTTAGACCCCTAGCACCATGGAAATAGCCTTCTAGTGTCCCATTCATTGAGATTGAGAATTGAGGAGAGGTGATACAAGCTTTGATCCAATTGATGATCCTACTCGGCAATTTGAATGCTTGCAAAGAGTCGAGGATGAGATCCCATGATACTGAGTCAAAAGCTTTCATCAAATCTATCTTCAAAGCGCTTCTAGGAGACATGTTCTTTCTGTGATAATTCCTCACTAGCTCATGCATAAGTAAAATCTGATCTATAATTGATCTACCTTTAACAAATATCATTGTAAGTAGACACCCGAGCACCAAGTTTTGGCCGTTCTTAATTTAAATGTGCAGATCACGAAGAAATACAAAAAAAAAAAACAAAATATTACTCGAACTAGACACCCGAATGCCAAGTTATAGCCGTTTTTAATTTGGATTTGTAGATCGCGTAAAAATATAGAAAATGAAAACAAATATCATTGTAATCGAACACCCGACCACCAAGTTCTGGCCATTTTAAATTTAAATGCATAGAACATGTAAAAATACAAAAAATGGACAAAAATATTACTCAAACCAGACACTCGAGTGCCAAGTTACAGCCATTTATAATTTGCATTCGTAGATCGCGTAAAAATACAAAAAATGAAGACAAATATCATTGTAATCAGACACCTGAGCACCAACTTTTGGCCGTTATTAATTTTATTGAGCAGATCACGTAAAATTACAAAAAATGAACCAAAATATTACTCTAACCGAACACCGGAGTGCCAAGTTATAGCCATTTCTAATTTGGACTCGTAGATCGTGCAAAAATATAGAGAATAAAAACAAATATCATTGTAACCAGACACCAGAGTGCCAAGTTTTGGCCGTTTTTAATTTTAATGCGCAGATCACGTTAAAATACAAAAAATGAACAAAAATATTACTCTAACCAAACACTCGAGCGCCAAGTTATAGCCATTTATAATTTGGACTCGTAGATCGTGTAAAAATATGAAAAATAATGACAAATATCATTGTAATCAGACACCCGAGCGCCAACTTTTGGCCGTTTTTAATTTTATTGAGCAGATCACGTAAAATTACAAAAAAATGAACAAAAATATTACTCTAACCGAACACCGGAGTGCCAAGTTATAGCCGTTTCTAATTTGGACTCATAGATCGTGTAAAAATATAGAAAATAAAAACAAATATCATTGTAATCGGACACCAGACCACCAAGTTTTGGCCGTTTTTAATTTTAATGCGCAGATCACGTAAAAATACAAAAAATGAACAAAAATATTACTCTAACTGGACACCTGAGTGCCAAGTTATAGCTGTTTCTAATTTAGACTCGTAGATCGTGTAAAAAAATAGAAAATAAAAATAAATATCATTGTAATTGGTCAACAGAGCGCCAAGTTTTGGCCGTTTTTAATTTTAAAGCACGGATCACCAAAAAATATAAAAATGAACCAAAACGTTACTCTAACCGGACGCCCGAGCGCCAAGTTATAGCCGTTTTTAATTTGCATTCGTAGCTCGCGTAAAAATACTGAAAATGAAGACAAATATCATTGTAATCAGACACCCGAGCGCCAAGTTTTGGCCGTTTTTAATTTCGATACACATATCACGTAAAAATACAAAAAGTAAACAAAAAATTTGTCCTAACTTGACACCCAAGCGCCAAGTTATAGCTGTTTTTTATTTGGATTCGTAGATCGCGTAAAAATACAAAAAATTAATGCAAATATCTTTCTAATCAAACGCACGTGCACTATGTTTCGGCTATTTTAAATTCAAATGCGCAGATCATATAAGAATACGAAAAATGAACAAAAATATTACTCTAACCAAACGTCCGAGCGCCAAGTTATAGCCGTTTTTAATTTGGATTCGTAGATTGTGTGAAAACACAAGAAATGGAGACAAATATCATTGTAAGCAGACACCCGAGCGCCAAGTTTTGGCCGTTCTTAATTTTAATGTGCAGATTATGAAAAAATACACAGAATGAAACAAAATATTACTCGAACTAGACACCCGAATGCCAAGTTATAGTCGTTTTTAGTTTGGATTCGTAGATCGCAGAAAAATATAAGAAATGAAAACAAATATCATTGTAATCGAACATCGGACCACCAAGTTTTGGCCGTTTTAAATTTAAATGCGCAGATCATGTAGAAATACAAAAAATACACAAAAATATTACTCTAACTAGACACTCGAGCGCCAAGTTACAGCCATTTATAATTTGGATTCGTACATCGCGGAATAATACAAAAAATGAAGACAAATATCATTGTAATCGGACACTCGAGTGCCAACTTTTGGCTGTTTTTAATTTTATTGAGCAGATCATGTAAAATTACAAAAAATGAACAAAAATATTACTCTAACTGGACACCAGAGTGCCAAGTTATAGCCGTTTCTAATTTTGACTCGTAGATCGCGTAAAAATATAGAAAATAAAAACAAATATCGTTGTAACCAGACACCAAAGCGCCACGTTTTGGCCATTTTTAATTTTAATGTGCAGATCACGTAAAAATACAACAAATGAACAAAAATATTATTCTAATCAGACACCCGAGTGCCAAGTTATAGCTGTTTCTAATTGGGACTAGCAGATCATGTACAAATATAAAACAAAAAAACAAATATCATTGTAATCGGTCAACAGAGCGCCAAGTTTTGGCCATTTTTAATTTTAATGCGCTGATCACGAAAAAATACAAAAATGAACAAAAAAGTTACTCTAACCGGACACCCAAGTGCCAAGTTATAGCCGCTTTTAATTTGCAGATGTAGATCGCGTAGAAATACAAAAAATGAAGACAAATATCACTGCAACTAGACACTCGAGCGCCAAGTTTTAGCCGTTTTTAATTTTGATACACAAATCACGTAAAAATACAAAAAATAATCAAAAATACCATCCTAACCTGACACCCGAGCGTCAAGTTATAGCTGTTTTTTGTTTGAATTCGTAGATCGCGTAAAAATACAAAAAATGAAGGCAAATATCATTGTAATCGGACATCCGACCACAAAGTTTTGGCCTTTTTAATTTGAATGCGCAGATCACGTAAAATTAGAAAAAATGAACAAAAACAATCCTCTAACTAACACCCAAGAGCCAAGTTATAGCCGTTTCTAATTTGGACTCGTAGATCACGTAAAATACAGAAAATAAAAATAAATATCATCGTAATCGGTCACCCGAGCGCCAATTTTTGGCCGTTTTTATTTTTAATGCGCAGCTCACGACAAAATTCAAAAAATAAACAAAAATATTTCTCTAACTAGACACCCGAGTGCCAAGTTACAGTTATTTGTAATATGGACTCATAGATTGCATAAAAATATAGCAGATAAAAACAAATATCATTGTAATCAGACACCAGAGCGCCAAGTTTTGGCCGTTTTTAATTTCGATACACTGATCATGTAGAAATACAAAAAATCAACAAAAATATTACTCTAACCAGACACCTCAGCGCCAAGTTATAGCCATTTTTAATTTGGATTCGTAGATCGCATAGAAATACAAAAAATGGAGGCAAATATAATTGTAATCGGAAACCCGAGCGCCAAATTTTGGTTTTTTTTAATTAAAATGCGCAAATTAGGGGAAAATACAAAAAAGGAAAACAAAAATATTACTCTAACTAGACACCCGAGCACCAAGTTATAGCTGTTTTTTATTTGGATATGTAGATCACGTAAAAATACAAAAAATGAAGACAAATATCATTGCAATCAGAACCCCGAGCACAAAGTTTTGGCTGTTTTAGATTTAAACGTGCAGATCACGTAAAAATACAAAAAATGAACAAAAATATTATTCTAACTAGACGCCCGAGCGCCAAGTTATAGCCGTTTTTAATTTGCATTCGTAGCTCGCGTAAAAATACTGAAAATGAAGACAAATATCATTGTAATCAGATACCCGAGCGCCAAGTTATGACCGTTTTTAATTTCGATACACATATCACATAAAAATACAAAAAGTAAACAAAACATTTGTCCTAACCTGACACCCGAGCACCAAGTTATAGCTGTTTTTAATTTAGATTCGTAGATCGTGTAAAAATACAAGAAATGGAGACAAATATCATTGTAATCGGACACCCGAGCGCTAAGTTTTGGTCGTTTTTAATTTAAATGCGTAGATCTCGTAAAAATTCAAAAAATGAACAAAAACATTACTCTAACGAGACGCCCGAACGCCAAGTTATAGCCATTTTCAATTTGCACTCGTAAATCGCGTAAAAATACTAAAAATGAAGGCAAATATCATTGTAATCAGACACCCGAGCGCAAGTTTTGGCTGTTTTTAATTTCGATACACATATCACATAAAAATACAAAAAATAAATAAAAAATTATCCTACGCTGACACCCGAGCGCCAAGTTATAGCTGTTTTTTATTTAAATTCATAGATCGCGTAAAAATACAAAAACTGAATGCAAATATCTTTCTAATCAGACACATATGCACTGTGTTTCGGCTATTTTAATTTCAAACGTGCAGATCACGTAAGAATACAAAAAAAGAACAAAAATATTATTCTAACCAGACGCCCGAGCGCCATTTTATAGCCGTTTTTAATTTGGATTCGTAGATCGTTTAAAAACACAAAAAATAGAGACAAATATCATTGTAAGCAGACACCCGAGCGCCAAGTTTTGGCCGTTTAAATTTAAATGTGCAGATCACGAAAAAATACAAAGAATGAAACAAAATATTACTCGAACTAGACACCCGAATGCCAAGTTATAGTCGTTTTTAATTTGGATTCGTAGATCGCGGAAAAATCTAAAAAATGAAAACAAATATCATTGTAATCAAACACCGGACCACCAAGTTTTGGCCGTTTTAAATTTAAATGCACAGATCATGTAAAACTACAAAAAATGAACAAAAAAATTACTCTAACCAGACACTCGAGCGCCAAGTTATAGCCATTTATAATTTGGATTCGTAGATCGCGTAATAATACAAAAACACTCGAGTGCCAACTTTTGGCCGTTTTTAATTTTATTGAGCAGATCACATAAAATTACAAAAAATGAACAAAAATATTACTCTAACCGGACACCGGAGTGCCAAGTTATAGCCGTTTCTAATTTTGACTCGTAGATCGCGTAAAAATATAGAAAATAAAAACAAATATCATTGTAACCGGACACCCGAGCGCCAAGTTTTGGCCGTTTTTAATTTCGATATACATATCACATAAAAATATAAAAAATAAACAAAAAAATTGTCCTAACCTGACACCCGAGCGCCGAGTTATAACTATTTTTTATTTGGACTCGTAGATCGCATAAAAATACAAAAAATGAATGCAAATATTTTTCTAATCAGACACACGTGCACTATGTTTTGGCTATTTTAAATTCAAATGTGCAGATCACGTAAAAATACAAAAAATGAACAAAAATATTATTTGAACTAGACACCCGAACGCCAAGTTATAGCCATTTTTAATTTGGATTCGTGGATCGCGTAAAAATATAAAAAATGAGAACAAATATCATTGTAATCGAATACCCGACCACCGAGTTTTGGCCATTTTAAATTTAAATGCACAAATCATGTAAAAATACAAAAAGTGAACAAAAATACTACTCTAACCAGACACTCGAGCACCAAGTTATAACCATTATAATTTAGATTCGTAGATCGCGTAAAAATACAAAAAATGAAGACAAATTATCATTGTAATTGGACACCCGACACCAACTTTTGGCCGTTTTTAATTTTATTGAGCAGATCACGTAAAATTATAGAAAATGAACAAAAATATTACTCTAACCTGACACCGAAGTGCCATGTTATAGCTGTTTCGAATTTCGAATTGTAGATCGCATAAAAATATAGAAAATAAAAACAAATATCATTGTAACCGGACACCCAAGCGCCAAGTTTTGTCCGTTTTTAATTTCGATACACATATTACGTAAAAATACAAAAAATAAACAAAAAAATTGTCCTGACCTGACACCAGAGCGCCAAGTTATAACTGTTTTTTACTTGGACTTGTAGATCGCGTAAAAATACAAAAAACGAATGCAAATATTTTTCTAATCAGACACACGCGCACTATGTTTTGGCTATTTTAAATTCAAATGTACAGATCACATAAAAATACAAAAAATGGACAGAAATATTACTCGAACTAGACACCCAAACGCCAAGTTATAGCCGTTTGTAATTTGGATTCGTAGATCGCGTAAAAATATAAGAAATGAAAACAAATATTATTGTAATCGAACACCCGACCATCGAGTTTTGGCCGTTTTAAATTTAAATGCGCAGATCATGTAAATATACAAAAAATGAACAAAAATATTACTCTAACCAGACACTCGAGCGCCAAGTTATAGCCATTTATAATTTAGATTCATAGATCGCGTAAAAATACAAAAAATGAAGACAAACATCATTGTAATCGGACAACCGAGCGCCAACTTTTGGCCGTTTCTAATTTTATTGAGCAGATCACATAGAATTACAAAAAATGAACAAAAATATTATTCTAACCGGACACCGAAGTGCCAAGTTATAGCCGTTTCTAATTTAGACTCGTAGATCGTCAAAAAATATAAAAATAAAAACAAATATCATTATAACCGAACACCAGAGCACCAAGTTTTGGCCGTTTTTAATTTTAATGCGCAGATCACGTAAAAATATAAAAAATGAACAAAAATATTACTCTAACCAGACACCCGAGTGCCAAGTCATAGCTGTTTCTAATTTGGACTCGTAGATCGTGTAAAAATATAGAAAATAAAAATAAATATCATTGTAATTGGTCAACAGAGCACCAAGTGTTGGCCATTTTAAATTTTAAAGCGCGGATCACGAAAAAATACAAAAATGAACAAAAATGTTGCTCTAGCCGGACACCCGAGCGCCAAGTTATAGCCATTTTTAATTTGCATTCGTAGCTCGAGTAAAAATACAGAAAATAAAGACAAATATCATTGTAATCAGACACCCGAGCATAAAGTTTTGGCCGTTTTTAATTTCGATACACATATCACGTAAAAATACAAAAAGTAAACAAAAAATTTGTCCTAACCTGACACCCAAGTGCCAAGTTAAACACTGGACCACTAAGTTTTGGCCGTTTTAAATTTAAATGCGTAGATCATATAGAAATACAGAAAATGAATAAAAATATTACTCTAACCAGACACTCGAGCACCAAGTTATAGCCATTTATAAATTGGATTCGTAGATCGTGTAATAACACAAAAAATGAAGACAAATATCATTGTAATCGGACACTCGAATGCCAACTTTTGGCTGCTTTTAATTTTATTGAGTAGAGCACGTAAAATTACAAAAAATGAACAAAAATATTACTCTAACCAGACACCGGAGTGCCAAGTTATAGCCGTTTCTAATTTCGACACCCGAGCGCCAAGTTTTGGCCGCTTTTAATTTCGATACACATATCACGTAAAAATACAAAAAATAAACAAAAAAATTATCCTAACCTGACACCCGAGCGCCGAGTTATAATTGTTTTTTATTTGGATTCGTAGATCGCGTAAAAATATAAGAATGAAAACAAATATCATTGTAATCGAACACCCGACCACCGAGTTTTAGACGTTTTAAATTTAAATGCACAGATCATGTAAAAATATAAAAAAATGAACAAAAATATTACTCTAACCAGACACTCGAGCGCCAAGTTATAGCCATTTATAATTTAGATTCGTAGATCGCGTAGAAATACAAAAAATGAAGACAAATATCATTGTAATCGGACACCCGAGCGCCAACTTTTGGCCGTTTTTAATTTTATTGAGCAGATCACATAAAATTACAAAAAATGAACAAAAATATTGCTCTAACCGGACACCGAAGTGCCATGTTATAGTCATTTCTAATTTGGACTCTTAGATCGCGTAAAAATATAGAAAATAAAAATAAATATTATTGTAACCGGACACCAGAGCACCAAGTTTTGGCCGTTTTTAATTTTAATGCGCAGATCACGTAAAAATACAAAAAATGAACACAAATAATACTCTAACCGGACACCCGAGTGCCAAGTTATAGCAGTTTCTAATTTGGACTCGTAGATCGTGTAAAAATATAGAAAATAAAAACAAATATCATTGTAATCAGTCAACAGAGCGCCAAGTTTTGGCCGTTTTTAATTTTAATGCGCGGATCATGAAAAAATACAAAAATGAACAAAAATGTTTCTCTAACCAGACACCTGAGTGCCAAGTTATAGCTGTTTTTAATTTGCTGTCGTCGATCGCGTAAAAATACAAAAAATGAAGACAAATATCATTGTAATTAGACACTCGAGCGCCAAGTTTTGGCTGTTTTTAATTTCGATACACAGATTACGTAAAAATACAAAAAATAAACAAAAATATTGTCCTAACCTGACACCCGAGCGTCAAGTTGTACCCGTTCTTTATTTGGATTCGTAGATCGCGTAAAAATACAAAAAATGAAGGCAAATATCATTGTAATCAGACACACGTGCACCATGTTTCGGCTATTTTAAATTCAAATGCTCAGATCACGTAAAAATACAAAAAAATGAACAAAAATATTACTTTAACTAGACGCCCGAGTGCCAAGTTATAGCCCTTTTTAATTTGGATTCGTAGATCAGGTAAAAATTCAAAAATTGAGGACAAATATCATTGTAATCGGACACTCGAGCACCAGGTTTTGGCTATTTTTAATTTGAATGCGCAGATCACGTAAAATTACAAAAAATGAACAAAAACATTACTCTAACCGGACGCCCGAGAGCCAAGTTATAGCCGTTTCTAATTTGGACTCGTAGATCGCATAAAAATATAGAAAATAAAAACAAATATCACTGTAATTGTTCACCCGAGCGCCAAGTTTTGGCTGTTTTTAATTTTAATGCGCAGCTCATGAAAAAATACAAAAAATAAACAAAAATATTGCTCTAACCGGACACCCGAGGGCCAAGTTATAGTTGTTTGTAATTTGGACTCATAGATTGCAAAAAAATATAGCAAATAAAAACAAATATCATTGTAATCAAACACTCGAGCGCCAAGTTTTGGCCGTTTTTAATTTCCATACACAGATCATGTAGAAATATAAAAAATAAACAAAAATATTACTCTAACCAGACACCTGAGCGGCAAGTTATAACCGTTTTAATTTAGACTCGTAGATCGCGTAAAAATACAAAAAATGAAGAAAAATATCATTGTAATCGGAAACCCGAGCGCCAAATTTTGGTTTTTCTTAATTTAAATGCGCCAAATCACGGAAGAATACAAAAAAAGAAAACAAAAATATTACTCTAACCAGACACCTGAGCGCCAAGTTCTAGCCTTTTTTTTATTTGCATTTGTAGATCACGTAAAAATACAAAAATGAAGTCAAATATCATTGCAATCAGAACCCCAAGCACCAAGTTTTGGCTGTTTGAGATTTAAACGCACAGATCACGTAAAAATACAAAAAATGAACAAAAATATTATTCTCACCAGACGCCCGAGCACCAAGTTATAGCCATTTTTAATTTGCATTCGTAGCTCGTGTAAAAATACTGAAAATGAAGACAAATGTCATTGTAATCAGACATCTGAGCGCCAAGTTTTGGCTGTTTTTAATTTTGATACACATATCACGTAAAAATATAAAAAATAAACAAAAAAATTGTCCTAACCTGACCACCGAGTACCAAGTTATTACTATTTTTTATTTGGATTCGTAGATCGTGTAAAAAAACAGAAAGTGAATGCAAATATCTTTGTAATCAGACACGCGTGCACTATGTTTTGGCTATTTTAAATTCAAATGTGCAGATCACGTAAAAATACAAAAAATGAACAAAAAATTACTCTAACCAGACGTCCGAGCACCAAGTTATAGCCCTTTTTAATTTGGATTCGTAGATCGTGTAAAAATACAAAAAATGGAGACAAATATCATTATAAGCAGACACCCGAGCGCCAAGTTTTGGCCGTTCTTAATTTAAATGTACAGATCTTGAAAAAATACAAAAAATGAAACAAAATATTACTCGAACTTGACACACGAACGCCAAGTTATAGCCGTTTTTAATTTGGATTCATAGATCGCGTAAAAATATAAAAAATGAAAACAAATATCATTATAATCGAAGACTCGACCACCGAGTTTTGGCCGTTTTAAATTTAAATGTGCAGATCATGTAAAAATACAAAAAATGAACAAAAATATTACTCTAACCAGACACTCGAGCGCCAACTTCTAGCCATTTATAATTTAGATTCGTAGATCGCGTAAAAATACAAAAAATGAAGACAAATATCATTGTAATCAGACACCCGAGCACCAACTTTTGGCCGTTTTTAATTTTATTGAGCAAATCACGTAAAATTACAAAAAATGAACAAAAATATTACTCTAACCAGACACCGAAGTGCCATGTTATAGCCATTTCTAATTTGGACTCGTAGATTGCATAAAAATATAGAAAATAAAAATTAAATATCATTGTAACCGGACACCAGAGCACCAAGTTTTGGCCGTTTTTAATTTTAATGCGCAGATCGCGTCAAAATACAAAAAATGAACAAAAATATTACTCTAACCGGACACCCGAGTGCCAAGTTATAGTTGTTTCTAATTTGGACTCATAGATCGTGTAAAAATATAGAAAACAAAAATAAATATCATTGTAATTGGTCAACAGAGCACCAAGTTTTGGCCATTTTAAATTTTAAAGTGCGAATCACGAAAAAATACAAAAATTTTACTCTAGCCGGATGCCCGAGCGCCAAGTTATAGCCGTTTGTAATTTGCATTCGTAGCTCGCGTAAAAATACTGAAAATAAAGACAAATATCATTGTAATCAGACACCCGAGCGCCAAGTTTTGGCCGTTTGTAATTTCGATACACATATCACGTTAAAATACAAAAAGTAAACAAAAAATTTGTCCTAACCTGACACCCGAGCGCCAAGTTTAAAACTGGACCACTAAGTTTTGGCCGTTTTAAATTTAAATGCGCAGATCATGTAAAAATACAAAAAATGAACAAAAATATTACTCTAACCAGACACTCGAGCACCAAGTTATAGCCATTTATAATTTGGATTCATAGATCGCGTAATAAAATAGAAAATGAAGACAAATATCATTGTAATCGGACACTCGAGTGCCAACTTTTGGCCGTTTTTAATTTTATTGAGCAGATCACGTAAAATTACAAAAAATGAACAAAAATATTACTCTAACCGAACACCGGAGTGCCAAGTTATAGCCGTTTCTAATTTGGACTCGTAGATTGCGTAAAAATATCAAAAGTAAAAACAAATATCATTGTAATCGGACACCCAAGCGCCAAGTTTTGGCCATTTTTAATTTCGATACACATATCACGTAAAAATACAAAAAATAAACAAAAAAATTGTCCTAACCTGACACCCGAGTGTCGAGATATTACTGTCTTTTATTTGGATTCGTAGATCGCGTAAAAATACAAAAAATGAATGCAAATATTTTTCTAATCAGACACATGTGCACTATGTTTTGGCTATTTTAAATTCAAAAGTGTAGATCACGTAAAAATACAAAAAATGAACAAAAATATTACTCGAACTAGACACCCGAACGCCAAGTTATAGCCGTTTTTAATTTGGATTCGTAGATCGCATAAAAATATAAAAAATGAAAACAAATATCATTGTAATCGAACACTCGACCACCAAGTTCTGGCCATTTTAAATTTAAATGCATAGATCATGTAAAAATACAAAAAATTAACAAAAATATTATTCTAACCAGACACTCGAGTGCCAAGTTATAGCCATTTATAATTTGCATTCGTAGATCGCGTAAAAATACAAAAAATGAAGACAAATATCATTGTAATCGGACACCCGAGCGCCAACTTTTGGCTATTTTTAATTTTATTGAGCAGATCATGCAAAATTACAAAAAAGGAACAAAAATATTACTCTAACCAGACACCGGAGTGCCAAGTTATAGCCATTTCTAATTTGGACTCGTAGATCGCGCAAAAATATAGAGAATAAAAACAAATATCATTGTAACCAGCCACCAGAGCGCCAAGTTTTGGCCATTTTTAATTTTAATGCGCAGATCACATAAAAATACAAAAAATAAACAAAAATATTATTCTAACCAGATACTCGAGCGCCAAGTTATAGCTGTTTCTAATTTGGACTCGTAGATCGTGTAAAAATATAGAAAATAAAAACAGAAATCATTATAATCAGTCAACAGAGCGCCAAGTTTTGGCCGCTTTTAATTTAAATGCGTGGATCACAAAAAAATACAAAAATGAACAAAAATGTTACTCTAATCGGACACCCGAGTGGCAAGTTATAGCCATTTTTAATTTGCTGTCGTCGATCGCGAAAAAATACAAAAAATGAAGACAAATATAATTGTAATCAGACACCCGAGCGCCAAGTTTTGGCCGTTTTTAATTTCGATACACAGATCATATAAAAATACAAAAAATAAACAAAAATACTGTCCTAACCTGACATTCGAGCGTCAAGTTATAGCTATTTTTTATTTGGATTTGTAGATCGCATAAAAATATAAAAAATGAAGGCAAATATCATTGTAATCAGACACAAGTGCACCATGTTTTGGCTATTTTAAATTCAAATGCTCAGATCACATGAGAATACAAAAAGTGAACAAAAATATTACTCTGACCAGACACTCGAGCGCCAAGTTATAGCCATTTATAATTTGGATTCGTAGATCGTGTAATAATACAAAAAATGAAGACAATTATCATTGTAATCGGACACTCGAGTGCCAACTTTTGGCCGTTTTTAATTTTATTGAGCAGATCACGCAAAATTACAAAAAATGAACAAAAATATTACTCTAACTGGACACCGGAGTGCCAAGTTATAGCCGTTTCTAATTTGAACTCGTAGATCGCGTAAAAATATAGAAAATAAAAACAAATATCATTGTAACCGGACACCCGAGCGCCAAGTTTTGGCTGTTTTTAATTTCGATACACATATCACGTAAAAATACAAAAAATAAACAAAAAAATTGTCCGAACCTGACACCCGAGCGCCGAGTTATAACTATTTTTCACTTGGATTCGTAGATCGCGTAAAAATACAAAAAACGAATGCAAATATTTTTCTAATCAAACACACGTGCACGATGTTTTGGCTATTTTAAATTCAAATGTGTAGATCACGTAAAAATACTAAAAATGAACAAAAATATTACTCGAACTAGACACTCGAACGCCAAGTTATAACCGTTTTTAATTTGGATTCATAGATCGCGTAAAAATATAAAAAATGAAAACAAATATTATTGTAATCGAACACCCGACCACCGAGTTTTCGACATTTTAAATTTAAATGCGTAGATCATGTAGAAATAAAAAAAAAGAACAAAAATATTACTCTAACCAGACACTCGAGCGCCAAGTTATAGCCATTTATAATTTAGGTTCGTAGATCCCGTAAAAATACAAAAAATGATGGCAAATATTATTATAATCGGACACCCGAGCGCCAACTTTTGGCAATTTTTAATTTTATTGAGCAGATCACGTAAAATTACAAAAAATAAACAAAACTATTACTCCAACCGGACACTCGAGTGCCAAGTTATAGTCGTTTCTAATTTGGACTCGTAGATCGCTTAAAAATATAGAAAATAAAAACAAATATCATTGTAACCGGACACCAGAGCGCCAAGTTTCGGCCGTTTTTAATTTTCATGCGCAGATCACGTAAAAATACAAAAAATGAACAAAAATATTACTTTAACCGGACACCCGAGTGCCATTTCTAACCAGACACTCGACCACCAAGTTTTGGCTATTTTTAATTTAAATGCACAGATAACGCTAAAATACAGAAAATGAACAAAAAAATTACTCTAACCAAACACCCGAGCGCCAAGTTATAGGCGTTTTTAATTTGGATTCGTAGATCGCATAAAAATAAAAAAAAAGTAAAGACAAATATCATTGTAATCGGACACCTGAGCACCAAGTTCTGGCCATTTTTAATTTAAATGCGTAGATCACATATAAATACAAAAAATGAAAAAAAAATATTATTCTAACCAGAACCTCGAGTGCCAAGTTCTTACCATTTTTAATTTGGATTCGTAGATCGTGTAAAAATACAAATGTCATTGAAATTGGACACCCGAGCACCAAATTTTGGCCGTTTTTAATTTAAATGCGCAAATTATAGAAAAATACAAAAAATGAACAAAAATATTGCTCTAACCAGGCACCCGAGCACTAAGTTATAACCATTTTTAATTTGGATTTGTAAACCACGTGAAAATTAAAAAAATAAAGACAAATATCATTGTAATCAGACACCCAAGCACCATGTTTTGGCCGTTTTAAATTTAAATGCGCAGATCACGTAAAAATACAAAAAGAAATGAAGAAAAATATTACTCTAACTAGACACCCGAGCGCAAAGTTATAGCCATTTTGAATTTGGATTCGTATATCGCGTAGAAATACAAAAAAATGAAGGCAAATATCATCGTAATTGGACACCCGAGTGCCAAATTTTGACCGTTTTTAATTTCGATACACAAATCACGTAAAAATACAAAAAATGAACAAAAATATTGCTCTAACCAAACACACGAGCTCCGAGTTATAGCTGTTTTTAATTTGGATTCGTAGATATCGTAAAAATACAAAAAATGAAGACAAATATCATTATAATCAAACACCCGAGCGCTAAGTTTTGGCAGTTCTAAATTTAAATGCGCGGATCATATAAAAATACAAGAAATGAACAAATATATTGCTCTAACCAAACACCCAAGTGCCAAGTTATAGCCGTTTTTAAATTAGATTCGTAGATCGCGGAAAAATACAAAAAATAAAGATAAATATCATTGTAATGGGACACCCGAGCGCCAAGTTTAGGCCAATTTTATTTAAAATTCGCAGATCACATTAAAATACAAAAAAAATAAACAAAAATATTGCCCTAACCAGACACTCGAGCACAAACTTATGGCCATTTTTAATTAGGATTCGTTGATCGCGTAAAAATATAATAAATGATGACAAATATCATTGTAATTGGACAACCGGCCACCAAATTTTGGCAGTTTTTAATTTAGATGCGCAAATCACATAAAAATACAAAAAATAAACAAAAATATTACTCTAACCAGACACCTGAGCGCAAGGTTATAGCTGTTTTTAATTTAGATTCATAGATCACGTAAAAATACAAAAAATAAAGATAAATATCATTGTAATCGGACAACCGAGCACTAGGTTTTAGCCATTTTTAATTTGGATCCACAGATCATGTAGAAACACAAAAAATAAACAAAAATATTGCTCTAACTGGACACCCCAGCGCCAGTTATAGCCGTTTTTAATTTCGATTCGTTGATCACATAAAAATACAAAAAATAAAGACAAATATCATTGTAATCGGACACCGGAGCGCCAAGTTTTAGTCGCTTTTAATTTAAATGCGCAGATCACTTAAAAATACAAAAAATGAAAAAAAAATATTACTCTAACCAGACTCCCGAGCGACAAGTTATGCCGTTTTTAATTTCGATTCGTAGATCGCTTAAAAATACAAAAAAATGAACAAAAATATTGCTCGAACCAAACAAACGATCGCCTAGTTATAGCCGTTTTTAATTTGGATTCGTAGATGGCGTAGAAATACAAAAAAATGAAGACAAATATCATTGTAATCGAACACCCAAGTGCCAAGTTTTGGTCGTTTTAAATTTAAATGCTCGGATCATGTAAAAAAACAAAAAATCAACAAAAATATTGCTCTAACTAGACACTCGAGCGCCAAGTTATAGCCGTTTTTAAATTAGATTTGTAGATCGCGCAGAAATACAAAAAATAAAGACAAATATCATTGTAATCGGACACCTAAGCACCAAGATTTGGCTGTTTTTATTTAAACACGCAGACCATGTAAAAATACAAAAGATGAACAAAAATATTACCCTAACCAGACACCTAAGCGCCAAGTTATAGCCGTTTTTAATTTGGATTCGTAGATCGCATAAAAATACAAAAAATGAAGACAAATATCATTGTAATCGAACGCCGGAGCACCAAGTTCTGGCTATTTTTTATTTAAATGCGCAGATCATGTTAAAATACAAAAAATGAACAAAAATATTACTCTAACCAAACGCCCGAGTGCCAAGTTATAGCCATTTTTAATTTTGATTCGTAGATCGCGTAAAAATACAAAAATTGATGACAAATATCATTGTAATCGAACACCTGAGCACCAAGTTTTACAAAAAATGAACAAAAATATTACTCTAACTGGACAACCGAGCGCCAAGTTATAGTCGTTTTTTATTTGGATTCGTAGATCGCGTAAAAATACAAAAAATGAGGACAAATATTTTTGTAATCAGACCCCCGCGTACCAAGTTTTGGCTGTTTTAAATTTAAATGTGCAGATCACTTAAAAATACAAAAAATGAACAAAAATATTACTCTAACCATACGCCCGAGCACCAAGTTATAGCCGTTTTTAATTTGGATTCGTAGACCGCATAGTAATACAAAAAATGGAGACAAATATCAATGTAATCGGACACCCGAGCGACAAGTTTTGGTTGTTTTTAATTTAAATGCGCAGATCACGGAAAAATACAGAAAATGAAAAAAAAATATTACTCTAACCAGACACCCGAGCGCCAAGTTATAGTCGTTTTTTATTTGGATTCGTAGATCGCGTAAAAATATAAAAAATGAATACAAATATCATTGTAATCGGATACCCGACAACTAAGTTTTGGCCGTTTTAAATTTAAATGCACTGATCACGTAAAAATATAAAAAATGGACAAAAATATTACTATAACTAAACACCCGAGTGCCAAGTTATAGCCATTTTTAATTTCGATTCGTAGATCACGTAAAAATACTAAAAATTGCTCTAACCAGCCACCTGAACGCCAAGTTATAACCATTTTTTATTTGGATTCGTAGATCGCGTAAAAATACAAAACATGAAGACAAATGTCATTGTAATTAGACCACCAAGCACCAAGTTTTGGCTATTTTAAATTTAAATGCGTAGATCACGTAAAAATACAAAAAATGAACAAAAATATTACTCTAATTTGACGCACGAGCACCAAGTAATAGCTGTTTTTAATTTGGATTCGTAGATCGCATAGGAATACAAAAAATGAGGACAAATATCATTGTAATCAGACACCCGAGCGCCAAGTTTTGGCCATTTTTAATTTTAATGCGCAGATCACGTAAAAATACAAAAAATTAACAAAAATTTTACTCTAACTAGACACCCGAGTTCCAAGTTATAGCCGTTTCCAATTTGGGCTTGTAAATCGCGTAAAAATATCGAAAATAAAAACAATTATCATTGTAATCGGACACCTGAGCACCAAATTTTGGCCGTTTTCAATTTTAATGCGCAGATCACGTAAAAAACAAAAAATGAACAAAAATATTACTTTAACCGGACACTCGAGTGCCAAGTCATAGCCGTTGCTAATTTGGACTCCTAGATCACGTAAAAATATAGTAAATAGAAAAAAAATATCATTATAATCGGACACTCGAGCGCCAAGTTTTAGCCTTTTTAATTTCAATACACACATCACGTAGAAATACAAAAATAAACAAAAATATTGCTTTAACTAGACACACGAGCGCCAAGTTATTACTCTTTTTTTTGGATTCGTAGATCGCATAAAAATACAAAAAATAGAGATAAATATCAATGTAATCAGACACTCGAGCGCCAAGTTTTGGCCGTTTTTAATTTAAATGCACAAATCATGGAAAAATACAAAAAATGAAAAAAAAATTATCCTAACTAGACATCCGAGCGCCAAGTTATAGCCATTTTAAATTTAGATTCGTAGATCGCGTAAAAATATAAAAAATGAACAAAAATATTACTCTAACCAAACGCCCGAGCACCAAGTTATAGCCGTTTTAATTTGGATTCATAGATCGCGTAAAAATACAAAAAATAAAGTCAAATTTAACTATAATCGGACACCCGAGCGATAACTTTTGGCCGTTTTTAATTTAAATGTGCAGATCATGAAAAAAAACAAAGAATGAAAATAAAATATTATTCTAACCAGACACCCAAGCGCCAAGTTATAGTCGTTTCTAATTTGGACTCGTAGATCGCGTAAAAATATAAAAAATGAAGACAGCTATCATTGTAATTGGAAACCCGATCAACAAGTTTTGGCAATTTTAAATTTAAATGCGTAGATCACGTAAAAATACAAAAAATGAACAAAAAATATTACTCTAACCAAATGCCCGAGCGCCAAGTTATAGCTGTTTTAATTTGGATTCATAGATCGCGTAAAAATACAAAAAATAAAGTCAAATTTTACTGTAATCGGACACCCGAGCGCTAACTTTTGGCCGTTTTTAATTTAAATGCGCAGATCATGAAAAAATACAAAGAATGAAAATAAAATATTATTCTAACCAGACACTCGAGCACCAAGTTATAGTCGTTTCTAATTTGGACTCGTAGATCACGTAAAAATATAAAACATGAAGACAGCTATCATTGTAATCGGACACCCGAACGGCAAGTTTTGGCCATTTTAAATTTAAATGTGTAGATCACGTAGAAATACAAAAAATGAACAAAAATATTACTCTAACCAAACGCCCCCAGCGCCAAGTTATAGCCGTTTTAATTTGGATTCATAGATCGCGTAAAAATACAAAAATAAAGTCAAATTTTACTGTAATCGGACACCCGAGCGCTAACTTTTGGCCGTTTTTAATTTAAATGCGCAGATCATGAAACAATACAAGGAATGAAAATAAAATATTATTCTAACCAGACACCCGAGCGCCAAGTTATAGTCGTTTCTAATTTGGACTCGTATATCGCGTAAAAATATAAAAAATGAAGACAGCTATCATTGTAATCGGACACCCGAACGGCAAGTTTTGGCCATTTTAAATTTAAATGTGTAGATCACGTAAAAATACAAAAAATGAACAAAAATATTACTCTAACCAAACGCTCGAGCGCCAAGTTATAGCCGTTTTAATTTGGATTCATAGATCGCGTAAAAATACAAAAAATAAAGTCAAATTTTACTGTAATCGGACACCCGAGCGCTAACTTTTGGCCGTTTTTAATTTAAATGCGCAGATCATGAAAAAATACAAAGAATGAAAATAAAATATTATTCTAACCAGACACCCGAGCGCCAAGTTATAGTCGTTTCTAATTTGGACTCGTAGATCGCGTAAAAATATAAAAAATGAAGACAGCTATTATTGTAATCGGACACCCGAATAGCAAGTTTTGGCCGTTTTAAATTTAAATGCGTAGATCACGTAAAAATACAGAAAATGAACAAAAATATTACTTTAACTAGACACCCGATCAGCAAGTTATAGCCGTTTTTAATTTTGATTCGTAGATCGCGTAAAAGTACAAAAAAATAAGACAAATATCATTGTAATCGGATACCTGAGCGCCAAGTTTTGACCATTTTTAATTTCGATACACAGATCAAGTAAAAATACAAAAAATGAACAAAAATATTGCTCTAACCAGACACACAAGTGCCAAGTTATAGCCGTTTATAATTTGGATTCGTAGATCGCGTAAAAATACAAAAAAAGAAGATAAATATCATTGTAATCAGACACTCGAGCACCAAGTTCTAGCCGTTTTTAATTTAAATGCACAGATCACATTAAAACATAAAAAATGAACACAAATATTACTATAAGTAGACGCCCAAGCGCCAAGTTATAGCGGTTTTTAATTTTGATTTGTACATCGCGTAGAAATACAAAAATTGAAGACAAATATCATTGTAATCGAACGCCCAAGCACCAAGTTTTGGCCGTTTTAAATTTAAATACGTAGATCACGTAAAAATACAAAAAATGGACAAAAATATTGCTCTAACTAGACACCCGAGCGGAAAGTTATAACCGTTTTTAATTTTGATTCGTAGATCGCGTAAAAATACAAAAATTGAGGACAAATATCATTGTAATCGAACGCTCGAGCACCAAGTTTTAGCCGTTTTTAATTTAAATACGAAGATCACGTAAAAATACAAAAAATTAACAAAAATATTACTCTAACTAAACACCCGAGCGCCAAGTTGTAGCCGTTTTTTATTTGGATTCGTAGATCGCGTAAAAATACAAAACAATGAAGACAAATATCATTGTAATTAGACCCCTGAGTACCAAGTTTTGGCTGTTTTAAATTTAAATGCGCAGATCACGAAAAAATACAAAAAATGAAAAAATAATATTACTCTAACCAGACACCCGAGTGCCAAGTTATATCTGTTTTTAATTTAGATTCGTAGATCGCGTAAAAATATAAAAAATAAAGACAAATATCATTGTAATCGGACACCCGACGACCAAGTTTTGGCCGTTTTAAATTTAAATGTGCAAATCACGTAAAAATACAAAAAATGAACAAAAATATTACTCTAACTGACCGCTCTCTAATTTGGTAGTGGCTCACTCTCAAGTATAAGAGGTCAGTTGAGTTTAGTCTAGGTGAGTCCTAGGTCATCTTCCACAAAAAGCAAGGGTGTGACTAAATATTGGAAAACTTGGTTTTGAAAATGCTTGCAAAAATTTTAAAAAGAAAAAATGAAAATATTTTGGAGTTTTCGAATAGGGAATTGAAATGATGATTTGAAAATTGAAAACACAAATTAAACGAAAAGTGAAAACACGAAGATGCAAACTTTAACAAACTATGTAAATTGAACTTAAACGAACTGTGTGAATGGAAACACTTGGCCTTAACCTAATCTTATAATGTCCTCGAAAGGCTGAATTCGGATATGTAATTAACACAACCTAGTTCTTGTGTACTTCCCAAGTGCTAAGCATGAATGCATGTCCTATCAAAATTGGAAAAGCATGTGTGCAAACAGTTGCATTTATTCAACAAGGTCTCAAAAGCATAATCGGAACTAAGTTTCAACTTCAAAAGCTCACAAGGTAGATCACTCATAGAAAGAAACTCACTCATCAAAGGTGCACTCATACCTATGAGCACACAATGCAATGCTCTCCTAGTTGCACACAACCACACGAATAAGTGGGTGAATTGAATTGAAGTTCTGAGTAGATAGCTCATACCAACAATAAGTTCCAATGCCATGCAATAGATTACACCACACAACCTACACAAGACCACTACATGCACACACAAGATTTGCTCGCTTAGAATCCACTAGGTCTTTGATCCAGTTGTAAGTTGGCCATGGGTAATGGTTAAATAATGAAAGTTATGAAATCAAAGCACATGCCTTGGGATAAATATGCTCAAGTATGCACAAGTCCCAAACTATACATTTCCTTTCTATACCCCAACCAACAACACGAAGCTTATTCACAAACTTACAAACTACTCTTGGGACATTCTTAGCAGCTGCATTAGAAAGCATAAGTCCCATAATTGAATAGACAAAAGGAATGAAATTTTGTTTTTTTTTTCTCTCTCTTTTTTTCTTTTTTTTTTTTTCTTTTTTTTTATAGAAAATGAATAATATACTATACAACATATGCATTCTCTTCTCAACATTCTTCCTCGTTTCGCTCTTAAAAGCTTACATTCCCAACCCGAATTCATGACTTAGACTTTGAGACACTTTCACAACCCAAGACATGTGAGAGTAAGGCTTAAAGTGTGTGAATGGGGTGTAGGGGATATCATATATGAGGTGAACCAAGAAGAGAAAAATTTAAATCACACACTTTATTGTAAGGCTTCAAGTTGGTTCCTAAGACAATTTCATATCAAGAAAGGACAAAAAGGCCCAAAATAGCAAAGAGGGCCTAGCATCATGTTCTAAGCTCGCAAACAACTCATATGCACCAAGTATATACTCATGCAAGTGTGTGATGCAACTGGGGCATTGAAAACCAAAATAGAGAACAATTGAGCTGAAATAACGTGCAACCCCTCTTGAAAAGAAAAAATGGCTCTAAAGCTCACCACTAGAAAGGGTATAAGTCTCTACCTAGTCCAAGGATGCTCAATTGACCAATGTTACATAAAATTCACTCTTAAGCACATAAGTTCTTCCGTGATAGCTAGAAATGCACAAGGTCATGACACACTCAACTTAAATTAAATTTCCTGTCAAGGCTTAAACATGACTCATTCATCACTCTCTCACTCAAATTCACCATCAACCAAACCAAAAAGGGCCAACATGCAGGTACAAATGTGCTAAGGCGTGTATTTAAGCTCAAAGATGCTCAAAATTTGACAATTTTAGCACAAAGGGTCATCATGCGAACTCTACCCCCAACCTATACTAAACAGTGTCCTTAATGTGAGAACTATGAAGCATATGTGGGTTCGTAGTGTGCAAAGTGAGCATGATAATGATGAGCATAAAGAGCAATCAATATGTAATACATAAGCCAAGCATGCACCTAAAACGAGAATCCCCATAAGTAATAAAGAAGACCCCCCAACCTAATTTCTATAGTACTTCCAACAACAACCAACAACATATATCCAAGTAATATGCTCAAAATGTAGAAACAGAAGGTAAAAAAAATGGTGGATATTACCTCGAGAGCTTCCTTATTTGAAGAAAAGAAAAAACTATACAAGAGAAAATGTTAGAAAGAAAATAAAAGAAAAATAAAGGGAAAATAAGACAAGAAAAAGAGTTAGTACAAAAGAAGAAATAAGAGAAAAGAAAATAAGAGAAGAAAATCAAACCAAAAAAAAAAAACATAGGAAAATAAGAAAAAGAAAACTCTAATCTACTATGTACAAAAGAAACAAAGAAGAAGGGTTATCCAACACCCTCTCTATCCCACGCGTCCACCAATGGTCTAAGAAATGACATGTTCTCTTTGGACTCATGAAGCGCCGAAGGTGGACACTCCTTAGGTGTAAAACACACCAAAGGATGTAAGGCCAAGTGAGATTCATGAAACCTCAGATGTGGCCGTAATGCGTGTAAGGACATGGATATGGTGGGTGCTAGCAAGCTCTCGGTGCCTAGAAAATCAACGTACTCACCCCCAATGTCTACTTCCTCCCCCCAATGAGAATCGGTCATAGTGTGATCACTCATAATCCCCAAAGTACGACTCTCAGATAGGGCTAAGTCAAGAGGTGAGAGATGTGCACCACTCATAACCTCAAGAGTGTAATGAAGTGGACTAGGATCAACCGACTCAAAATCCGAGTAATCAGGCTCCACACATATGCTACTTCCAAGGGATGGATCATGAGGATCAAGTGAAGTAGGAGCATGTGGGAAAAAGTCAGTGTGGCTTTCAAATACATGTGGTTCAAGTCTAGTGTCAAGTCTTTGCCGTGGCTTGGTGTGTTTATAGAAAAATTCAAGGAATGACCATGCCTCACCTGGTGTGAGGTCAAGAAATTCCTTCTCCAAGACTATATCAAATGCCTGGTGCAACTCATGAGACAGAGCATTGTATAATATGGCTATAATGTCCCCTAACTCTAATCCATGACTTGGGAAAGTGTCCAAAAGTATGTTAAATCTCTCCCAGCATTTATAAAATACTTCACCCTTCTTTTGATAAAAATTTCTAATTTGAAAGCCACGGGTGAAGGTTTGATGAATAGGGAGGAAATGTTTAGTAAAAAAGCTTGACAACACTAATCCCAAGTGGTCCATTCACCAAAATCAAAGCACCAGTCACCAGCCACACTTTGTAAAGACAAAGGAAAGAACATGAACCTAAGCCTTTTACTCATTCTAACGTCATCATATAAGCCACACATTGCCTCAAACCTATTGAAATGAAGACATGGGTCTTCCTCCTTATGCTTGAAAAACTGGGGAAGCATACTATATGTATCTAATGTAAAGGCATGTCCAAAAATGCCATCTAGATACTCTATATATTCTCGGGTATCAAAAGGGCCATGTACAAGATCACTAACTTCCATGTCCAAGATTAGAAAATAAAAAAAATGAAAATAAAATGAGAAAAGAGAAAAACTACACTAAAATGTAACCTAAGTTAACTAACATCCAAGCTAGGTTATATGATATGCAAATGACTATGTTACAATGCAAAAGGAAGAAAACTACTAATAAAGAGATAGAGAAAAAGAAATAATTCACCTAATCTCTCACGTGAACTCCCTTTAGTTGAAGTAACTTTTTTTTTTTTTGGTAAGTAAGTGTGAAATTTGGATTAATAGGGAAATTATGTACAATATCTTGGGGGCATACCCCCGCAAATCAAAATACAATTACTAATGGATCCTCCAATTGTCAAGTAAACTAAGGTCTACATTAGCCATCTTTGCATGATATTGTAAAAGTTTAGTTCTAACTACATGCTCAATCTTTTGCATAATACAAGCCACGGATGAGGAGTGTCCCTTGTATATTCTTTTGTTCCTTTCTTCCCAAGTGTAGTATACCAAACCAGTCCAAGCAAGCTTGCAAAGAACTTTATTGATGTGCTTCCCCCCAAACTTCCCCATAGCCCATAAAACTTCATTCTTCCACGGTTGTGTAGGCTTAACAATGAAGCATCTTTGTAACACCTTAGCTCTCAATTCAGCCGCAAAGGGGCATGTGAAGAAGAAATGATCCATAGTTTCCATAGCATTACAACATAAGACACAATTAGGATCTACATTCATCCCCCAACCAATCAATCTGTCTTTAGTGTTCAACCTACCTTTGATGGCAAGCCAAAGAATGAAGCTTTGCCGTGGGATGTGTATGCTAGGCCAAACTAGGTGATGCCAATCTACTTTTCGGTTCCTTCCTCAGATAGCATTCCAAGTTGCTTTAGCATTGTATACCCCATTCTTTGAAGCTTCCCAAACAAACTTGTCTTCAAGGTTGGCTCTCGGCTTGTATGTGGGCGGGTGGTCTATGATTATCTCCTTTAGTTCCCATGTACACGGGTAAGGCCACTTCCATTCTCCATCTTCAATGATACGGCTAACTCTTGCTTCCTTGGAGATTCCAGCATCATAAGCTACCCGTGGTCCATATTTTGGAATCAAAGGACCTAAGGGATGCCAATTAGAATACCACAATGAAATAGAATCACCTTTGCCAACTTCATATTTAGAAAGGGATCTAGCTTCATCTCTTAGTTTTAGCAACTTCCTCCATGTCCAGGAACAATCTGCGGGTGGTTTTATTTCCCAAAAACACTTTCCTTTGAGTAGATTATGGTGACACCACTTAACCCAAAGGGAGGGGTTTTTAGTGCATAAAGCCCAAATATGTCTCATCATTGAAGCTTTGTTCTATTCTGCAAGTCTTCTTAATCCGAGGCCACCTTCATTTTTGGGTTTGCAAACTTCTGACCAAGCTACTTTACTTCCCCATTGCCTTAAATCAGCCCCTGACCACAAATATCTTCTCAAGACTTGTTCTATGGCTTCACTAACCCTTTTAGGAAGAACAAAATGGATGCTCCAATAAACTTGTATGCTGAATAAAATGGACTTGACAAGAACCAATCTCCCGGCATATGAAAGGCATTTAGAAGTCCAGCTCTTGACTCTTTCGGTGATTTTGTCAATTAGCTCCTTGCAATCTTCAAATTTGAGTTTAGTAGAGATCAATGGCACTCCAAGGTATTTGACGGGTAGCTCCCCAAGTTGAAAGCCGAGCATTGAACATAATTGCTGCTTACTTTGATTACTTATCCCTGACAAGTATACCTTGCTCTTACTCCCATTAGGTTGCAATCCTGAGTACTTGTGAAATTGAAGAAGAGCTTGATGAATTAGCTGAAAAAAAGCCTCATTAGGTGTACATAGTATAAATAAGTCATCCGCAAAGCAAATATGATTTATGAGAAGATGGGAGCATTTTGGATGATAAGTGAATTCACTTCCTTCCACCATTTTGTTGAAGAGTCTTGAAAAGAACTCCATAACAATTAAGAAAAGATATGGGGAAAGCGGGTCACCTTGGCGAAGACCTCTAGCACCTTGAAAGTATCCCTCTAGAGTACCATTGATGGAAATTGAGAATTGGGGGGAAGTAATACATAATCTTATCCAATCAACAAACTTGCAAGGAATATTTAGAGCTTCCAAAGCATCCAGAATGAGGTCCCAAGAAACTGAATCGAAAGCTTTCATCAAGTCAATCTTCAAAGCACTCCTGGGAGACATGTTTGATCTATGATAGTTCCTCACTAACTCTTGTATTAGAAGAATTTGATCAGAGATAGTTCTACCTTTAACAAAAGCCGCTTGAGAAGGGCTAATGATAAAAGGTATAAGTTTCTTCAACCTGTTTGCAATGAGTTTTGATATGCATTTATAAATAGTTGAACAACAAGAGATAGGTCGATAGTCAGTGACCTTACTTGGGTTCGGGATCTTGGGGATTAAGGCAATACTAGTGGAGTTGATCACCTTAAGCATCTTTCTTGAAGTGAAGAAGGACTTGACAGCTCTTGAAAAATTAGCTCCCACTATGTTCCATGTCTTTTTAAAGAAGTGAGATGTATACCCATCCGGACCCGGGGCCTTATGGCTAGGCAAAGACAATAAGGTAGACTTGATCTCCTCATCCGTGACTTCATCATCCAATGAGTTCAAAATTTCCCTCGGCAAATTTGTTTGCATGAGGTTTCCAACATAAGACTTTGCATCTTCCGGGTATTGAAATGTTGAAGTAACTAGCAGTTGAAACAGGTCATGTGACTCCCTTAAGTTTGCACATGGCGCCACGGGCACCCATGGATGATTGTGGGGCACCTCACTCAACATAATTTTTTTTTCAACTACCTAAAAGAAATCCTAGAACTAAAGAAAAGAAAACAAAATGAAAATGCAATGTACACAAGAGAAGAAATAAGGAGCGATGTCACTTGGAAGTCCAAATGTAACCGCACCAGCAAGTGCTTTCATCCACAAGCTCTCCGAGTTCAGCACGCACACACCATTGCTCCCCGGCAATGGCGCCAAAAACTTGACCGCTCTCTAATTTGGTAGTGGCTCACTCTCAAGTATAAGAGGTCGGTTGAGTTTAGTCTAAGTGAGTCCTAGGTCATCTTCCACAGGGAGCAAGGGTGTGACTAAATATTGGAAAACTTGGTTTTGAAAATGCTTGCAAAAATTTTAAAAAGAAAAGATGAAAATCTTTTGGAGTTTTCGAATAGGGAATTGAAATGATGATTTGAAAATTGAAAACACAAATTAAACAAAAACACGATGATGCAAACTTTAACAAACTACGTAAATTGAACTTAAACGAACTGTGTGAATGGAAACACTTGGCCTTAACCTAATCTAGTAATGTCCTTGAAGGGCTGAATTTGGATATGTAGTTAACACAACCTAGTTCTTACACCTGTAATATTAGGTCAGAAGATTTAACAGTCGAAAACCCTTTTTCGTAAGGTGTCACGCCCCGGATCTCATGACCCGGGGGGTAAGTGATAAACAAACACAACATACACTAACATAACCAATCCCATGATCAGAGCAACGCAACGTAAGCTAGTGAGCCCAAGACATAACATGAGTTAAATCATGACTGTTGCCAAATCACTAACTACATACACCATTCCCAAATCGCATAACCTTGGCCTTATGGCCATTACAACCAAATCGAAGGAGTTTATAAATGTACAATGTCACAATTCCCAAAAAGAAATTTAAACTAGATGACCAAGAGCTTTGCTAAGCTTGGTAGGGCTCATGCATAACCTCCTAATCCAAACCCCTTAGCCCACTTGGTTGATATTGCCTATACCTGCATCAAAGTCTGTAGGGATGTGAGCACGAGTCCACTTGTGCCCACAAAGTCTCAAGAAAACATATATGGTATGCAATCTAACCATGCAATGCATCCCAAAAAAGGTTATCCATTTTAACATTGTCTATATTCATAACATTACATTATCATATCCATCGACCAAACTAGGTGAAAACATATACTCAAGCAATAATGTCAAAGTTTAAGATTTCTTAATTTCGACTAATGTTTATGTTTTGCAATACCAACTTCGATTCCATTCACATTTCAACACTATTTCATCATTCAATATCATTCCATCAAATAACCATATTCACATCATCATCCATTCATCATCACATTACACAACCATAACCAAACAAGTCATCGGGGGTTGGGTGCATACACACTATCGTCTTTTATGGGCCAATACCCAATGGAAACAATAAACCGACATCGTCGTTTAGGATCACCGTCCAGGGCCACGAGGAGACAAAAACACACACAATGTTGTGGGCTACTAACCCACTAGCATTGACACCAAACCCTGTGCAGGTTCCGGGACTCTCATCCCGAGGGTACTCTCTAAACCCTTCCTATTTCCGTGCCCCACCACGGCCCCCGCACACAAACAATCAATCATCACATGACATCTCATCATTCATAGATTCACATTTAACCTCATACACTTTTCTGCAACACATTTCCACATTTTGGTTCATCCCACAATTCATCACATATCAACATTGATCAAACATCATTAAACATTCAACATTTTTTTTTTCAATGTTATGAATATGAGTTCCCTTTGTCAAGTCACATTTCATTAAATTAATATCACAAGTTCATACACTTCAACATTTAGTTTACATTAAGGCATATTCACAATTCTATTTGATTAGGACTCTTATCTCAAAGTAGGCTTCCAATTCATTTCATTTATGGTAGCAAGCATTCCCCTTTACAAGCTTAATCCCATAGGTTTAAGATAATCAATCCTTAATCACTTTTTAAAAGCTCATTTTCATTTTAAAATCCATACAATTAATCAAATAAAAGTCTCACATACAAACATATTACCAACCCCTTCATAATCCTAAGGTAGGAAGTCAAGTTAAGAAAAATCAGGAAAAGTGTTCTAGTCTCTGTGGGCGCCCCACCAAAAGTTCATGGGCACCCCTTAAGGGTCATGGGCACCCCACATAAGATCATGGGTGCCCTTTATGGGTCATGGGCGCCCCACCAAAACCCATGGGCGCCCCTCTGTTGTCCAGAAAGTCACTTTGTTCTAGTTTGAGCCCTAAGCTATGTTTTTAGGTTCCAAACTTTACCCAATCCAATATCTAACCTAATACCTTATTTTCTTGGGTTGTCTAGGACCTAGACGACTCCAAAAAATCCATCAAAACAAATTTTAATCCATTCATTTCTTCAATACAAAAATCTTGCTCCAACATATACATATATATACACACAACCATTCATCCACACAAACTCCACTTCCAAGGTTTCCAAATCTTAAATAAATTTCATAGAAGTGTTTACTAGCTCAAATACATCTCATATATGCTAAAATGAGACTAGAAATCCCTACCTTGAGTGGTAAAAAGATAGATCAAAATGAAGGTGTCTTGAGCTTCCAAACCCTCAAACTTTTATGGCTCCAATCTTCTCCCTCCTTGATCAAAACTAAAATTGAATAACATAGGAAGGTTTCTTAGGGTTCTAATTTCAATCTTGTAAAAGGAATTTGAGTTCTATGAAGATTTGGAAGACCTACCTTTGAAAACCCAACCGGTTCCTCCTTTGGTCTTCCTTTGCTCTTCTTTTGCTTCCCTAGCCAATTCTCCCTTCTTCCAAGCCACTTCTCTCTCTCTTTCTCTTGCATCAAATCAATCTAATATATATATATATATATATAACAATATTTTTAATCCCCAAACAGTAATCCTCAGGTCTCCCCTCACCCCTAGCTAGGCATAGGTGTCAATAGGGTTAGGTCTCGACTGTCCAACCAGAGAACACCCTACTGTTGGTTTTCTGTACAAGTGGGGCGCCCCTCATGGACCATGGGCGCCCGTCCTAGACCCATGGGCGCCCCTCCTCTACCTTGGGCGCCCCTCTGTATGCCCCCGAGTCAAAATGTTGACTTTTGAGCTATTTTGCCCATTTCTTCCAAAATTCACAACCCTAAGTCATCTTTAATGACTAATATCACTTAACTAACATACTATCATGCCTAAAACGTGTTAAAACCATCAAATTAGAGTAACATGAAAATTTGGGATATTACATTCTCCCCCCTTCAAAAAATTTTGCTCTCGAAATTTAGTACATAACATAACTTTAAGAAAACAAATGTGGATAACGTTCCCGTATCTCGAGCTCACATTCCCAAGTTGATTCTTCCACTCCATGACGCTTCCATAACACTCGAACTAAAGGAATTGTTTTACCCCGTAGCACTTCGTCTCAAGCATCCAAAATCTGAATCGGTTGTACTCCATACTTCACATTCGAGTCTATTTCCAATTCAGTCTGATTCAGCACATGGGTAGGGTCTGGAAAGTACTTATGTAACATAGAGATATGAAAGACTTCGTGCACTCCCAACATTTGGGGTGGCAATGCCAACCAGTAAGCAACCTCTCCAACTCGTGTTAGTATTTCAAACGAGCCAATGTATCTGGGAGACAACTTCCCTCGCTTGCTAAACCTGAACTGTCCTTTCCGTGGTGACACTTGTAGGAATACGTGATCTCCCACCTGAAACTCCAAGGGTCTCCTTCTTTGATCCGCATAACTATTCTGGCAACTGCATGATGTCTCTAGTCTTTGCCTAATTACTTTGATCTTCTCATTAGTTTCCTGAACTAATTCTGGCCCAATCATGGCTGCTTCTCCAACTCGGGTCCAACACACCGGGGATCTACATGGTCTTCCATACAGTGCCTCAAATGGTGCCATTTCAATGCTAGCCTGGTAACTGTTATTATAAGCAAAATTCACTAGTGGCAAATGATCTTCCCAACTACCCTTGAAGTCCAACACACAAGCTCGAAGCATGTCTTCTAAAATCTGAATTGTTCGTTCTGACTGTCCATCAGTTTGGGGATGATAAGCCATACTGAAACACAACTCTGCCCCCATGGCTGCTTGAAAACTCTGCTAAAATTGAGAAACGAAACGGGAGTCCCGATCTGAGACAATAGACACTGGTGTCCCATGCAACCTCACAATTTCCCAAATGTATAATCGGGCCAAAGAGCCCATTGAATCCGTCATTCGCATTGACAAGAAATGAGCCGACTTCATCAGTCGATCAACAATCACCCATATGGCATCACAACCTCTTTTCATCTTTGGCAACCCTGACACAAAATCCATGGTCACATTTTCCCACTTCCACTTGGATATTGGCAAAGGCTGTAACAATCCAGCCGGTCTTTGATGCTCTGCCTTCACCTGCTGACAAGTTAGACACTTGTTAATAAACTCCGACACATCCTTTTTCATCCCTGCCCAATAAAACTGCCTCTTTAAGTCATGATACAT
Organism: Vitellaria paradoxa; assembly: GCA_019916065.1. Taxonomy (NCBI): domain Eukaryota; kingdom Viridiplantae; phylum Streptophyta; class Magnoliopsida; order Ericales; family Sapotaceae; genus Vitellaria; species Vitellaria paradoxa. Next base: position 33,020,938 of record CM034235.1, read on the forward strand.
TTTTGTACCCCCTGGATGCACTGCTAACCGGGAATGATGAAATGCCCTCAAAACTTCCTTTTTAACTGAGGGCACAAAAATTCTCCCTTGGTATTTGACCACTCCATCATCACTCACTGTCCAGCCCAGAATATCCATCCGATCTTTTATTTTATTGCAAACATCCTTAGCTTCCTCATCTGACTTCTTAGCCTCAGTTGCTCTTTTGATTAAGGCTGGTTGGGTGACAATTCTATGCAACATCCCTTGTTCCTCTCCTTCTTTAAGTTCCAACCCAAATTCATTCAATGTCCCCACATTTCCCATTCCTTCACTGCTACACAAGCCACGGCTCTTCTACTCTTCCTGCATAAGGCATCTGCAACTACATTAGCTTTGCCCGGATGGTAGTACAATTCAAAGTCATAGTCCTCCATGTATTCCATCCACCGCCGTTGCCTCAAATTCAAGTCTCTTTGAATAAAAATATACTTCAAACTTTTATGATCCGAGAATACTTCAAATTTCTCACGATACAAGTAATGTCTCTAACTCATTAAGGCGAAAATGACCGCTGCCAGCTCGAAATCATGCACTGGATAATTCTTTTCATGATTTTTCAATTGTCTCGAACCATAAGCTACCACTCACCCATTCTGCATAAGAACACACCCAAGTCCTTCCCGTGACGCATCACAATACACCAAGCAACCGGCTTCCCTCTCTAGGATGACTAATACTGGTGCAGTTGTTAATCTTCCTTTTATCTCTTGAAATGATTTTTCACATGCATCACTCCATTCAAATTTGATCCCCTTTCGGGTTAATCTAGTTAGCGGGGCTGCTAATCTAGAAAAATCTGAGACAAACCTTTGGTAGTATCCTGCCAATCTAAGGAAACTGCGGATCTCAAATGCGGACTTCGGTTGAGACCATTCCAAAATAGCTTCAATTTTGGATGGGTCCACTGCTACTCCTTCCTCTGAGACCACATGTCCCAAAAATTTAACCTTTCTAAGCCAGAACTCACATTTGTTCAGCTTGGCATATAACTGATGATCTTCCAACCTTTGTATTACAAGCCTCAAATGTTGTTCATGTTCCTCTTCTGACTTTGAATATACCAAGACATCATCTATGAACACCACCACAAACTCATCCAAGTAATCTTTAAAGACTCGATTCATTAAGTCCATAAAGACTACCGGTGCATTTGTCAAACCAAAAGGCATAACCAGAAACTCATAATGACCATACCGAGTCCTGAATGCTGTCTTTGGAATATCTTCTTCTCTTATCCTCACTTGATGGTACCTGAATCATTGTTCAATTTTTGAAAACACCAATGATCCCTTCAACTGATCAAATAAATCATCGATTCTTGGTAGCAGGTATCTATTCTTGATTGTCACCTTGTTCAATTTCCTATAATCAATACACATTCTCAAAGTCCCATCTTTCTTAGCTACAAATAATGCCGGCACACCCCAAGGTGAAGTACTTGGTCGGATGAATCCCTTGGCCAACAATTCCTCTACCTGTGCTTTCAATTCTGCTAACTCTGCCGGTGCCAACCTGTAGGGTGGAATGGAGATGGGTTCAGTGCCCGGAACCAGATCAATGCAAAACTCCACTTCCCTTTCAGGTGGCAACCCAAATATCTCTTCAGGAAACACCTCAGGAAATTCATTCACAGCTCCAGGCAATTCAAGTCTCTGTTCCCCATCCTCTTCTTCTATAACCATGCAAGCAAACAGACTACACAATTCATCTTTTCTCTGACTTTTCAAAAACGATGCTTCTCTTATTTTACACCGGTCTGTAAAGAAGCGAATTTGATCCCCCTCTGGCGTAGTTAAGATCACCTTATGCTTATTACAGTCAATCATAGCTTGGTAGGACATAAGCCAATCCATTCCAAGTATAATATCAAAACCCCTCATCGCCAATACAATTATGTAATAACCTGAATTTTTTTTCCTTAATTAAATTATTTAAGTGTGGTAGTGATATTTATTATAGTAAAAATCTAGAAAATTGAGCATTTGAAAATTTTTGGAATGATAAAAATTAGTTAAGAAAGATTTTCGGATTTAATTCCACTCTATGTGAGAGTTTAATGTAGAATTTCTAAGATTTTTTATCCAAACACTTCCTAGCCCAATTACCTATTTGGTTCAAACCAAACCCATTAACCCATGGATCAACCTTTTCTTTGACTCACCTCAACTCACTTCAACTCACTTTATCACTCATTGAGTTGACTCGTGAATAGTGGCTCTAAATTATTTCCCGGCAACTTCATTTTCCATCTTCCATACATCTCTCACAATCTCTCAAATTAGGTGGCTAATTAGTCAAAAAGAAGACCCTACATTGATGACTTTAAAGCATTCTTCCAAATTACTTACCTAGCATGATTTAAACACTTAAAGCATCTTTTAAACAATTTTGTTTAATTTGTCAAAAAGCTAGCATGATTCCCGGATCATGCCACCTCCATACATCTTCCCAAATGCTTTTCTTAAATGATATGGTTAGATAGTCAAAAAGTAAGCATGATTCTTGGATCATGCTACCAATTGTATAGGCATGATCTTACCTTAGTTGATTTTTTCTCCACCAATAATTTTCTTTACACTCCCATGATTCTTATAAATTGTGTGTCTTCAAAGAGAAGAAAATAGGAGAGAAATAATAATAAATTATTAATTAGTGAGGCTGAAGATTTGGTGTTGCTTGGAGGAAGAAGAAAGGCTTGGAATTTTTCAATTTGGGTGGTGTTCAAAGCTAACTCATTTTTCCTTCTCAGACTTGGTCATTAATATCTTCATTGAGGTAGGATGATGAACCTCCTAAAATATATTTGATGCATTTTCTGATTTGAAGTATGAAACTTGATTGTGATAAAAATAAATACCCATATATTGGGAGTAGGGAAGCCAAAATTTTGACTGAAGTAACTCAGTATGCTGACAGCTCTCTATTTGTAACTTCTTATGTGCTTCTAACCCCTAAAATGGTGGAACTAGGCTTCGGCTAAAACATAAAAGTTGTAGCCCTTTCAGTTTTCTTTTCAACCCAAAAAGAATTGCATCAATCCGACTTGTGAGTCAAAAGTTATGCCCAAAATACTGAGCACGTGTATAACTGTATTTTCTGAACAAACTGAATTCAAAGCTATTTTTGTACCTTTAGACCTTAGAATTTTAAAAAGTGTAAAACATGAAAGTTGTAGGTCTTGAAGTCTAGTTTCTACAGATATAAAGTTTATAGATATTGGAGTCCTGCTCTATTTTATATGAATTTTCTTTCAAGCTACTATTCTGCTTAGCTTTAATTGATGCTTGTTTGGATTTGTTTAGAATATTATGTTTAAAGATTTATTTAAATTTTCAATTTCCTTCTGTTAGTTATTGTCATGTTAATAATTTCTATTGATATGAAATTATTTTAAACTAGATATTATGTATTATTTGACACTCTAATATTGATGATAATTGACTTAGATAATTAGTTTCATCATGGATACTTGGATGACTTATTCAAACTAAAATGCTAGTATTTGATAAAATGCCCAAAAGAAACAATGGACTTGTTCTTTTCTCATTTGGTCTTTCTTAAATGAATTTGATTTATTTTTTTGGCATTGTTTTGTCAACCTAGCAAGTTATATAATTATATTTTTATGATTAAGTGAATTTAATGAAACTCATTTAATACCTTCCTAAACATTGGAATAATTCTGTGGACATTTGTGGATATCTTGAAGCCAAAAACCTATGATAAGGGTTTGGTTATAAATAAGATGATGATTGGAAATTTATTTAAATTATTTTTGAATAAAATAAAACTTATCAATTTTGCTAAAAATTAAATATAAGTCCAAGAGCTATTTATTATCTTTATATTCCATAAAATAATAAAATAAAAGGTAAAAGAAGCAAAAACCGAGATTTACAGCCAATGAGGTTCGAACTTGCGACTTTAAATCGCAATTAGGGTCGCCCACCCACTAAGCTACCAACCTCGGCCTAATTAATATACCATTATAAATAATTTTATTCTTATCAAATTTGGTACGGTAAACTTGTCAAAACAATTAACTAAAATACTAATTTGTATTCTAAATTTTTTTTTTTACTTGCTACTTGTTAATTTACATATAGTACCTACCTTTGTGATAATGATATTGATGACTATGTTAAATCTTTGATTTATTGAGAATTACTATTAAAGTATGGATACAGATAAAGTGCTTAAAAATATACTGCATGTGACTGAATAATCCCACTTTTGATTCATTACCCGGGAACATTGCCGGTTGTTATTCAAAATGTCTGATTTCCATTCAAGGTACCCTGGGAATGAAAAAGGGTGAGAAGAAATTAAGGCACTCGGTGCTAAAGTTATTTTTGGCAATGGGGTGATGGGTGGGTAGAAATGGCCTTTTAGATGAAGATGGGAACATGCATTTTATTTGGGAGATGCTCCCTTCTGACCTGGCCAGTCAGGTAGCCGGTCGCGACGGCTAGGTTTTTGGTAGGTGACACCGTTGGTATGCATTGGATGCTAAGCCCATAAAGTCACTGGTTCCCAAGGCTGGGGGTAGAGGAGGATAGGAGTGTGATTATCTTAGGAGGATTTAGATTAAACTCCTTTACAAAATTTTATTGTGACTAGCAACCTCTCTTGTTATGTATGAATGACGTGTTGGAATTATTTAATTATATTTAATTCCTCTCGATTAATATTTTATAAATATATATATATATATATATATGTATGTATGAAATCTGTATCGCTACGGGGTTTGATCCCGAGACCTTGAAGATCTAAATCTGAGATCCCTACCACTGCGACACAGACTTCATTGTGGTACACATCAATATTTAACTATTTTTACATGTAAGTAAAATAGTAGTTACAGTGACGGTTTCATCGAACCGTTGTAAGTATAATTTACATTATTCAGTTGAGATCTATTGAATTAATTGTTGCATAAATAGTATGCCACCTAAACACATTCACTTAATACAGTGTAGTATTACAACCACTGCATATAGGCACCTAGGAGATTCTGATTACTGGGCTTTAGTAGCTCACCCCTTGTGGGAATATTTTTTTCAGGATATTAAGCACAGGGATACAGAAGATGAGCTGGAAAGAGATTAATTTCTCTTAAATATTCCATCAGAAGAGTTATCTATTTTTTTTCTTCTTTCCTGCGCAGAGCTGGAGGACTTTAATTTTTGTCTGTAACAATTGTTAGATGATTGTAATTATTAAGCATAGACCTAATTTGCTTTTATTTGGTATGTAATGTTAATCGCGTGGTTGGGACACTTAGATGGCTCTGTAATATTTTTCTCCATCTTTATTTTGTGCCCTGTAGTTGAAATCCCATCAAATGGTTCAGTCCAATGACTTATAAATATTGTTTGGGATAAACAAGGGATTTTGAATATCTTAAATTTTTGCGGGTCAACCCCAATTTGAAGAAAAATTCTGGGGTGTGACAGCGTGTTATTATCATCTTATTTTTATACCTAACAAATAAATCCCAAGTCACCCCTGGGCATTCGGTTATGAAAATCCGGGGCGTGACAGCTTGGTATGAGAGCCATAGGTTTACGATTTACCTAAGGGTAGTGGGGATTGGGTATTTTTATACTTATTGCGTGTATTTGTGTGTAAGTATCAACTAACCTGTGAATCTTATATAGAATGGAAAACACCGGAAGAGGCCGTGGACGACCCCGAAACAATAGCCGAAATGGGGCGCAATCGCAACCAACAAATGCACAATCTGCAACCGCCACCAACGTTACCAACGAGATGGCCCAAGCTATCCGGGACATGGCGACAGTTATGGCCCAATTCATACAGATGAATCTACGAGCACCGGCGGCAATGCCGGCAGCGGCTGTAGCGGGAGTAGCACCAGTAATACCACCAGTAAGAAGACATGATGATGACCTGAGAAACTTCTTACGGTATGACCCACCATCATTTCATGGCGAACCCGAACCAGTAGCAGCTGAGAACTGGTTCAAAGAAGTCTCTCGTATTTTAGAGACTATAGGAATAACCTGTCATGCTACTAAGATAACCCTGGCAACGTTCCGGCTACGGGGTGATGCATATGAATGGTGGACTTTCGTTAAGGGAAGTCACGACCCTGCAACCATGACCTGGGAAAGATTTGAAGAATTGTTCATGGATCATTTCTTTCCACAAACTTTCAAGGATGCTAAGACACGGGAGTTTTTATCCTTGAAGTAGCGTGGCATGACTGTTATGCAATACGAAGCAATGTTCGCTAGTCTGTCCAAGTATGCCCAAAATTTGAATTTAACTGACAAAGCAAAGGCCGATCAGTTTACATGGGGCTTGCGAACTGACATTCGAGGGAGAATCATTGGTATGATGCACACTTCTTATGCTGCAGCTGTAAGGGCAGCCATTGCTGTGGAAATGGAAATGCAAGACACAGCCAAGCTCAAGGGATCAACGTTCAAGGGTTCAATCATGAGGCAAAATAAAAATGCTGGACAAAAACGAGGTAGATTCTTTGAAAACAACAAACAGTATGGTGGCCAACCGTAAAAGAAAAATGGAGGAGGGAGTCAACCTCGACATCAGCAAAAGGATCCAAATGCCTGTTACCAGTGTGGGCAACTTGGGCATTTTAAAAGAGATTATCCTTAGAGGGTAATGACATACCCCAAGCAAAATCAACAAAATTTACAGAATCCAAGACCAGCACGAATCACCTACACACCTCCACAACAACGTTTTCAACAAAGACCACCTTTTCAGAATCCTAACATGAACCAGCAAGGAGGACAACAGAAGAACAATGGCGGAGGACGAGGTCGTGGTGAAGGAGGACCAGGGCCAAGAAGGGATAATAATGTTCCGCAGGGACGCGTATTTGCACTTAACCATTTGGAAGCACCAGAACCCATTACAGCAGTACCAAAAAACACAGTTATTCAGGTTACCTCATTACTCTTTAGTACTTGGGTGGTAATCCTAGTTGATACTGGCGCTTCGCATTCCTTTATATCATCCAAATGTGCATGTTCTTTGAAGTTAATACCAGAGGAATTAAATGGAATCTTAACCATTGATTCCCCTCTGGGAAATAACACTATGGCAAATAAGATCACTAGATCTTGTGCGATCCAATTCGGGGAGATCATAGTAGAATGTGATCTTATCTGGTTGGATATGAACACCTATGATGTCATTCTAAGAATGGACTGGTTGTCTTTACACCAAGCAATTATTGATTGTCATCTGAAGCGTGTCTCAGCGATTCTTCCATCAGGAGCTCGATTCTGTATCCAAGGAGATTCCCGAGAAGATCCAATTATATCCCCAGTACATTCTCGAGGTTGTAGGCAATTAAATAGCTTGCTAGCCAATCTGACTTTGAATGAGGAGCTTCCACAGACTGCTCTCCCTCGAGTAGTTTGTGAGTTCCCAGATGTTTTTCCCAAAGAGCTTCCAGGTTTGCCACCTCGACAGGAAATAGATTTTCGTATAGATCTACAGCCAGGGGTTACACCAATTTCAGTAGCCCCTTACCGAATGGCACCAGTAGAACTTCAAGAATTAAAAGTACAACTTGAAGAATTGCTCCAGCTAGGATTCATTCGACCCAGTGTTTCCCCCTGGGGAGCGTCAGCTGTTTTTGCAAAGAAGAAAGATGGAAGTTTACGGCTATGTATTGATTACAAAAAGCTGAACAGAGTCACTATCAAGAATAAATACCCCTTGCCACGAATAGATGATTTATTTGATCAATTGAGGGGTTCACTATTCTTCTCTAAGATCGATCTTCGATCAGGATACCATCAATTACGTATCCGAGAGGAAGACATTCCAAAGACAGCTTTCCGTACGAGATATGGGCACTACGAGTTCGTGGTTATACCTTTTGGACTCACTAATGCGCCAGCAGCATTTATGGATCTTATGAATCGTGTTTTCCGTCCATACCTAGATAAGTTTGTTGTAGTCTTTATTGACGACATACTTATTTATTCAAAGGATGAACGGGAGCATGAACAGCACTTTCGTATCATCTTACCAACTTTATTAGATCACCAACTGTATGCCAAGGCTAGCAAATGTGAGTTTTGGCTAACAAAAATACCATTCTTGGGACATATAGTCTCAACAGATGGTGTTGCAGTAGACCCAACGAAAGTAGAAGCCGTAATGAGCTAGAAGCAACCGAAGACAGTCTTCGAGATAAGAAGTTTCCTGGGTTTGGCAGGGTACTACCGACGGTTCATTAAGGACTTTTCTCGAATTGCTGCACCCATGACGCGATTAATCCGCAAGGATGTCAAGTTTGTTTGGGATGAGAAATGTGAAAGAGCTTTTCAAGAGTTGAAGGCTCGATTGACTCAAGCCCCAGTTCTAATCATACCAGAACGAGGAGCAGGGTATACAGTATACTGTGATGCCTCAAGAGAAGGATTGGGTTGTGTACTAATGCAATTAGACCATGTAGTCGCTTATGGTTCTCGACAATTGAGAAACCATGAGAAGAACTATCCAACCCACAATCTAGAATTGGCCGCAATTGTTTTTGCATTGAAACTTTGGAGGCATTATTTGTACGGTGAAAAGTTTGAAGTCTTTTCAGATCACAAGAGTCTGAAATATCTATTCACCCAACGAGACCTGAACCTACGACAACGACGCTGGATGGAATATCTGAAGAATTTCGATTTCACCCTTCAGTATCATCCAGGAAAGGCGAATGTTGTAGCAGATGCACTCAGTAGGAAATCACATTCAACATTGGCGAATTTGGCAGTGTGGGAATTGAAGATGCTAGAATCGGTGAATGAATTTGAGATCAGATTTGATCAGGGAAATGCTATAATGACAAGTTGTTCTCTGATGGCAATTCCCACGATAATTACTAAGGTGATCGATGCGCAACAACATGATGAAGAATGCAAGAAGATGGTAGCTCAAATCTTATCTGGAGAGATTATAGAAGGATGGACACTTCGTTCTGATCAAGGACTACAGCATTGTGGAAGGTTGTATGTCCCGAATTCTGATGGCCTTCGAAAGGAGATATTGCATGAGTTCCATAATTCAAGATTTGCCATTCACCCTGGAAGTACGAAGATATACCGTGATTTAGCACGACAGTATTGGTGGAAGGGAATGAAGAAGGATGTTGCTCGATTCGTAGCTAAATGTCTTGCTTGTCAGCAAATCAAAGCAGAACACCAGAAACCAGCTGGATTACTCCAACCTTTACCTGTGTCCGAATGGAAGTGGGAGTATATTGCGATGGATTTCGTCGTAGGCTTACCTAAGACGTTGAAGAAAAATAACTCTATATGGGTTATTATTGATCAATTAACAAAGTCAGCGCATTTTTTACCAGTGAACACTACCGACACACTCCAAAAGCGCAGGCAGCTATATATTCGCGAGATCATCCGGCTTCACGGAACACCAGTCTCCATAGTATCTGACCGAGATCCATTATTCACAGCTCAATTTTGGAAGAGTCTGCAGGAGGCTTTAGGCACTAAATTGACCTTTAGCACGGCATTTCACCCTCAGACGGATGGACAGTTAGAACAATTAATTCAGGCATTGGAAGATATGCTTCGTGCTTACATATTAGACTTTAAAGGAAATTGGGAAGAACACTTGCCATTGATAGAGTTTGTGTATAACAACAGCTATCAAGCAAGTATTGGAATGGCACCTTATGAGGCATTATATGGGAGGCCATGTCGCTCTCCTCTGTGTTGGACCGAGGTAGGAGAATCGGTGATGATAGGACCCGACCTGATCAAGCAAACATCAGAAAAGATTGCTATCATTCGTCAACGTCTACTTACTGCCCAGAGTCGTCAGAAAAGCTACGCTGACCGACGAACACGACCTTTGGAGTTCGAGGTTGGAGATCATGTCTTTCTTCGAGTTTCCCCACGTCAAGGAGTTGTACGATTTGGGAAAAAGGGGAAGTTAGCTCCTCGATATATTGGACCATTCGAAATCCTTGCAAAGGTTGGGCAGGTTGCATATCAGCTAGCTTTATCACCTCAACTATCACGTGTTCACGATGTATTTCATGTATCCAAGCTTCGAAAGTATGAACCTGACCCAAGTCACGTGATTGATTGGACTGAACTTGATATTCAGCAAGATGTTACATTTGAACAACAGCCGGTTAAGATTGAGGATCAGCGTGAACAAGTCCTACGAGGCAAAACCATTCCATTGGTTCGAGTGTTGTGGAGGCATCTTGGTGTGGAGGAATCCACCTGGGAGCGTGAGTCTGTTATGCGTGAACGATATCCTCATTTGTTTAACACTTGAGTCATGCTTTATGTAAATTTCGGGACGAAATTTATTTAAGGGGGGTGGATTGTAATAACCTAAATTTTTTTTCCTTAATTAAATTATTTAAGTATGGTAGTGATATTTATTATAGTAAAAATCTAGAAAATTGAGCATTTGAAAATTTTTGGAATGATAAAAATTAGTTAAGAAAGATTTTCAGATTTAATTCCACTCTATGTGAGAGTTTAATGTAGAATTTCTAAGATTTTTTATCCAAACACTTCCTAGCCCAATTACCTATTTGGTTCAAACCAAACCCATTAACCCATGGATCAACCTTTTCTTTGACTCACCTCAACTCACTTCAACTCACTTTATCACTCATTGAGTTGACTCGTGAATAGTGGCTCTAAATTATTTCCCGGTAACTTCATTTTCCATCTTCCATACATCTCTCACAATCTCTCAAATTAGGTGGCTAATTAGTCAAAAAGAAGACCCTACATTGATGACTTTAAAGCATTCTTCCAAATTACTTACCTAGCATGATTTAAACACTTAAAGCATCTTTTAAACAATTTTGTTTAATTTGTCAAAAAGCTGGCATGATTCCCGGATCATGCCACCTCCATACATCTTCCCAAATGCTTTTCTTAAATGATATGATTAGATAGTCAAAAAGTAAGCATGATTCTTGGATCATGCTACCAATTGTATAGGCATGATCTTACCTTAGTTGATTTTTTCTCCACCAATAATTTTCTTTACACTCCCATGATTCTTATAAATTGTGTGTCTTCAAAGAGAAGAAAATAGGAGAGAAATAATAATAAATTATTAATTAGTGAGGCTGAAGATTTGGTGTTGCTTGGAGGAAGAAGAAAGGCTTGGAATTTTCCAATTTGGGTGGTGTTCAAAGCTAACTCATTTTTCCTTCTCAGACTTGGTCATTAATATCTTCATTGAAGTAGGATCATGAACCTTCTAAAATATATTTGATGCATTTTCTGGTTTGAAGTATGAAACTTGATTGTGATAAAAATAAATACCCGTATATTGGGGGTAGGGAAGCCAAAGTTTTGACTGAAATAACTCAGTATGCTGACAGCTCTCTATTTGTAAATTCTTATGTGCTTCTAACCCCTAAAATGGTGGAACTGGGCTTCAGCTAAAACATAAAAGTTGTAGCCCTTTCAGTTTTCTTTTCAACCCAAAAAGAATTGCATCAATCCGACTTGTGAGTCAAAAGTTATGCCCAAAATACTGAGCACGTATAAAACTGTATTTTCTGAACAAACTGAATTCAAAGCTATTTTTGTACCTTTAGACCTTAGAATTTTAAAAAGTGTAAAACATGAAAGTTGTAGGTCTTGAAGTCTAGTTTCTACAGATATAAAGTTTATAGATATTGGAGTCCTGCTCTATTTTATATGAATTTTCTTTCAAGCTGCTATTCTGCTTAGCTTTAATTGATGCTTGTTTGGATTTGTTTAGAATATTATGTTTAAAGATTTATTTAAATTTTCAATTTCCTTCTATTAGTTATTGTCATGTTAATAATTTCTATTGATATGAAATTATTTTAAACTAGATATTATGTATTATTTGACACTCTAATATTGATGATAATTGACTTAGATAATCAGTTTCATCATGGATAGTTGGATGACTTATTCAAACTAAAATGCTAGTGCTTCATAAAATGCCCAAAAGAAACAATGGACTTGTTCTTTTCTCATTTGGTCTTTCTTAAATGAATTTGATTTATTTTTTTGGCATTGTTTTGTCAACCTAGCAAGTTATATAATTATATTTTTATGATTAAGTGAATTTAATGAAACTCATTTAATACCTTCCTAAACATTGGAATAATTCTGTGGACATTTGTGGATATCTTGAAGCCAAAAACCTATGATAAGGGTTTGGTTATAAATAAGATGATGATTGGAAATTTATTTAAATTATTTTTGAATAAAATAAAACTTATCAATTTTGCTAAAAATTAAATATAAGTCCAAGAGCTATTTATTATCTTTATATTCCATAAAATAATAAAATAAAAGGTAAAAGAAACAAAAACCGAGATTTGCAGCCAATGAGATTCGAACTTGCGACTTTAAATCGCAATTAGGCTCGCCCACCCACTAAACTACCAACCTCGGCCTAATTAATATACCATTAGAAATAATTTTATTCTTATCAAATTTGGTACGGTAAACTTGTCAAAACAATTAACTAAAATACTAATTTGTATTCTAAATTTTTTTTTTACTTGCTACTTGTTAATTTACATATAGTACCTACCTTTGTGATAATGATATTGATGACTATGTTAAATCTTTGATTTATTGAGAATTACTATTAAAGTATGGATACAGATAAAGTGCTTAAAAATATACTGCATGTGACTGAATAATCCCACTTTTGATTCATTACCCGGGAACATTGCCGGTTGTTATTCAAAATGTCTGATTTCCATACAAGGTACCCTGGGAATGAAAAAGGGTGAGAAGAAATTAAGGCACTCGGTGCTAAAGTTATTTTTGGCAATGGGGTGATGGGTGGGTAGAAATGGCCTTTTAGATGAAGATGGGAACATGCATTTTATTTGGGAGATGCTCCCTTCTGACCTGGCCAGTCAGGTAGCCGGTCGCGACGGCTAGGTTTTTGGTAGGTGACACCGTTGGTATGCATTGGATGCTAAGCCCATAAAGTCACTGGTTCCCAAGGCTGGGGGTAGAGGAGGATAGGAGTGTGATTATCTTAGGAGGATTTAGATTAAACTCCTTTACAAAATTTTATTGTGACTAGCAACCTCTCTTGTTATGTATGAATGACGTGTTGGAATTATTTAATTATATTTAATTCCTCTCGATTAATATTTTATAAATATATATATATATATATATGTATGTATGAAATCTGTATCGCTACGGGGTTTGATCCCGAGACCTTGAAGATCTAAATCTGAGATCCCTACCACTGCGACACAGACTTCATTGTGGTACACATCAATATTTAACTATTTTTACATGTAAGTAAAATAGTAGTTACAGTGACGGTTTCATCGAACCGTTGTAAGTATAATTTACATTATTCAGTTGAGATCTATTGAATTAATTGTTGCATAAATAGTATGCCACCTAAACACATTCACTTAATACAGTGTAGTATTACAACCACTGCATATAGGCACCTAGGAGATTCTGATTACTGGGCTTTAGTAGCTCACCCCTTGTGGGAATATTTTTTTCAGGATATTAAGCACAGGGATACAGAAGATGAGCTGGAAAGAGATTAATTTCTCTTAAATATTCCATCAGAAGAGTTATCTATTTTTTTTCTTCTTTCCTGCGCAGAGCTGGAGGACTTTAATTTTTGTCTGTAACAATTGTTAGATGATTGTAATTATTAAGCATAGACCTAATTTGCTTTTATTTGGTATGTAATGTTAATCGCGTGGTTGGGACACTTAGATGGCTCTGTAATATTTTTCTCCATCTTTATTTTGTGCCCTGTAGTTGAAATCCCATCAAATGGTTCAGTCCAATGACTTATAAATATTGTTTGGGATAAACAAGGGATTTTGAATATCTTAAATTTTTGCGGGTCAACCCCAATTTGAAGAAAAATTCTGGGGTGTGACAGCGTGTTATTATCATCTTATTTTTATACCTAACAAATAAATCCCAAGTCACCCCTGGGCATTCGGTTATGAAAATCCGGGGCGTGACAATTAAGTCAAAAGTTGAGACGAACTCTCACCCATCAAATACATCAGTTACCCTTAGTTCACAACCCTTACACACTTGAGTCAAAGAAGAAAATCCCGCTGTGGGGGTCTCAACACATAAAAACAATTCCAAGGGGCTAACATCTAATCCCAAGGCATATACAAATGATGCGGCGACAAATGAATGGGATGCTCCCATGTCTAAGAGTACAATGGCATTTGATGAATAGACACAAAAATACCTCTTGTCACCATAGGCTTAGCTGGCGCCTCCTGTTGTGCCACAGTAAACACCCTACCTTGTGTCTGGACATTCTGTGGCTGGCCAAACCTCTGTCCCTGTGGGTTTACCCTGGACTGTTGCGATGTTCCAACTTGCATTGTCCTTTGTGGGGCACTTCTCTGTTGATACTGCTGTTGTACTGACCACTATCCAGGTTGTGCCATTCTTCCTCCTGTGCCTCGCTGATTTTGAGGGCAAAACGTTTGTATGTGTCCCATCTCTCCACATCCATAGCATGCCCCGTTCACTCCAACCTGATTACTCCTCATTGGTCCTATTGATTAGGCATGTTTCCTATTCCTTGGACACTCCATACTTTTGTGGCCCTCCTGTCTGCAATTATAGCATACAACCTGCCTTTGAGAGGTCCCCCTTGATCTTTCCACGGGTGCGGGTGCAGTACTTCCCTGATAAGACAATTGGACCTGTGGAGCTGACGAGCTGCCCCTAATCCTTTTTCTACTAACACCTTCTTGCAAAGTTCCCATGGTCTTACCTCGTCGACTTTCATAAATGACTTTGGTTTCATTCAAGTCCCTTTCCACCGTCATGGCCCGATTTACCAAAGTCTCATAATCCTCCAACCCCAACATCACCATCTTGTTCCTCAAAGTCGGTCTCAATCCCCTTTCAAATCTCCTGCACTTCAAATGAGTAGTAGAGATCAACTCAGGCGCATACTTTGATAAGTCTGAAAATTTTCTGTTGGCCCAAAGTTTATAAAGTTAGTTTTATAATTGATTTTGATGATAACAAACATTGAATTAAATTTTCACAATTAATTTTCAAATAGACATTGTATGAAATGTTACAATTCATTTGATAGATTCAAGATAATAGAGTTGGAAGAGACTGATATTATTTTTTAGATATTTTCACATAATTTGGATGAAGGAATAAAGGAATTTCAAAGTTTGGAGTAATAGAAATCAAAGTAAGATGAATATTTGAACTAGAGGTTAACTCGGATAAACAGAGAAATCAGACATGTGTTAGTATATAGATGATATCTTAAGATCCAACGGTTCAATTATTATGAAATTTTAATATAGTAAACTGGACTTCTATAGCTACAACTTTACTGCAGGGAAATTTTTGTGGATCTAACGTTAAGATATCAAAACATGAGTTGGAATATTAGTCATTACAGAAAGCTTTTTAATTCTGAATTCTGGAGCTAGTCTTAGTTTTGAGACATAACTCATACTCTACAGCTTTAAAAATTCTGATTTTTGGTATGTGAAAAGAAGACTCAAAAAGCTACAACTTTTGTAGTTTAAGTTTCTTCTAATTCTAAACGTATCATGGTGAAACAGAAGCTTAAACTGGAAACACAGATTCAGAATGTCAGAAAAAGCTATCAGAAGCTGGTCTCGGTTCAGATGCCATATCTGACTATCTAACCGTTGGATGAAGCTCAAAATTTGACATGTGATAGCTGACTTATATATCTACAAAGTCTTTACTCTGAGGCAATGTCAGATTTGAATGTTCTGAGAGTGAAAAAGGGTCACAAATATATCTCAGAAAATCTGAATCTGAAAGACAGCATTGAAAGCAAGGAAATTCAATTTCTTTCAAGGGCAAAAGTGTCTTTTCACTTAGCAACGGCCATGTGCAGATTTTCATCTATAAATAGAGCCTCAAACTCATATTCAAAGGGATGAACAAGGCAAGAAAGAAGTGCTTACAAAGAGATACAAGAAATTCCATAACTTTGCAAACATAGAGTGATTTCTTCCCACACTTGTGCTTCATCTTTCATATTCAACTTGTGAGAGTTTCTTTTTGATTTGATTGAGTTTCAAACTCATCATTGTTGCTGTAAGAAAGGGAAATTTAAATCCCTTTTAATTTATGAGAGTTGGGCGAGCTCTTGTTGGTTTTGGTTCAAGTGTTAGAACCAAAACAAGATACTTTCTTTGATAGAGACTTATGTGAGTGATTTGGGGATAAAATCACTTGGGAAAGGTTTCTAGCACATTGGGAAGCTAGTGTGTAATAAGCTCTTCAAAGAATAGTGGAGAAATCTCAAGGAAGGCCTTGGGGAGTGGATGTAGGCAATATTGAAGCCGAACCACTATAAATTGATTGTGTTTGCTTCTTCTCCCTTCTCTTTATGTTTATTGCAAACACTAGCACTCACTCTTCATCTACAAATATTGAATAATTTTTTTTTGTGCATTTTATATTTGATTATCCTTTTCATCTTGACATATTTGTTTTAGGGTTGAAATTTTTATTTGCAAATTTTTTTAAGCAACCCAATTCACCCCCCTCTAGTGTTGCTATTTGGGATAACATTTTCTTTCATACTCCAACACCGACATTGTCCCTTGTATCAATCCAACAAATTCCTCCCTCTTAGCATCCTTTAGAGATTGAGGGAATAAGTGATCCCTAAACTTTTCCTTGAACCTTTCCCATGTGAGACCCACTGATCCTCCTGTGTCCTTCAAACTAGTCCACCAAGCTGACACTTTTCCCACTAATTAAAAAGCCGTCAGCATAATGCAAGTAGAAAGATCAGTAATCTCCATTGCTACTAATATCTTCTCGCATTCCTCCAAGAACTGTTCAGTCACATCCGTGTCAGCCACACCATCATAAGTTGGAGGCTTCATTCTCCTGAATTTCTCCAAAGCAATTAGGCTGCTTGTGCTTGTGTCTAGGGTCCAACTCGAGCCCCACCTGCTATTGCGGCCATAGCTACCGCTAATTGTTGTAACACTACTCCAGCATCCATAGCTGCTGGTTGCTGAATCTCGGGTGCCCTTGACTGCAGCTCCTCTTCTCTTAAGTCATCCTGTTGTGCAATAGGTGGTGCCTCAACCACTGCACTATGATGTGTTTCCTGTTCTTGCTGAACAGGAACATGTTCCTTTCCTCTACCCCCACCTTGACCATTATCTGGGCCTCGGCCTCTAACTCTCATTGCACGCGGCGGCATTTTATCTAAAGGATATCAAGGCACAAAATAACAGTATTAAATCAATATCTAAGATTAGAATAGAGCATAACTTAATCTCATAACAACAACACAACAATCCAACACATTCATAAAGGTTTTAACATAATAACACAATCTTACTTCCATTAGCACTACCATAAAAGTTCTAACATTACAAAATTCCAAGTCAATCTACCAACTTAAATTAAAAGAGTACATAACATATCATGACATAAGTCCTTAGGCTATCAACCATTCCGATTACCACTAGGGGAATTGCCTTTCCAAAATTTTTCCCTTTACATTCCTACATCTCAAACCCTACGATATGGGCACGAGCTACGAGAGTGCCTCCTTCTACCACAATAAGTACAGCACTTGATACATTGCTGAGGGCACCAATAACGTATCTGTCCCCACCTACGACAGCCTACACATAGTCCCCGCAGTCGATCTTCCTCACCACTAGTATTTCCACCTATCTCCCTAACATTAGAGCTAGCTCCCCTTGGATTAACATTCTGAATACTTAGGTTGGGTTCCATCATCATATCTGATGCCATGGTTGAATTTGCGAGAAGGGTAGGTACAATCACAGTTACGTTCTGTACTACCATTATCGGGTAGACAGACTGGTACTGAACAGGCATCACACTCTGATATGGATAAGGTGCTGGATATGAAACTGGGTATGGCATCCCATAGTAGGGTACCATTTGATGACCTAAAGTTGCTGGCACCCTGCTTATCTCTTCTATACTCTCCATCATATTTTGGGTTTGAGCTTCGGTACCCTTGGTTGCTACCTGGGTGAAGATGTCGTCACTAGGCCACACTATCTCCTTTTCAATTAACTGGGCTTTGGTACCACTGCTTTCCCCTTTCTCAAATCCCATCTAAAAATTTAAACAGGACAAGTTAGATTCCAAGATAAAAATTTAATCCTATCACATTCAAGCATGCAATATAAGATGCAAAACTTCCCATGTCCTTAGGTATTCTGACCTAGCACTCTGATACCAACCTGTCACGCCCCGAATCTCGTGACCCGGGGGGTGAGTGATAAACACACACAACATGCACTAACATAACCAACCCCATGATCAAAGCAACGCAACGTAAGCTTGTGAGCCCAAGACATAAAATAACATGAGTTAAATCATGACTGTTGCCAAATCACTAACTACATACACCATTCCCAAATCGCATAACCTTGGCCTTATGGCCATTACAACCAAATCGAAGGAGTTTATAAATGTACAACGTTAGAATTCCCAAAAAGAAATTTAAACTAGATGACCAAGAGCTTTGCTAAGCTTGGTAGGGCTCATGCATAACCTCCTAATCCAAACCCCTTAGCCCACTTGGTTGATATTGCCTGTACCTGCATCAAAGTCTATAGGGATGTGAGCATGGGTCCACTTGTGCCCAAAAAGTCTCAAGAAAACATATATGGTATGCAATCTAACCATGCAATGCAGCCCAAAAAAGGTTATCCATTTTAACATTGTCTATATTCATAACATTACATTATCATATCCATCGACCAAACTAGGTGAAAACAAATACTCAAGCAACAATGTCAAAGTTTAAGATTTCAATTTTGATTAATGTTTATGTTTTACAATACCAACTTCGATTCCATTCACATTTCAACACTATTTCATCATTCAATATCATTCCATCAAATAACCATATTCACATTATCATCCATTCATCATCACATTACACAACCATAACCAAACGAGTCATCAGGGGTTGATCGGCAAAATTTCAGATTCTTTATCGGCAAAGGTGAAAATGAAAGTCTCTCTCTCTAGTTCCTCTCTCTAGAATTCCTTGGAATTTTAGGGTTATGATCTGATCTGATCTCTTAAACTATAGCGTTGATTCTTTATTTCTATGGCGGCTGGTGTTAAATCCAATTCTTTTGAGAATGGTGGTGATTCTTGTCCAATTGGGGTAGAGGTTGGGGCTACGGCTAAAGTCTCACAGGTGGAGACGTCTAGGGTTTTGCAGGAGGTGGCGGCCAGATCGGTTAATACTGATTTGGGTCATGTTGGCAATGTTAATCTTGGAGATTTCTCTTCTCGGGTTGGATTGGAAGGGCTGCCCAATGGTGTGGTTGACGTCAAGGATGTTAATGTTAGAGCTTTTACCAACGTGGCGGCTAGGGCTCCTAAGGATATAGTTATGCGGCTTCCGAGTTTCGATGAGATCTCTCATGATACTTCTATGATGGGTGGTTGTGGAAATCTAAGGGTGGACTCATCAAAACAGATTATTCATACAATTATGGATGAGCAGATTAATGGTGTATCGCGGGTTCCAGTTAATGTGGGCAGCTAGGGTTGTGCAAGGTTCTAAGGAAGGAGTGCTGACCAGCAATCTGAGTGTGGCTGGCTCTATCCATGGTGTCAATCTTAAAAATGAGTTACCGTCAAGGTTG
This sequence comes from Vitellaria paradoxa, assembly GCA_019916065.1. Taxonomy (NCBI): domain Eukaryota; kingdom Viridiplantae; phylum Streptophyta; class Magnoliopsida; order Ericales; family Sapotaceae; genus Vitellaria; species Vitellaria paradoxa. The sequence continues at coordinate 33,040,670 of CM034235.1, forward strand.
GACGTGCAAGGTAAGGAGATAAATATTCCGGCTATGATTCCGGAGGAGGAGTATAGGGTGGCAGCTAGGGTTTCTACTACTAATGGAGGAGCGTTACATACTTCTCGTCTCAAGGATTTTCTGTCACAGGTTGATTCTCATCAAGAGTTGGAGCAAGTTCTTTATTCAGCGCTGGAAGTGATCCATTCACAACGAGGGAATCCACAAGCTACCAAAGCTGATGTTGCTTCATCACCATGTAAGGGTGTTTCGGATGGATTAGGAAGGCAGATTGGTGCACCTAATTCAGAAGTCATACCCTCCCAAAAGGTAAGGCGTCTCTCTTGGGCGGATGAGGTGGAGATGATGCCGTCTACTAATCATGAAGTTCATAACTCTTCTGCACCAACTGTGCAAAGTCCAGGTAGGTGGGTTACGGCTGTCAAAGGTAGGATGGATTCGACCATGAAGTTAGAATACTATGCTCCTTCTTCCAGCAATGGGGTGGTTCGGGTTAAGCCCCCGGTTGATGTTATTCGTAAAGGAGCTGTCCATTGGGAGAATACATTGGTTGGCTATTTTTTGGACAAGAAGTTGTCCTTCAATCTGATTTCACAAAATGCTATTAAGTATTGGGGCAAAGAGAATGTAATTGATGTACTTACTAATGACAGTGGGTTTTATTTTTTCCGATTCAAGGGTTTGATGTTTATAAGGTGTTAACGGGTGGACCTTGGTATTTTGTGGGGAGGCCTGTCATTTTGCAGAAATGTAAGCCGGGATTAGTTCTCTCCAAGGAATCTATGAAAACTATCCCCATTTGGGTGAACTTTTACCATGTTCCACTTGAAGTTTGGACGGCAGAAGGGTTAAGTTATCTTGCAAGCGCAATTGGGAAACCTCTATTTGCTGACCGCTTGACGGAAGAAATTAAAAGGATTAAATATGCTAGAGTGTGTGTTGAAGTTAATGCGGAGAATCCTTTCCCAGAGAAGGTAGAATTCGAATTGGAGAATGGTGCCGTGGCTGTGATTGATGTTGAATATGGGTGGGTCCCTCGAACTTGCTCACGATGCAAGACATTTGGTCACCTTGATAAAAATTGTTCCAAGGTAGTTGGTTCTGTTTGGAAGGCTTGTGAAAGTAAGGCTCCCTCTCAGAATCCGGAGAGCTCCAATGTCGGTCCATCTACGGCTGAGGAGTCTAATGAAGGATGGGTTCAGGTTACCCCCAGAGGGAAAAATATTGTTTCTACTCCTATCCTAGTTTCTTCTCCTAGTGCTATGGGACCCACTACCTCCAAAGTGGAAGATCAAATTTAGTGTGTTGGGCTGAGTAGTGATGGTGAAGGTGCAACTAAAACCAATTCTACAAGTCAAGTTCTTCAAGTGCATAATTCCTTCCAATGTCTCGAAGATGGTACAGGAGACGAGATAGAATCAGAGATTGTAACTCCTCCCTTTGATACTACTTTGGCTATTTCTAACTGTGAGACCTCCTCGGTAACACGTCCGGTACTTCAAATGATGAATTTGGACTCTGCAATAAGTGCCAATCCGTTAAGGGATAAACTGGTAGCGGTTGATGAACTTGACTCTAAGCGGCAGCAAATTCTGAGAAAGCATGACAAGAAGAAGAAGAATGGAGGGGCTTCGGCTGGGAGTTCTGGTAAGAGATTTTCTTCCAAATGATGATTAAAATTGGGTGCTGGAATATAAGAGGTTTGAATTCACCTCTTAAACAGCGGGAAGTTGTTGCTCTTGTGAATAAGTTTAATTTAGCTTGTGTGGGTTTGGTTGAAACAAAAGTTAAACCAGATTGTAAGGATAGGGTTTTGAGGAATTTAATGCGTGGTTGGAACTGTGTTAACAATTATAATTCTGATAACTCTGGGCGGGTGTTGGTTTTTATGGAATCCACGTGTGCTTGAAGTAGAGGTATTGGGGGAGTCGGGACAAAGCTTATACTGTTTGTGTAAGATGCAGCACTCTATTGTGTCCTTTCGGGTTTCTTTTATTTATGGTGCTAATGGAGTAAATGATAGGCGCCAGTTATGGGCTAATTTAGTCTCACAAAGTTCTTTGATTGGTGATTCTCCTTGGCTGGTTTTGGGTGACTTTAATGCTATGAGATTTCCGAATGAAAGGAGGGGAGGCTCTCTTGACTGGACTTCGGCAATGGAGGAATGCAATGATGCTTTCTTGGCTGCTGGATTGGATGATTTAAGGTATTATGGATTTCAGTTTACATGGAGGAAAGGCACACGTGATGTTCAGAGGAAGTTGGATCGTGCAATGGTTAATAATGGGTGGATGTCTACCTTTGCTTATTCCTTAGCCGAATTCTGTCTTTATGGCATTTCTGATCATACTCCCATTGTTGTATCTATTGGTGTTGATTTACATGTAGAGAGAAGGAGCTTTAAGTTTTTCAACTATTGGGCTGAATTTGAGGAGTTTCTTCCTACAGTTGAGAAAGCTTGGAGTAAACAGTTTGATGGTTATAAAATGTACCAAGTCTATAGGAAGCTTAAGGAAGTGAAGAAGGCTTTGAAGGGCTTGTGTGATCAAAAGAAGTCCCAGTATGATGCGTCGGTTTCAGCACTTAGAGAGGAGTTATACTCTTACCAAAGGCAAATTGACTCTAATGGAGTGAATGATGAGATGGTTGGGAAAGAGATGGAATGTTTAGCTCGGCTAAAGGATGCCTCTCATATAGAGGAAAGTTCAGCTCAGCAAAAAAGTAGAATTCAATGGCTCAGAGAAGGGGATCAAAACTCTTCTTTCTTTTTTAATTCTGTGAAGAGTCGGAATAACATCAACAAGCTTCTATGTATCCAAAAGGAAGATGGTACAATGTTAAATAACCGGGAAGAGGTTAAGTATGAGATTGTTCGGTTTTATCAAGAATTGTTGGGTAGTGATTCATCCATTGATTATCCAGGTAAATCCCTATTACAATCTTTTTTGGATAATTCTATGCCAGCTTCTATAAGGGAATTATTGGTGGCCCCTGTATTGGATGAGGAGATAAAATCTGCTTTCCTGAGTTTGCATCCTAATAAGGCTCCTGGTCCTGACGGGTTTAATGCTAATTTCTTCCACAAAACTTGGGGAATTGTTGGGAAGGATATTATTGCTGCTATTAGGGAATTTTTCACTTCGGGAATGTTGTTAAAGGAGGCTAATGCTACTATTATCACCTTGGTCCCAAAAGTCCCTAATCCAACTCTAGTGAAGGATTTTCGGCCCATATCCTGTTGTAATACTATTTATAAATGTATTACGAAGATTTTGGTTGGAAGACTTAAGCATGTTTTACCTACCATGATTGATCACTCTCAAGCTGCCTTTGTTGCTGGTCAGTCTATTTCTGATAATATTCTTGTTGCTCAAGAATTAATTCGGGGTTAAAATAGGAATAAGGGTCCTCCTTGATGTGCTTTCAAGGTAGATCTTATGAAGGCCTATGATTCGGTACGTTGGGAGTTCCTTTTGGATGCCCTGGATCTTCTTGGCTTTCCTCCCCAATTCATTTGGTGGATTAAAGCTTGTGTGTCCTCTCCTATGTTTTCTGTCAACATTAATGGTGAGTTAAATGGCTACTTCCAAGGTAAGAAAGGACTTCGACAGGGAGATCCTTTGTCCCCCTATTTATTTGTGCTTTGTATGGAGGTATTATCCAGGATTATTAACAAAAAGATTGCTTTGGGGGAGGACTTTCGCTTTCATTGGAGATGTGGGAAGACTGGCTTGTCTCATTTATGCTTTGCTGATGATCTTATGATGTTCTGCCATGGTGATATAGCTTCGGTTGGTATACTCAAGGATGCTTTGTCAACCTTTTCATCTCTCTCTGGTTTGAAGCCTAATTTGCATAAGAGTGATATGTTTGCCTCTGGCGTGAATGGTGAGATGAGAGACTTAATTGCTGCTACAATGGGCTTTAAATGGGGTGTATTGCCATTGAAGTATTTGGGTGTTCCTTTGCTATCTTCTAAACTGCGTACTGTGGACTGTGTAGAGTTGGAGAGTCGAATTCTTAAGAGGTTGAAGTCTTGGACTAACAAATTTCTGTCCTTTGCTGGGCGCCTTCAACTCATTCAATCTGTGTTGTTTAGTATTTAGTCATACTGGAGCTTCCAATTCATACTTCCTGCGAAAGTCATTAAGTCTATTGAAGCTAAGTTGAGGGCTTTCCTGTGGAAGGGGACTTCTCTATCCTCAAAAGGTGCTAAGGTTGCTTGGGATGAGGTCACTAAACCTAAGGATGAGGGAGGCCTAGGTATCAAGAAAATTAGGGATTGGAACCGAGCTGCTATGTCCAGGTATGTTTGGATGTTATGTGATCCTTCTTCTACCTCTCTATGGGCTCAATGGGTTCGTGTTAATCTATTGGGAAGGAGTCAATTTTGGATAGCTAAAGTTCCTTGGGATTGTTCTTGGACCTGGAGAAAGATTTTGCAGTTAAGACCTCTACTTAGGGATTGTATCACCTACAAGATTGGGGATGTTAATTTCGTATCTCTATGGTTTGATCCCTGGTTACCTTCAGGATCTATTTGTACTTCCTTATCTGCACAGGTGCTTTATGATTCTGGATTATCCAAGTTTGCAAAGGTGAAGGATGTTATTCGGAATGGTTGTTGGGCATGGCCTGGTGTTAATTCCAATGAACTCATGGACCTCAGGGAGGTAATAAATTCTTTACCCCGTCCGAACCCTTCGGTTGGTGATAAGGCTTTATGGAGGCTGAATAGAGGGGTGTTTACTATCGATCCGCTTGGGAGCAACTTCGGGTCCATTCTCCTAAAGTAGACTGGTATTCTCTAGTTTGGTTTAAATACCACATTCCCAGGTTTTCATTTATCTTGTGGCTGGCAATGCGGCAAAGATTATCTACTCAAGATAAGCTTATATCTCATGGTGCTCTCTCCAATGCTCAGTGTCTTCTATGTGATAGTGCGGTTGAAAGTCATTCCCATTTGTTCTTCCAATGTGCTTATACTTCTCAGTTATGGTGTCATATTTTGAACTATTTGGGATTACATTGTTCGGCTAATTCTTGGGATGATGTGGTACGTTGGTGTTGTTCTGAGTTTTTGGGGAATACTCCACTTTAGACTTTGGGGAAGCTGTCCTTGGCTTCTTTGGTTTACCTTATTTGGAAGGAGAGGAATACTAGGCTTCACCAGCATGTTTCTACCGAGCCTACTGCATTGATTCACCAAATGGAGAATAGTGTTCATCTGACGGTTATGTCCATTAAATCTTTTCCCAAAACGGATTGTAATCAACATTTGGTTAATGTTTGGTCTCTTCCCTCCTCTGTTTTAGGAGATTAATCTTTTTTAGGATGTTTGATGTAATTTTGAGTTGATAGGGGTATGCCCCTTGACCGACCCTAAAAAGTGTTTCGGGGTTCTACCTCTCAAGTGCAAGAGGGCAGTTGTAGTTTTAAAACTCGATGAGTCCGAGGTTGAATTCATAGGGAGCCTAATGTTATTTAGTTTCTAGGATGTGAAAGGAATTCTAAAAACTAAAGGAAAACAAGTTTGGAAATTTAAGTTTACTAAGTTCTAAAGTTCAGTGAAATTAAAGATGAATTCGATTTCAATTAATTAAGATTAAAATAAATAAGAAAATCTAAATTTCAATAAGACTTAAGCTAGATAGCGAAAAATTAAAATAAAATTAATAAAGCAATTATAACTAAAACCAAGTTGGATTTTAATTCAATAGGAATAAAGATCTTGATCCAACGTCAAGTCCGGGTAGTTCACTACTTTGCCTCGGGGTGTGTTTGTTTGAAGAACAGGGTTTAATTTGAAAAGTTTTAAAAATGTTATAATCAAAGGTCAGTACCAGTGATCTCAAGCGGATATGGTTAAAGACCTTTGTTTCCTAGGGTTTTTCAATTAAACTCCAAAAATTAATAAAAATCTAATTTTTAAGACTATTCGAAAGTATTTGATGATTGGTTACGAAAATCCATACCAGTGATCTCACACGGATTTGGTTAAGGATTTTCGTATTTGAATGATTTCGAAATAGAAAAAAAAAATAGATTTGTGAAAGGTAAATCCCTTCGCGAAAGGTTTCGCAACCTACGCGAAGGGTTTCGTAACCTACGCGAAGGGACTACGAACACCCCAAGGCTTTTCGTGAACTACCCTTTCTTGATTCGTTAAATCAAGATTAGGGTTTTACGCTAAAACTGCTTTAAGCATCTTAAAAACAATCAAATAGCATTCAATCATACCAAAAAAGAATTGAAACAAGCAAAACATGATATTACGAAACAAATCGAAATAAAACGAAGTAGATTAAAGTGCAACTTACAACGTAAAGCGAATGTAAAAGACGAAGTGAAGAATCACTACAAAAACGATGATGAAAGCTCCAACAAAAATCATGAATCCACGCATAAAAGCTTAAAACCTAATCTAAAAACTCTCAAAATTCTATTCTAACACTCAATTGAAGGTGCAAAAATAAAAAGGGGCTTCCCCTTTGGGTCGGCCATGTAGCAGAGATTACATAGAAGTTGTAAAGAAAACCCTAAAAGACGGAGTGGGGCCGCGCGCGCATAATACACTCTGGTCTGAACCATTTGGCAGGTGGTCCGGACCACAGAAACTTTGGTCTTCAAGTTCTACTTCTCGTTTGCTGCTTCTAACAGCTTTTGTCCTCAACTTACACTGTGATTTTAACCTCGAAAAAGATCGATTCAGGCTTCGGCTAAAGAACGAAAGTTGTAGCCCTTTGAGTCTTCTTTCCAACCCAAAAAGAATCAGGTCAATCTGAGTTGTGAGTAAAAAGTTATGATCCAAATACTGACAAGGTGTCGAACTGGAACTTCAACTGCACACCACTTCAACTATCTTGAACTTTGGACCATTTTTTCCTCCTCGGAAGCCACTTTCAACACTGCTAATCTCACATATTTTCCCCTTTTACCTGCAATTAAGAGAATAAACACTATAAATAATAAAATAATGATAAATCTTTGAAATTAACTACTTAAATGCATCAATGAGTATCAAAGTGTGGAGTTTGTAATTACACTTTTCAAGTGTAATCACACCTTTGCTTTGTACATTATTTTTTTAATCAATAATAAATTCTATTTACCTTTCAAAAAAAAAAAGTCATCGGGGGTTGGATGCATACATGACCGCTTTCTAATTTGGTAGTAGGTTACTCTCAAGTATAAGAGGTCGGTTGAGTTTAGTCTAAGTGAGTCCTAGGTCATCTTCCACAGGGAGCAAGGGTAGGACTAAATTTTGGAAAACTTGGTTTTGAAAGCACTTGCAAAAATTTTAAGAAGCAAATAAAACAATCTTTTTGGAGTTTTCGAATAGAGATTTGTAACAATAATTTGAGAATTTCCAACACGAATTAAACGAAAGATGAACACACTACAAAAGAAAATCAATTTATAAAATTAAACAAATTATGTGAATTAAAACACTTAGCTCTAACCTAGTCCTGTAACGTCCTCGAAGGGCTGAATTCGGATATATAGTTAACTCAACCTAATTCTTACACCTATAATATTAGGTCGGAAGATTTGGCGTTAAAAACCCTTTTTGTAAAGAACTCACAATTCTAGGATTTTGAAATCAGGTTCGAAATCACCGGGACATGGAATTGACCTTCAATTTACACGAGCGTAATCAAAGTTCAACTGTATCACAGGCAATTCGTTTTCGAAAATTAATCTAGAATTATGTGCCTTACGTTTTTATTCGAAAGATAAACACAGTTTAGTTCGAACTATCCAAATTCAACTCCTTCAATTCGATTACACTCCTGGGTTAAAACCAAGAAAACCCTAGCCTAGCATTACTAAAACATGAACAAAGTATTTCGAAAAGAAAAAACATCTTCATCATGCAACAGAATATGAAAACGAAATAGATTAAAAAGGTTTAAGACAATTTCGAAAGCAAATTAATCTAAACTAAGTCTACGAAATACTACGAAGTGAACATAGAAAACAAAGCACGAAGAACATGAAATTCTGATTAAAACAAATTAACAAATAGAACTTACACGTAAATCTTATTGCGAAGACGAAATTAAGCTTGAACAATCCAATCCAAAGCGAAATCGAAATCGTAACCCTAATCTAAACTAAACTAAGAAAAAGAGAAGAAGTGTGTAGGGTTTCGAACCTTTTTTCTTTACATCAGATTTTCACCCTTTTATATTAACGTATATTACAAAGGCATAAAGGTAAAAACACAGCTCAAACTTATTCTAAACTTGTGCTAGAAGAGTCCTCATGGGCGCCCATGGCTGAGGTGGGGCGCCTATGGTACAAGTGTTTGATGAAGTCCTCAAAAAGATAGCCAAAAATAGCAGTCAGAACTCTCTCTCTGTGGGCACCCATCTGATGAAGAGTGGGGTGCCCAAGGGTCCTCAGGGGAGCCCATGGGTCTAGGTGGGGCGCCCATGCCACTTCAGTGAATAGTTCTTCTTTGACAGCTTTCTGTCCCTAACTTTCGGTGCGATTTTGACATTGAAGATGACAGATTCAGGCTTCGGCTAAACCAGCAAAGTTGTAGGGCTTCGAGTCTTCTTTCCAACGCAACAAGAATCAGGTCAATCGGAGTTGTGAGCAGAAAGTTATGATTAAAAGACTAATAGGGTGTCTAGTAGAGTTGAGCCTCAGCGGGCGCCCATGGTTTCACTCAGCCGGGCGCCCAACCTCTTATGCGCCTAACACTCGTGCGCCCATGGTGCTTTTCAAGACAACTCCTATGTGATCCCTCCTCTGTGGGCGCCCATCCCTTGCTCAGTTGTGCGCCCAAGGATGACTAATTCCTTCTAGACTTGAAATTTTAAGCTCTAACTTGACTCCCTTGTGTTGCGTTTCTCCATTATCCTACAAAACACACAAAGAAGAAGTAAATAATAAACACATGATAAAAATGAGTTTTACTTGGCAAAATGTTGATGAGAAGAGTGTGAAATGAACTTAAAGAATGTCAATGATTGCATGCAATCAATACACACTATCGTCTTTTATGGGCCAATACCCAACGGAAATGATAAACCGACGTCATCGTTTAGGATCATCGTCCAGGGCCACGAAGAGACAAAAACACACACAATGTTGTGGGCTACTAACCCACTGGCATTGACACTAAACCCTGCGTAGGTTCCGGGACTCTCAACCCGAGGGTACTCTCTAAACCCTTCCTATTTCCGTACCCCACCACGGCGCCCGCACACAAACAATCATTCATCACATGACATCTTATCATTCATAGATTCACATTTAACCTCATACACTTTTCCGCAACACATTTCCACATTTTGGTTCATCCCACAATTCATCACATACCAACATTGATCAAACATCATTAAACATTCAACATTTTTTTTTTCAATGTTATGAATATGAGTTCCCTTTGTCAAGTCACATTTCATTAAATTAATATCACAAGTTCATACACTTCAACATTTAGTTTACATTAAGGCATATTCACAATTCTATTTGATTAGGACTCTTATCTCAAAGTAGGCTTCCAATTCATTTCATTTATGGTAGTAAGCATTCCCCTTTACAAGCTTAATCCCATAGGTTTAAGATAATCAATCCTTAATCACTTTTTAAAATCTCATTTCCATTTTAAAATCCATACAATTAATCAAATAAAAGTCTCACATACAAACATATTACCAACTCCTTCATAATCCTAAGGTAGGAAGTTAAGTTAAGAAAAATCAGGAAAAGTATTCTAATCTCTGTGGGCGCCCCACCAAAAGTTCATGGGCGCCCCTTAAGGGTCATGGGTGCCCCACATAAGATCATAGGCGCCCCTTATGGGTCATGGGCGCCCCTCTATTGTCCAGAAAGTCACTTTGTTCCGGTTCAAGCCCTAAGCCATGTTTTTAGGTTCCAAACTTTACCAATCCAATATCTAACCTAATACCTTATTTTCTTGGGTTGTCTAGGACCTATAAGACTCCAAAAAATCCATCAAAACAAATTTTAATCCATTCATTTCTTCAATACAAAAATCTTGCTCCAACATATACATATATATACACACAACCATTCATCCACGCAAACTCCACTTCCAAGGTTTCCAAATCTTAAATAAATTTCATAGAAGTGTTTACTAGCTTAAATACATCTCATATATGCTAAAATAAGACTAGAAATCCCTACCTTGAGTGGTAAAAAGATAGATCAAAATGAAGGTATCTTGAGCTTCCAAACCCTCAAACTTTTATGGCTCCAAACTTCTCCCTCCTTGATCAAAACTAAAAATGAATAACATAGGAAGGTTTCTTAGGGTTCTAATTTCAATCTTGTAAAAGGAATTTGAGTTCTATGAAAATTTGGAAGACCTACCTTTGAAAACCCAACCGGTTCCTCCTTTGGTCTTCCTTTGCTCTTCTTTTGCTTCCCTAGCCGATTCTCCCTTCTTCCAAGCCACTTCTCTCTCTCTCTCTCTTGCATCAAATCAATCTAATATATATATATATATATATAACAATATTTTTAATCCCCAAACAGTAATCCTTAGGTCTCCCCTCACCCCTAGCTAGGTATAGGTGTCAATAGGGTTAGGTCTTGACTGTCCAACCAGAGAACACCCTACTGCTGGTTTTCTGTACAAGTGGGGCACCCCTCATGGACCATGGGCACCCGTCCTAGACCCATGGGTGCCCCTCCTCTACCTTGGGCGCCCCTCTGCATGCCCCCGAGTCAAAATGTTGACTTTTGAGCTATTTTGCCCATTTCTTCCAAAATTCACAACCCTAAGTCATCTTTAATGACTAATATCACTTAACTAACATACTATCATGCCCAAAACGTGTTAAAACCATCAAATTAGAGTAACATGAAAATTTGGGATATTACATTCTCCCCCTTTCAAAAAATTTTGTTCTCGAAATTTAGTACATAACATAACTTTAAGAAAACAAATGTGGATAACGTTCCCGTATCTCGAGCTCACGTTCCCAAGTTTATTCTTCCACTCCATGATGCTTCCATAACACTCGAACTCAAGGAATTGTTTTACCCTGTAGCACTTCGTCTCAAGCATCCAAAATCTGAATTGGTTGTACTTCATACTTCACATTCGAGTCTATTTCTAATTCAGTCCGATTCAGCACATGGGTAGGGTCTGGAATGTACTTACGTAACATAGAGACATGAAAGACTTCGTGCACACCTGACATTTGGGGTGGCAATGCCAACCGGTAAGCAACCTCTCCAACTCGTGCTAGTATTTCAAATGGGCTAATGTATCTGGGAGACAACTTCCCTCCCTTGCTAAACCTAAACTGTCCTTTCCGTGGTGACACTTTTAGGAATACGTGGTCTCCTACCTGAAACTCCAAGGGTCTCCTTCTTTGATCCGCATAACTATTCTGGCGACTGCGTGCTGTCTCCAGTCTTTGCCTAATTACTTTGATCTTCTCATTAGTTTCCTGAACTAATTCTGGCCCAATCATGGCCGCTTCTCCAACTTGGGTCCAACACACCGGGGATCTACATGGTCTTCCATACAGTGCCTCAAATGGTGCCATTTCAATGCTCGCTTGGTAACTGTTATTATTAGCCAACTCCACTAGTGGCAAATGATCCTCCCAACTACCCTTGAAGTCCAACACACAAGCTCGAAGCATGTCTTCTAAAATCTGAATTGTTCATTCCGACTATCCATCAGTTTGGGGATGATAAGCCATACTGAAACACAACTCTGCCCCCATGGCTGCTTGAAAACTCTGCCAAAATCGAGAAACGAAACGGAAGTCTCGGTCTGAGACAATAGACACTGGCGTCCCATGCAACCTCACAATTTCCCGAATGTATAATCAGGCCAAAAAGCCCATTGAATCCATCATTCGCATTGACAAGAAATGAGCCGACTTCGTCAGTAGATCAACAATCACCCATATGTCATCACAACCTCTTTTTGTCTTTGGCAACCCTAACACAAAATCCATGGTCACATTTTCCCACTTCCACTTGGATATTGGCAAAGGTTGTAACAATCCAGCCGGTCTTTGATGCTCTGCCTTCACCTGCTGACAAGTTAGACACTTGCTAATAAACTCTGCCACTTCCTTTTTCATCCCTGCCCAATAAAATTGCCTTTTTAAGTCATGATACATTTTTGTACCCCCCGGATGCACTGCTAATCGGGAATGATGAATTTCCCTCAAAACTTCCTTTCTAACTGAGGAGGGCACAAAAATTCTCCCTTGGTATTTGACCACTCCATCATCACTCACTGTCCAACCCGAAATATCCATCCGATCTTTTATTTTATTACAAACATCCTTAGCTTCCTCATCTGACTTCTGAGCCTTAGTTGCTCTATTGATTAAGGCTGGTTGGGTGACAATTCTATGCAACATCCCTTGTTCCTCTCCTTCTTTAAGTTCCAACCCAAATTCATTCAATGTCCCCATCATTTCCCATTCCTTCACTACTACACAAGCCACGGCTCTTCTACTCTTCCTGCATAAGGCATCTGCAACTACATTAGCTTTGTCCGGATGGTAGTGCAATTCAAAGTCATAGTCCTCCATGTATTCCATCTACCGCCGTTGCCTCAAATTCAAGTCTCTCTAAGTAAAAATATACTTCAAACGGTTATGATCCAAGAATACTTCAAATTTCTCACCATACAAGTAATGTCTCCAACTCATTAAGGCGAAAATGACTGCTGCCAGCTCCAAATCATGCACTGGATAATTCTTTTCATGATTCTTCAATTGTCTCGAACCATAAGCTACCACCCGCCCATTCTGCATAAGAACACACCCAAGTCCTTCCCGTGATGCATCACAATACACCAAGTAACCGGCTCCCCTCTCTAGGATGACTAATACTGGTGCAGTAGTCAATCTTCCTTTTATCTCTTGAAATGATTTTTCACATGCATCACTCCATTCAAATTTGATCCCCTTTCGGGTTAATCTAGTTAGCGGGGCTGCTAATCTAGATAAATCTGAGACAAACCTTCGGTAGTATCCTGCCAATCCAAGGAAACTGCGGATCTCAAATACGGACTTCGGTTGAGACCATTCCAAAATAGCTTCAATTTTGGATGGGTCCACCGCTACTCCTTTCTCTGAGACCACATGTCCCAAAAATTTAACCTTTCTAAGCCAGAACTCACATTTGTTCAGCTTGGCATATAACTGATGATCTTCCAACCTTTGTATTACAAGCCTCAAATGTTTTTCATGTTCATCTTCTGACTTCGAATATACCAAGACATCATCTATGAACACCACCACAAACTCATCCAAGTAATCTTTAAAGACTCGATTCATTAAGTCCATAAAGACTGCCGATGCATTTGTCAAACCAAAAGGCATAACCAGAAACTCATAATGACCATACCGAGTCCTGAATGCTTTCTTTGGAATGTCTTTTTCTCTTATCCTCACTTGATGGTACCTGGATCGTAGTTCAATTTTTGAAAACACCAATGATCCCTTCAACTGATCAAATAAATCATCAATTCTTGGCAGCCGGTATCTATTCTTGATAGTCACCTTGTTCAATTTCCTGTAATCAATACACATTCTCAAAGTCCCATCTTTCTTAGCTGCAAATAATGCCGGCACACCCCAAGGTGAAGTACTTGGTCGGATGAATCCCTCGGCCAACAATTCCTCCACCTGTGCCTTCAATTCTACTAACTCTGCCAGTGCCAACCTGTAGGGTGGAATGGAGATGGGTTCGATGCCCGGAACCAGATCAATGCAAAACTCCACTTCCCTTTCAGGTGGCAACCCAAATATCTCTTCAGGAAACACCTCAGGAAATTCATTCACAACTCTAGGCAATTCAAGTCTCTGTTCCCCATCCTCTTCTTCTATAACCATGCAAGCAAACAGACTACACAATTCATCTTTCCTCCGACTTTTCAAAAACGACGCTTCTCTTGTTTTACACTGGTCTGTAAAGAAGCGAATTTGATCCCCCTCTGGCGTAGTTAAGGTCACCTTACGCTTATTACAGTCAATCATAGCTTGGTAGGACATAAGCCAATCCATTCCAAGTATGATATCAAAACCCCTCATCTCCAATACAATTAAGTCAAAGGTTGAGACGAACTCTCCCCCATCAAATACATCAGTTACCCTTAGTTCACATCCCTTACACACTTGAGTCAAAGAAGAAAATCCCGCTATGGGGGTCTCAACACATAAAAACAATTCCAAGGGGCTAACATCTAATCCCAAGGCATATACAAATGATACGGCGACAAATGAATGGGATGCTCCCGTGTCTAAGAGTACAATGGCATTCGATGAATAGACACGAAAAATACCTCTTGTCACCATAGACTCAGCTGGCGCCTCCTGTTGTGCCACAGTAAACACCCTATCTTGTGTCTGGACATTCTATGGCTGGCCAAACCTCTGTCCCTGTGGGTTCACCTTGGACTGTTGCGATGTTCCAACTTGCATTGTCCTTTGTGGGGCACTTCTCTGCTGATACTGTTGTTGTACTGACTGGGAGGCCGATGGGCGGGCTCCCTGCAACCACTGTCCAGGTTGTGCCATTCTTCCTCCTGTGCCTCGCTGATTTTGAGGGCAAAACCTTTGTATGTGTCCCATCTCTCCACATCCATAGCATGCCCCGTTCACTCCAACCTGATTACTCCTCATTGGTCCTGTTGATTGGGCATGTTTCCTATTCTTTGGACACTCCGTACTTTTGTGGCCCTCCTGTCTGCAATTATAGCATACAACCTGCCTTTAAGAGGTCCCCCTTGATCTTTCCACGGGTGCGGGTGCAGTACTTCCCTGATAAGACAATTGGACCTGTGGAGCTGACGAGCTGCCCCTAATCCTTTTTCTACTAACACCTTCTTGCGAAGTTCCCATGGTCTTACCTCGTCGACTTTCATAAATGACTTTGGTTTCATTCAAGTCCCTTTCCACCGTCATGGCCCGATTTACCAAAGTCTCATAATCCTCCAGCCCCAACATCACCATCTTGTTCCTCAAAGTCGGTCTCAATCCCCTTTCAAATCTCCTGTACTTCAAATGAGTAGTAGAGATCAACTCAGGCGCATACTTTGATAAGTCTGAAAATTTTCTTTCATACTCCAAAACCGACATTGTCCCTTGTATCAATCCAGCAAATTCCTCCCTCTTAGCATCCCTTAGAGATTGAGGGAAGAAGTGATCCCTAAACTTTTCCTTGAACCTTTCCCATGCGAGACCCACTGATCCTCCTGTGTCCTTCAAACTAGTCCACCAAGCTGACGCTTTTCCCACTAATTAAAAAGCCGTCAGCATAATGCAAGTAGAAAGAGCAGTAATCTCCATTGCTACTAATATCTTCTCGCATTCCTCCAAGAACTGTTCAGCCACATCCGTGTCAGCCACACCATCATAAGTTGGAGGCTTCATCCTCCTGAATTTCTCTAAAGTAGTTGGGCCTGCTTGTGCTTGTGTCTGCGGTCCAACTCGAGCCCCACCTGCTATTGCGGCCATAGCTACCGCTAATTGTTGTAACACTACTCCAGCATCCATAGCTACCGGTTGCTGAATCTCGGGTGCCCTTGGCTGCACCTCTTCTTCTCTTAAGTCATCCTGTTGTGCAATAGGTGGTGCCTCAGCCACTGCACTATGATGTGTTTCCTGTTCTTGCTGAACAGGAACATGTTCCCTTCCTCTACCCCCACCTTGACCATTATCTCGGCCTCGGCCTCTAACTCTCATTGCACGCGGCGGCATTTTATCTAAAGGATATCAAGGCATAAAATAACAGTATTAAATCAATATCTAAGATTAGAATAGAGCATAACTTAATCTCATAACAACAACACAACAATCCAACACATTCATAAAGGTTTTAACATAACAACACGATCTTACTTCCATTAGCACTACCATAGAAGTTCTAACATTACAAAATTCCAAGTCAATCTACCAACTGAAATTAAAAGAGTACATAACATATCATGACATAAGTCCTTAGGCTATCAACCATTCCGATTACCACTAGGGGAATTGCCCTTCCAAAATTTTCCCATTTACATTCCTATATCTCAAACTCTACGATATGGGCACGAGCTATGAGAGTGCCTCCTTCTACCACAAATACATCTCATATATGCTAAAATGAGACTAGAAATCCCTACCTTGAGTGGTAAAAAGATAGATCAAAATGAAGGTGTCTTGAGCTTCCAAACCCTCAAACTTTTGTGGTTCCAATCTTCTCCCTCCTTGATCAAAACTAAAAATGAATAACATAGGAAGGTTTCTTAGGGTTCTAATTTCAATCTTGTAAAAGGAATTTGAGTTCTATGAAGATTTGGAAGACCTACCTTTGAAAACCCAATCAGTTCCTCCTTTGGTCTTTCTTTGCTCTTCTTTTGCTTCCCTAGCCGATTCTCCTTTCTTCCAAGCCACTTCTCTCTCTTTCTCTCTCATCAAATCAATCTAATATATATATATATATATATATATATATAACAATATTTTTAATTCCCAAACAGTAATCCTCAGGTCTCCCCTCACCCCTAGCTAGGCATAGGTGTCAATAGGGTTAGGTCTCGGTTGTCCAACCAGAGAACACCCTACTGCTGGTTTTCTGTACAAGTGGGGCGCCCCTCATGGACCATGGGCGCCCGTCCTAGACCCATGGGCACCCCTCCTCTACCTTGGGCGGCCCTTTGCATGCCCCCGAGTTAAAATGTTGACTTTTGAGCTATTTTTTCGATTTCTTCCAAAATTCATAACCCTAAGTCATCTTTAATGACTAATATCACTCAACTAACATACTATCATGCCCAAAACGTGTTAAAACCATCAAATTAGAGTAACATTAAAATTTGGGATATTACATAAGGAGATCGCTAATCTAGGGTTTTGAAATCAAGTTTGAAATCAACGGGACATGGAATTGACCTTCGATTTACACGATTGTAACCAACGTTCAACTTTATCACGGGTGATTCGTTTTCGAAAATTAATCTAGGATTACGATCCTTACATTTTTATTCAAAAGATGATAAACAAATTTTAGTTCCAACTATCCAAATTCAACTCCTTCGATTCGATTACATTCCTAGGTTAAAACCAAGAAAAAAAAACTTAGCCTAGCATTGCGAAAGCATGAACAAAGCCTTTCGAAAAGAAAATCATCTTCATTATGCATCAAAAACACGAAAACGAAGTAGCTCGAAAAGGTCTAAAGTGATTTCGAAAACAAACCAATCACAACCAAAGACTACGAAGTACTACGAAGCAAAACTAAAGAACAAAACTATAGAAAATAATGAACCTTTAATTAAAACGAAATAATGAATGTAACTTACAAGTTAATCTGAATGCGAAGATGAAACAAAGCTTGAATAATCCAAAGCGAAATCAAAACCTTAACCCTAGGTGCGAAGTGTAATGTAAAATTCTCAAAAAACTCTCAAGAAACAAAACCTAAATCTTACGTAGGGTTCGGACATCCCATACATCAGAAGTATTCTATTTACATGCGTGCATAACGCAAGGGCATAAGAGTAAGATTACAACTCAAACTTTATTCTGCACGTGTGCTGGAAAAGTCACATAGGCGCCTGAGAATAATGAGGGGCGCCCGTGGCTTAGTTGTCCAAAGTGTTTGATGAAGTCCCCAACGAAACAGCCCCAAAAACCTCTCTCGGCGGACGCCCATCTGATTAAGGGTGGGGCACCCGTGACCACTGAGGGGCACCCACGAATAATGAGGGGCACCCGTGGCCTCTGTGGGGTGCCCATCACTTTTGAGGGGTGCCCATCAGGTCCATCTTCAGCTCCTTGCCCCCTTCAGCTCATATTTGCCTCTTTTCTTCTCAATTTGGTCACATAACCCTGCAAAATCCCACAAGTTGACCAAAATTCACATTTAACAATAATAAATGGGATTTCTAACAAATAACTCACATATAATCAACCATGTAACTATGATAATAAAGCAGAAAATATGCACAATCACTAACTAGACATTCGAGCGCCAAGTTATAGCCGTTTTTAATTTGGATTCGTAGATCACATAAAAATACAAGAAACAAAGATGACTAAGATTGTAATCGGACTCCCGAGCGCCAAGTGTTGGTCGTTTTTAATTTCGATACATAGATCACATAGAAATACAAAAAATAAACAAAAGTATTGCTCTAACCAGACACCCGAGCGCCAAGTTACAGCCATTTTTTATTTGGATTCGTCAATCATGTAAGAATACAAAAAATGAAGACAAATATCATTGTAATCGGACACCCGAGCACCAAGTTATGGCCGTTTTTAATTTAAATACGCAGATCACATTAAAATACAAAAAATGAACAAAAATATTACTCTAACCAGACACCCGAGCGCCAAGTTATAGCCGTTTTTAATTTTGATTCGTAGATCACATAGAAATACAAAAATTGAAGACAAATATCATTGTAATCGAACGCCCGAGCACCAAGTTTTGTCCATTTTTAATTTAAATACGAAGATTACCTAGAAATACAAAAAATGAACAAAAATATTACTCTAACTAGACAATCGAGTGCCAAGATATATCCGTTTTTATTTGGATTCATAGATCGCGTAAAAATACAAAAAATGTAGGCAACTATCTTTATAATCAGACCCCCGTGTACCAAATTTTGACTGTTTTAAATTTAAATGCGCAGATCACGTAAAAATAGAAAAAATGAACAAAAATATTACTCTAACCAGACGCTCGAGTGCCAAGTTATAGCCGTTTTTAATTTGGATTCGTAGATCGCGACACAATACAAACAATAGAGACAAATATCATTGTAATCGGACACCCAAGCGCCAAGTTTTGACCGTTTTTAATTTCGATACACAGATCACGTAAAAATACAAACAAATAACAAAAATATTGCTCTAACCAGACACACGAGCGCTAAGTTATAACAATTTTTAACTTGGATTCGTAGATCACGTAAAAATACCAAAAAAGAAGACAAATATCATTGTAATCGGACACCTGAAAACCAAGTTTGAGCCGTTTTAAATTTAAATACGTAGATCACGTAAAAATACAAAAAAATGAACAAAAATATTATTCTAACTAGACACCTGAGCGGAAAGTTATAGCCGTTTTTAATTTTGATTTGTAGATCACGTAAAAATACAAAAATTGGGGACAAATATCGTTGTAATCGAACGCCCGAGCACCAAGTTTTGGCCATTTTTAATTTAAATACAAAGATCACTTAAAAATGAAAAAAATGAACAAAAATATTACTCTAACTAGACACCCGAGCGCCAAGATATAGTCGTTTTTTATTTGAATTCGTAGATCGCGTAAAAATACATAAAAATGAAGATAAATTTTTTGTAATCGGACCCCCGAATACCATGTTTTGCCTGTTTTAAATTTAAATGCACAGATCACGTAAAAATACAAAAAATGAACAAAAATATTATTCTAACCTGACACCCGAGCGCCAAGCTATAGCCGTTTTCAATTTCGATTCGTGGATCGTGTAAAAATACAAAAAATAAAGACAAATATCATTGTAATCGGATACCTGAGCGCCAAGTTTTGGCCATTTTAAATTTAAATGCGCAGATCACGTAAAAATACAAAAAATAAGCAAAAATATTGCTTTAACCAAACACCCGAGCGCCAAGTTATAGCTGTTTTTAATTTGGACCCGTAGATCGCACAAAAATTAAAAAAATAACGACAAATATCATTGTAACTAGACACTCGAGCACCAAGATTTTGGCCGTTTTTAATTTAAATGCGCAGATCACATAAAAATACAAAAAATGAACAAAAATATTACTCTAACCAAACACCCAAGCGCAAAGTTATAGTCATTTGAAATTGTATTCGTAGATCGCGCAAAAATACAAAAAAATGAAGACAAACATCATTGTAATCGGACATCCGAGCGCCAAGTTTTGGCCGTTTTTAATTTAAATGCGCAGATCACATTAAAGTACAAAAAATGATCAAAAATATTACTCTAACCGGGCACGTAAGCACCAACTTATAGCCTTTTTTAATTAGGTTCGTAGATCGCGTAAAAATACAATAGATGATGACAAATATCATTGTAATCAGACACCCGGCCACCAAATTTTGGCAGTTTTTAATTTAGATGTGCAGATCACGTAAAAATAAAAAAAAATAAACAAAAATATTATTCTAACCAGACACCCGAGCGCCAAGTTATAGCTGTTTGTAATTTAGATTCGTAGATCGAAGAAAAATACAAAAAATAAAGAAAAATATCATTGTAATCGGACACACGAGCGCCACGTTTTGGCTATTTTTAATTTACATGCGTAGATCACGTAAAAATACAAAAAAATGAATAAAAATATTACTCTAACCAGACACCCGAGCGCCAAGTTATAGCCATCTTAAATTTCGATTCGTAGATTGTATAAAAATACAAAAAATAAAGACAAATATCATTGTAATCGGATACCGAAGCGATAAGTTTTGGTCGTTTTTTATTTAAATGCGCAGATCACGTAAAAATACAAAAAATGAAAGAAAATATTACTCTAACCAGACGCCTGAGCACCAAGTTCTAACCGTTTTTAATTTCGATTCGTAGATCGCATAAAAATACAAAAAATGAAGACAAATGGCATTGAAATTGGACACTCGGGCACCAAAATTTGGCCCTTTTTAATTTAAATGCGCAGATCATGTAAAAATACAAAAAAAATGGAGAAAAATATTACACTAACTAGACACCCGAGCGCCAAGGTAGAGCCGTTTTTAATTTCGATTCGTAGATTGCATAAAAAACAAAACATTAAGACAAACATCATGGTAATCGGACACCTGAGCGCCAAGTTTTGATCGTTTTCAATTCTGATACACAAATCACGTAAAAATACAAAAAAATGAACAAAAATATATTCCTCTAACCGAACACACGGGTGCCAAGTTGTAGCCGTTTTTAATTTGGATTCGTAGATCGCGTAACATCATTGCAATCGGACACCCTAGCGCCAAGTTTTGACCATTTTTAATTTCGATACACAAATCACGTAAAAATAGAAAAAATGAACAAAAAAATTGCTCTAACCAGACACACGAGCGCCAAGTAATAGCCGTTTTTAATTTTGATTCGTAGATCGCGTAAAAACACAGAAAAAGAAAAGAAATATCATAGTAAACAGACACCCGAGTACCAAGGTCTGGCTATTTTTAATTTAAATGCGCAGATCACGTTAAAATACAAAAAATAAACAAAAATATTACTCTAATCAAACACCCGAGCACGAAGTTATAGCCGTTTTTAATTTGGATTCGTAGATCGCGTAAAAATACAAAGATTGAAGACAAATATCGTTATAATCGAACGCCCGAGCACTAAGTTTTGACCGTTTTTAATTTAAAAACGAAGATCACGTAAAAATACAAAAAATGAATAAAAATATTACTCTAACCAGACACCCAAGTGCCAAGTTATAGTCATTTTTTATTTGGATTCGTAGATCGCGTAAAAATACAAAAAAAGAAGATAAATATTTGTAATCAGACTCCCGAGTACCATGTTTTGGCTGTTTTAAATTGTAATGTGTAGATCACGTATAAATACAAAAAATGAACAAAAATATTACTCTAACTAGACGCTCGAGCGTCAAGTTATAGTCGTTTTTAATTTGGATTCGTAGATCGCGTAAAAATACAAAAAATGGAGACAAATATCATTGTAATTGGACACCCAAGCGCCAAATTTTGGTCGTTTTTAATTTAAATGCGCAGATCACGGAAAAATACAAAAAATGAAGAAAAAATATTACTCTAACCAGACACCTGAGCACCAAGTTATAGCCGTTTTTAATTTTGATTCGTAGAACGCGTAAAAATACAAAAAATAAAGATAAATATCATTGTAATTAGACATCGGAGTGCTAAGTTTTGGTCGTTTTTAATTTAAATGCGCAGATCACGTAAAAATACAAAAATTGAACAAAAATATTACTCTAACCAGACACCCGAGCGCCAAGTTCTAGCCGTTTTTAATTTCAATTCGTAGATCACGTAAAAATACAAAAAATGAAGACAAATGTCATTGAAATTGGACACTCGAACACCAAATTTTGACCGTTTTTAATTTAAATATGCAGATCACGGAGAATACAAAAAATGAACGAAAATATTACTCTAACCAAACACCTGAGCGCCAAGTTATAGCTGTTTTTAATTTGAATTCCTAGATCGCGTAAAAAAATAAAGACAAATATTATTGTAATCGGACACCTAAGCACCATGTTTTGGCCATTTTAAATTTAAATGCCCAAATCACGTAAAAATACAAAAAAATGAAGAATAATATAACTCTAACTAGAAACCCGAGCGCTAAGTTATAGCTATTTTAAATTTGGATTCGTAGATCGCGTAAAAATACAAAAAAAAAGACAAATATCATTGTAATCGGACACCCGAGCACCAAGTCCTAGCTGTTTTTAATTCAAATGTGCAGATCACGCTAAAATACAAAAAATGAACAAAAATATTACTCTAACCAGACGCCTGAGCGTCAAGTTATAGCCGTTTTTAATTTTAATTCGTAGATCGTGTAAAAATACAAAAATTGAAAACAAATATCATTGCAATCGAACGCCCGAGCACCAAGTTTTGGCCGTTTTTAATTTAAATACGAAAATCACGTAAAAATACAGAAAATGAACAAAAATATTACTCTAAGTAGACGCCTGAGCGTAAATTATAGCAGTTTTTAATTTTGATTCGTAGATCGCGTAGAATTACAAAAATTGAAGATAAATATCACTGTAATCGAACACCTGAGCACCAAGTTTTGGCTGTTTTAAATTTAAATGCGCAGAACACATAAAAATACAAAAAAAGAATAAAAATATTACTCTAACCAGACGCCCGAGCACTAAGTTATAACTGTTTTTAATTTGGATTTGTAGATCACGTACAAATACAAAAAATGGAGACAAATGTCACTGTAATCGAACACCTGAGCGCCAAGTTTTGGCCGTTTTTAATTTAAATGAGAGGATCACATAAAAATACAAAAAATTAAACAAAAATATTACTCTAACCAGATGCCAGAGCACCAAGTTATAGCCGTTGTTAATTTGAATTCGTAGATCGTGTAAAAATACAAAAAAAGAAGACAAATATCATTGTAATCAGACACCTGAGCACCAAGTTCTGGCCGGTTTTAATTTAAATGCGTAGATCACGTTGAAACACAAAAAATGAACACAAATATTACTCTAACTAGACACTCGAGCGGCAAGTGATAGCCATTTTTAATTTGGATTCATAGATCGTGTAAAAATACAAAAAGTATAGACAAATATCATTGTAAACGGACACCCGAGCGCCAAGTTTTGGTCGTTTTTAATTTAAATGCCCAGATCACGAAAAAGTACAAAAAATGAAAAAAAAATATTACTGTAACTAGACATTCGAGCGCCAAGTATAGCCGTTTTTAATTTTGATTCGTAGATCGCGTGAAAATACAATAAATGATAACAAATATCATTATAATCGGATACCCGGCAACAAAACTCTGGCCGCTTTTAATTTAGATGCGCAGATCACGTAAAAATACAAAAAATGAACAAAAATATTATTCTAACTAGACACCTGAGTGCCAAGTTATAGCTGTTCACAATATAGATTCGTAGATCGCGTAAAAATACAAAAAATAAAGACAAATATCAATGTAATCGGACATACGAGCGCTAAGTTTTGGCCATTTTTAATTTACATGCGTGGATCACGTAAAAATACAAAAAATGAACAAAAAAATTTACTCTAACCAGGCACCCGAGTGCCAAGTTATAGCCGTTTTTAATTTCGATTCGTCGATCGCGTAAAAATAGAAAAAATAAAGACAAATATCATCGTAATCGGACATCGGAGCGCCAAGTTTTGGTCGTTTTTAATTTAAATGCGCAGATCACGTAAAAATACAAAAAATGAAAACAAATATTACTCTAACCAGACACCCGAGCGCCAAGTTCTAGCCGTTTTTAATTTTAATTCGTAGATCACGTAAACAATGATATTTGCCCTCATTTTTTGTATTTTTACGCGATCTACGAATTCAAATTAAAAACGCCTATAATTTGGCGCTCGGGTGTTTGGTTAGAGAAATAATTTTGTTCATTTTTTGTTTTTTAATGTGATCTACGCAATTAAATTAAAAACGGCCAAAACTTGGTGGTCGAGTGGTCGATTACAATGATATCTGCCTTCATTTTTTGTATTTTTACGCGATCTACGAATTCAAATTAAAAACGGCTATAAGTTGGCACTCGGGTGTTTGGTTAGAGTAATATTTTTGTTCATTTTTTGTATTTTTCTGTGATCCGCGCATTTAAATTTTAAACGGCCAAAACTTGGTGCTCGGGTGTCCAATTACAATGATATTTGTCGTTATTTTTTGTATTTTTACGCGATCTACGAATCAAAATTAAAAAGGGCTATAAGTTGGCGTCCGGGTGTCTTATTATAGTAATATTTTTGTTCATTTTTTGTATTATTCGTGATCTGTGCATTTAAATATAAAACGGCCAAAACTTGGCAATCTGGTGTCCGATTAAAATGATATTTTTCTTCATTTTTTATATTTTTGCACGATCTACGAATCCAAATTAAAAGCGCCTATAACTTGGCGCTCGGGTGTCTGGTTAGAGTTATATTTTTGTTCATTTTTTGTATTTCTATGTGATCTGTGCATTTAAATTAAAAACGGCCAGAACTTGGTGCTCGGTTGTCCGATTACAAAGAGATTTGTCATCTTTTTTTGTATTTTCACGCGATCTACAAATCAAAATTAAAAACGGCTATAACTTGGCGCTCAAGTGTCTGGTTAAATTAATATTATCATTCAATTTTTGTATTTTTACGTGATCTGTGCATTTAAATTAAAAACGGCCAAAACTTGGTGCTTGGGTGTCCGATTACAATGATATTTGCCTTCATTTTTTTATTTTTACGCAATCTACGAATTCAAATTAAAAATGCCTATAACCTGGTGCTCGGGTGTTTGGTTAGAGAAATAATTTTGTTCATTTTTTGTATTTTAATGTGATCTACGCATTTAAATTAAAAACGGCCAAAACTTGGTGATCAAGTGTTCGATTACATTGATATTTGCCTTCTTTTTTTGTATTTTTACGCGATCTACGAATTCAAATTAAAAACAGCTATAAGTTGGCGCTCGGGTGTTTGGTTAGAGTAATATTTTTGTTTATTTCTTATATTTTTTCGTGATCTGCGCATTTAAATTAAAAACGGCCAAAACTCGGCGCTTAGATATCCAATTACAATGATATTTCTCTTTATTTTTTGTATTTTTACGCGATTTACGAATCAAAATTAAAAACGGCTATAACTTGGCGCTCGAGTGTTTGGTTAAATTAATATTATCGTTCAATTTTTGTATTTTTACGTGATCTGTGCATTTAAATTTAAAACGGCCAAAACTTGGTGCTCGGGTGTCCGATTACAATGATATTTGCCATCATTTTTCTTATTTTTACGCGATCTACGAATCCAAATTACAAACGCCTATAACTTGACGCTCGGGTGTTTGGTTAGAGAAATAATTTTGTTCATTTTTTGTATTTTAATGTGATCTACGCATTTAAATTAAAAACGGCCAAAACTTGGTGGTCGAGTGTTCGATTACAATAATATTTGCCTTTATTTTTTGTATTTTTACGCGATCTACGAATTCAAATTAAAAACGGCTATAAGTTGGCGCTCGGGTGTTATGGTTAGAGTAATATTTTTGTTCATTTTTTGTATTTTTCTGTGATCTGCGCATTTAAATAAAAAACGGCCAAAACTCAGCGCTCAGGTATCCAATTACAATGATATTTATCTTCATTTTTTGTATTTTTCCGCGATTTACTAATCAAAATAAAAAACGACTATAAGTTGGTGCCCGGGTGTTTGGTTAGAGAAATATTTTTGTTCATTTTTTGCATTTTTACGTGATATGCGCATTTGAATTTAAAACGACCAAAACTTGGTGCTCGGGTGTCCGATTACAATGATATTTGTCTCCATTCTTTGTATTTTTACGCGATCTACGAATGCAAATTAAAAATGGCTATAACTTGGCGCTCGAGTGTCTGGTTAGGCTAACGTTTTTTTTCATTTTTTGTATTTTTTTGTTATCTGCGCATTTAAATTAGAAACGGCCAAAACTTGGCGCTCGAGTGTTCGATTACAATGATATATGTCTCTATTTTTTGTATTTCTACACGATCTATGAATCCAAATTAAAAACGACCATAACTTGGCGCTTGGGCGTTTGGTTTGAGTAATATTTTTGTTCATTTTTTATATTTTTACGTGATCTGCGCATTTTAATTTAAAACAGCCAAAACTTGGTGCTCGAGGGTCTGATTACAATGATATTTGTCTTTATTTTTTATATTTTTACGCGATCTACGAATCCAAATAAAAAACGACTATAACTTGGCGCTCGGGTGTCTGGTTTGAGTAATATTTTTGTTCATTTTTTGTATTTTTACGTGATCTGCGTATTTAAATTAAAAACGGCCAAAACTTGGCATTCAAGTGTCCGATTACAATCATATTTGTCTTCAATTTTTGTATTTTTATGCGATCTACGAATCAAAATTAAAAACGACTATAACTTGGCGGTCGGGTGCCTGCCTAGAGTATTATTTTTGTTCATTTTTTGGATTTCAAAGTGATCTGCGTATCTAAATTAAAAACGGCCAGAACCAGCTGCTCGTGTGTTCGATTACAATAATATTTGTCTTCTTTTTTTGTATTTTAATGCGATCTACGAATCCATGTTAAAAACAGCTACAACTTGGCACTCGCGAGTCTGGTTAGAGCAATATTTTTGTTCATTTTTTTATTTTTACGTGATCTGTGTATCGAAATTAAAAAAAGTCAAAACTTGGTGCTTCGGTGTCCGATTACAATGATATTTGCTTTTATTTTTTGTATTTTTGCGCGATCTACAAATCCAAATTAAAAACGACTATAACTTGGCCATCGGGTGTCTGGTTAAAGCAATATTTTGGTTTATTTTTTGTATTTTTACGTGATCTGCGCATTCAAATTAAAGTTGGCCAAAACTTGGCGCTTCAGTGTCCGATTATAATGATATTTGTCTTCATTTTTTGAATTTTTACGCGATCTATGAATCCAAATTAAAAACGGCTATAACTTAGCGCTCGGGTATCTGGTTAGAGCAATATTTTTTTTATTTTTTTGTATTTTTACGTGATATGCGCATTTAATTTAAAAACGGCGAAAAACTTGGCGCTCGGGTGTCCGATTAAAATGATATTTATTTTTATTTTCTATATTTTTACACAATCTACGAATCTAAATTAAAACGGCAATAAGTTGGCGCTTGGGTGTCTGGTTGGAGTAAAATTTTTTTTCTTTTTTTGTTTTTTTATGTGATCCGCATATTTAAATTAAAAACGGCCAAAACTTGGCACTCAGGTGTCCGATTACAAAGTTATTTGTCTTCTTTTTTTATATTTTTATATGATCTACGAATCCAAATTAAAAACGGCTGTAACTTGGCGCTCGGGTGTCTGGTTAGAGTAATATTTTTTCTCATTTTTTGTATTTTTTCATGATATGCGCATTTAAATTAAAAATGGCTAAAACTTGGCGCTCGGGTGTCCGATTACAATAGTATTTGTCTCCATTTTTTGTATTTTTACACGATCTACGAATCCAAATTAAAAACGGCTATGACTTGGCGCCGGGTGTCTGGTTAGAGTGACATTTTTGTTTATTTTTTGTATTTTTGCATGATCTACGCATTTAAATTTAAAACAGCCAAAACTTAGTACTCAAGGGGCAAAACTTGGTGCTCGATAGTCTGATTACAATGATATTTGTCTTCATTTTTTGTATTTTTATGCGATCTACGATTCCAAATAAAAAATGACTATAACTTGGCGCTCGGGTGTCTGGTTAGAGTGATATTTTTATTCATTTTTCGTATTTTCGCATGATCTGCGCATTTAAATTTAAAACAGCCAAAACTTGGTGCTCGAGGGGCAAAACTTGGTGCTCAAGGGTCTGATTACAATGATATTTGTCTTCATTTTTTGTATTTTTATGCGATCTACGATTCCAAATAAAAAACGGTTATAACTTGGCACTCGGGTGTTTGGTTATAGTAATATTTTTGTTTATTTTTTGTATTTTTACGTGATCTGCGTATTTAAATTAAAAACGCTCAAAACTTGGTGCTCAGCCATACGATAACAATGATATTTGTCTTCAATTTTCGTATTTTTACGCGATGCTCATTATGAATCACATTTGATACTTTTGCATTCATTGGAAGACCCGCATCATATGCTACTCTTTGACCATACTTAGGAATTAAGGGACCTTTCGGGTGCCAATTCGAGTACCAAAGGTATATGGAGATTCCATTACCTACCTTATATTTGGATATGAATGTAGTTTCACTTCGCAGCTTGAGAATTTTCCTCCAATTCCAAGAGCAATCTGATGGTGCCTTGACTTCCCAAAAAGCATCTACCTTTAAGAAGGTTGGATTTACACCATTTAACCCACAGGGATTGACTATTAGAGCATAGGGACCATAAGTGCCGAAGCATGGAAGCTTTATTCCAATCATGAATCCTTCGAATGCCAAGACCTCCTTCATTTTTTGGTAGGCAGACTTCACCCCATGCAACTTTTTTTTTTTTTGACAGGTACTCCGTGCAACTTTACTTCCCCATTTCTTCATTTTAGCTCCTGACCACAAGAATCTTCTTAGTATCTGCTCAATTGAATTACAAACCTTCTTTAGCAGGATGAAGTGATGACTCCAATAGATCTGAATGCTGAAGAGAATGGACTTGATGAGCACCAATCTACCTGCATAAGAGAGGCTTTTGGATGTCCAGCTTGTGACCTTCTTTGTAATTTTCTCGATAAGCTCCTTGCAATCTTCATATGAGTAGTATTCAGTCTCTCATTAATCTTCATGGTGGGAATTCTGAATTATTGAATGAGGAAAAAGAATGCTTGGCTTGGCTTACTCTTGTTAGTAAGGATTTGGAAAGTTTTGTTAAGCAAAGGAGTAGAATTCAGTGGTTAAAGGAGGGTGATCAAAACTCTTCATTCTTCTTTCATTCTATTAAGAATAGGGTTAATCTAAACAAGATTTTATCTATTCAAGCTGAGGATGGGTCTATTATTAAAGACAAGGAGGAAATCTCAACGGAGGTAATTCAATTTTATCATAAACTCCTTGGTATGGATTGCTCTATACCTTCTGATGGTAATGATGTTCTCTCGGGCTTTGTATCCCCTTCTCTCAATGAAGACCAAATCATGGAGCTAGATCGAGCCTTCTCTGATGAAAATATTCGGGAGGCTATGTTTAGCTTGCATCCAAATAAACCTCCGAGTCCAGATGGCTTTAATGCTTTCTTTTTTTTTTTTTTTTTTTTTGGTAAGTAAGCATAATTTTGGATTAACAGGAGAAATTTACATCATCTAGAGGGCATACCTCGATTTACAATTTAAACAAAAGCATTCTTGTAGCCTCGCACTATGTTTATCTCATATTACATATCTTTGACAATCATCAAAAGTCAAAAGAGAGAAGTGCTTGATTGCTCATTAACTTCTTTCAGAGTGCCTCTCTTTCTTGCTTTTTTGAGCTAGAGCCTGCTTGAGTTTGGCTTTTTTCTTTTTTTGGCTCCTAGAAAGTTTGAATTCCCAATCACCAATAACTTGATCTTTTGAAGCAGAAGAGGTATCATCTTCGGCCACAGGGGATACTTCTCTTTGTTGAATTTGGGTATTTCCATCTACCAACCAATCATCCTTTGAAGAGGTAGGTTTTGGGGTATGAATAGTCAAAGGGGAAACGGACAGAGGGTTTTCATCATTTGGCAAAGCAAGACATCCAAAATTGTTATTCAATGTAACTTCCTTTAAGCATTCGGCCACTTCACTAGGAACCCAATTATCTTTAATAGCATTCACAGTAACTTCTTTAATTGAAACTTCCATTGAATTAATCATATAAGGTGTCTGCTCGTTTAAGTTCTTCACGATTAGAGACGCAATTGGTGTAGCATTATTTTTTAGATTCTCCACAGCCTTGGAAATGGGTCTCCACTGTTGGTTACTACTCTTTGGGCATTGAGTAGCTTTGTGTCCAAATTGTTTGCAAGCACTACAGATTGTAGGAATCCACTCATATTCCATGGCTTGCTTGAAGATCTGCCCATCCAAATCTGTAGTATCAATGAATGAAGGGAAACTGGCTTGCTTGTCCACCTCAACACAAACTCTAGCATATGCAATTCTTTGCCTTTGAGCAGTCATTCTATCGGTGAAAAGAGGTCGGCCTATGCAACTTATGATCTTACTGAGGGATTTTGTTAACCATAGATGAAGCTTTAAGTGCGGCAATCTCACTCAAATTGGAAGAGAATCTAGGCAAGCTTTGTCATATGTCTCTGATGGGGACCAAGGTTTCAAGATTAAAGGCTTATCATAGTAGCTCCATGGGCCAAGTTCCAATACCTTTAACTTAGTTTCTTCATCTTGAAATTTGAAGACAAACAGTCGTGCCTTTAGGATAAACAGTTCAACATACCCGAAAGCTCTCCATCTTCTTTCTACACACTGTTACATGAGCTTGAAGGGCGGTTTAGCTCCAACAATGAACCCCACAATAGCATGATCCTATCTTTTGAGCTCATCCGAAACTTCATCAAGGGTGATAGTTATAGGTGGGCTGGTATGTTCTTTGTCTAGGTTATTTGGTATATATTCAAGGATGGTCCCATTTACTTTGGCTCAGTTAGAGTTGAAAAGTTGAGACCAAGTAACTTGGTTTGGTTCAACCAAAGCTTGGTTGATTGAGGAGGGACTAGTTCCTACTAAATTAGAGAAATCAACCTCTATTTTGTTTAATCTGCCAAGTGCCAAAGTAGAGTCACTTTGAAGTGGGGTAGATAGCTTGTACGGCTGAGAAGACTTGGGACCCTTGAGAGATGGGAAACCAATTTCAGGTTGGTCAACAAGGGCGGGCGGTTGATTTTGAACTTCAAATTGCGGGCATGCTTAGGTATTACACAAGTGGTAATTAATTGGACAAGGGGTATTGATCTTTGGTTCGTTGTTTTCTACAGGGGATGACGTCAATTTTGTTCCACCAACAGAGGAGAAATCAGCTTTTGGTTCGGTTTTTTTGGATATTTGAATTCAAATTCTCTAACTTAGGCAGGTTGACGTGGCCTTTGTATGACTTTTGAGGGCTTTGCACAGCGAGTAAAGTTTTGGTTTTGGGAATTTGCAAATCAGCAGAGGCTATATATATAGGTGTTGACGGCTTAGGCTGTATCTTTTCTTGGTTTATGTCATTGACCGAGTAAAGAGGTGTATGATTGGGTGGTTTTGGGCTAGCTTTCTTAGGGTGGTCCTCCTACAAGTTCGGGGAAACTTGGGAAGAAGGAAACTCCATAGAGGCCACGGAAATAAACAAACCTTCATTGGGGCTTACATCAGCCGAAGAAGAAGGCATCATCTGAGAGACATTTTTTGAATTCAAATTAGAAGAAAACTTACCTCCTTCATTTTGCTTGCATTTTGACTCCTTTTCCATATCAAGTTTTCTAGAACTTGACCTCATTTGATCCTCCCGATTTGCTCCTTTAGGTTTCAAATTGGATCGCATGCTCAGATCACCTTGGTAAGGAGCAGCTACTTTGTCTTCCATTTATATCCCAAGTGCTGTGTTTGGGCTTATAGCTACCATTGCTTCTTCTTTGGACATGTTTTCCATGCTTCCTTCGAAGGATGCTCCATCCGTGGCCATTTGCATTCCTATTCCTTGAGTGTTGGACTGATGAATCTCCATGAGCATTTCAGCCCTAAGTTCATCAATTTCAATCCTAGCTTGATTTGAGGAATAAGCCCAAACCATTTCATCAACCTTGAAAGTGAGATTTTTCATCCTAGAAATTTCATCTCTAAGCTCCTCTACACTCCAGCGAGCATAAGGTTTGGTAACTAGTGGGCTTGGTGATGAGATGGAAGGCACAAACACTGCCTCTAACTTCTCTTCCTTGGATAAGAGTGGAATAGAAGAAGATGAACCCAACAAAATGGACTCATCCAAATCTATACCATCCTTTACATCTCTTCCATTGGAACTACTACCCGAACCTTTACTTGGAATGGATGGTGCAGCTGAAGTTGTGGAACTTGAATTTCCTTCCTCTTCTTCACCTGAACCCAAAGCAGCTAAGATGTTGTGTTGAGATGAAGGAGAGGGTTGAACCGTGAGAGCAATAGGTTGTGGATTAGCCATAGATGCTTAGAAAAGATAGAAGAATTTTAGAGAGAGAAAGTAGAGTGAGAAGCTCTCCATCTTAACTAGATAACATATGCTTTCTTTTTCCAGAAAACGTGGCATATTGTGGGTAAGGACATTATTCTTGCTATTCAGGAATTCTTTAAAGCCTCAATTTTGCTTAAGGAGTCAAATGCTACTGTCATTACTCTTATTCCCAAAGTACCAAATGCATCAAAGTTGAAGGATTTTCGGCTCATTTCTTACTGTAATACAATCTATAAGTGTATAACCAAGTTACTTGCTGCTCGGTTAAAGAAGGTACTTCCTTTCATAGTGAGTGAGTCTCAAGCTACTTTCGTCTCTGGATGAAGTATTGGAGATAATATTCTTTTGGCTCAGGAACTTGTTCGAGGCTATCACTCTAATATGGCTACTCCTAGATGTGCTGTGAAAGTGGATTTGATGAAGGCTTATGATTCGGTGAGGTGGGATTGAGATTGTTGGGTTTTCCTCCTCAGTATATTACTTGGGTTAGAGCTTGTGTGACTACTCCATGGTATTCAGTGAGCATCGATGGGGAATTGCATGGCTATTTTGAAGGGAGGAAGGGTCTACGTCAAGGGGACCCTATTTCTCCCTACTTGTTTGTCATTTGTATGGAGGTGCTATCTAGGATTATTGCTAAAAAGGTTTCAGAGTCTTCACACTTTTGGTTTCATTGGAGATGTAGGAAGACCAAGCTTACTCACTTGTGTTTTGCAAATGATTTACTGGTGTTTTGTCATGGAGATGTGGCTTTTGCTTAGGTAATCAAGGATGCTTTGGGTCTTTTCTCTTCTTTATCAAGTCTCCAACCCAACTCTGCAAAAAGTGAGATTTTTCTGGCAGGTGTTTGCTTGTTCTTGTTTAATTACCTCACTTCAAGATAAAAGCTCAAATGAAAATTCAGATTATAAATTCAAAGTTAAAGAAAATGTTAAGTGAGGTAAGTCAAGACAAGTTTTCCCCCAAGTGCAAGGTGTGGTTGAAGCACAAAATAACTGGTAAGTCCCAGGTCATTTCCACAGGGATCTAGGGAGCAATGAAGTGAATGACTCTAATGGAGATTAATTTGGCAAAACACTACTCACAGAAAAATGTAAAATAGAAAATTAAAATCTGATTTGGTTGGTTGATGATTTTGAACTAACTTTCCAAAAGCAAAGTGAATTTAAACTAAAAGATTAAATGATAAAAAGGTTGAGCAAGGCAAGTTTAATACCAATCCAAATGAATTTCAAGTGCCAAGAGCTTATAAATTTACCAAATCAATTTGTACTGATTTTTGAGAAAAACTAATTTCAATTGAAACAAACCATGGATTAAACACTCAATGTGCATAACCTATTTTAAGGACAATAGGAGTTCTAATTCTAGCAACCCACATACAACAATGTCATGAGAGTTCTAAGTTAAGCAACACCTATGAACTCATCAATAGGATATACAAATTTGGATTAATCGGGTCTTGAATCAATGAGTTCTAAGACACCCAGCTGCAAATTGATTTGATAACCATAAAAACTCAAGGTAAATTCATGAAGTTCGGCCACTTGAGATTCATTGGAAGGGCATTACCCTTGCCTTGGCTCAAGAAAACTTAGCCGAGCATGTTGAAAAGAAGAAAAACAGAAATGGAAATCTGATTGGAAGACATTGCAATCTGAAATTGAAAGTTAAATGGATTTAGACTTCAAAATCTGATTACAGAAATTGGAATGAATTCAATGTGTAAATCTCCAAAACTCCAATGCTGAATTAAAATTCCAATATAAAACTCTGAACTCTCAATGAAAAACTCTCTAAAACTCTCTCTACGAAATCTCCACAATCTCAGCCGAATGCCCTCTGTATCTTCTGTCGTGTGGGTCTCCTCCCACTTCTTTCTTCCTTCTCTCTCCTATATCTTTTCTCTCTCCTCTAACCGAATGTTCCCTTCATGATGGCTTCTTCTCTCTCCTATATCTTTTCCTGATTTGCCCTCCCTGGATTGCAGATTACATCACGTGGGGAAGTTGGGGTCACATGGAATTCGTTGCTGTGAAGAAGCTCATATTCGAATACAGTAAACCCATATTCGAATACGATCCCCTGCTGCAGAAATTTCCAGAATAGTGATTCTGATTTCTTTGCACTGATTTCAACTGAATTTTCTTCTTCTTCTGAAATAGCTTCAATCCTTTGATGTGTTGTGCAGCATGCTTTCTTCTCAACATCCTCAATGTAGCTTAATTTCTTGTTCTTGTGATGGAAATCAACACACAATCCACTTTGGAGATATAGAGATGAAACCTGCACAAAACATAGATTTTATGTCTTTTTATGATGTGTGCAAGTGTAATTTGAATGTATAAACATGTATCAATTGATGTCCAATCACACACCCCCCAACTACAACATTACTAGTCCCTAGTAATGCTTCTAAATAGAAGAAATAGGAGAGAAATCCAAAAGCATTAATTTCATTTCAATTTCGAATGATATTTCAGCTATTCATATGGAACTAGTCAACACCATGAGCAAAAATTTTCATGAGCAAAGTTTAAAATTTAAAATTTTATAAGAGACGTGAAACTTGCCAAATGTGTGAAATGAATGTGAATGAATAGCAGCTTTTAACTCTATCAATCTTGACATACATCTTTTAGAACTTCAT
The DNA here is from genome assembly GCA_019916065.1 of Vitellaria paradoxa. Classification (NCBI taxonomy): domain Eukaryota; kingdom Viridiplantae; phylum Streptophyta; class Magnoliopsida; order Ericales; family Sapotaceae; genus Vitellaria; species Vitellaria paradoxa. The sequence goes on from CM034235.1 coordinate 33,075,661, forward strand.
TTAATCCTGAACTTTGCATTCCATTTCATTCCCAAGTTTTGACTTCAAATCTCACCTTGGAATTCACTCCAAAGAAAATAGAGCACACAAGGTTTCACTCAAGATGCCCCTATTAAGAGTAAATGTTCATCAAATTCTAGAAGGTGGCATCAACAAGTCAAAAACGATGTATTCAAGAAAGAATTAGACTTGGCATAACTCCATGAAGGAATGATGTAGCAAAATAATTTCAGAATTTTCACCATGATTCCTTAATTCCTAAATTTCACAATTGAATGAAAATTCTTTCAAAGATCAATTAGGACTTGCAATGGGTTGTAATGGGGCCATGAGGTTTAATAAGGTAATAGAAGGGAAGGATAAAGAATTCAAAAACTGATTTGGAACACTGAAATAAACTTTCTTCTACCCTTCTCCAATTCTTCTTCTTCTTCTTTTTTTTTTTTTTTTTTTTTTTTTTTTTTTTTTTTTTGAAATTAACCTCAAGTGAATGTTTTTCAAAAGTAAAACAGTTTCCACCTTTTTGATTTTCTTTTTATCAAGAATTTCCCTTAACATTTTCTTTTCCTCATTCCATTCATTTTCTTTCTTCTCACCTCAAAATCCCAAAGTGTTGTTCATTTCTCTTCCTTAATATTTTCAGTGTATTCCAATCTGTTAGGGAAGGCTAAAGAGCATTCATAATGGTTAAAGGTATGATGTGGTAAGAATAAAGAAGTATGAATGCTCTAATAAAGCTCAAACTTGGCTCCAAGGATGATGTTCATCAAAGAAAGGCATTCCAAGCTCAAATGTTAAGAAAAATGGCCTAATATCATTTCTATGATTTCATTTCCATTCAACCATAAAAGTTAAGAATCAGAAGTCTAGTTCCATTCATCCATCACTTCACAAACACCCAAAGCAAAATAATATAAGTGGAGTTATTGAAGTAATTTGAAGTGCAAAAAGCTTGAGCTTTTGGAAAGCCCTTAGAGTAAATGAAGTCTCTCATGACAAAGTTTAAGGCTCAAATATCTCACTTCAGGTTTTAAGTCTCCACTATATCTGGAAATCCATAAAACACATTATTCATTCATAAATTCATTCTTCAAGACAAATGTTAGATCAACAATCCTCAAACTAAATCCATTCACACACTTTTCAACTTAAAAACACATGGCAATCACAACAACTCTTTAAAATTTCATACTTCAACTCAGCTCAATCCAAATTATGCAAATGACATTACTAATTCCAAGAAAACAGAAATTTCATTCATTCCAAGTTGAAAGTTCAAAGTCCTAAGTAGCAAAAGTAAAACAAAACAACTTAATCCTAATCAAAAGAAACAAACAGCAGGAACATTAATTCAAATCCTATTGTTGACAAAACATATTTGAAATATTCTAAAGATTTGTTGTCAAAAATCTGGTTTCAAGGACAAAAGAGTCTGGCTCATGGCTGAAGTACTGAAATTAAGCATTTCTCCCTTCTTGACTCCATTCGAATATGCTTTCCACCATTCGAATAAGCTTCTGCTGCCCCTGTCTCAGCTCACTCACTTCCCTCATCAGCACTTCTTGATTTTTCTGGATTAATTTCAACTTCTCTTCTGTGCTCATGGGGGCTGCTTCAGTTGCCTCATCCTCTGCTGGCTGCTGCTGATTGTTCTCAACTGCAGGTGAAGTAGCCTTCTTCAATTGCCCTCGACTTCGATTCATGGATATTTTGTCTATCAAAGGAGCAGCTTTCACAATGGCCATTCCTGCCTCTTCCTCTATTCCCAAAAAGTGCTCAATTATCTCTGTAATTAAACCTCCAAAAGGCAGCCCAGCAGTGGATTCTGGTTTCTCTACCACATGAGAAATAACCAACCAAATGTGGTAAGGTAAATCCATGGGAATGCCTAACAACATCTTTCCCATAATCATGGCTTGTTCAAGAGTGATGGTTGACTTGTAAGCATGGGGCAGAAATAAAGAACAGACCAGCATGTGAAGGATATTACTTTTGGGAGTAATTCCTGACTTGGACATCCTAGAAGTGGTCCATTTAGCTCGAGGGTTGGCTGTGAAGAGCCTAGCCAAATTGTCCTTATGCAATTGCTTCTCCCATTTTGCTTTTTGTTTAGGTGTGGATTCGGGTATTCTTTCAACAGGCAAATGACCTATGAAGGAAATCTTCTCAAGATTCAAACTAATTCTCTTCCCTCTAACCTTAGAGTTTATCTCAGGTCTCCCATGAATCATACCTATTTCAGCATTTGAGTAAAATTCCCTCACATATGGTACCACAGCCCTCCTACTGGTTGTAACCCAATGTATCCAGCCCCTTTGCTCAAATAACTCTAACAATTCATAGGGTGGTTCATTGTAATCCTCCAATTTAATTCCTCTTTCAGTCAACACAGCTCTCTTGCTGTAATTCTCATCAAATTTCAGCTTTGAAGCTTTGTTGGAAAACCTCAAATTATCAAAAGAACCCTCATCAAACTGATCATGGCCAGGTTGTGCTTCAGGTTCATCTTCAGGAACCTTTTCAGAGGTGTGGACCTCATCCTCAGGAGCAGAGGTGTGTTCCTCAATCGGCACATTCTCAGGAACTCCAACAGAGTTTTCCTTTTCAACATTAGAGACATGAGTTTCATGTCTCTCACTCAAACTCTCATTGCCTACAGAATGGAATGATTCTGTTCTAGAAGAAGACCTACGGTCTGATTTAGAGGATGACAGTTCATAAGTTATGGGTTCCTGAACAACAAGTGAAGAACCCTTACCATGTTGGCTCAAAATCCTCATGCTCCTTCTCTTAGCCTTTCCTTTGTAAGCCATCTTCTTCATCCTCTTTGGTGGCATTTTGCTTCAGTTGATTTTCCACCCTTTATCAGAAATTCTCCAAGCTGTAAACCCTAGCTTCTTCAATCGCAGCTCTGTATCTGAATCTTCCCTTCAATGTCAACTCAAAATCTCACTCAGATAATCTGAAAGTAAAAGGCTGGAAGAAGATGTGGAATGGTGAAGGTTTCAGGGTTGTGGGCACCAGGGCTCGTATTCGAATAGAACAGGACCTTAAATGGGGCCACTTACGGGTATATACAGGATTTAAAACTGACATCATATTCGAATACCCAGACCCATATTCGAATACGGGTTATCAGCACTTTGCAATTCCAGTGTCCAGAAAACCAGAAATTCTTCTCCATTTCTTAAGAATACTCAAATTAAGTTTTGCCAACAGCTAAGATTCGAAAATTATTTCAAAAGAACAACTAATTCAAGAAGAAGTTTTGCAATTTTTCCAAAGTTTCAAAAAAAATTTTTTTTTTTTTTTTTTTCTCAAATTTTCAACATATGCAAACTCAAACTGACATAAGCATGATCTTAATTCAATTCAAGCAATTCCAAATCATATTCAAAACATTCTGATCATATCCAATCACCCAATTCAGCAAATTTCAGCAAAATTATTCACATTCACAAACTCAGATTGTGTCCCCCCCCAACTAAAACAAGCATTGTCCTCAATGCACAAACAAGTCAATCAATCTGGAATAAAGTGCAAAGGGAAAAAGGGTACCTGCTGAGTTTAAGGTTAACATGTTTGAGTGATGTAGACCAGCTGAAACTCCAAGGTATTACCAAAACAATTGCTCCCCCCAACTTGTTCAATGCAATATTCTCAAAGAAAATGCAAATCAGTAGAACCAAAACAACACAAACTGGGGTGAGTGTAATTAAAGATCAATGAGGTTTTGCCAAGCATCACAAACAACCAAGATATGCAAGAAATCAGTAAGTATGCAAGATGGGTTGCTGTTCACAGATGAGATTTTGTGCTCAGATGGCCTATTCAAATGACTATTCAGCTATTCAAATGAGATGATTTGGACTTAATAGCAGTACCAGATTTGATCAGTCTTTGCTGCACCTGCTGATGTGACTTGATCCTTAATGGAGCTTGCTCAATTGAAATTCTTTGGCTGCATTCTGAAACAATTTGAAAGCATGTGCTACCCACTTTGGTTAATGCATTATACTCCCAAAACACCTCAAGCCAATGCATTTATTCCACTTGACTCTCAAGTAGGTCCACCACAAGTGATGTTGCTACCTCAAATAGCACATGTCAGTTCCAACCTTTGAAAATTCACATATCAGTAAAACATAAAGCAGAAATTCTCAATTCTTCATGAACTTGCTGAAACCAATGTGTTAAAACTTGCAAACTGAAAAATTTTTCTTTTTTTTTTTTTTTTTTTTTTTTTTTTAGATGAAAGAAAGAAAATTACAAAAACCAAAGAAAACAGAAAATCAAAAACATAACAGAACCTACACTACTATGATACAAAATCAGAATTCTTCCTCCATTCAAACAGAATTTGGGGGATCTTCAAGATCCCAACTCTCCACTTCAGCAACGAAATTCTCATGATACTCTTTCAATCTCTGTCCATTCACTCTAAAAACATTTTTGGAGGTTGGATTTTGAATGTCAACAGCCCCAAACTCAGTGATATTCTGAATCACATATGGACCACTCCATCTGGACTTCAATTTCCCGGGAAACAAGTGTAACCTTGAGTCATATAACAAGACCTTTTGACCCACAAACAACTCTCTTTTGAGAATATGTGTATCATGCCATTTCTTCACTCTATCCTTGGTGATCTTAGCATTCTCATATGCATCATTTCTAATCTCCTCAAGCTCATTTAGTTGCAATTTTCTTTGAAAACCAGATTCAGTGATGCTCTCATTAAAGTGTCTCACTGCCCAAAAAGCCTTGTGTTCAAGTTCCACAGGAAGATGACAAGCTTTTCCATACACTAACCTATAAGGAGACATGCCTAGGATAGTCTTGTAGGCAGTCCTATAAGCCCAAAGTGCATCAACCAATTTCAAAGACCAATCTTTCCTTGTGGGATTCACTGTTTTTTCAATGATTCTCTTGATCTCTCTATTGGCCAACTCGGCTTGTCCACTTGTTTGGGGATGGTAAGATGTTCCAACCTTATGTAACACCCCATACTTCTTCATCAAAAGACCAACATGTCTATTGCAAAAATGTGTTCCCCTATCACTTATCATGGCCTTTGGCATTCCTAAATCTTGAAAACACATTTTCCTTCAAAAATTTTATCACTACCTTGTGGTCATTGGTCTTAGTTGGTATAGCTTCTATCCACTTTGAAACATAATCCACTGCCACTAAGATATACTCATTGCCAAATGAATTCACAAATGGTCCCATAAAATCCATACCCCAACAATCAAAGATATCAAGCACATAAATGGGGTGAAGTGGCATCATGTTTCTCCTAGTGATCTTACCAAGCCTTTGACACCTATCACAAGCAACACAAAAGGCATGCACATCCCTAAACATGGTAGGCCAAAACAATCCACTCTGTAAACTCTTTGCCACTGTCTTCCTAGCTGAAAAATGACCTCCACATGCAAGAGTATGACAAAAACTAATTACACTCTGTACTTCACTCTCGGGTATGCATCTCCTTATGACTTGATCTGAGCAATACTTAAACAAATAAGGGTCATCCCAAAAAAATGTCTCACATTCCTAAAGAACTTTCTTCTATCCAACATGGTCCAGTGAGAAGGCACAATACCTGAAGCTAGGTAGTTGGCTATATCTGCAAACCAAGGTACCTCAGAAGAGTCTATGTGGAACAACTGCTCATCAGGGAATGTCTCATTGATGGGAGAATCAAAGGATGCTAAATCTTGATGTGGGAGTCTAGAAAGGTGATCAGCAACTACATTTTCAACTCCCTTTTTGTCCTTGATTTCTAAATCAAATTCTTGAAGCAGAAGAATCCATCTAATAAGTCTAGGCTTAGCATCAGGTTTGGTCAAGAGATACTTCAAAGCAGCATGGTCAGTGTATACTATGACATGAGAACCTACCAGGTATGATCTGAACTTGTCCAAAGCATATACTACTGCTAGCAACTCCTTCTCAGTAGTAGTGTAATTCCTTTGTGCTTCACTAAGGGTTTTGCTAGCATAGTACAACACATGTGGTCTCCTATCCCTCCTCTGTCCTAGCACTGCACCAATGGCACAATCACTAGCATCACACATGATCTCAAATGGTAAAGTCCAGTCTGGTGGCTGCATAATGGGAGCTGAGGTGAGCAAACTCTTAAGTCTATCAAATGAGGCCTGACACTCTGGTGTCCAATCAAAGGGGACATCCTGGGATAGAAGGTTGCACAAAGGTCTAGCAATGGCACTGAATGATGCAATAAACCTTCTATAAAACCCAGCATGGCCAAGAAATGATCTGATATCCTTAACACATCTAGGGGTAGGAAGTTTTTGAATAATTTCCACTTTAGCTTTGTCTACTTCTATCCCCCTAGAAGACACTATGTGGCCAAGGACAATTCCATGAGTTACCATAAAGTGGCATTTTTCCCAATTCAAAACCAAGTTTTTCTCCTCACATCTAATCAAAACCTTCTCTAAGTTTCCCAAACATGTATCAAAGTCACTGCCATATACTGAAAAGTCATCCATAAAAACTTCAAGGAATCTCTCTACAAAATCACTAAACAGACTCATCATACATCTCTGAAATGTTGCAGGAGCATTGCAAAGACCAAAAGGCATACGCCTATATGCAAATGTGCCAAATGGGCAAGTGAATGTGGTCTTTTCCTGATCCTCCAATGCAATCTCAATCTGATTATACTCAGAGTAACCATCCAAGAAACAGTAAAATGCATGCCCTGCCACTCTTTCCAATACCTGATCTAGGAATGGAAGAGGGAAATGATCTTTCCTTGTGACTGCATTCAACTTTCTATAATCTATGCACATGCGCCATCCTGTTTGGATGCGCATTGGAACTAATTCCTCTTTTTCATTCTTAATCACAGTCACTCCAGATTTCTTAGGCACTACCTGAGTTGGACTTACCCACTTAGAATCTGAGATGGGGTAGATAATTCCAGCATCCAAAAGCTTGATTACCTCCCCTCTAACAACCTCTTTCATGTTGGGATTGAGTCTCCTTTGCATTTGCCTAATAGGCTTGGCCTCTTCCTCCAAGAATATTCTATGGGTGCAAATCAGTGGACTGATTCCTTGCAGGTCTGCTATGGTCCAGCCCAAAGCTCCTCTATGCTTCCTCAAGACTTCCACAAGTCTATTTTCTTGGTCCAAACTCAGCTGAGATGAAATGACAGCTGGATAGGACTCTCCCTCACCTAAAAATACATATTTCAAGTCACTTGGCAAAGGTTTTCTCTCAGGTTTTGGTGGCTGGTCCAAAAATGACAAAGGCTTGGCTATGGGCAGCTCTAAAGACTCAACAGTTGGTCTCCACTGATTCATCATCAGCACTGAATTTTTCATTTCCTCAAATTCTCCTCCCTCACAATTCTCCAAGTCAAAATCAGCTAGGAAATCTACTTGCTCATTATTCACTAAAGCTTTCTCCAAAGGGTCATCAAAATACTCTCTATCAAAGTGATCTTGAGTGGTTGTTTGAATCCAATCAACTTCCTCTACCTCCTCATAATCACTCGGCTGCTTGGTCACCTTAAAGATGTTTTTCTCAATTGTCATGTTTCCAAAGGAGAGCTTGATAACTCCAGTTCTACAATTGATCAAGGCATTTGAGGTGGCCAAAAATGGTCTTCCTAGGATAACAGGTACAGCTGGTTGGTTCCCTTGAATGGGCTGAGTGTCTAACACTATGAAGTCCACTGGAAAGTAAAAATGATCCACTTGAATCAAGACATCCTCAACCACACCCCTAGGGACTTTAACTGACCTATCAGCAAGTTGTAATGTCACCCTTGTAGGTCTAAGTTCTCCCAACCCCAGCTGTTTGTAAACAGTGAATGGTAAGAGGTTGACACTTGCACCTAAATCTAGCAAAGCTTGATCTACCCTTTGATTCCCAATTAAGCAGGCTATGGTGGGGCAACCTGGATCTTTATATTTGGGAGGAGTTTTAAATTGCAAAATGGAGCTCACTTGTTCAGTCAAAAATACTCTTTCTTTCACATTCATTTTCCTCTTGACAGTGCACAAATCTTTCAAAAATTTTTCATATGATGGATTTTGTTTAATTGCATCAAGTAAGGGAATATTGATTCTGACTTGTTTGAACAATTCATAGATGTCAGAATTCAAATTCTCTTTCTTGGCTTTGTTCAATCTTTGTGGAAATGGGAGTTTTGGAAAAAATTCAGATTTGTCCAAATTGGTTTTATTCAAAATTTCTTTATTTTCAAAATCTTTCTCACTCTTTTCAAACTGATTTTCTTCAGAAATTATTTTCTTATTGTCAGAAATTTCCTCTTTATTTTCAGAATTTACCTGTTCTGTTCTCTGGATTCTGATTTGCTGCTTACTGCTATTCGAATGTTGCTTGCTGGTATTCGAATATCCCTCTGGCTGCATCAGAATTTCCTGATTTTCTTGATTCAGATTCTGCTTTTCCTCAAATTGTCTGTCCAACTTGTTGTCCCCAATTAGTCTTTCATTTTGCTTCAATTCTTGCTCTTCATTCTGAAACATAACTTCTTTCTCAGAAGTGCTAAATTTCTGTTTCTGTTCACTTTCTGTTTTGCTGTCCAATTTCTGTTTCAGCTGCACCTCTTCTTCATTTTTCATGATTTCTTGCTCATTTTCTTCCTCAATTTCTTCAGCAAGTGGTTTGTAATCTGGCTTGACAATTTGCTTACCACTTCTCAATGTTGAAACAGCTTGTACATGCTCCAGATTTTCATTTGCAGCAGATGAAGATGATTCACTGAAATGAACTTGGCTTGTAGGATTTGGTCTTGGCTGAGATGGAAGCTTTCCTGATTCTCTGATAGTTAAAGCTTGAGTTAGCTTTGACAATTGACTTCGGATGTCTTCCATGGCCCTGTTTGTCTGCTCTTGAAACTTGGAATTCTGATTGTTGGTTCCAATCTGCCCTTGCATAAATTGTTGCAAGGTGTCTTCCAAAGATCTTTTGTGAGGTGGCTGATAAAAATTTGAATTCTGCTGAGGTTGAAAAGGCTGAGGAGGAAATGGTTGGGGTTGTACATTTTGTTGAGGTTGGTATTGTTGGTTCTGTGCTTCTGCTTTCCAAGAAAGGTTTGGATGATTTCTGTAGCCAGGGTTGTAGCTATTCGAATATGGACTATGGCCTTGCGAATATGTGTTCATCCCCTGATTTTGATTGAAGGGTCTTGTAGCTTGTGTGGGATTTGCTTGACCATAGAGAACTTCCTTAAAGGCTGGAAGTGTTGGGCAATCATCAGTCCTGTGGTCTGCGGTTTCACACATCACACACTTCACTTCACTCTCCTTCAATGTTTGCTTCTTTTGCTCCATCAATTCAATCTTTCTTGACAATGCAGCCAGCCTAGCTCCAACATCATCTGCCTCATTGAGATGGAGCTTTCCTCTATCATTTGATCTGTCAGAAAATTCAGAACAAAATGGGGAGACTACCTCCCACTGTTTAGTGTTTTCAGCTAAAGCATCAAAGAAATGTAAAGCCTCTTCAGCAGTTTTGTCATAGAATTCACCATTACACATGGTGGCAACCAACATTTTCAGATTTGGAGTTAATGCATTATGGAAAAAATTAACAATTCTCCAAGATTCAAAACCATGATGTGGACATGCTTGCAATAATTCCTTGAATCTTTCCCATGCTTGAGCAAATGTTTCATTGGATTTACACACAAAATTCATTATTTGCTGTTGAAGAATCACAGTTCTATTTGCAGGAAAATACTTCTTCAAAAATTTTGTTTGCATGTCTCTCCAAGTACCTATTGATCTAGGCTCAAGTGAATTCAACCACATTTTTGCCTTGTCTTTCAATGAAAATGGAAATAATTTAAGCCTAACCATGTCCTCATTAACATTCCTATCCATGCAAGTTCCACAAACATCTTCAAATTCTTTCATATGCATATAAGGATTTTCTGAGTCCATGCCATGAAAAGTTGGTAACAGCTGAATTGTTCCAGGTTTAAGATAAAAATTCTGATGTCCATTTGGAAGAACAATGCAAGATGGAGTGGTTTGTCTAGCTGGATAAAGATATTCTCGGAGAGGTCTAAGGATATTTTGATCCATTTGATCATTCTCTCCTTGAACACTTCCTTCCGGCAGAACAGGTGGTGGTGGATCCATATGTGCAGCAGAAAATTCAGATTGGGAATGTAGTGCAGAAAATTCAATCAATTCAGCAAGAGAAGATGGAGAATGCAATTCAAATCTGTTTCCAACAAGTTTACCAGACCTTAAAAGCATAAACAGAATTTCAGACTGAAACAAAACTCCAATCTAAACTCCTAACTTCACAATTTCATCTACTGATTCACAGAGAATTGCAACTACAGCTCTCAGCAAAGAAATGCAGCCGTATTCGAATATCAGATGAAACAGATTCGAATCAGAATTTCAGGATTCAGATGCAAGCAGTTCTAAAACTAAACTAACAACTAAAACTATAAAAGAAATAGAAATAGAGATGAAACAAAGTTACTCAACAAGTTAAGCAGCTCTGTTGTTGAAGATGATGGTGAGATGTACTGCCAGTCAATGCTCCAAAGGCTCAAAACACCATTGCTTCTCAAAGTTCCCCGGCAACGGCGCCATAAAATTGTGCTTGTTCTTGTTTAATTACCTCACTTCAAGATAAAAGCTCAAATGAAAATTCAGATTATAAATTCAAAGTTAAAGAAAATGTTAAGTGAGGTAAGTCAAGACAAGTTTTCCCCCAAGTGCAAGGTGTGGTTGAAGCACAAAATAACTGGTAAATCCCAGGTCATTTCCACAGGGATCTAGGGAGCAATGAAGTGAATGACTCTAATGGAGATTAATTTGGCAAAACACTACTCACAGAAAAATGTAAAATAGAGAATTAAAATCTGATTTGGTTGGTTGATGATTTTGAACTAACTTTCCAAAAACAAAGTGAATTTAAACTAAAAGATTAAATGATAAAAAGGTTGAGCAAGGCAAGTTTAATACCAATCCAAATGAATTTCAAGTGCCAAGAGCTTATAAATTTACCAAATCAATTTGTACTGATTTTTGAAAAAAACTAATTTCAATTGAAACAAACCATGGATTAAACACTCAATGTGCATAACCTATTTTAAGGACAATAGGAGTTCTAATTCTAGCAACCCACATACAACAATGTCATGAGAGTTCTAAGTTAAGCAACACCTATGAACTCATCAATAGGATATACAAATTTGGATTAATCGGGTCTTGAATCAATGAGTTCTAAGACACCCAGCTGCAAATTGATTTAATAACCATAAAAACTCAAGGTAAATTCATGAAGTTCGGCCACTTGAGATTCATTGGAAGGGCATTACCCTTGCCTTGGCTCAAGAAAACTTAGCCGAGCATGTTGAAAAGAAGAAAAACAGAAATGGAAATCTGATTGGAAGACATTGCAATCTGAAATTGAAAGTTAAATGGATTTAGACTTCAAAATCTGATTACAGAAATTGGAATGAATTCAATGTGTAAATCTCCAAAACTCCAATGCTGAATTAAAATTCCAATAAAAAACTCTGAACTCTCAATGAAAAACTCTCTAAAACTCTCTCTACGAAATCTCCACAATCTCAGCCGAATGCCCTCTCTATCTTCTGTCGTGTGGGTCTCCTCCCACTTCTTTCTTCCTTCTCTCTCCTATCTCTTTTCTCTCTCCTCTAACCGAATGTTCCCTTCATGATGGCTTCTTCTCTCTCCTATATCTTTTCCTGATTTGCCCTCCCTGGATTGCAGATTACATCACGTGGGGAAGTTGGGGTCACATGGAATTCGTTGCTGTGAAGAAGCTCATATTCGAATACAGTAAACCCATATTCGAATACGATCCCCTGCTGCAGAAATTTCCAGAATAGTGATTCTGATTTCTTTGCACTGATTTCAACTGAATTTTCTTCTTCTTCTGAAATAGCTTCAATCCTTTGATGTGTTGTGCAGCATGCTTTCTTCTCAACATCCTCAATGTAGCTTAATTTCTTGTTCTTGTGATGGAAATCAACACACAATCCACTTTGGAGATATAGAGATGAAACCTGCACAAAACATAGATTTTATGTCTTTTTATGATGTGTGCAAGTGTAATTTGAATGTATAAACATGTATCAATTGATGTCCAATCAGTGTTGATGGTATTACTCAAGATAGGATAATTTCTACACTTGGTTTCTCTGTTGGTTTTCTTCCTGTGAGATATCTTGGAGTGCCTCTTATTTCTACTAAGCTTCGGGCTATGGATTGTCGTGTGTTGGAGGAGAGGATTATTCGTAGGGTGAAATGTTGGACTAATCAATTCTTTTCTTTTACGAGGCGTCTTCAGCTCATTCAGGCAGTTCTATTCAATATTCAGTCCTATTGGTGCTCTCATTTTATTCTACCTGCTAAAGTTTACAAATCCATTGAAGGTTTTCTTCGGTCTTTTTTGTGGAAAGGGACTTCTTTGGATAGACATAGTGCTAAAGTAGCATGGGAAGAGGTTACCAGACCTAAGGCAGAGGGTCGTTTGGGGATTAAGAAGATTAAGGATTGGAATATGGCCTATATGACCAGGTATATTTGGAAGCTTTGCTCGCCTGGTTCCACTTCTCTCTGGGTTAATTGGGTTAAGCAGAACTTATTGTGTAGGAATCATTTTTGGGTTGCAAAAGTCCCCTGGAATTGTTCCTGGACATGGAGGAAGCTATTGAAGCTTAGGGATAAGGTACGGCCTTTTCTTTCCCTTCAGGTTGGGAATGGTAATGATATTTCATTATGGTTTGATTCTTGGATGCCTTGTGGGCCTATTTGCTCTTCCTCTCAAGCCCGAGTTATATATGATTCTAGATTACCTAAGGATGCCTTGGTTAGTCGTATAATAGTGAATGGTTGTTGGAGTTGGTCGGTTGCAAATTCCAATGATTTAATTGATCTGAAGAAAGAGATGGAGATTATTCCTCCTCCAAATACAGCAAGAATGGATAAGTTATGGTGGGTTGATAATGGGAAATATGATTTTTCTGTGAAGCAAGTATAGCACTCTTTGAGAACCACTTACCCAGTTGTGCCTTGGCATAGAGTGGTTTGGTTCAAGCACCATGTTCCTAGGCATTTCTTTCTTCTCTGGTTGGCTTCTAAGGTGAACTTAGTTATACAGGATAGACTTTTATCTTTTGGTCTTGTTTCTCGTATGAGCTATTTGTTCTGCCGAGAACCATGTGAAGACCATGATCATCTTTTCTTCCGATGTGCCTTTACATCTAGAGTATGGCAATCTTTGCTCGCTTCACTTGACATGCATGATCCCTCCACTTCTTGGTTGGAAGTTCTTGTTTGGACGCATGCTTCTTTCAGGGCCATTCTCTACGATCTATAATTGGTAAGCTCTCCTAGGCAGCCACGGTTTATGTCCTTTGGAATGAACGTAACAAGAGGATCCATGAGAATTCATATATTGATGCAGTATCGCTGATTCACTCAATTAAAAGTCTGGTTCGACTGTGTTTAATGGGATGCCTGCAATTTCCTCTCACTATAGAGAATCGGCATTTGTTGCAATGATGGAATTTACCTGATTCTTTATTGATGTAATTCTTTTTGGGTATTGATTTATGGTTTAGGGGTATGCCCCTATGTAATTGTACTTTGAACGCCTATCTTTTAATATAATTTTATTTCACCTTTCAAAAAAAAATTGAGGGATTCCATTGTAATTAATACTTTTGTTATACAGGGGTATGCCCCTAAGATTATGTACATATTTTCCCCATTAATCCAAAATACTCTTAATTACCAAAAAAAAAAAAAAGTGCTTTGCTTTTTTTTTTTGGTAATTAAAAGTGCTTTGCTTTCTTCAAGTAGGAGCTAGGATTAGGGTTCAGTTGGGTCTCGCTTTGAATAGCATGAAGTTTGGCTTTGGCTTCAGCAACTTTAACAGAAATACCTCCATAGTACTTGGTATTGAAAGCCTTTAATGCCCCTTTGAGTGCCTTAAGTTTGGTGAATAACTTAAGCATTTAACTATTAAAAAATAAAGAATAACTCAAACATAGGAGTGCTAGAGACTTGGTAATTCCATGCCTCCTCTACTACTATAAGGAATTCTCTATGCTTGGTCCAATAATTGAAAAACTTGAAGGGCTTACTACCACCTTGAGCATTGGGCCGAATGTTAACCAAAGGAGGGCTGTGATCTAAGATACAAACCGTAAGGAAGAAAGCTTCTGATTTTTTTTTTGGTAGTTAAATATGATTTGGATTAATGGGAAAAAATAAAAAGTTTACATCGTCTTGGGGGCATACCCCCGTATTACAAGTTCAACCATCAATACAAGGTAGTTTCCTACTATTACAAAGGTCTATTTCCATAATTGGCACATTACCAAATTGGATAGCAATGAAGGAGGGCCTATAAGTGCTCGATTGCTCGTTAGTTCCTTCCAGAGTGCCTTCCGTTCTCACTTGTTTGAGCTAGAGCATGCTTAAACTTCGATTTTTTCTTCCTTTGACTTTTAGAGATCTTGAGTTCCCAATCATCAACAACTTGGTCATTAGGAAAAGAGGGAGCCTTGTCATTATTATTATTTTTCGGAGCTCCGAGTAAAGAAGGAGTGAAGTCCTCAATCTTCTGAATTGGGGAAGCTAGTAAGCCAGCTTTCATTTACTAGAGCTCTATCAACTTTGCTAAAGATTCCACATCCGTCATCTTGCTTATTACTCCATGTAAACAAGCATCCCAAAAATCTTAAATCAATTAACTCCATTGCTTCTATGCATTCATTGAAGTCTCGGACAGCAACTTTATCAATTCCCCTTCCTCCTCTTTTTTCATGTTCTTCTTTAACTACATTGAAATCACCCAGAATAATCCATGGAGTTGTGTTTCCAAACATGGCATAGTTAGCTTGAAGTTCTCTCCACAATTGCTCCCTATTTCCCCAGTCATTAGAAGCATAAACATAAGTAGCAAACAAATCAATAGTAAGCGCACTGTGGCTAATTACCAAAAAAAAAAGTGCACTGTGGCTAATGTGACAAAAGATGGATTGACTTGTGCTTGATATAACTTGAACATTGATAGATGAGGGATCCCACAAAATGATAATTCTTGCTGCCACATCATTCAAATGATTACCAACATAGCAAAAGGAGGAGTTTATGTATTTACAAATTTTATCAACATTGCTACTTTGAACTTTAGTCTCCAAAAGGCCAATTAGGCTAAGAGATGAGTGTTTGATCAACTTCTTAACTTCAGATTGCTTTATGGGGTAATTTAAACCCCTAACATTCCATGCAACAAAATTCATTGAGATGGAGAGGGTAAGGTGGAGGGCTTGGCTTGAAGGGCTTTGTGCTTTTGCATCATGGCATGTAACATCTTTGCTCTCTTCTTCTTTTGACTTCTTAACAATTGAAAGTCAGAGCTCTCGGCATCGCCATTCCGCTTTTGGTCTTTTTTTTTTTTTTTTGGTAAGTAAGTATGAGTTTGGATTAAAGGGAAAATAGGTACATTACCTAGAGGGCATACCCTCATTTACAAAAGATATCCACTATGATCTAAACATAATCTTAGGATATCCCATCTATTACTGTAATACCCAGTACTTAATTTTGGCCATTTTCTGTCTTACTTAGGGCTAATAAAATATTTAAATTAAAATTTGGTAATTTATATTATTTTATATTTTATTTTTAAAAATTTTTCTGGGTCGGGTTTGGTCCAAAATCAATATTTGGTTGGATAACTAGGTGGGACCCAACCTTTCTTTCTTTTTTTTTTTTTTACCTTTATTTCCTTTCCTTTATTTGATTAGGTTTTCTTTGGTAGAAGGGGCTTCTTTGTTTTTTTTTTTTTTTAGGCCGTGGGGGTTCTAGAGCGCACGGGGAGAAAGAGAAGAGAGAGAGCGGATAGAGAAGGGAAAGAGAGAGAGAGATCTGGGAAGAAGGAGGGTAGATCTAGATAGATTCCGATACCGTGAACGCCGTGGTAGTGTCCGTTTTGCGTGATTTCGCTCGTGGTGGGAGAAATCGACGCCAAAAGCTTTGAGGCCAAAACAAAAATTCCTCTATTTCTTCTTTCTTCTTCAGATCTGAGGTAAGTAGGACCTATATTCGTGTTCTATATGTTGTAAGGAACATTTTGGTGTATTTATATGTTTGTTTCGGTGAAGTTTTATGAGATATATATATATATATATATATGCACGAGTGTATATATATATATGTATGTGGGTTTTGAATTTTTCTGACTTTTGAGCCATCAAAATTGTATAAATGATATGTCAAAATTTTAGGATAAATTTCTATATGTTCATTTTGTATTGAAGTGATTAAATTTAGACTGACAGTGTGAATTCTGTTCGAAATGGGATGCCAGCGTCGGGGATTGTTTACTGGAAGCAACTAGAAAAGAAAAAGAATAAGAAAAAGGAAAAAAGAATAAGAAAATAGTTAAAAATATTACCATTTGGGCCCAAAGATTTTAGATAATCACAAATTGACCCCTAAAATTTTAGATAATTGTAAAATGGCCCCCAAAAGTTTTAGATAATTACAAAGTGACCACCAAGAGTTTAAATAATTACGAATTGAACCACAAAGGTTTAAATAATTACAAAATGTCCCCTAAAGTTTAGGAAAATTACGATTTTTACCCCTAAAGAATTGGGGAGAATAATAATGTTGCCCCCTAGAGTTATGGGTAATTATAGTTGATGTCATGGCATTCAAATGATGTTAGAAATAAAAGTGTAAATTTTGAGATTTTAAGGTAGGATTGAGCACGTCATGTACATTGAGGTTGAGGTGATATCATTTAGTCCACGTTGAGGACATTGAATTGCCGTGGGTGCTATATTTATATTGTGACGTGCTGAGGCACGAGTTATATATATATATGTGGATGGTATCCACGATTTGAGAAAAATGAGAAAATGAGGTTTTAAAAATATCAAATGATCTCCAGGCAATATATATAAAATTAAAGGGTAGTTAGTGGAGATTGGACATTAACATCAAGGTGAGATATTATGAGATTTTTTTGGACTATGGCCGAATCCTGCTTGAGATAAGCGGATGCCTGCCAAGGGGTGTAACCTAAATCCCTAGCAGAAGGATCAGGGGGTGTAACACGGTTCCCCTGGATCTTACATAATTACATTGAGATAGTGGGATTGTAACATATATTGAAGAGAGGTATGGGTTATTCTATTGATCATGAGTTTGGTTGTGAAATAAGCGATATGAATTAAGAACTACAGTGACTTGATTCCCGAGATGGGATATGTAGGCAACTCAGAGTAGAATAGCCTGAGTCCGGTCTTAATCTTGAATAATTATGAATGAGAGAATTTCGTCGTATTGCATTACATAGATATTATTTTTATCATGTCCACATTACATTGCATTATCTCATATATACATTTTCACATATATTGTTTAGTTGTTATCGTTGTGTTATATTACTTGCTTAAACTTGTTCATTTACACACACTAGCACAGTTCTACTTACTGAGCTGGTTAGCTCACTCCGTTTAAATTACATGTGATTCGGGTAGGCCAGGAAGTAGCCACTCAGGGTTGAATTGATATTGATAATCAGTCTGTTGTAATATTTTAGTTATGTTTAAATGTTCGTATTCATAGTGTGTAACCCAGGGCGTGGGTTCTAATGTCAAACCATATATGTATAAGATTAGTTTATTGTTGGAAAGATCAATGTGACTGTATAAACCCTAAATTTAGCCACTGGGGTGTGGCCTTGAATTAGTCATGATTAATGATGCTTTATTTTATATGGGAATACAGAACGTATTTAGTGCTTGATAGTAGCTATTGAAGCAAAGACTTAGTTTTGGAACAGGTTTATATTTAATTTATTTTGTTTTCATATTCCCATGCCGTCCGTCCCGGACAATTAAGTTAGGGGCGTGACAATTACAAAGTTTTTTTTTTGATAAGTGTAATTTTGGATTACGGGAAAAGAAAAGTACATCGCCTAGAGGGCATACCCTCGTTTACAAGAAATCTACTATTTTTTTTTTGGTAAGTACAAGGAATCTACTATTATCTACTCATAGTTCTTTTGCATAGTTTTGCATTATAAGATTTTTGCATTATTACATCATCACTTTTATTCTAATTTCCTTCTTGAGTTCCAATGAGCTTCCTTACTTCTTCTTCTTTGTCTTCTTCTTTTTTTGACTCTCAGTTAACACACTTTCCCATTTGCTCACTTCAGCTTCAACATCAATTGGGGTGGGAGCTGTGTCAAGGGGGCTTAGTATTTTAGGTGGGCAAATTTGGAGTTCATTGACTGCTTTTTGGACTGCTAAAGGAGTAATAGGTAGTAGTTCCTCTTCTTCTTCTTACTGAGTAAGGCAGCTGAATTGGTTGTGTGTTTCATAAGTTTTGGTATTATGTGCTTCCTATTGCTTGCTCGGGGTTGAGGCTTCAATGGGTTCGACCAATGCTTTCTTGGGACTCAACAACTTCTTTGAATTCTCCTCAATCATAATCTTGGGTTGATCAACTAGGGATTCTTCTGCTTGAGCCTTATTTTTTGAGTTCTCTACAGGTCTAAAGATGGGTCTCCACTGCTGGTTAGTGTTTTTTGGGCATTGATTGCCTTTGTGTCCAAATCTTTTGCAAGTATCACAGATAGCGGGAATCCATTCATATTCCACAGCTTGCTTAAAAATCTGTCCATCAAAATCTACAATTTCAATGAATGGGGGGAATTCAGCTTGCTTGTCCACCTCCACACATACTCTTGCATATGCAATTCTTTTCTATTACAAAGTTCTATATTTGCATCATGCACTTTGCTCTAGCTTCTCGTTCTCGGCTTTCACCGCATTAAGGTCCCCTAGTTCACACTGCTAGATTCATTTGATGTGTTGTTGGGAAGGGGACTTGGCTTTTGAATCCTTATTCCTTTGAGCAAGAGCATGCGTAATCTTTGCCTTCTTTTTCTTTTGACTTTTGGACAGCACTTGCTCCCATTTGCTAGCTTCAACTTCAAAAGCATTTGGGGTGGAAACTTCATCTTGGTGGCTAGAATAAGTCTCCTGATCAGTGGCAGCATTATCTTCAAATGAGTGAGTTTCTGGGTCACCATCTTCTTTTTTTTTTTTTTGGTAAGTCACCATCTTCTCTTTGCTGTTTCTTCCAATTGTGATCATCAACTTCACCTTGAAACTAGACAGAAGAGATTGCTGTTTCTTCCAATGAGTAAGTTTGTGGGTCACCATTAGATTGCTCAAAATTTCCTTCCAAAACATCAAACTTGTTGGCCATTACAATAGTTGGAGAAACTGTCATTAGGTTTTGCTTAGGAGGATGGCAATCAACACTAGGAATCTACTTACCAAAAAAAAAATCAACACTAGGAATCATTTCTTGGGCATTCTTTGGTCTCCATTCCTGCCCCACAATCCTAGGACATTGATTAGTGCCATGGTTCAAGATCTTGCAGTGCTTACAAAGCCTTGGAACCCATTCATATTCAATCGGCTAGAGTAAAGTATTACCTTTAATATCATGAATTTCAATGTTTTGAGGTAAATCAATTCTTGGAGAGACTTCAATGCATAGCTTTGCAAAGGCCAGGCGCTGCTTTGTAGCAGTCATACGATTTGTAAACAATGGTTTGCCAATGGTACTTGCCATTTTGCTAAGAACTTTGGAAGACCACAAGTGTAATTTTAGGTGAGGAAAACGAACCCAAATAGGAATAGATTTCAGCTCATCACTGTCATAATTATAACATGGAGGCCAAGGCTTGAGAATCAATGGTTTATCAAAATAGCTCCATGGCGCAGCTCAAGGACTTGCTGCTTAGTTTCTTTATCTTTGAAATCAAATATGAACACTCCAGCTCTTAGGATAAATAAATCAATTTGCCCAAAAGCTTTCCTTCTTTTTTCCACGTACTGTTTCATCATCTTGAAGGCAGGCTTTGCTCCAATGACATACACGATCAGAGCATTATTCCATCTCTTAGTTCCTTTTGCACTTGGTCTAATTCAATAGAGATGTTTGGAGTTGAACCATTCAATGCTTCCAGTCCAGAAATGTATTCAAGTTGCAGGCCATTACTTTTAAGTCTGTTACTACTAAAAATATTAGCCCACGACGGGCTGGTTTCTTTCATGGAAGGGAAGTTAAGGTCATGGTTTGCGCCCTATGGGTGAGTTGAGAGCTTCTCTCTCTAGAGTTTTCTCTCTCTAAAATTTTCTAGCCTACAATCATGGGGAAAGCATCTCGGCTAAGAAAGAATTCAACTACCAAGTTAACTCTTAAGGAATTTCATGCAAGTTTGGTTAAAGAAAAGTTGGTCAAGAATGGCAGCCCAAGTGTCCAATTTAATTTATCAGATTTTGAAGATGATGGGTATGAAGTTTATGGAGTCCATGATGGAGGTCCCAACTACAACATCTTGTCCAATAGAGAACTCACGGGCCCCTCCACTGAGATGAAAAACCAGCAAAAACCGTGGTGGCCATCAAGCAAAGCACAAGTAGAAGAGCAAACTCCAGAAGCTATGGCAAAGGCTGCTGATAGATTGAAGTTGCTCAAGGCTAGTTCTACTCCAATGGACCTCATTTCGCAAGAAGTTAACAAGGTGAAATCAGATGCTTTCAGAGAAAACAAAAATCAAGCTGCAGCATCCCACAGGTGCACCCAAAAATCACCCTCAAGAGTAGTAGAAATGAAGAACATTGGAGCCTCCCTTCCAATCTGTGAAGCAAGAAATGACCAGTGTGGGGAGAAGACATCAATAGCCCGTGAAGCCAAGATGAATGTAGTAGGAAATGACCCGTGCGGGAAGAAGAAATCAATGTTTCATCCGTTCATTTCAATTGATTCATGTGGTCGTGATGCAGAGACGATGGAAGATGAAGGAAGAAGCCGGCTTCAATCAAGCTCACGCGGGATTTTCCCTGGACAAACGGAAGATAACAATGAGAATTCACAAGGGACCGGCCCCACCATTGCTCCAAAACGTTATTTGAACTTTGGTTCAAATGCTAGTGGTGGGTCCCCCTTTGCCATTCCATGTGCAGCCGTGCAAGGAGATAATGGAGAAAGCAATTGTCTTGCGGGTAAAAGCTCAATACCTCGGCTAAGTCAAACTTTACTGCCCAAGGCCACTAATTTGTCAACCCATCTGCCTAAATTGTCAAGCTATCTTCCCGCCCAGGAGGATGACCAAATTATTGTTGATTTTTATAGCATAGAGTTGAGAAAAATATCTCGAATAGAATGATAAGTTTTTTAAAATTTTCTTCTGATGCATAACGGAAGCACTTTCTTTCAGCGATTCAGCCTTCTAGAGATATTCTCAAATTACCTCTCTCTAGATGGATGTGTGTGCTCACTTAATTCAGATCACTTAGCTCATTAACATATAAAAAATATTTATAGAGAGAGATACATAGTTTGTATCAGAGAAGATCTCTAACTGTAGAGATTATCTCTTATTTACTCTCACACATATCTTATCTATATATATATCATCTTAATATATATTTAGAAAATATAGTATTTTGAGAAAATCTCCCAATCATATCATCTTATCTAAATACATATTAATTATCTATAATATTATTTCATAAATGAATTATAAATAATTAGTCAATTGAACCTGGCCCATCAAGATAAAATTGAGTTAGCTTGGAGACTGAAGGCCTATAGATTCCTAACCCCAACTTAAAAGATATTTGGGCTTTATCATCTCATGACAACCTATTATCTCTTAAATTAACCTAGGGTTATTCCACTAAAAGCCCTGAGCTGTATTCTAGTAGTCCATGTTGAAATTCATTTAATTAAAACAACTTTTAACAAAATGAATTTTGGTTTTAGACCAATAATATCAACTTAATTAACCCTCCATTATAAGCTCATAATTAAGTTAGGCTAAATGTCAAACCCCTTAATTACATATTTAACCATAAGTCATTATTTATCTATATTTTGATCATTCTCAATATTTTCATATTTGTAAACAATTTACAAATAAATATTGTTATTCAATAAACAATTTACTGAATAAACTGCGGCCACAGATTTAATGATCAAAAAGATAAATAGCTTAGGTGAGCGTATCAAAATGAATTCCATATTGTAAGTATATGTTCCCACGATTCATAAAATTAAATGTCCAAGTTATCGAGATTTTGACCATTAATAAAATCTCACTCCGTGATAACTCAAATAGACTTAATTTATGAATGTGAGTCTATTACAAACTCAGGATTAAAGTTTATTAAGTTTATTAAAGTTTATGTAAATTATGACTAAAGACATTTATTAACCAAATCATAATTTATAACGATCCTTTCAATATGTACATCACATATACATACTAACTTTCCTATTCAAAGTCACCACTTTAGTGATCAAGATAAATCACCCCATTAAGAAGTAGAAAAGTTACAGTTTTAACATAATGAAATGCCCGTTTCATTAATTAGCTGTGAATTTATTTTTATTTATAAAACTTGTGATTTAAATCTTTTTGTATTGGCATCTTATGCATAATACTTAAATCACATACTTTATAAATAAGAGACAATAGTGTATGTTTAAATAAATAAATATTTTATTTTAACCAGAAAAATAAATTAAAAGAAGTGTCATTACAAAAACATGCTTTCAAGGGCACCAAAAGAAAATAAATCTAACAATTATGGGGCTGTTTGGCCTCCAATTAAATATCAAAATTTATCAAAAATTACACAAAATTTATACTTTTTTTCAATTAAATTTTACCACATATCACATTAATATTAAATCTTTGTACTTTTTAACTAATTTTTTTCCAACCAAGCACCCCCTATAAAATCATAAGAGAGACTGGGGCCCGCGTTTGACTATGTAGCCACTCCAATTGCTACTTCATGTACAGCCGTGCAAAGAAACATTGGGGAACCAATTAGCCCATTGGGTAAAGAGCAAAGGGAAGGAATTGTTCCACGTGCGATTGAAGAACCCAAGGGTGATGATGCCGTAGCAAGCCATCCCTCGGGTATATGCACAACGAGTTGGCTGCCAAGTAACTTTCAATCCGCATCATCAAACCAAGGGGCCCGCAATGCTAATGGAACCGAATAAGTTCTCTTGGTCCAATTTAGTTGGTTCACAAGAACAAATTAAGCCCACTAAGCTTAGACATTTTTTTTTTGGTAAGTATATATATATATATATTTTAATATCTCAAATTTTGAAATTTTGTATTACTTTCTTTTTTTCTTTATTTTCTCTTTTTTTTTCCAAGCATTTATTTCACCAATTTTCAATTCAAAATTAATTGTATTTTCATTCTAATTTTTTTTCTGTTGCCAATATTTTGTCAATTTTAAAACTTTGTCTGATTTTGTTACATTACATAAAAATAAATTATTTTATTCAAATATTTTATTAAAATAAGTTATTTTAATAAATAATATAATTAAATTCAATAAATGAAATTAATTATATAAATTAATATAAATTATTTTTAACAAATAATAAAACAAAATTAATTAATTTAATTTAATAATTAATTATTGCTAAAGTATCTAAAATAAATATCATAATTAATTTATTTAATTTAATAATTAAATTAATTTATATAAAATAATTAATAATTAAATTACATTAATTTTTAATTTAATTTAATTTAATAATTATTATTAAATTATTTTAAATAAATATCATAATTAAATTAAATTATTTATGATTTAATTAATTTAATTTATATAAAATATATTTTATTAAATTATTTTAATAAATAATTAATTTAATTTAATTTAATTAATTTAAAAATAAATAATTTAATTTAATAATTAATCTAATTTAATTATTTATTTGATATGAAATATATTTTATTAAATTATTTTTAAGAAATAATATAATTTTATATATTTTATATTTATTGAATAAAATGATTTTAATAAATAATTTACTATATTAATTTAATTAATTATATTAATTAAACTAAATTAATATAAAATATATTTTATTAAGTTCTATTAATTTTTTAAAACTAATAAAATCAAATATTTTCTAAAATAAAAAATTAATAATTATAAACAAACTTACATTTCTAAACGCAGTTTCAATTTTCATTTCAGAAAAAAATAAACGGCAACAGAAAAATAATAACAAAAAAACGACAGCGTTGTCAAACGGGCCCATCAAAATTAAAATCAATAGTTTTATAAATATTTTGGGAGTTAGAAAAATTGCAGTCTAAGAAACCTACTTGGCAATCAAAATGAATTAATTTAGGTTAATTTTGGTAACAAAATAAGTTTTGATTTTTAGAAATTAAATTATTGATGTTTAAAAAATATAAAAGAAATATTCCATAAAAATTAGCATAGGATGTGAAATCATAAAAAACAATTCTTCTTTTTTTTTTATGAGCGTTTCATTAAATTTTTTGGGTAACTTTTAAAGATATTATTTTTTTTTTGGTAAGTAAGTATATTTGGATTAATGAGGAAAATATGTACAATGTCTTAAGGGCATTCCCCCGTTTAAATTACAATAGGATCCCCCAGCTACTACAAATATTGACATTTTCCTCTAAATCTTTAATAACAGGAAACTTAGAGAACTTGATTCTAATTACATAAGCAATGCTTTGTATTAAAGTAGCAACCAAGAAGGTAATACCCTTGAAGATCCTTGCATTCCTCTCTTGCCATAAATGATAGACTAGTGCAGCCCAAGTAAGCTTTCATAGTCTGCTAGCAAAACTCTTCTCACTGAATTTCCTTGTAGCCCATAAAATTTCATTCCCCCAAGATTGAGTAGCTTTGGTAAGAAGGCATCTCCTTAAGACCAATTCCCTTAGTTCGGCCGAGAAGTGGCATTGGAAAATAAATGCTCCATGGATTCAGGGGCTTGCCCACATAGCACACAGTTGGGATCTATGCTCATACCCCAAGCTAACATTTTATCTTGAGTGTTGAGTCTCCCTCTAATTGCAAGCCACAAAATTAATAAACTCGTGTCTAGGAATATGGTTTGGGAACCATAATAAATGATGCCATGTTACCTTGGGAGCTTTGCACCGAATTGAATTCCATGTTGCCGCTGTTAGATTTATATTTCATTAGTGCCCTTGAAAGCATATTTTATATAATGACATTTTATTTTAGTTTATTTTTTTGGATATAATAAAATATTTATTTATTTAAGCATACATTCATGTCCCTTATTTATAAAGTATGTGATTTAAGTATTGGGTATAAGATGTCAATACAAAAAGATTTAAATCATAAGTTTTATAAATTAAAGTAAATTCACATCTAATTAATGAAACGGGTATTTCATTATGTTAAAACTGTAACTTTTCTACTTCTTAATTGGGGTGATTTTTCTTAATCACTAAAGTGGTGACTTTGAGTAGGAAAGTTAATATGTATACGTGATATACATATTAAAAGAACTGTTGTAAATTATAATTTGGTTAGTAAATGTCTTTAATCATAATTTACATAAACTTAATAAACCTTAATCTTGAGTTTGTAATGGACTCACATTCATAAATTAAGTCTATTTGAGTTATCACGGAGTGAGATCTTATTAATGGTCAAAACCTCGATAACTTATAGATTTAATTTCATGAATCGTGGAAATATATACTTACAAGATAGAAATCCATTTTGATATGCTTACCTAAACTATTTATCTTTTTGATCATTAAATCTGTGGCCACAGTTTATTCAATAAATTATTTATTGAATAACAATATTTATTTGTAAATTAACTATCAAAAAAAATATTTACTTGTAAATTGTTTACAAATATAGAAATATTGAGAATGATCAAAATTTAGATAAATAGGGACTTATGGTTAAATATGTAATTAAGGGGCTCGACATTTAGCCTAGCTTAATTACGAGCTTATAATTGAGGGTTAATGAAGTGGATATTATTGGTCTAAGACCAAAATTCATTTTATTAAAAGTTGTTTTAATTAAATGAATTTCAACATAGACTACTAGAGTGCAGCTCAGGACTTTTAGTGGAATAGTCCTGGGTTAATTTAAAAGATAATGGGTTGTCATGAGATGACAAGGCCCAATTATCTTTTAAGTTGGAGCTAGGCACCATGGGCCTTCAGTCCCCAAGCTAGCTCACTTTTATCTTGATAGGCCAGGTCCAATTAGCTTATTATTTATAATTTATTTATAAAATAAATTATAGATAATTAATATACATTTAGATAAGATGATATGGTTGGGAGATTTTCTCAAGATACCAGATCTTCTAAATATATATTAGGATGATATATATATAGATAAGATATATGTGAGAGTGGATAAGAGATAATCTCTAGAGTTAGAGACTTCTCTGATACAAACTCTATCTTTCTCTCTCTATAAACATCTTTATATATATTAACAAGCTAAAAGATTTGAAACAGTGACCACACACATCCATCTAGAAAGAGAGAATTGAGAATAGTTTGGAAGGCTGAATCGCTGAAATAAGGTGCTTCTGCTGTGCATAAAGAAAAATTTAAAGAGTTCATCTTTCCATTTCAGGTATTTTTCTCAACCATATGCTATAAAAACCAACAGTCGCGGCTTGGTAAACTTCATTCTTTGATGCAGTCCATAGGAACTTATCTGGGGCTTGAGGATCCGGTATGTCGTGAGGGGGAAACACATCCACTATCTCTCTTAATTCCTAAGTGCACGGGTAAGGCCATTTCCACTTCCCATTGAGTATTATTTGTGACACTCTTGCATTCTTGGGTAAAGATATTATCTTTATTCATAAAAAATACAACAAAATGTTTTTAAGTGAGTGAATCGACATATTTGTTAAAATATATATAATTTTTTTTTGTATGCATGCGATTGAGTCGTTTTGGTTTATTTTATTTTTTTTATGAATGTAAATAATGTCTAAAAACTACTAAGAGTAAAAAATAAGAAATAAAAAACATTAAATTTTAGTAAATAAAGTCATATAAAATTAAAAAATAAAAAAGATAGCTTCTTATTTGTTACCAAATTAAACCTAATTGCTAACCTTTTACTATTATAAATTTCTATTCAATTCCTTACAACTTAACCAAAATTTATTAATTTAAAATTTCATAATTTCAGATATAATTAAAAGAAGTAAAATATAATAGAACGACATTTAAATCTTGTACATTAGGATTAAAGTTAATAATTTAAATATAAGATAAACTCGATACGAATATGATAGAAAGAACTTATAAATCTAAACACAATGTAAAATTATTATAATTTAATTTAATTTTAAAATATTTAATATAAAAAAATACGAAGACCTCTAATTTTTTTTTTTTTTTTTGGGTATTGGAACGGTTTCAAAATTGAATTAGTTTGAACTTCGGGCACAGAACATCTAAGGGCCTGTTTGGTGTGCAAACATTTGCTGAAAATCTCTAAAAATCTCTATAAATCTCTGTTAACTTTATATCACATCAACTTTCTCTCTCACTGCAGGCAGTACGAACTTTTTTCAAACCACAATTTATCTCAATTTATCTCATTTTTTCTTACTCCAAACAACCCCTAAATAGCCGTTAAAACGCACCGAGCAAACCCTATGCCCCCCGGGGGGCCGCTGCCGTCTTTCTATTTCTCGATTCATCGTCGCTGACCTAGGTTCACTCGAATCAGCGAATTCCAGCTGCTCAATTTCATGAGAATCAGCAAAATTTGCTGGTCTAGGGTTTACTCGATCGCGAATTCGAGCTCAAATTTGGGATGATTTTTCCCAAACCCTAGAATTTACTCGAAGACGTGGAGGGCTATCTGGAGGATCTCGCAGCACCCCCAGATTCATGGAAGGTCGCGGACTTGGAGGCAAGAGCCAGCAGGTTGATGCTATCCTCCTCCTCCTCCTCTAATAAGGACCCCTTCTTCTCTGAATCCGCCATTGTCATCGTCCTCTTCGTCGAGCTCTGCTTATCACGAGCTCACCAATGGTTCAGCTTCGTCGTCGGTCGTTGGAGCTCAGAAGCTTGGGGGTGTTTCCGAAGACGTTATTGATTCGGTCGATCAGTTTCTTCACGAAGCTTTACAGAACCCTTGGGAGAGGCTTCCAGGTAACGTCCAACTTTGGATTCTGTTTGGCTCGTAATTGTTTTTTTTTTTTTTTTGGGTAACCCAGAATCTCACCAGTTTATTATTGTAGTCCTCAACATCAACGAGTCGCGTAGGGTAAGGGTCGCTCAATACCCCCACAAACAGGCTTGCAATTGATTGTTTATTTGTCTTCTCAGTTAATGGGACTTTAGGATTTTGTGCTAATGTGGTTGATCATTGCCGTGACTATAGTCATATTGTTAACTTTTGGTTGTTTGTATCTTGTACTTGTTGTTAATAATCTATTTGCTGCAATTTTGTAGGCTGGTTATATAGTGGTATGGCTTGGTTGCTGCTGCTTGATATATGTAGGCATCCAGGTATGGTTCCCTGGAGTATGGTATGGATGCTTGTTTTTAGAGACGTTAACTGTGCTTAAATAAAAGAAAATCGTTGAAATATGGGGGGACAAAGGAAGTATAAGTAATTATACTATGGAATTAACAGAAATTTAACAACCCCCTGCGCGCATTTGTGGGTAAAAATTTGGTGGTGGCATGGGCTTCTTGGATTTGTGAATGTTCATAAAAAAATAAAGGGCTTGGAGATAGTTATGCTAGGAAAGAAAAGGTTGGAGGGCCACTCCACAGCCAATAAATATGATCTGTGGTTTGGCGTTTGGATGAGCATTAAGGTTTGAGATGTTTGGTGTAGGAGTAATAAAAGGAAAACACAAGTTCTGTTTGATAGGAATTTTTTGGTTAGAGTTGATGATTACACGAAGACTGGCAGTAGGTACCTTCACATTTTCCTTGCGATGGAGAACTAGTTCTTGTTTTCTTTTTTTTTGGGGGGGGGGGGGGAGGATAAGTACAAGTTCTTGTTGTTGTAAGTGTATTTGCTTCTCTAAGGGGAAGGTTTGTTAAATATTCTATGGGAGCTTAAGAGTTCGTTGACTCTAGTTTTTAGCTGGGTTGTAATCTTTATGACTTTAGGTTTTAGATTCTTTGTCCAACCATGTGTTATCATAATTTTTAAAAACTTTCTCCCATTTCTTTTATTGCTATTCAGAGGGGGGTTTGTTCTAGACGGTTGATGGTCAATGCATGGTTTTAAAAATTTTTAAAACACAGGGCTCCTTTTATAAATTTCGCTTTTTTCATGTTCATCAAGTTAATTTGAACTTTACTTTTGTTTCGGATGAATTTTTAGTATTTTGATAAAAAAGTACAACATTCATGGTAGTTGTATATCTGCTTATGATTATTGACCGAAATGAAGAATGGATACTTGGTAATGGATTTGTAGTTTAAAAAATATGCTTTGATGCTTCATTCTTTTTAAAAAAAAAAAAAAGAGAAAAATCTGTTAAAACCCTTTCTTGTAGTTATAGGTAGCTCAATCCCTCTCTCTGTGTTTGGGTGTCATTTTATAATGTTCCCAATCTATGCGCTCTGCATCCCCACTTCACTACCATTTAGTTATTGTGCATTTGTTTCTCTGGGATACCTAAGCTTGTGCTTCCATCAATTCCGCAAGATGTGTTAGATAACTTGAGGGATAGTTTTGATGAAGTTCAAGGAAATAATAACTTTACTTTTATTGAAAGAACAAAGAGACTAAATAGCATGCCAAAGAAGGCAAAAGACATCTTATGGTGGCCATTTACTCAACACTAATTTATACCTAAAGCATATGTTACAGTAATAGGTTCCCATATTGGTGAGCACTTTGCGGTTCACAAGGTTCATATTTATTTTCCATTCCAATTGTTCTAAATATATTAGATCAGTCCCAATTTTTAGTTCGTTAGTTCAGTAGTTCATTTTGTTTTCTAGTACTTCATGCTTTCAATTTCAATTCTAGTTTAGAATTTTGTTTACAGTCTTCAAGTTCAGGTGCAGTTTTTTTAATTCTTACATTTACTTTCTATCTTTTATTTTCCTGCTCTTGATTTATTTTTGTAAAAGCATATTAGGTAGATTTAGGAGTTTGTTTCACATGGAGATGAAAAATTATGATCCTATCTATGCCCAGAATTTTGTTCCATTGATTTTAATGTAGAAATTATTTCAGAATTTTTAAATCAATTATTTAAGTTAAGGTTTTGAACATTTGAAAACTATTAGAATCGACAGGTTTGTTGTGAGCTTGCATTTTTTACTTCGATTTTGTTTTCAATTATTTAACCATTGTTTTTGATGGATAAATTAGGAGGGCTTGCGAATTTGAACTCTAAATGCTCTTTCATGTAACAGATAATTGAAAATGTGTACAGAAAGAATGTAAAAACTAGTCATGGTTTATTTGTCTTCATAATAAAGCTTGATTTGTTTTTGCTTAATTTTAACTTCACTTGTTCCTTTTGTCTTTTTCTTTGTATTAAATCATTGATCCTAACAGAGGAATTAGGGGCCTTGCAAATGCCAATTTGGCTTTATTATATGATTAGGGTGGAAAGTGCTAAAAGCAATGTAAAAACTAGTGCGCTTTGTTTACTTTTCCTTTCCTTTTATTTTATTTCTTCTATTTTGACAAGTGTAATAACTAGTCTACTTTGTAGCTAAGTAGAAAGTTTTTGATGTAGTATATACAAATATTCTTGTCTTTGTAATGCTATAACTTATTTGTTGATATCAAAATAAAATTATTCTAAGAACAAAATAGGTAAATGAGGAATCAATTTTTAATATATACACACAACAGCCAAATGGAATATGGGCCTATTGATACATTTGGTTAATTGCGATGGCCATTAAGGCCTAACGACTTAATGAATCTATAATTTGTAAAATGACAATATTATATTCACCAAAATAGTAAAATGGGTGCACATGCACAATTGGAAAGGAGAAAATGTTGTTTCATAAAAAATGGTGTATATCATTATTTGATTAGTTGGTTGATGCTGATTAATTGTCAATAATGTTCTAGGTCATTAGGGAATATAGGTGCTAAGATTCAAATAAGTAAGAAAGTTAGTGGGAAGTTGTTAAGTTACAATCACTCAGGAAGGTACCAGCTAATAGGAAATTATTAGATGTTACAAATAGTGAGGAGTAACTTGTTGGTTATTTTTTACATCCATAAAATATGTATTGAGGCATTCAGAGAAAATGGTCCAACACCACTAATACAACTATATTAATTTTAAGCATTCTCTTTGATTTTCGGTCACTCTAGTTAATTTACCTTTCTTTGTACATTTTATTTCAATGCAATTAATTTAATTTATAGTCATTTCAATTCCCTTACATTTTTTTTTTTTACTTTCTATGTCTTTTCTAATTTGTTTACTTTCAATGCCATTTGATTTCATGCATCTTTTAGTTTGGTAATTTTCATCCCCGAAGTGACGACTCAAAATGGAATTATATCTACACCATCACTAGAGCTGTATTTTCATGGAAAAATTGACAAATTTGAAACCCCTGCACAAAGGCAAGTACAACTCCTGCCTCTAGCATGCGGAGACGGATAAAATCATACACTTTACGACAAATCCCCGGCTATAAAGTTTTGACAATAAATAAATGACAGCACTCGCACCTAATTTACCAAACGCTTTGCTCGAATCCATAATGCATTGATCAATTAGAAGACCCTTCACAAGCATATGGTAATGTGCTACACACCTTCATGGACACACAGCAAACCACACACTAACACACGGTGACACACCAAACACCTTCACCGACACCAGTGAAAACCTTGAACTTGTAAAATGATATGTTTTATGACTAAATGTTTGACAAAAATCTTTCTTTGAAGCTCTCTTGTATTCTTGATTGATTTTGTCTAGAAACCCTAGAAAACCCTATCCATATAAGTAACAAAATCTTAGTTTGAATAGGAAATTGAAAAGAATCGGAATCGGAAATTGAAAAGAATTCCTATCAAGTATCTAGTGACGATGTTCAGCAATTTCCAGGCTGCAAGCAATGAGTTCCCAGATAACAACAGTTTGCTGCAACATCCAACAACCAAGGTGCGAGCTTCCATCAAATAGGCTACTGTAATTCTTCGTAGGTGATCAATTTGAACAGCTCCAAGCAATTCCAAAGCCTAAAACTAAGTTAACTTAGCCTATTTCTATAGATACAAGATTTAGAAGATTAGAAAACTTCTGAAAGACTAGGGAACTTGCTAATACTATATTTCCTTAATTGACATTAGGAGACAAGTCATCGATGTCCTATTAATATTACAACTTAATATTTCCTAGGTAATTATAATCCAAATCCTATTAAGTTTTGGAATTACCATCCGTATTGGTCTAGGAGTCACAATCCTATTTGGTCACGGAATTTTCCAACATAGGAATTTGGACTTAATTGTTATTGTTATAATTGCATGGTAAACTACAACATTAATTATATAATTTCTATGATGTCTAGAATTGTATCTTTATATCCTATGCTTATTTATTTTAGATATATATTTTCTTGATTCTCTCTTATTTTCTTTTGTGTGTTTAAAATTTTAAATGTTCAATTTATATTTGAATAATGGAAGAAACCAAGTAAACTTTTTTTTTAAAGGTAAAGTAATCTATATTAAGAATTAAAAGATGCAAAATTTAAGGGGCATTAAAGTAATCTATATTAAGAATTAAAAGATACAAAATTTAAGGGGCATATTCCCTTATATTTACATTCCAACCATAACTATATCCATACAATCATAGACTATCAAAGGAAAGAGCAACATAATTGCATCTAATCATAGGAAGAACCCACAGCCAATATTCATGTTCCTAGTGTATCCAATATTTATGTATTTAGGGGATATATATGTAGTCGAGGTTCCTTCTACAGTATTTATTATATGTGTATATAGTATGTGTGTAAATACGAAGAAGTGACAACCCATTTGGGTGTGTCAAACATTTTAGTAAATCCTATCCAAAACTATTGGTCTTATTTGCATGGTATATTTGTCAGGACACTAAGAATTTTTTTTTTTTTGGGGACCATATATTTTAGAGACTCGAAAATAAAGCTAACAATTTTTTATCCTTGTGTTATGCTTAATGTTGATGTTACAAGGAATAATACTATCAACAAGGAATAATACAAATGACCATTACCAAGTCAATTGAAAATATTTTGCTACTTGTTCACACTTTACATATTTTACTACTTGTTCTTGGTCTCCATTACTTTCTTACTGACCATGTCATTTGAATATTAGCTGAAGTGTTTCTTTTATTATCTTCACTTGTTTAACCTGTTCACTGACGTACTGTCATTTTTCTTAGATGATTAGATGATCTATGCATAAATTATAACTGGGGAGTCATTCTATTGTTTAAAAAATAACATGGAAGGAGGAGTTATTGTCAGTGTTCTCATCTTGGGATCAAGGAGTTATGATTTGTGCCAGTTTCTTTTGTTCATTTTCATTTTAAATCTTTTCTAATTGTTTTCTTATCTTTTTATTTTTTTTTATTTCTTTGTTCTCGACTTTGGAAATATTGACTAGTTTGATTGTTCAAGCAAACTGCTTATAAGTGATGGTTTTCTCACTTTTGGAGGCATATTTGAAATTCACATGAGTAATTCAATTTACATATCGTACATTTCAAAATCTTCTCATTCGTGATTCTACTCTGAAACTTGTCCTGATTCAAAATCTTTGTATTTGAGTTAATTCTTTTTCACTTTCTTTGTCTTCCTGTTTATGTTTGGTCATTCTTATGGATAACTTCAAAACAATTAGTTAAATGAAATTATGCAAAGTTGTTCTAATAATTTAACTTGAGTCCACATTCTTTCTGCAGGCCATTTAAGAAAAGGGACGTTGGTGAATCTGGATATGATTGCTCCTGGATATGATTGCTCTAGGAATCGGAGAAAACACAAAAAGATTTGAAATAACATGGTGTATTCAATTAAAAAACGTACATTCAATGAGTCAAATTATTAAACAAGCCATTAAATATAGAAAAGAATAATTTTTATTATGCAATTAATGTTTTTGCAGATATTCAAACTTTGAGATAATGTGGAAAACGTTATATGAGTCATGTTGGCCTAGCTTGGCAATGTAGTAAATTGTTTTTTGAAAGGTGTAGAAGAATATAAACTGATAAATGACTAGCATTAGGTGTACTAGGAAACACATTTATAGAATTATGCTAGTTTGATTTGATTGAAATATTAGTAAATGCTATTACTTTTCACTATATTAGCTCATTACTAAGCACTTTTATTATATTGACCTGAGAAATAGTTGCCTTGACAAAGTAGCAGAGATGGCTTTGCTTTGCTCGCATCTTTTTATTGTTATGTTGATGAAGTGAGAATTCTAGGTAACAAAATGATTGCTCTAATAGTATAATATTTGTTCTTAGACATTTGGTTTGTCTTTTTGATGCATGTTCATTGGGCTTCGTCAATTGTTTTAATTTGCCATTTTCAAGCGCACGAGCATAGGCATGTATGTGCTTGCAAGTACATCTTTTTGTATATTTTTTCGTATGTACTTTTGAAGTATATGAGCGAAAAATTATTTTTAGTCAAAGAGAAACTTTGCCTCACCACTTTCTTTTCTCTTTCTAAGGATACTTATGTAACTTTTCACTGAAGAAATTAGGAATTTTTTTCTTTTATCAAAAACACAGTTTATATAAGTAGTTATTTTCAAAATATTTTTTTATCCGTGTTTGTGCCAAACCATAACCACTTGGTTGTGGGGGACGTGTGAATTTTACTAGATGCAACTAGTCAAAGTTGTTTAATCATTGCCAAGAGTTTGGTTTCCTATGGCAGGTAATACCATGTCATTCAAGTTTTGTAAATTTTGAGTGTCAACTTATTGAAATCTATATAATTTAGAGCTAGTCTCGTTGACGTGGTTGAATGGCATGTTGTATATTGCCATTTACTTTCGATATTTCCTGGTTTGACTGTTGCTTTCTTGAGTGGGCGATGCTATGCAACTTTGTATCGTCGGGTGACTGCTACTGAAGATTGGAATTGTTGTGTTTACTTTGTGCTTGAACCTGTGTGTTTGTTGCTGGTTCCTACTTGCTTACTTTTCTTGATATTCGTTTCTTATTTATTTTGGGATACAACTGACGTTTGGTGGGGTGCTATTGTCTATCGCTATTTTGTTGATCTGGCAATTCTTGGGTTATTTGAGAGCTGAAACTTTGAAATAGTTTGCTATATTTTGATTGGTCTATCAAGAGATTATGGTGGTTAATTGGTTATTTTGCTACTTGTCTCTTTTGGATCTGTACTTGAATTTTTTCGGATAAATGGTGGCTGTGTTAATATTAATTGATGGTGCTTGGGTTGTGTTTTGCACTTATGTTAATTCATTTACTGCAAATTCCCTGTTTATTTCTAATGTGGTTGTTGCATACTCTTCTGCAACATTTTCTCGGCAATGGAGTCTCTTTGTTGTTGCTATTGGTTCGATTGTGGTGGGCTGTTCGGTTCTGTAAGATGGTTTCTTTTCTTGGTGGTGTTATGCATATTTCGATGCTTGAGCCTATTGGGTTCGGCTGATTTGATTGTGTCTATTTTTTCTATTTCTTTGTTGGGTTGGCATCTAAGTTTATGGCTTTAGTTATTTTTTTTTTCACTTTGAAAGGTAAAAATAAAATTTTTGAAACAAATATTAAAGTATAACTTTAGATGTCCGCAACATCGAAGTGTTAGGTGAAGTCCTAGTTGTTTGGTTACATATTTGTTGACTTGTATTTCATTGTTGTGAGTTATGCTCTATTAGGATTTTTTGTCATTTTGATGGCTAGTTGTTAAGCTTAGTGTATGTACGGAGGTATGTCCCTAATATTTTGTAATTTTCATTATAATATATTTATTTTCACCATTCAAAATAAACCAAAAAAAAAAAAAATATGCGGGCAACTAGGAATGACTAGATTAGGTTAGTATTCTCTTATACTCCTTACTTTATTTGCGTGGGCTATATGTCTCCATTATTGTTTTTGTATTTGTTTATTTCCGTAGTAGTGAGTTGATATCATTTGCTGGTTTAACAATGTTTCATCTAATGGTTGTTGTAATTCGGATGTTAGTTTTTTGCATTGCCTCCTTCCTATTTTTCCTTTCTTCTGGTTTGGAACTCGGGGTTGACTGTTTGGTAGAAACTCCTACTACTATTTGCATTGTTGTATCATTTGCGGTTGGTTGAATTGGAGCATTACCACTGTTGTTATTTCTTGGTTAGACGATTGCTTTCTTGGGTGGATAATGCTATGCCATTTGGTGTGGTTTGGTGATTGCTGTTAAAGATTGGAATTGTTGAGTTTGCTATGCTTGAACTTGTGTGCTTGTTGTTGGTTCCTACTTGCTTGTTTTTCTTGATGTTCGTTTCTTATTTATTTTGGGATGCTACTGATGTCTGGTGGGGTGCTATTGTTGATCGCTATTCTACTGATCTGGCAATTCTTGGGTTGTTTAAAAGCTAGAACTTTGAAGTAGTATGGTGTATTTTGGTTGGTCTGCCAAGAGATTATGGTGGTTAATTAGTTTTGCTACCTCTCTCTTCTGGATCTGCGTTTGAATTTTTCCTGATACATGATGGCTGTGTTAGTGCTTAATTGATGGCGCTTATGTTGTTTTTGCACCCTTATTAATTCCTTTGCTGCATTCCCTACTTGTTTTTGATGTTGTTGCTGTATACTGTTCTGCAACATTTGCTTAACAGTGGAGTCTCTTTGTTGCTGCTGTTGGTTTGAATATGGTGGTCTATTCGATTCTGTATGTTGGTTTCTTTTCTTGCTGGTCTTACGCATATTTCGATACTTTAGACTGTGAGGTTCGACTGATTTGATTGTGTCTATTTCTTCTATTTATTTGTCAAGTTGGCATCTAAGTTTATGACTTTATTGTTTTTTTCCCCCTTGAAAGGTAAAAATAAAAATATTAAAACTAAAATTACAATATGGCTTTTGATGTTTCAAACATCGATAGGTGGAGTCCTAGTTGTTTGGTTACATTTGTGTTAACTCGTATGTCATTGTTGTGAGTTGTTCACATGTAATGCTCTATTTGGATTTTTTGTCATTTTGATGGCTGATTTTAAGCTTAATGTATACACAAGGGTATGCCTGTAATATTTTGTAGTTTTTATTTTAATATATTTATTTTCACCTTTAAAAAGAAAAAAACATGTGGGCAACTAGGAAAGACTACTTAGGTCAGAATTATCTTGTACTCCTTACTTTATCGGCATAGGCTATATGTCTCCATTATTGTTTTTGCATTTGTTTATTTCTATAGTAGTGAGTTAATATCATTTGCTAGTTTAACATTGTATCTTCTGATGGTGGTTGTAATTCGGATGCTGTTTTTTGCATTGCTTCCTATTTTCTCTTACCTCTGGTTTGGAACTCGGGTTGACTATTTGGTAGAAGCTTCTGCTACTATTTGCACTGTTATGTGTTGTTCATATCATTTGTAGCTGGTTGAATTGGAGCATTACCACTGTTGATATTTCCTAGTTGACTATTACTTTTTTGGGTGGACGATGCCATGCAGTTTGGTGTGGTCTAGTGACTGCTACTGAAGATTGAAATTGTTGAGTTTGCTTTGTTCTTGAACCTGTGTGCTTGTTCCTAGTTCCTACTTGCTTGCTTTTCTTACTGTTCGTTTCTTATTTATTTTGGGATATAACCGAGTCTGTGAGGTGCTACTGTCAACTGCTATTCTGATGTTCTAGCAATTCTTGGGTTGTTTGAGTGCTCGAACTTTGAAGTAATATGGTGTCTTTTGATTAGTCTGTCAAGAGATTATGATAGTTAATTGGTTGCTTTGCTACTTGTCGTTTTTGGATCTGCACTTAAGGTATGAACCCCTTACAGCTCCAACTGGCTGCCAAGGCCCTACAGAATCCCAATTCTAAAACCGCAAGCAAAAAAGTTCCTACGAGAATTTGAGAAATTCTCTTCACCTTTGTAGGCTCACTACCCGCAATCTACCCGTCGCAAAGACGAACCCCTAACGTACCCACAAGGGGCGTAGGGTAACCGTCTTGATCTGAATAATGAGAAAAGCTGGATGTAATTGTTTCGATAATGCAGGTTCGTGTTCTGCTCGTGACTGAATTCCACTGGTTTAGATTTTTCCTAATACATGGGGGCTGTGTTAGTGCTTAATTGATGGCGTTTGTGTTGTATTTTGCACTTGTGTTTATTTCTTTGTTGCAAATTGCCTGCTTATTTCTTATTGTGGTTGCTGCATACTATTGTACAACATTTGCTCGGCGGTGGAGTCTCTTTGTTGCTGCTATTGGTTCGACTGTGGTGGTCTGGTCGGTTCTGTTAGATGGTTTCTTTTCTTGCTGGTGTTATACATATTTTGATGATTTAGCTGTTGGGTTAGGCTGATCTGATTGTGTCTATTTTTTCTATTTCATTGTTGGGTTGGCATCTAAGTTTATAGCTTTGGTTGTTTTTTCCCTTTGAAAGGTAAAAATAAAAATATTAAACAAAAATTACAATATGGCTTTAGAAGTTTGCAACATCGAAGTGTTAGGTGGAGTCCTAGTTGTTAGGTTACATTTATGTTGACATGTATATCATTGCTGTGAGTTGTTTGTATGCAATGCTCTATTTGGATTTTTTGTTATTTTGATAGCCAGTTTTAAGCTTAACGTATATATAGGGGTATGCTCCTAATATTTTGTAATTTTTAGTTTAATGTATTTATTTTCACCATTCGAAATAAACAAAAAAACAAAAAAAAAAAAAAAAAAAAAAGAAAAAGAAAAAGATATGGGGACAACTAGGAAAAAGTACATTAGGTCAGCATTCTTTTATACTCTTTACTTTATCTGCGTGGATTGTATGTCTCCATTATTGTTTTTGCATTTGTTTATTTTCATATTACTGAGTTAATATCAATTGCTGGTTTAACAATGTATCTTCTAATGGTTGTTGTAATTTGGATGTTGGTATTTTGCATTGCTTCCTTCCTATTTTCCCTTACTTCTGGTTTAGAACTCGAGTTGACTGTTTAATAGAAGCTCTTGCTACTATTTGCATTGTTGTCTATTGTTCATATCATTTGCTGCTGTTTGAATTGGAGCATTACCACTGTTGATATTTCTTAGTTAACTGTTGCTTTTTTGAGTGGGCGGTGCTATGTACTTCGGTGTGGTCTGGTGATTGCTGTTGAAGATTGGAACTGTTGAGTTTGCTTTGTGCTTGAACCTGTGTGCTTGTAGCTAGTTGCTACTTGTTTGCTTTTCTTGATGTTTGTTTCTTACTTATTTTAATATTAAGGCGGTAGAAGTCATCTTTATTAATATTAAGAGACCCAAAAATGCCTCAACTTGGAAACAAGTGCCCATAAAAAATTATGTCAATAATAATATTAAATGGTATTTTTAACCCCGATATTTTTATACTTGAAGGTTATTTTTAGTTGCAATATTTTAGAACGTGGTCTCCTTTTCTATACATTTTCAAATGTATAATGAATTTTGATTAACTTGGTTGTTGGTTGTTCAACTGGTGATTTATTGTTGACAATGAGATTTTACCGCTTGAAGGGTCATGGAAACTTTTGAACCAGCATAGACAGACATTTAAATCACTCCAACTTCTTCACTGCAAGCTTTCTTCAAATTTTGTGAATACATTTTGTGATATGTTTTTGTTACAATTGAATCTTATTTAATAAATTTTTAACTAAAATGGTCCTTCCTATCTAATATGCACATGCACCCGTAGACAAATAAGAAATAGTTGGCAACTTCTGCACTCTTGTTTTCATGTTGTTCTAGTTGCTCTAGTTTTGATTTAGTTTTCCTTATTTGTTTGGCAGATTTTGCTACCTTTACACTTTTTATTTATATATATTTCATTTTTTTCTCTATATCCTATGAGGGTCCTTATCAATGCTGTTATTTTAGGGAAATAATTTTGAAATATTTGTTGCTAGAGTAATTTTTTCACTAATTTGATGACCTTTTTTCTCAATATAAAACTAAAAGCTGTAGTTGATCACACTTGAAAAAATGGTAGAACG
Organism: Vitellaria paradoxa; assembly: GCA_019916065.1. NCBI lineage: Eukaryota > Viridiplantae > Streptophyta > Magnoliopsida > Ericales > Sapotaceae > Vitellaria > Vitellaria paradoxa. Next base: position 33,115,750 of record CM034235.1, read on the forward strand.
GGAAAGGACGGTATGTATTTGTTGTTCCTTTTTAATTCTTACCATTATTTTTTCATATTTCTTAACATTTCGGGCTATAGGAGCTAATTTTATTTTATTTATTGGATTAAATATGAACTGCAGAAGAACTTGGAGCAAAGAGGAAGAAACAGTCTAAGAAAAATGTTGCTTCTCAGATAAAATCATTAGTCGATGAAGTAAAGTTTGGTGGCACCATTCTTAGTATGCAATTAATGTTTTTGCAGATATTCAAACTTTAAGATAGTGTGGAAAACATTATATGAGTCACGTTGGCCTAGTCTTGCTAGGTAGAACTATGTAGTAAACTGTTTTGTAAAATGAGGTGTAGAAAAATATAAATTGATAAATGACTAGCATTAGGTGTAATGGGAAGCACATTTACAGAGTATGTCAATTTGATTTGACCGAAATATTAGAAAATTTTTTTACTTTTCACTATATTAGCTTATTACTCAGTGCTTATATTATATTGACCTGAGAAACAGTTACCTTGACAAAGCAGGAGAGATGGTTTTGCTCTCATCTTTTGAAGGTTGTATTGGTTACGTGAAAATTTCAGACAACACAGTGATTGCTATAGTATAATATTTGTTCCCAAAATTTGGTTTGTCTTTTTAATGCACGTTCAATGGTCTTAGTCAACTGTTTTAATCTGCCATGCTCAAGTGCATGCACGCACACACGTGTGTATATGCAAGTGTGTCTCTGTGTGTATTCTTTTGTATGTACTCCTGAAAATACATAAGCGGGAAATTATTTTTGATCGAAGAGGAACTTCTAGAGGAGCTTTGCCTCACCACTTTTTTTATTTTTTCCCCCTCTTTTTAAGGATACTTGAGTAACTTTTCATAAAAGAAAGCTTGATTTTTGTTTTTAATTTGGAAAACACAGTTGAGATAAATAATTAATTTCAATTTTCTTTTCATCTGTGTAGATGCCACCATACTAAAACTAATTGGTTGTGAGGGGCATATGAGTTTATAGATTTGACTACGCAAAGTTATCTAATTACTGCCAAGAGTTTGGTTTATATGGCAGGTAATAACATATTATTCTAGTTTAGTAAATTTTTGGTGCCATCCTATTAAAATCATTATAATTTATAACTAGTCTTGTTAAGTTAGTTGAATGGCATGTTGTATATTGTCATTTACCTTCGATATCCTTCACCTGACTTACCCAAAAAAAATATATATATATATATATATCCTTCAACTTTTATTGACCTAGAAACGTATTTAAATATCATTCTTTTTGAATTGATGCATTAATGTTTGTTGAAAGTGAAATGGTTAATTAGCCAATAGCTTTTCATTTTTTTTTAATAATTAGTCGTGATATGTTTCAATTTCCTGGTATACTGTCATATTTCATCACTTCATGAATTACCTGAGTTGAAGAAGAGAATTAGAGAGAATTTGAATACCTTCTCTCTTCTCAACTATATTATTTATAAACTAACGTCTTACAATCCAAATAAGGAAATTACAATCAAATAGGAAAACGAAATTAAGATTGATTACAAGAGAAAATAGGAAATAGAATAAACTAAGGAAATTTTCCGAATATTCTTGATATTCTAACACGCCCCCTCAAGCTGGAGCATATAAATAAAAAATGCCCAGCTTGGATAAAAGGCTTTGAAACAAAGTTCGTGGTAGCGTTTTGGTAAGAAGATCTGCCAATTGTGAAGATGATCGAACAAATGGAGTAGTCAACTCTTTGTGAAGCAACAAATCACGAATAAAGTGGCAGTCAACTTCAATATGCTTCTTACGCTCATGAAACACAGGATTATTGGCAATGAAGATGGCCGCTTGATTGTCACAATGCATAGCCATAGGGCAGAAATATCAAGACCAAAATCACGTATAAGAGAGCGAACCCAGAGCATCTCCGAGGCAGTGTGGGCCATGGCACGATACTCAGCCTCAGCACTTGAATGAGCTACAACCTGCTGTTTTTTACTACGCCAAGTAACCAAATTACCAGCAATAAAGGTACAATATCCTGAGGTTAAGCGCCGATCAACTCGATTGCCAGCCCAATCAGTATCACTATAACCAGTGATAGATAGAGAGGAAGAAGGACGATATAGAAGGCCACGAGCAGGAGCTTGTTTCAGGTATCTGAGAATTCGGCAAACAGCCTTGTAATGTGGACGACGAGGATTATGCATAAATTGGCTGACCACCCCCACAGCATAGGTAATATCGGGGCGAGTAACGGTGAGATAAATAAGTTTCCCCACAAGGCGACGATAACGACTAACATCAGAGAAGGGTTCGCCCGAAGTAGCATCCAATTTAGTAGAAAAGTCCATCGGTGTATCAGCAGGACGAGCACCTAGAAGGCCAGTGTCAGAGAGCAAATCCAGAATATACTTGCGCTGACAAAGGGAAATACCTTGGGAAGAGCGTGCAATCTCAATACCGAGACAGTAGCGAAGACGGCCAAGATCCTTAGTATGAAATTGAGTAGATAGATATTGCTTCAAGGCCACAATACCTGAGGGATCATCACCAGAAATAATAATGTCATCCACATACACAATCAATACTATAGTGCCAGAAGAGGTACGACGTGTGAATACGAAATGATCAGCAGTAGAACGAGTATATCCCACAGCAAGTAGAGCAGAGCTGAAACGATCAAACCACGCACGAGGGGATTGCTTCAATCCATATAAGGCACGTCGTAAGCGACACACAAGATGTTCGCTGCCGGGAATGCTATAACCAGGGGGTTGGTCCATATAGACTTCCTCCTGAAGTTCTCCATGGAGAAAAGGCGAGAAGAATTCGAATAGAATTAAGGCGAGCAACAGGAGAGAAGGTTTCAGAGTAGTCAATACCGTAGGTCTGAGTATAACCTTTAGCAACCAATCGAGCCTTAAGACGTTCAACAGAGCCATCGGGAAGATACTTAACATTATAAACCCAGCGACAGCCAACAGTTTGTTTCCCAGTGGGAAGAGATGTGAGTTCCCACGTCTGATTCTGATGGAGAGCATGCATTTCTTCATCCATTGTGTGTTTCCACCCAGGAATAGATAAGGCCTGTTTATAAGAAGTGGGAACAAAAATAGAAGAGAGAGCACAACCAAAGGAAGAGAGAGAAGGAGAAAGCCGATGATAAGAAACAAAATTAGCAATGGGATGGCGAGTGCAAGTGCGCGTACCTTTTTGCAAAGCAATAGGTAACTCAGTAGATGAAGAAGAAATAGGTACCTCAGACGAAGTGGTAGAATCAGCCGGTAAGGAAAGGATAACCTTCCTGTCTCGATCGCGTCGGTAAACTTGCGGTGGAGGAGCAGGAGACTCTGATATAGTGGCAGGAGCAGGAATTGGAGACGAAACTGATGGTGTAGACATGGAGGAGGAATCTAAGATAGAGTCGGGAGAAGAAGAAAGAGGCAGAGGAACATATGTGGAGGATAGAGGAGCAGGAAGGGTAGGAGAAGTCGCCCCCTTACTGGAAACAATAAGATCTGAGGACAAGGAGTCTCCACAAGGTGAAAAGAAGCAGCGGACTCAAAAAAAGGTAACGTCAGCACTGACAAAGTAACGACGAGAAGTGGGGTGGTAACAACGATAACCTTTTTGAGTGCGAGAATATCCTAAGAAAACACACTTACGAGAGCGAGGTGAGAGCTTATCTTGGTTAGAGTCAAGAATATGAACAAATGCAATACATCCAAAAACACGAGGAGCCAGAGAAAAAGGGGCTCGAGTTGGGTACAAAATAAAAAATGGGGATTGATTGGACAAAACTGGTGTGGGTACCCTATTAATAAGATAGCAGGCAGTGAGGACAGCATCAGCCCAAAAGGTTTTAGGAACATGTATGTGAAACATCAAAGTGCGAGCAACATCTAACAAGTGACGATGTTTGCGTTCAGCAACACCGTTTTGTTGAGAAGTGTGAGAACACGTGGTTTGATGAATAATGCCCTTATCAAGGCAAAAGGTCTTAACAGTATTCTGAATATATTCTAAGGCATTATCTGAACGAAAAATTTTAATTTTCTGGTCAAATTGAGTACAAATTTCATTATAAAAGCGAGAAATAATAGAAGGTAAATCAGATCGCTGCTTCATTAAAAAAATCCAGGTCATACGGGAAAAGTCATCAACAAATATCACAAAATAAGAAAAACCATTAACACTCTTAAAACGGGAAGGACCCCAAACATCTGTATGAATGACAGCAAAAGGTTCTGACTCTCGACTAATATCACGACTACGAAAGGAACTACGGTGATGCTTGCCAAGCTGACAAGCTTCACATTCTAGACTTGACACTGGACTCAAATTTGGAACAATTAACTTTAACCTAGTAAGACAAGGATGACCCAGGCGAAGATGTCACTGAAGAGGAGAAACAGAAGTATGAAGGGCTGTAGAATTCATGTGCTCTGGGGGACGATCACGATCAAGATAATAAAGGCCATCCTTTTCATGCCCTGAACCAATCATCCTCTTCGTCTTGAGGTCCTGGACAACACAAGAAGTAGGAAAGAAAGTTATGGAACAATTTAAAAATTTGGTCAGTTGACTAACAGAGAGTAAATTAAAAGGAAATTGAGGTACATAAAGACTAGAAGGGAGATTAAGAGAAGAGGAGGGTCGAAGGGTCCCTCTACCAGACACAGGACAAGAGGAGCCATCCGCTAACACAATATTATGATGAATGGTACTAAGATCAGAGAATAAAGAAGAATTACCAGACATATGTGAGCTGGCGCCCGAATCGATGATCCAAGCAGGAGAAGATGAGGCTACAAGAGTTGGATTACTTGAGTTAGCCAAAGTAGTAGTAGAAGCAGGAGAGTGTGAAACACGCAAAGATTGAATAAGCTCCTGAAGCTGTGAGGAGCTTAGGGTAAATGTCTTCTGAGGATCAGATGTGGTAACTCTAGTAGTAGGCACCTGTAGTGACGGAGCCGAACCATCAGATACGACACAATCAGAGACGTAATGTGCTTGTTCAGGTTTCCCATATTTCTTCCAACAATAAGGTTCTGTATGATTTGTGCCACCACAAAAGTTACACTTGCGGTCACCTCTATTACTAGGAGCCCGTCCACCTCGAGAACCACCACGATTGTTACGTCCACCACGGGAACCACAAGAATTACCTTGAGAGGTACCTCCACGACCATGACTAACAAGTGTAGAGGAATCAATAGATGGTGAGGACTGATCAGTAGTCATAGTTGAGTGATTGCCTAAAGATGATCGCTGTATACGAGCATAAGCACCAGCAGTAGTAGGCAAGGTTTCACTTGCTAGAATTTGATCCTTAAATCCTCTAAGAGCAGGATTAAGGCCAGATAAGAAATTGGCAATCATAAATTCCTCCCAATACTTTCTTTGCTGTGTCAAATCCTCAGTAAATGGTCTGTATTGTAGCAACTGTTCCCATAAGCCTTTCAAATGACTGTAATAATCAGACAAGGATCTTTCCCCTTATTTTGTAGAGAACATCTGTTCATACAACTCATAGACCCGAGAAATATTGCTCTTCTGTGAGTAAGACTCAGCAAGACAATCCCAAATCTTCTTAGAAGAATCACAGAACTCAACAGTGGTGGCAACTGAATCTTCCAAACTATGCGAAAGTAAACCTATAACAATTGCATCCTCATTCATCCAGATACGATATTGAGGATCAGTAGAAGAGGGTGGCTCATCGGTGATATACCGTAGTTTATCTTTCCCTCGAAGAAAGGTTTTTACAGCGTGTGCCCAACTCAAGTAATTCGTGCCATCCAATTTTTTAGGTGTAATAGATCGGGGAACATCATCAGCTTTGAGAAACACAGATTGAGGCATGATAGTAACAGACTCTGTATTTTCAGATTTTGACATACTAATCGGCAGAAATAAATCACAAAACCAGCACAGTCGTCAAGAAGCCAAACCAATTGAAAGGAGCAAACCTCTACTGTTAAAAAAAATAGTGCCTGGCCAGCAAGGAACGAGAAACGAAGTCAGCGTGAAGAACAACCAATGACCAGGCGAGGAGAGCTGTGCTGGATTCAAATCATCAGTGCATCAAGCAGGGAGGCTCGCCTACATCAGGCGATCACCACCCAAAGCCGCCGGAGGGTTGCCAGAGAGGCAGGCGCCAGCACGCGCCAAAAAGGCTGAGGTGCGTGAGACTGATAGCCGCGACAATGGGCGGCGCGTGTGGTCGCGTCTGACACTTTCCGGCGATGATCTTCAGTCGGAGTGATCGCCGGTGACAGGCGACTCTCCTGGTATGCGAGACGACCAACGCCGATGGTCGGAGGACTGATTTCCGGTGAAGCACAGTGACGGCAGCGCTAGACTAGGGTTTTTTTTTTTATTTTTTTTTCTTGGGATCAAAGGTTGCTCTGATACCAAGTTGAAGAAGAGAATTAGAGAGAATTTGAATACCTCCTCTCTTATCAACTATATTATTTATAAACTAACGTCTTACAATCCAAATAAGGAAATTACAATCAAATAAGAAAACGAAATTAAGACTGATTACAAGAGAAAATAGGAAACAGAATAAACTAAGGAAATTTCCCGAATATTCTTGATATTCTAACAACCTGAAATCTTAGATTTTTGAGACATGTTTGACTGCTGTGCAGATTTTTGAAACTTCTAAATGTTCTTTGTGTTGCAGAAACTTGTGTGTAAGTTACATATCCTATGAAGAAGGAAAAATTGAGTCAGATAATATTGTGTTAGTTGGTTTCTTATGTGTATATCTATCTGAAATCAATTTGACTAGGATTTTATATTACTACTTTTCCGTAATTACACAGTAGAAAATGTTAACTTTGGGTTTGATGTATATGAAGCAATTTAACTCAGTATGTTAATTCACTTATTATTTTGCATAGATGAACCTTTTCCAATCCATTTTTGAAACTCAATCTTTTAGCATCAATGTGAAGTGCTCTCGTCAAAGATAAGAAAGCATCTCAGTGGTCAATTAGTTAAAGATCTTGAGGACAAACATTTATAGCTACATTAAAATTCAAGTTTCATGTTTTTCTTTTTTTTTTTCCTTGCAAGAAGCAAGCTTTTGTTAAATTTCAATTCAATAAATTTGTAATTATATCACCAATTTGAAATGCCAAAACGTGTGAGGGAGGTTAATTTAATAGAAAGAATTGTTGTTCAAGAATAACACGGAGCATTTAATACATGGGAAGATGGTTTTGTATCTTGTGCTTATTTCTTGTTTAGCACATAACTTGTATTCACATTCTGGTTTATCATAGAATATTAATATTTGAAGATGCAATGTCTATATTTGGACATGTGAAGGCAGTCAATTTAAATGCAAGAGAATTATTTTTATAGAATGATATGTAGAGTATATTACGTAAGAAGATGCCTCTTCATTTTATGCTGATTCCTTGTTTACTGCTTAGATTGTTTTCACCTTTGATTTATTATGGAATATCAATCGTTGAGTGTGCAACGTTTGTGTTCGATCGTGTTCAATCATGTTCACTCTAATGTTGCTTTTATGCACTCATTAGACACAGTATATTCAATTGTGAGTGATTATCATAGAATAGGTTTTGTGTTTTATGTTTTTGAGTTATGATTTAAATTGGGCATTTCTCTAATTTATCCTACAAAAAGGACATTTCTCTAGTATTTATAATAAATTGACGTAAATTGATAGTGTTGCATGCCTGAATCATTATGGAGGCCCTTCCAATTTGCCTTTGATTTGCCTATAGCGGATTGCAAGATTAGGAAAATGAAGTGAAACGTTGAATTAAAAAGGAAGGAGAGATTGGATAGATCAAACCACTTGGAGGGGGGTCTCCTCTTTACAAGCCAATAGCTTGTTACAATATATTTCTCATTATCATGTTTATGCATCACTAATGTTACATATTTTCACGTTACTTATTTTTTTATTCTTTTTTCGATAGAGCCACGATGACGTGGCCTAGAAAAGAAAGGCAATAAGAGAGAAAACCACCACTAAGCTCTATTACTAAACTTGATTGAATTCATTCAAAAACTAATGATAATACAAATTTAGCCTTGACATAGGCTATTCTAAAAAACCATCCCCTAATTACCCAACTGCAAATAAAATTAGCAAAAGAAGGTTATTCAAGAAAGACACATAGCATATAATACATGGGATAATGGCTCTGTATCTTGTGCTTGTTCCTTGTTTAGCATATATCTTATATTCACATTTTGGTTTATCATGGAATATTAATATTTGAAGGTATAATGTCTATGCTCGAACATGTGGAGGCAATCAATTTAAATGCAAGAGAATTATTTCTCAAGAATGATATGCAACATATATTACACAGGAAGATGCCTCTTTATTTTATGCTTGTTCCTTGCTTGCCGCTTTGTTTGTTTTCACCTTTTGGTTTGTTATGGAATATTAATATTTGAAGGTACAATGTTTGTGTTCAATCATGTTCGCTCTAATGTTGTTTTTACACACTCGTTGGAAACAATATATTCAATTGTGAGTAGTTGTCATAGAATAGCTTTTGTGTTTTACCTTTTTGAGTTAGTATTTATAACTGGTACTAAAGTGTAATTGATTTATCAGTAGTTTGAAGAATTTTTTCCAAAAAGAATTAGTGAACGATGAATCTCTGTCCGACACAATAGTTAATGGTAGCCCATGGAGTTTAAAAATTTGTGACATAAAAATCTATGCTAATTGGGCAGGTAGTATAAGGATGGAAGAGGGGGAGGAAATGAGTAAATTTAGACAATTTGTTTATAATTTGCCAAATAACAGTGGCCCTCTTAGAATTTGGTAGTCTGTCAATAAAATCCATTGAGATGTCTGACTAATTCCTGGTTGGTATAGGGAGTGGTTGGAGCAACCTTGGAGCAGCTATTGTTTCATGCTTATTCCTTTGACAAATATCACATTCCGTCGCCTTCTTTTAATATTTGGTTTTATGCCTGGCTAGTAGAACTACTTGAGAGTCTTTTGGGGAGATTTTTGATAACCATGTCCGGTTATAGGTTCATCATGTACATACTGTGGCACTTTCTCTTTGATTGAACTAACATTTGGAATATATATTCTCTCTTTGTAAAATAATATATCATGCTTAGGAAAATTTATACATACCATTAATGTATGTTAATGTATATTCATATACCTAGTGTATCCAGTATTTATATATCTAGGGGATATGTGCCTAGTCTAGGTTCCTTCTATAGTATTTATTGTATGTGTGTATTGTATGTGTGCAAATACCGAGAAGTGACAACCCATTTGGGTGTGTCAAACATTTCAGTAAATCCTCTCCATAACTATTGGCCTACCATGCATGGTATATATGTCAGGACGCTGAGATTTTTTTTTTGGGGGGGTTTGTGGACCATGTATTTTAGAGACTCGAAAATGAAGCTGACAATTTCCTATCCTTGTTATGCTTAATGTTGATGTTGCAAGGAATAATACAAATGACCAGTACTAAGTTAGGTGAAAATATTTTGCTATTTGTTCACATTTTACATATTTTGCTACTTGTTCAATCTTGGTCTCCATTACTTTTTTACTGACAATGTGATTGGAATATTAGCTGAATTGTTTTATTTATTTTCTTCGCTTGTTTAACCTGTTTACTTACGTACTGTCATTTTCCTTACATTATCTGATGATCTATACATAAATCATGAATGGTGAGTCATTCTATTGTTTAAAAAAATATGGAAGGAGGAGTTATTGTTAGTGTGTTCTCATCTTGGGATGAAGGAGTTATCGTTTGTGCCAGATTCTTTTGTTCATTTTCATGTTAAATCTTTTCTAATTCTTTTCTTTTTATTTTTCTTATTTTTCTATTCTTTACTTGGAAATATTGATTAGTTTAATTGTTCAAGCAAATTGCTTATAAGTGATGGTTTTCTTACTATTGGAGGCTTATTTGAAATTCGCATGAGTAATTCAATTTACATATCGTATATTGCAAAATCTTCTCGTGTATTTTTCTACTCTGAAGCTTGTGCTGATTCAAAATCTTTGAATTTGAGTTGATTCTTTTTCACTTTCTCTGTCTTCGTGGTTACGTTTGGTCATTTTTATGGATAACTTCAAAACAACTAATGAAATGAAATTATACAAAGTTGTTCTAATAATTTGAGTTCTCTTTCTTTCGGTCATTTAAGAGTAGGGATGTTGGTGAATCTAGATATGATTGCTCTAGAAATTGGAGAAAACACAAAGTTTGAAGAACATGGTGTATTCAATAAAAAAAGCATACATTCAACGAAGTCAAATTATTAGACAAGTGATTAAATATATATAAAAAAAAACCATTCTTAGTATGCAATTAATGTTTTTGTAGATATTCGAGCTTTAAGATAGTGTGGAAAACGTTATTTGAGTCACCTTCATTTGGCCTGGCAATGCAGTAAATTATTTTTTAAAAGGAGGTGTAGAAGAATATAAATTAGTAAATGACTAGCATTAGGTGTTCTTGGAAACACATTTACAGAATTATACTAGTTTGATTTAATTGAAATATTAGAAAATGCTATTATTTTTCACTATATTAGCTCATTACTAAGCACTTCTATTACATTGACTTGAGAAACAGTTGCCTTGACAAAGTAGCGGAGATGGCTTTACTCCCATCTTTTCATGATTGTATTGTGAAGTGAGAATTCTAGGTAACACTTTGATTGTTTAGTATAATATTTGTTCTCAAACATTTGGTTTATCTTTTTGATGCATGTTTGTTGGCCTTGGTCAATTGTTTTAATTTGCCATCCTCAAGCGTGTGCGCGCGCACACATGTGCATGCAAGCACATCTTTGTATATGTTCTTTTATGGGTGCGTTTGGAGTCCCAACTAAATCCAAAAGTTTCCAAAAGTTTTTAAAAGTGTATTTTGAAATTATTGCGTAATGATTGTTGAATGTTTATATTTGATTTGATATAAAATTGTTAAAAAGTATATAAAGTGACACGTGTCAAAATTTTAGTGGAAGATTTTGAAAAATTTTGGAGTTTTGTGTATTTTTTTGTACACATGTCAGATCACTTTTATTTGAATTTTGGCAAAATCCGTTGGAACAGAGCATATGTGGTGCGTTCCAACAGCATTTCAAAATTTTGGCAGACCGTGTCAGCGGCAGTTGTGTCAGCTTTTGGGTTTTTTTGGGTTTTTTTGAGGCTCCAAACGAAGCCTATATGTACTCCTGAAATATGAGTGGGAAATTATTTTTAGTCATAGAGAAACTTCTAGAGGAGCTTTGCCTCACCACTTTCTTTTCTTTTTCTAAGGATACTTGAGTAACTTTTCAAAGAAAAGTTGGATTTTTTTTTCTTATTTGGAAAACACAGTTTACATAAATAGTTATTTTCAAATTTTTTTTATCCATGTATGTGCCATACTAAAACCAATTGGTTATGGGGGACATGTGAGTTTTACTAGGTGCGATTAGTTGAAGTTGTCTAATCATTGCCAAGAGCTTGGTTTTATATCACCAATTTAAAATGCCAAAACGTGTGAGAGAGGGTAATTTAATAGCAAGAGAATTGTTATTCAATAATGACACATAGCATATAATACATGGAAGGATGGTTTTGTATCTTGTGCTTGTTCCTTGTTTATCACATAACTTATATGCACATTTTGGTTTATTGTGAAATATTAATTTTTGAAGGTGTAATGTTTATGTTCGGACATGTGGAGGCTGTCAATTTAAATGCAAGAGAATTAATTTTCAAGAATGATATGTAGAGTGTATGATATAGGAAGATGCCTCTTTATTTTATGCTTGTTACTTGTTTTCTGCTTAGCTTGAATCTCTGTATATCCTTTCAATGAAAATTTTTATAAAATAATGTGATTTACGGATTAATCGTTTCACCTTTTGGTTTATTATGGAATATTAATCATTGAAGGTGCAATGTTTGTGTTCGATCATAAAAAAAAAAAAAAAAAAATGTTTGTGTTCGATCATGTTTACTCTAATATTGCTTTTATGCACTCATTAGAAACAATATATTCAATTGTGAGTGGTTATCATAGAAAATGTTTTGTGTTTTACCTTTTTGAGTTATGATTTAAATTGAGCATTGCTCTAATTTATCCTACAAAAGGACATTTCTCTAGTATTTATAATAAATTGACATAAATTGGCAGTGTTGCATGCTTGAACACTTGTGGAGGCCCTTCTAATTTGCCTTTGATTTGCTTATGGTGAATTGCAAGATTAGGAAAATGAAGGGAAAAGCTGAATTGAAAAGGAAAGAGAGATTGGATAAATAAACCACTTCGACGGGGTCTCCTTTTTACCAGCCAACGGCTTGTTACAATATATTTTTCATAAAAAAAGGGAACCCTATGCAACCTGCTACATACTATTCATACTCAGTGTATTTACAATGTAATGGGCCCATGTATTGGCCTCCTAGTAGCTATTATTAATGGACTGTAAATTTAAACAGGGGACAACTAAAATACTGAGATAGGTCGGATGATGACATTACACTTGAGAATGGTTTGACCACAAGACACAGTCCAAGCACTCTCCAAATTATTAGCACTTGAATCTAAGCCCAGCCTTGATTATTGGAACAGAATGACCTTCTTACCCCCTTTTTGAAACCTTACAATACACTCAGCTGTGTATTTGTCCTCTTGGCCTTACTTAACAACCCCCACTAACTCGTCTCTTCTGTCCTTAATTCCTTGGATCACCTGAAATGATCTTGGGTGTGGCTTCTTCATGAGCTAGACGATTTGGATTGAGTGGGCTTATAGCATTGTCTGGGCTATCCACTTGTTGATTTCCTTGAATGATCTGACGGTGAGGATTATCTAGGTGAGCCTCTTTGTCTAACAGAGGAATTTTCATTTTGTGAACCAGGTTTTCCTCTTTATTCTCATCTCTCTCTTTCCTCTATAACTCTTATTTTCCTCCATGGTTATCTGTCTTCATGTTTTCATTTAGTTTCCCCATTTTTTGGTTATCTCCAAAGCTGTTGCAACAACTTCCCTTCTCTTCAAGGTTTGGATACTTGTTTTTAATCCTATCCAATGGCTCCCAAGTGGCCTCTTCTAGAGGTTGGCCTTTCCTGTATGAGCGCCTTTTGGAACAACCTCCTTCCACGGTGGCGGTCTCAAATTTGTAATATTCCCTCCGACTTGGGAACTACACGGCCCTCATGATCCACTGTTGGTAAAGCAATGGTGGGTAAGATTTTCTCTCCTACCTTTGTCTTAAGCTGAAATACATGAAACATAGGATGAATCTGGCTCTGTGAAGGTAGATCCAGTAGCATAAGTGATATGATTTATCACTTTTGAGTATTTTGTAAGGACCATAATAATGAGGGGTTGTTCTTAAATCTCTTCTCTTCTTCACTGATATTTGTCTGTAAGTCTGCAACTTAAGATAAATAACGTCTCCTTTAAATATACATTTTGTTTTCTTTTTGTCTTTTTGCCGTTTCATCCAATTTCTAGTCATATGTAAATGCCCTTGAAGAATTTTTAAAACCCTAGAATGACTCAATAGAATTTCTTTCATCGAAGCCACTTAGCCAAACCAGGAATATAGTCTTTTAAAATAGAGAGAGGGAGACCATACAAAGCTTCATAGGGGGTTTGTTTTAGGGAAGAATGATAATTGGAATTGTAACACCATTCGGTCAAGAATAACCAGTTAGACCACCAGAGCTAGTGAGGAATTACCAGAAATTGTTTAGGGGGAAATGCTCTCTAGCTTAGATCCATTTATGGAAGGTTTTCTTTTTCTCACCTAGGGTTTTTGTTTTGGCTGTGGCATCTTGGGCTTTGAAGCTTGATGTCTTGATGCATGAGAATGATTCTAAGGTCTCTAATGTTGATGTGGTTGGAGTGGTTAAGGTTTTAAAGGACCAGACGTCTACCAAAGGTGGAGATGAAAGTGTGACTAGGGTTTCTAGGGTGTTGGCGGTTATGGCTAGTAAGAATAGTGATGGCTCCATTGGACATGACGTGAATGGTTCTCTAGTTGAAGGATTTGTGACTAGTTTTGCAGTTTGTAATGAATAGGGTGTTGGCGGCTATGGCTAGTAAGAATGGTGATGGCTCCATTGGACATGACGTGAATGGTTCTCTGGTTGAAGGATTTACGACTAGTTTTGTAGTTTGTAATGAAGTTCGTAATGGAGCATTGCATACTGGTCTTGATAGGTCTTCTTATTTTGATTTGCCTTCAGTTGGGGTTTCTTTGCATGTGGATAATGCAGCCAAGGTTACATTGGAAGAGAATCTGGTTTCTCCTTGTTCACACGACTAAGATAATGGTTTTAGTGTTGGTTTTAATTCTAGAGATCGGCGTGTTGAAAGAGGAGTTGAATCCCTTGGTCTGATGATCTGCTTATTGGAGGTGTTAGGGTTGGTGGAGTTTCTCATAACCGTAATGTATCCAAGGTGACGGTTAGGGTTCCTTCGGCCATTTTGATTGGTGATAAAGTGGTTTCTTTATCTCCCAATGATGCTGCGTTTGGCAACAATGGAAATCAAGTTGTTAGCAATGGAGTTCTCGATTGTGTTGCTCCTGATTGTGCTGAGTTGATGGGAATTGATTCTCAATCTCTTGCAGATTTGGAGGGTTATGGTGATAAGTTTTCTTCTTCATTTTTTGTTGCTTCTCATGTTAATGATTGGGTGCAACCTGAACAAGTTCAATTCTCAGACTTGGATTCTTCTTTTCCTACGAAAATAGCACGAGGTATTAAGGAAGCTTCTGCTGATTTGAAGTTTCTTTTGCATTCTGCCATGGAGACTTTACGTGAAAGGGGCCATGTTTCTCCTTGTTTTGGTGGTGTAAGGAATAATAGCTCAATCTCAGAGACGAAAAATGATCCCTTTACTTCCAAAAGGTTATTGTGGGCTGATAAGGTGGAGAACGCTGATCTACTATGCCTAACGATTTGGCTGGGCAGTGTGCTGTTCCTGAACCTAATGAAATGACTAATAAGGTGCAAAGTGTTAGTGTTAGTCCGGGTAAATGGGTCATGGCTGTTAAGGGATGTATTAGATTCGGCTACGAAACTAATGTATCATGCACCTATTTTTTCGAATGGGGTTGTTCGTGCAAAGCCTCCTGCTGCTGTGTTCCGTAAAGGTGTTGATTGATGGGCCAACACTCTAGTGGGTTTTTTTCTTGAGAAGAAGCTTCCTTTCAACTTGATTCAGCCTTTTAAGGCTAAATTTTTAAATTGGCAAATCCATGATTAAATAGAAATGTCTATACTTTAGACTTAGTGTAGGCTAAGACACTAGAGTCTTAAGTCGATTAGAACTCTAAAAGCTCTCAGAAAATCAAGTTTCCAAAGTGATTAGAAGTTTTGAAGAGGTTAAAAATCAAGTTTTCAAAGTGGTTAGAAGTCTTGAAGAGGTTGAAAATCAAGTTTCCAAGGGGGCTAGAAGTCTTGAAGAGGTTGAAAATCAAGTTTCGAAAGTGGCTAGAAGTCTTGAAGAGGTTGAAAATCATGTTTCCAAAGTGGCTAGAAGTCCTGAAGAGGTTTGGAATTGAATAACGCAGGAAAACGCAGGAAGACCGCACTTGGCTGCGGGAAAAAGCCGAGAGAGATTAAGCCGTGCGGGAAGACCGGTCTGATTTGCGGGAAGACCACTGGAAGGCTGCGGGTGCGCCTTTCTCGCGAGGTACCAGCGCAACAGTTTTTTGTTCTCAACTTCCAACGCGATTTTAACCTCGAAGATGATGGATTCGGGCTTCGGCTAAAACATGAAAGTTGTAGCCCTTTGAGTCTTCTTTCCAACCCAAAAAGAATCAGGTCAATCCGAATTGTGAGTGAAAAGATATGTCAAAACGCTGACAGGGTGTCAAGTTGGAACTTCAGCTACATACCACTTCAATAGCCCCAGCCACCTTGGTTTGTCTATAAATATCTCTTGGTGTTTTCAAGTTCAGTGAAACACGAAAAGAGAGACACACACACCGAGAGAATACACATGAGATTGTGAGCCTTAAAGATTGATCATTCTCTCCACAACTTAGCCAACATAGTTCGTGTTCAATCCGAAGGAGTTCGGATTTGAGGTTTGTTATCGCTATGGATTCAACAAAGCGACTGAGGAGTCAGTCTTGTGCCTTCGAGGAGTCGAAGGGCTTTCGCTAGAGAAGTTGGTGCATTGAGGAGTCGAGCAAATGTCAATGAGAGTATAGAGTCGAGGAGTCGATCTATTGCGAGGTTGAGTTTGTAACCAACGTTTGTTTATTCTAGTGAAAGTTTTTGAGGTTTCTCTTCGTGGGTTTCCTAGTTTTTGTTTATCTCGCCTTCTACATTCTTGGGTGATTGATTGATTGATTGATTGATCGATTGTTTGCGGTCTCCATCAGCATATTATGTATTTTCACAGCCGAATGCAATCTGCATCTGGGGCAAGGATACGTTCTTGATATTTTCTCTAATGAAAGTGGTTTTTTTCTTCTCTCCCTTTAAAGACGAGTTTGATCTTTCTCAAGTTTTACATGGTGGTCCTTGGTATTTTGCTGGGAGGCCTATTATCTTAAGGAAGTGTGGACCAGGGTTGGCTCTTAATAAGGAGGCATTTAAAACTATCCCTATTTGGGTGAATTTTTATCATGTGCCTCTTGAAGCATCGGCAGATGAGGGTTTGAGCTATATTGCAAGTGCCATTAGAAGACCTCTCTTTGCAGATAAGATGACGGAGGAGGTTAAACGGATTAAGTTTGCCCAATATGCATTGAAGTTAGTGCTGAGCATGCCTTTCCCAATAAAGTTGAACTTGAGCTTGAGAATGGATCTGTTTCTATCATTGATGTTGAATATGGATGGGTTTCTTGATGTTGCTCGAAATGTAAAACCTTTGGTCATTTGGATAGGAATTGCATTGAGGTTGTATCTTCTTAGTGGTGACCTTGGGAGACTCATTCTTTGGCTCGTCCTGCTAATGATGGATGGACGCTGGTCTCTTCTAAAGTTAAAGCTAAAGTTGATGTTTCTCCACCTTCTAGCTCCCCTGTGACTACTAAGGTTGATGAGGCTACTACTACAAAGGCTTCTGATCAAATTCAAGTAATGTCTGACAATTTACATAATAGTGGTGATACTCCTTCTAAGGATGTTTCTCTTTGTGATAATGCGGAAGGAGAGAGAATGGCGGTTTCTTTGGATAAGAGTATAGTTGTTCACAACTCTTTTCAATGTCTTGAGATGATGTGCTTTTAGATGCTGTGGAGAATCCACTCCTGACATGTTGGCCTCTAATTTTGGTGCTTTGCTTGATTTGGTCTCTCGACCTATTCTCCATGCTATGGAATTAAATTTTGCTCCTAGTGCTAATTCCTTGAGGGATAAATTATCGGCGGTGGATTAATTAGACTCAAAGCAGCATGATGGTGCTAAAATGAATTCTTTGTGGCACAAGAAGGGTGCAGCTTCAGTTGCTGGTTCGAGTAAGTTAAATGTTGTTTCTTATGATTAAAATTGGATGTTGGAATATTAGAGATTTAAATTCCCCTTTAAAGCAAAGAGAAGTTGCTGTTCTTGTTAAGGAGAATAATTTAGCTTACCTTGGCTTAGTTGAAACTAAAGTTAAAGGATCTTGTAAGGCTTGTATTATGGGGAGTATTTTGTATGGGTGGAAATTTCTTTGCAACTATGATTCTGATCCCTCTGGTAGAATATGGGTTTTGTGGAATACTTATGTTCTTGATGTGGAATTGATGAGTGTGTCTGCTCAATGTATTCATTGCACAATCCAATTAAAAGACTTGCATCCCCATTTCTTGGTTTCATTTGTGTATAGAGCTAATTCTGTAACTAATCGGAGGCATTTATGGGCTGATCTTAGTTCTTTTAGTTCCATGCTGGGTTCACAACTGTGGTTGTCTCTTGGAGATTTTAATGCTGTTCCTTATCCTTATAGAAGGCGTGGTGGTTCACCTGATTGGCCTTCTTATATGGTGGAATGTAATGATCCTTTAATGTCAGTTGGTTTAGAGGATTTATGATTTTGTGGATTTTATACTCTTGGAGGAAGCGGAAGAGTGATACAATGCGTAAATTGGATCGTGCCTTGGTTAATTGTGATTGGATGTCCAAATTCTCGCATTCATATGCTAGCTTCTGCCCTCAGGGTATTTTTAACCATTCTCCTATCATTGTTGGTGTTGCTGTGGGCATGTATGTTGGTAAGAAAAGTTTCAAGTTTTTTAATTTTTGGGCCGATTTTGAAGAGTTTCTTCCTACTATGCAAATTGCTTGGAACAAGAACTTTGATGGCTACATGATGTATCAAGTTCATAGGAAACTTAAGGAGGTCTAATATGCTTTAAAAGCTCTTTATGCTAGGAAGCGTGCTGATCGTCTCTCCTCCTCCTCTTCTGTTCAGGAGGAATTGTTCTCTATTCAACTGCAAATTGATAGAGAAGGTTCAACTGTTGACTTATTGGCTTGTGAGCTCGATTGTTTATCTCGGTTGCGGGAAATTTCTCACTTTGAGGAAAGTTCGACTAAACAGAAGAGTCACGTTTAATGGCTTAAGGAAGGGGATCAAAATTCCTCTTTCTTTTTGGGATGTGATTCGGATTTGGTGTACTTGGGTAGGTCTTCTCTTCAACCCTATCTTCAACACTCCATTTATGATGCTTCTAAGGGGTTATTGGATCCCTCGGTTACTGGTTAGGAGATCAGACGAGTATTCTTTAGCTTACACTTGAATAAGGCTCTAGATCCTGATGGTTTTATTGCCTTTTTCTTCCATAAAACTTGGCATATTGTGGATGAGGATATTATTAAGGCTGTGAAGGAATTCTTCTCCTCAGGTATGTTGTCGCCGGAGGCAAATGCTACTATTATTGCTCTTGTACCTAAAGTTTTAAATCCCACATTGGTTAAGGATTTTCGGCCTATCTCTTGCTGTAATTCCATTTATAAATGTATTGACAAGATCTTGGCTGAGGGGGTAAAAAGGATTCTTCTTCCTTCTATTATTGATGAGTCTTAGGCTGCTTTTATTGTTGGTAGGCAGATTTCAGATAATATCTTGTTGGCACAGGAGTTAATGCGTGGTTATCATAGGAATAAGGGACCTCCTCGTTGTGCTTTAAAAGTTGATCTTATGAAGGCATTTGACTTGGTTTGTTGGGATTGTTTATGGGATGCTATGGAGTTGCTTGGGTTTCCTTCTAAGCTGATTTGGTGGATTAAAGCTTGTGTTTTCTACCCTTATGTTCTCTGTTAGCATCAATGATGAATTGAATGGTTACTTTTAGGGGAAGAAGGGATTGAGACAAGGTGACCCTCGCTCACCTTATTTATTTGTTATTTGTATGGAGGTTTTATCTCGAATCATTAGTAAAAAAGGTAGTTGACTCCGAGGGATTTTGATTTCATTGGCGATGCTTCAAAACTAAGCTCACCTAGTTATGTTTTACTGATGATTTGATGCTCTTTTGTCATGGAAATATTGATTCGGTGATGGTTCTCAAGGATGTTCTGGATGGGTTTTCAGCTTTCTTTGGACTTGCCCCAAATTTGTCAAAGAGTGATATGTTTGTTTCAACTGTTGATGATTATACGAAGACCCTTATTGTTGATTGTATGTAGTTTCGTTGGGGTAGTCTGCCTATCAAATATTTGGGTGTCCCTCTTTTATCCTCTAAGCTTCGTGTTGTGAATTGTGATACTTTGGAGACTCGGATTTTAAAAAGGATAAAGTCCTGGACTAATAAATTCTTATCCTTCTTTGGTCGCCTTCAATAATTCAATTAGTGTTATCTAGCATCTTGTCTTATTGGCGCTTTCAATTCATCTTGCCTGCCAAAGTTATCCAGTCCATTGAAGCGGAGATCTTTTTTGTGGAAGGGTACTTCTCTTTCTACCATTGGTGCTAACATGGCATAGGATGACGTTACTAGGCTTTAGACAGAAGGAGGCCTGGGCATCAAGAAGATTAAAGACTGGAATAGAGCAGCCATTTTTGCGTATATATGGTTATTATGTGATCCTTGTTCTTCTTCTTTGTGGGCATCTTGGGTTCATGCCAACTTGCTTGGGAGAAGCCAATTTTGGATTGCTAAGGTTCCTTGGGATTGTTCGTGGTCTTAGTGGAAAATATATATATATTTTTTTGGTAAGTATAAATTTGGATTAAAGGGAGAGACAAAAATGTACATAGTCTAGAGGGCATACCCTCGTTTTACAAAAGAACTTCAACTATAATCTATACAAAAGCTTGGGATCCCCCATCTATTACATAAATCTGCATTTACATCATTCACTATGAATCTAACTATTTGCAAGGCTTTTGCTCTCACTTCATTCCTAATTTTATGCACAAGGTTTTTAGCTGGCAAGGATGTTCTTTCAAGTACCCGTGCATTTCCTACCATCCATATGTTATAGATCATGGCAGTCCAAGCTATCTTGTTAATGGTATTCTCATTAGTCTTCTTACTGAATTTCCCAGTTGGCCACCAAATCTCATTCAACCAGCTTAGTCTCGGCCTTTCTAATCTGCATATGTTGTTGATATCTCTCCATACTTGCCTCGAGTAACTGCAATCAAAAAACAAATGTTGAATGGTCTCTTCATCTTGCTTGCATAATTAACATTTGTCATCCACGGTAACCCCCCACTGGATCAATTTGTCCTTAGTGTTAAGTTTCATCTTGATTGCTTGCCATAAAATGAAGCTGTGCTTAGGTATATTACTTGAAAACCATACCAGCTTGTGCCATGGAACCTGTTGGTTTTGCTGTCTAATTGCTTTCCATGTAGATGCTAAAGAGTATTTTGCAGTTCTTGAGGTCGTCCAAAGAAATTGATCTGGTTTGGAGCAGTCTGGTTGCATTTTATTAGAGCTAGTAATTTCCCTTAATTCCCAAGTAGTTGGATATGGCCATGCCCATCTCCCCTCTTTGATCACAGCCGAGACTTTAGAGTTAAATGGAATGGCAGCATCATGGCTACTCTGGGCCCATACTTTGGAATTAGTGGTCCTTGAGGATGCCATTGGCTAAACCATAAAGAAGTAGTCATTCCATTGCCTATCTTGTACTTGGAAATTTTGATTGCAGTGCTTCTCAGTTTTAAGATTTTACGCCAAGTCCATGAGCAGTCAGCTGGAGCTTTTGTTTGCCAAAAATCTTTGTTTCTCAACAAATGCTTGGAGCACCAATCAGCCCAAAGAGAACCTTTGCTTGAGCATTTAGTCCAAACATGCCGAAGCATAGCAGCCTTATTCCATGCTGAGAGTGTCTGGATCCCAAGTGCACCCTCTTTCAAAGGGCAACAGACCTCTTCCCATGCAACTTTGCTCCCATGCTTCTTTAGCTCAGCACTTGACCATAAGAATCTCTTGAGGATCTGCTCTATGGCTACACAAACTTTCTTAGGAAGCATAAAGTGGAGGCTCCAATAGACTTGAGTACTAAATAGAATTGATTTTATGAGGACAAGCCTGCCTGCATAAGAAAGTGATCGTTTTGCCCAACTTTTTATCTTTGCAAGCATTTTATCAATCAGGGGCTGGCAATCCTTATAAGTAAGCTTAGTTGAGAGTAAAGGAACTCCCAAATACTTCACTGGCAATGATCCTAGCTGATATCTCAAGATAGAACAAAGCTGGTGCTTTACTTCTTCTTGCACTCCAGTTATATATATCATACTCTTGGAGTTGTTTGGCAAGAGCCCTGAGAACTTGTGAAATTCATCTAGAACTTTCTTGATGGTTAGAAAAGATCCTCTTCAGGCTTGCAAAGAATGAAGAGATCATCCGCAAATGCAAGGTGGCTGATATCCAATTGGGCACATATAGGATGAAATGAGAACTTAGCAGAAGATATTACAATTGCGGCCTCTTATTCAGCCTCATATTACTTATAAAGTTGGCAATGGGAGGAATGTTTCCTTATGGTTTGATCCTTCGCTCCCTAGAGGTCCCATTTGTTCTTCCCTCGATGCTAGAGTTATCTATGATTCTGGTCTTCCAAAATCAACTCGGGTTGTAGATATCATTTCTTATGGATGTTGGACTTGGCCTGATGGCAACACTATTGATCTCATGGAACTTAAACAAGAAACTCAGATTTTACCATCTCCTATTAGTTCTAATGGTGATCAATTACTTTAGAAACTAGCTAGAGCTAAAGGTTTTTTGGTTCGGGCTGCTTGGGATATTATTAGAGATCATCATGATGAGATTGCTTGGTTCCCTATTGTTTGGTTTAAATACCGCATCCCTCGGCATTCTTTTATCTTGTGGTTAGCTATTCGAGGTAGATTGTCTGCCAAATAGAAACTAATTTCTTTTCGAGTTCTTCAACCTTACTAATTATGTTCTCTGTGGTGTCGTTATTGAGGATTACTCGCATTTATTCTTCCAGTACAGCTATATTGAGAGGTTATGGATTGTCTTGCAACGGAAGGTTGGTTTGCACTGCTCTGCATCTTCTTAGGCGGACATTATTTAGTGGTGTGCCTGTAATTTTGCTGGCAACTCCCTACTTCAAATTCTAGGGAAACTAAGGTGGCATTTGGTTTACTTTTGTGTTTTTTATTTTCTGTTTTTGTTTTGTGTTAAAAATCTTAAAACGAGGAAATAGAAACTGTTTTGTTTTCCTTGTTTTGAGATTTTTCTTTTTTTTTTTGTTAAAAACTCTCAAAATGACTTTTTA
Source organism: Vitellaria paradoxa (assembly GCA_019916065.1). Taxonomy (NCBI): domain Eukaryota; kingdom Viridiplantae; phylum Streptophyta; class Magnoliopsida; order Ericales; family Sapotaceae; genus Vitellaria; species Vitellaria paradoxa. The sequence continues at coordinate 33,138,439 of CM034235.1, forward strand.
TCATTTTTTATTTCATGTGTAAACTCATTTTCAGTTTTCGAAAACAAATTTTGAAAACAAAAGTAACCAAATGAATTTTGGCTATTTACCTTATTTTCAAAAGTACAAAATGAAAAATGAGTTCAAAACAGAAAACAGAAAATGGAAAAACGAACCAAATGACCCCTAAGTTTTGCTGCGTTGGTTTATTCTATATGGAGAGATCCCAATGCCCGCTTGTTTGAACATGTCTCTAAGGATGAAGTCACTTTGATGAGGAATGTGATACAAACCGTTCAACTTCGGGTTATGAGCCACAAAGTGTTTCCCTGGATGGATGTTAATCGGCATTTGGTTCAAGTGTGGTCTCTTCCCTCTACTTTGTTAGGGGAATAGTTTGGTTTTTCTTGTTTTTGTTGAGTCCCTTGTTTTGTATTCTTTATTTTTTGAGGGATAGATCATGATTTGATTGTTTCTCCGGGGGTATGCCTCCATGGTTTTATACGTTAACGATTATTTTAATTTAATTTTGTTTTACCTTTCAAAAAAAAAAAAAAAAAAGTTAGACCACATTTTAGGAGTCTTAGCTGAAAAACGACAGAGGTAGGTTTTCGAATAACGATTGGTCACCTCAGTTTGACCATCTGTCTCTGGATGATAACTGGTACTAAAGTGTAACTGAGTTCCCAATAGTCTGAAGATTTTTTTCCAAAAAGAATTAGTAAAAGATGAATCCCCGTCTGACATAATAGTTAATGGTAGCTCATGGAGTTCAAAAATATGTGACATAAAAATCTGGGCTTATTGGATAGTACTATAAGGATGGGAGAGAGGGAGGAGATCATTTAGACAATCTGTCTATAATTAACCAAATAATAGTGGTCCTCTTAGAATTTGGTAGTCCATCAATAAAATCCATTGAGATGTCTGACCAATTCCTAGTTGGTATAGGGAGTGGTTGGAGCAGCCCTAGAGTAGCTATTGTTTCATACTTATTCCTCTAACAAATATCACATTCCCTCACCTTCTTTTAATATCTGGTTTCATGCTTGGCCAGTAGAACTCCTTGAGATCCTTTTGGAGAGTTTTCTGATAATCACCATATTTGGCTATGAGTTCATCATGTACATACTGTGGCACTTTCTCTTTGATTGAAGTTACATTTGGAATATATATTCTCTTTGTAAAATAATAAATCATGCTTAGGAGAATTTATACATAATGTTGATGTATATTCATGTACCTCGTGTATCTAGTATTTATATATTTAGGGGATATGTGCCTCGTCTAGGTTCCTTCTATAGTATTTATTGTATACGTGTAAATACCAATAAGTGACAACCGATTTGGGTGTGTCAAACATTTTAATAAATCGTCTGCATAATCATTGGCTTACTTTGCATGGTATATATGTCAGGACACTAAGAATTTTTCTTTTCTTTTTTTTTTGTTTGTGGACCATATATTTCAAAGACTCGAAAATGAAGCTGTCAATTTCTTGTCCTTCTGTTGTGCTTAGTGTTGATGTTGTAAGGAACAATACAAATGACCGGTACCAAGTTAGGTAAAAATATTTTGCTACTTGTTCACATTTTACATATTTTGCTATTTGTTCACATTTCGTTCTTGGTCTCCATTACTTTCTTACTGACCATGTGATTGGAATATTAGCAGAAATGTTCCATTTATTTTCTTCACTTGTTTAACTTGCTCATTCGCGTACTATCATTTTCCTTACATGGTTAAATGATCTATACATAAACTATGAATGGGGAGTAATTCTATTGTTTAGAAAATAACATGGAAGGAGGAGTTATTGTTAGTGTGTTCTTATCTTGGAACAACTAGTTATGTTTTGTGCCAGTTTCTTTTGTTCATTTCCTATTTTAAATCTTTTCTAATCTTTTCTAATAAGTGATGGTTTTCTCACTTTTGGAGGCATATTTGAAATTTGCACAAGTAATTCAATTTACATATCATAAATTGTAAAATCTTCTCATGGGTATTTTTCTACTCTAAAGCTTGTGTTGATTTAAAATCTTTGTATTTGAGTTAATGCTTTTTCACTTTCTCTGTGTTCTTGGGTACGTTTGGTCATTCTTATGGATAACTTCAAAACAACTAGTGAAATGAAATTATGTTAAGCTGTTCTAGTAATTCAACTTGCGCCCTTTCTCTGCCGGCCATTTAAGAATAAGGATGTTGGTGAATCTGGATATGATTGCTCTAGAAATCGAAGAAAACACAAAAAGTTTGAAATAACATGGTGTATTCAATCTAAAAACATACATTCAACGAAGTCAAATTGTTAGACAAACGATTAAATAAAAGAAAAAAACAATTCTTAGTATGCAATTAATGTTTTCATAGATATTTGAACTTTGAAATGGTGTTGAAAACGTTATATGAGTCACATTAGCCTAGCTTGGCAATGCAATAAATTATTTTTTACAGGGAGATGTAGAAGAATATAAATTGATAAATGACTGGCATTAAGTATACAGGGAAACACATTTACAAAATTATTCTAGTTGATTTGATTGAAATATTTGAAAATGCTATTATTTTTTACTATATTAGCTCATAACTCAACACTTTTATTATATTGACCGTTGAAACAATTGTCTCAACAAAGCAGCAGAGATGGCTTTGTCCCATCTTTTCATAGTTGTATTGGTGAAGTGAGAATTTTATGTAACACAGTGGTTGCTATAGTATAATATTTGTTCTCAAATATTTGGTTTGTATTTTTGATGCATGTTTAATGGCCTTAGCCAATTGTTTTAATTTACCATCCTCAAGCGCACGCGCGCACACGTGTGCATACAAGCACATCTTTGTGCATATTCTTTTGTATGTACTTTTGAAATATATAGTGAGAAATTATTTTTAACCAAAGAGAAACTTCTAGAGAAGCTTTGCCTCACCACTTTCTGTTCTCTTTCTAAGGATACTTAAGTAGCTTTTCACAGAAGAAAGCTAGATTTTTTTCTTATCTGGAACACACAGCTTACATAAATAGTTATTTTCAAATATTTTTTTGTCCGTGTATGTGTTATACTAAAACCAATTGGTTAAGGGGATGTGTGAGTTTTACTAGATGGAACTAGTCAAAGTTGTTTAATCATTGCCAAGGGTTTGGTTTTATATGGCAAGTAATAGCAAGTCATTCAAGTTTTGTAATTTTTAAGTGTCAACTTATTGAAATCTATGTAATTTATAGCTAGTCTTGTTAACTTGGTTGATTGGCATGTTGTATATGCCATTTACCTTTGATATCCTCCAACTTCTGTTGACCTAGAAACGTATTTAAATCTTTTTGTTTCTGAATTGGTGCATTAAATATTTTATACTTGTTCCTTGTTTAGCACTTGTATTCACATTTTGGTTTATAGTTGAATATTAATATTTGAAGGTGTAATGTGTATGTTCGGCTATGTGGAGGCAGTCAATTTAATTGCAAGATAATTGCTTTTCAAAAATGATATGTAGCGTATATTACATAAGAAGATGCCTTTTTATTTTATGCTTGTTACTAGTTTACCGCTTAGCTTGTTTTCACTTTTTGGTTTATCGTGGAATATTAACATTTGAAGGTGCAATGTTTGTGTTCGAACATATTCACTCTAATATTGCTTTTATGCACTTATTGGAAACAATATATTTAATTGTGAGTGGTAATCATAGAATAGATTTTGTGTTTTACCTTTTTGAATTATGATTTAAATTGACATTTCTCTAGGTTATCCAACAAAAAGGGCATTTCTCTAGTATTTATAATAAACTGACATAAATTAACAATGTTGCGTTCATTTTTTTTTTTTTTTTTTTTTTTTTGGGTCACTTCTCATTTTTTCAGTTTTTATGTTCCTCCTTTAGGGCATGAATATTGGAGAGAACATCTTTCATTCCTTGTTGAATTAAAGCATTTGACTTCCCTGATATTGTTGAGTGGAGTTAAAAGTTGAGATTTGTTTAATTTTTGAAATTATTTTTGAAATGATTTAACTAGAAATTTAAGTTTAATAAGCTTTAGGCACATGCCAATATGCGAATCTGTCTCAAGTTAAGGAAAAATTATAGCAAATCAGGGGAGACAATATATCCTAACGATGGGTTTGTTTATTTTCGTAGTAGTGAGTTAATATAATTTGCTAGTTTAACAATGTATCTTCTAATGGTTGTTGTAATTCGGATGGTGGTTTTTTGCATTGCTTCCTTCCTATTTTCCCATGCTTCTGGGTTGGAATTCGGGTTAACTGTTTGGTAGAAGCTCCTGCTATTATTTGCATTGTCGTGTGTTGTTCATATCATTTGCTGTTGGTTGAATTGGAGCATTACCACTGTTCATATTTCCTGGTTAGACTGCTGCTTTCTTGAGTGGATGATGCTATGCAGTTTGGTGTAGTCTGGTGGTCGCTATTGATGATTGGAATTGTAGAGTTTGCTTTGTGCTGAACCTGTCTGCTTATTGCTGATTCCTACTTACTTGCTTTCTTGATGTTCGTTTCTCATTTATTTTGGGATGCAACTGACGTCTGGTTGGGTACAATTGTCGATCGCTATTCTACTGATTTGGCAATTCTTGGATTGTTGGAGAGTTGGAATTTTGAAGTATAATGGTGTATTTTGATTGGTTTGTCAAGAGAGTATAGTGGTTAATTTGTTGTTTTGCTACTTGTCTCTTTTGAATCTACAATTAAATTATTCCTAATACACGGTGGCTGTGTTAGTGCTTAATTAATGGCGCTTATGTTGTATTTTGCACTTTCGTTAATTCTTTTGCTGCAAATTCCTTGCTAGTTTTTGATGTGGTTGTTGCATACTGTTTTTTAACATTTGCTCGACAGTGGAGCCTTTTTGTTATGACTATTGGTTCGATTATGGTGGCCTGGTCGATTTTGTAAGCTGGTTTCTTTTCTCGATGGTCTTATGCATATTTTGATGCTTTAGCCTATTGGGTTCGGTTAATTTGATTGTGTCTATTTCTTTGTTGGGTTGGCATCTAAGTTTTTGACTTAACTTTTTTTTTTTTGAAAGGTGAAAATAAAAATATTAAAACTAAAATTACAATTTGCCTTTAGATGTTTCCAACATCGAAGTGCTATGTGGAGTCCTAGTTGTTTGGTTACATTTATGGTGGCTCGTATGTTATTGCTGTAAGTTTTTCACTTGTAATGTTCTGTTTGGATTTTTTGTCATTTTGATGGCTAGTTTTAAGCTTAATGTTTATGCGGGGGTATGCTCCTAATATTTTGAAATTTTTATTTTAATATATTTATTTTCACCTTTAAAAAAAAATGTGGGCAAGTAAGAAAGACTACTTTGGTTAACATTCTTTTAGACTCCTTACTTTATCTGCATACTATATGTCTCCATTGTTATTTTTGCATTTGCTAAACATCTTCGTTATTTTATGACATTTTTATCCTTAAAAATGACTAAAAGAAGCATTTGTATGCGGTATGTGATATATATTAGATTTGTTCTCTTCTTTTCTATTCATGTATTTTTGACACTCTCCTAACATGTGCTATAAAAAATTGATAGGAATGATAGGACTTGTAACTTTTCTACATTACTCAATACACTTTAATTGAAATGGAAAATAAAAAACAATTTTTATAACTAATGCTTAAAGATGGGAACTTTTGTTCTCCCTTAATAGTTGTCGTGGAAATAAAAAAAATGCTTGGTTAGTATATCTCATGGAATTTAATTTTGTCAATGTCTTACTAAAGGTATCTTCTTCCTATGTTTGGCTTTTACATATGTGGTTGAAACTTTTTCCCTCCGTTATCATGTTTGCGCATCACTAATGTTACATATTTTCATATTGCTTATTTTTTTTTTTTTGTTTTTTTTTCAATAGAGCGATGATGACGTGTCGTAGAAAAGAAAGGAAATAAGAGAGAGAAAACCACTAATAACCTCTGTTACTAACCTTAATTTAATTCATTCAATGATAATACAAATTTAGCCTTTACATAGATTATTCTAAACAACCATCCCCTAATTACCCAATTGCAAATAAAATTAGTAAGAGAATTGTTATTCAAGAATGACATATAGCATATAATACATGGGAAGATGGCTTTGTATCTTGTTCTCGTTCCTTATTTAGCATGTGGCTTGTATTTACATTCTAGTTTATCATGGAATATTAATATTTGAAGGTATAATGTCTATGCTCGGACATATGGAGGTAGTCAATTTAAATGCAAGAGAATTATTTTTCAAAGAATGATATATTGCGTATATTACATAGGAAGATGCTTCTTTATTTTATGGTTGTTCATTATTTACTGCTTGACTTGTTTTCACCTTTTGGTTTATTATGGAATATTAATATTTGAAGGTGCAAAGTTTGTGTTCAATCAGGTTCCCTCTAATATTGCTTTTACGCACTTATTGAAAACAATATATTCAATTGTGAGTGGTTATCATAGAATAGGTTTTGTTTTTTACCTTTTGAGTTATGATTTAACTTGGGCATTTCTCTAATTTATCCTACAAAAAGAAAGGCATTTCTCTAATATTTATAATAAATTGACGTAAATTGACGGTGTTGCATGCTTGAATCATTATGGAGGCCCTTCTGATTTGCCTTTGATTTGCTTATGGTGAATTGCGAGATCAGGTAAATGAATTGAAAGGCTGAATTGAAAAGGAAAGAGAGACTGGATAGATAAATCACTTTGAGGGGGGGGTCTCCTCCTTGCAAGGTAATAGCTCATTACAACATATTTTCATCAAAAAGGAAACCCCATGCAACCTGCTACTTACTATTTTTACTTAGTTTATATATAATGTAATAGGCCCATGTATTAGGCTCCTACTAGCTATTACTAATGGATTGTAAATTTAAATAGGGGACAACTGAGTAGCAGCAGAATTCTTTGCAAGCTTGATAGAGCCATGGTTAACGAGAATTGGCTTGGCAATTTTCCAAACTCGGAAGCTTTTTTCCCCACTGCTGGTTTATCAGACCATAGCCCTGCTCTCATATCTATAAGGACCAATGTTAAGCATGGAAGGAATCCATTTAAATTCTTTAATTTCTGGGCCAATCACAAGGACTATTATACTACAGTTGAGCAAGCTTGGTCAATGAATGTGGAAGGCACTCCTATGTTTAAACTTTGCTCCAAACTTAAAGCACTCAAGACAGCCCTCAAGTCCTTCAATACCACACATTATAGCAGTCTCTCCAAAAGAGTTGTCGAGGCCAAAGCCCAATTGGATGAAATTCAGAAAGCTATGCAAGCTGATCCTTTGAGTCTAGCTTTAATAGGGGATGAAAAGAAAGCTCTTGAGAATTATACTCGATTAGCACTAGCCGAGGAGTCCTTCTACAAGCAAAAGGCAAGAGACAATCTCATTAAGGTTGGGGATCAAAATACCTCTTAATTCCACAGAAAAGTCAAAGCTCACTGCTCCAGAAATAAAATTCTATCAATTATGGACAGCCAAGGCAATAGGCATGAAGACCATACAGAAGTTAAGCATATCTTTACTGAGCATTTTAAGAAACAATTGGGCACTCCAGTTACTTATCCACCAAATGCTAAACATCAAGTTGCCGAGATCATGCAGCAAGTATTATCTACTGAGATTACTAGTCCCCTTGAAATGGATGTTTCTGAAGATGAAATCAAAGCTACACTCTTTTCCCTACCAAATCACAAGGCCCCTGGACCTGTTGGATTCACTCCATTCTTCTTCAAGAAATCTTGGAGCATAGTTGGGAAAGATTTCATAGAAACTATTAAATCCTTCTTCACTTCAGGCAAGTTGCTTAGAGAAGTTAATTCAACTATCATTGCTTTGATTCCAAAAGTTCTCAACCCAAGCACGGTCACAGATTACTGGCCTATCTCATGCTGCTCCACCATTTATAAATGCATTTCTAAGATCCTTGCCAACAGGCTTAAGGTGATCATGCCCAACATCATCAGCCCACAGCAAGCAGCTTTTGTCAAAGGGAGGTCAATATCTGATCAAATACTCTTGATGCAAGAAATAGTAAGAAACTACCATAGACGCAGCTTGTCTCCTAAATCAGCTCTAAAGATTGATCTTATGAAGGCATTTGACTCAGTCTCATGGAATCTAATTCTAGACATTCTACAAGCACTCTCCTTACCTCCTAAATTTATAAAATGGATCAAGGCATGCATTACCTCCCCCTATTTCTCTATCTTGCTTAATGGAGCATTGGAGGGATACTTTCCAGGTGCCAAAGGGCTTAGAGAAGGTGATCCTCTATCTCCGTATCTTTTTATTCTAGTAATGGAATTTTTTACAAGACTTTTCAGCAAGCTCGTCAAGGAAGGTGATTTCACTCATCATCCAAAATGTTTGGAGCCCCCAATTAGTCATATATGTTTTGCAGATGATTTATTCATCCTCAGCTATCCAAATGTATCATCTTTCCTCCTCATTCGGGAAGCCTTAATGGAGTTTCATAAATATTCTGGTTTGCAGCCGAATGGAAGCAAGAGCAAAATCTACATTAGTGGTATTAATCTTCAGCAAAAGCAAGACCCTTGTTCATTACTTGGATTCCAATTGGGAGAACTTCCTGTGAGATAGCTTGGGGTGCCATTAATCTCCAGAATGCTAAAGTATGATGATTGTAAGGAGCTACTTGACAAAATTCTCAAGAGAGTTCAAAGTTGGACATCTAAAGCTCTTCCTTATGCAAGGGGATTGGTTCTTATCAAATCAATGCTCTTTAGCATTCAAGTTTACTGGAGCATACACTTTATTTTCCCGAAGAAGGTGATCAATGCCATTGAGCAAGTATTGAGAATTTTTTTTTTTTTGAGAGGTGCCGACTTGAAGAAATTGGGTAGTAAAGTTGCATGGATTGAGGTATGTCTTCCTTCCAATGAAGGCGGCCTTGGTATTCGTAAGTTGCATGAATGGAATAAAGCATCAATGTTAAGACATCTTTGGGCACTATGTACAAAGAAGCAATCTTTATGGGTGGAATGGTGTCATTCCAATCTCTTGAAAGGAAAATGCTTTTGGGAGGTCAAAGTTCCTTCGGACTGCTCATGGACATGGAGGAAGATCCTAAAGCTAAGGGAAACCGCTATCCAAATCTCCTACTATAAAGTTGGGAATGGTGAGACTATCTCTTTATGGTATGCCAATTGGCATCCAAAGGGGCCTCTAATGCCAAAATACACTACCAGAATTGTATATGATGCAGGTGTTCCAAAAGATGCTAGAGTTTCAAGGGTGATCGCAAATGGACATTGGAAATGGCCGTTTCCCTCAAACTTGGGAATTAAGAGAAGTCATCAATGAGAATCCACCCTACTACTTACCATCTCTCCATCAAGATAAATTTGTGTGGAAAGCATTCAAGGATGGTACCTATAATGCCTCGGCTACATGGGAAGCTATTCGAGTCCATGCTCCTAAAGTAAGTTGGCATAGATTGCTTTAGTTTCCCAATCATGTACCAAGGTTTAGCTTCATTTTATGACTAGCAATCAAAGGGAAACTAAGCAGTAGAGACAAGATAATGGGTTGGGGAATTTCAGTAGATCCTACTTGTGCACTATGTAGGAATGGAATGGAGACACTTGAACATCTCTTCTTCTAATGCTCCTTCTCAAGGGAATTACAGAAACTTGTACTCAACCTATTTTCTATCAACAAAGGACGCAAAAGCTGGTTGGATGAGATAAAGTGGGCAATTGGTAGATTTAGCAAGAAATGCTTTATTAACACTGTGCAAAATTGCTTGGTCGGCCTTGGTCTATCACATTTGGAAAGAAAGAAATGCCAGAACCTTCAAAGGGACATCCTCTACAATTGCCGACTTGTTAAAGGAAATCAAGTGGGTACTTAGATTGAAAACTTCCCAATTGCATACTGTAAAACCTACTGTAGAAAATATTAACTTTGGTAATATGTGGGAGATCCCATTTTGTAAATTTGTACAAAATGTATAGTATACGGGGGTATGCCCCTTAGATGATGTACATTTTCCCCTATAATCCAAATTTACTTGCTTACCAAAAAATTTTTTTTTTTTCAGTTTTGCTGCATCCTCAGTACACTTCATCTCTATGCATCGATAATGATCTAACTCTTGCCATAAACCTTCAAGGTAATTTGCATACTCCGTAACAGATCTGTTTCCTTGCTTGCTAGAGGTTGTTTTGATTTTTAAATCATATGCTTGAGCAGCATCCCGAACTTTGGAGTAAGTTGGTCTAATTGAATCCAAATATCTTTTACAGTCGGTGGGAACATGCAGGTATCACAAATTTCTGATAACATTGAATTCTATAACCATGCCATGACCATGGGATCCTCTTCATTCCATTTTGCAAAATTTGGGTCCTCTTCTGTAGGCCCCGTTCCCAAAGGGTGACTGATTTTTCCTTTTCCCTTAAGAAAAGTTCAAACGAGTTGAGACCATTTTAAATATTCTTTTTCCATTGAGACGATACGTGGCTTGTATATTTTTGTAACTCTCTAGCAGACTAATTGTTGGGTGCTTCTTCACGTTGAACCATAGTAATGCAAGAAGATGTCTCATTTTTCTCTGACATGGTGATTGGCAGGATAATTGAAGCTAAAAAATTTGGTCAACCATATTCTATTGGCAACAGTTGACGACTGAAGGAGCTATAATCGACCAAGGAGGTGCAACTGGAGACACACAGTCATTGATGATTTGAGCAACGACAAGGATTGAAGTAACGAAAGTAATGACTGACGAAATTTGACTAAAGGGCACGTGGTGAGAGAGAGGCAACTAGAGCATCTATCGATCGTGGTGAACAGTTCAGTGTTGGTCACAGCAAACAAAGAATGATGATCAACGATAGATCAGAAGGGTTTCTAGTGGTTTTCGTTGGTTTATCTGAATAGATGGCTCAACAATGGTGATCAACAGAAAAGTGTTCCTGTTAATGAACAATGACACGTCAGTGAAAAAACGCCATGAACTATAGCATCAAGTTCGCGATGAACGTTAACGGCAGTGTTAAGGTTCCAGTGATGAACATCAATGGCGCTAGGGCTCCAACGATCGTTTTCTAGAGGAGACAGAGACCGTGAATTGAACAAGGTGCTAGGGCTTCGACGATCGTTTTCTGGAGGAGACAGAGACCGTGAATTGAACAGGAAAGTTGATTAGCACTTAAGGCTGAACTAAACCAAAAAAATTTCCTGGCAATGAAGGCCAAGCAGAAAAATTCCCAGAGAGCCTAAAGCTCTGATACTATGTTGACAATGAGAGAAGAATTTGTTTTTCATGTATCAAAAGAGATTACAGCACTGCCTATATATATACACAATATGCCTAAACAGAAAAGGAAAAAGAAATAATTACCCTAGTCAAATCCTAATCAAATCCCTCAATCAAAGAGATTTTAACGAATACACTATCTCCTATTTTAGGAATACATATATTTACATATATTTTTCCAACATCTTTGCCTTAAGCTGCGATACATGAAATATAGGATGAATCTGACTCTGTGAAGGTAGATCCAGCTCATACGTGACTGGATTTATCACTCTTAAGTATTTTTTAAGAACTGTAATAGTGAGCAGCTATTTTTAAATCTCTTCTTTTCTTCACTGATATTTGTCTATAAGGCCGCAACTTGAGATAAACAAAGTCTCTTTTAAATCCATGTTCTATCTTCTTTTCATCTGTTTGCTGTTTCATCCAATTTATGACCATATGTAAAGGCTCTTGAAGAATTTTTGAAACCCTAGAATGACTCAATACAATTTCTTCCACTGAAGCCACTTAGCCAAACCAGGGATATAGTCTTTTAAAGTAGGGGGAGGGAAACCATACAAAGTTTCATAGGGGATTAGTTTTAGGGAGGAATGATAATTGGAATTGTAACGTTATTGGGCCAAGAATAACTTGTTAGACCACATTTTAGGGGTTTCAGCTAAAAAACAACGGAGGTAAGTTTCCAAATAAAAATTGGTTATCTCAGTTTGACCATCTGTCTAGGGGTGATAACTGGTACTAAAGTGTAATCAAGTTCCCAAGAGTTGGAAGAATTTTTTCCAAAAAGAACTAGTGAAAGATGAATCTCTGTCTAACGTAATAGTTAATAGTAGCTCATGAAGTTTAAAAATTTGTGACATAAAAATTTGGGCTAATTAAGTGGTAGTATAAGGATGAGAGAGAGGGAAGAAATGAGTAAATTAGACAATCTGTGAGAATTCGAAGTAAGTGTGATTGCTTCAATATAATATTTGTTTTAAAAAATTTGGTTTATCTTTCTGATGCATGTTCAGTGGTCTTGGTTAATTGTTTTAATTTGCCATGCTCAAGCGCGTACACGCACACACTGATATATGCATGTAAGCATGTCTCTGTGAGTATTCTTTTGTATATACTTCTAAAAATATATAAGCAGAAATTTATTTTTGGCCGAAGACAAACTTCTAGAGGAGCTTTGCCTCACCAGTTTCTTTTCTCTTTCTAAAGATATTCAAGTAACTTTTATTTTTTGTAAGTAAGTAATTTGGATCAATAGGAAAATTTGTTACAAGTATGTAGGGGCATACCCCCAATTTACAAAAGAATTACAATTATCTATTTACAATAGATGGAATTCCCAATTTCATATATAGCTCATAGTCCTCAAGAGTACAATTAGCTATAAGCTTTTGAATAGCACGGGTACGGACTTCATGCTTGATGCTCGCTACAATACTGCTGGCTGGAGATGTGGCATCTCTAAAAATTATGGTGTTCCTTTTAAGCCATAGATGGTAGATGGCTGCTGATCGAGCTAACTTGTAGATGTTACTAGCAAAAGTTTTCTTGCTAAATTCGCATAAGGCCTATTGAATTTCTTCATTCCATGTTTTCCTTTGGCTTTGAATGTTGCATAGTTAGCAAACTGAACTCCAGACTTCATTTGAATAAGAGCAAGAGAAGAATAGGTGGTTCAAAGTTTCGTCTTCACTGTTGCATAATACACACTTTTATAGGAATTTACAATAACCCATTTAGCAAGTCTATCTAGAGTATTGAGCTTTCTTTGAATGGCTAACCTTGTGATAAAGCTATGCCGAGGAATGTTACTTGGAAATCATACCAATTTGTGCCAATGGGCGATCGAGTTTACCCCATGAAGAGCTGTCCAAGTGGCAGCAACTGAATAAGAATTGGTACTTGCAACACTCCAAATAAACCTATCTTCTTCCCTGCTGTTTGGTGAGTAAGCTGGTAGGTGTGCTTTGATCTCATGAGTTCCCAAGTGGTGGGAGAGGGCCAATGCCATGCATCATTAAAGATAATTGCTGAAACTTTGTCTTCCAATGGGATATTAGCATTATAAGGAACTCTTAGACCATATTTGGGGACAAATGGGCTAAGGGGGTGCCAACGGCTGGACCATAAGGAAGTTGAGTTACCTTTGTCTATGATATACTTTGAGAATTAGATTGCAATGGGGCGTAGCTTGAGCAATCTTGGGGAGGCTTAACTTGCCAAAAGTCTTTACCTTTTAAGAGCTACTTTGTGCAGTATAGGACCACAAGGATTGCTTATAAGGGCATAGATTCCAAATATGCCGGAGCATGGAAGCTTTGTTCCATATTTTAATACTCTTAATTCCCAAACCACCCTATTTTCTTGGCCTACAAATGGTCGCCTAAGAGACTTTGCTGCCATGATGCTTTAGCTCAGAACCAAACCAGGGAAAGCGTCTTAGGATTTGTTCAATGGTGTTGCAAACTTTCTTAGGTAGAATGAAGTGCAGGCACCAATAAATTTGAATGCTAAATAGGACAGCCTTGATAAGTTGCACTCTACTTGCATAGGGTAGGACTTTACTTGACCAACTCTTTACTTGTTGCAGCATTTTATCAACGAGGCTAGTGCAATCAGTAGATCTTAGTTTAGTAGAAATCAATGGAACTCCCAAGTATCTAACTGGCAAGGTCCCCAATTGAAAACCGAGGATGGAGCAAAGCTGCTCTTTTCTTTTAGTGTTAGGCCACGCAATGAATACTTTGCTTTTGGAATTATTTGGCTGAAGTCTCGAGAATTTACGAAATTCCATGAGTGTGTGTTTAATGGTAAAGAAGGAAGGCTCATTACGTTTACAAAGAGTAAACAAGTTATCTGCAAAGCAAATATAGCTAATGGAGGGATCTTTACATTTAGGATGGTACTTGAATTCTCCTCTATTTATATGTTTAGAGGAGAGCCTAGAGAAGAATTCCACTACGCGGATGGATAGGTAAAGGGAAATGGGGTCACCTTGTCTCAATCCCTTGGCACCTCTGAAGTAGCCTTCAAGAGAACCATTGATGGAGATGGAGAAGCTTAGAGTGGTAATGCAGGCCTCAATCCAGTTCCTAAAGCAAGCTAGTAGTTCTAAAGCCTTTAGGATATCCAACACAAGATTCTAAGCAACTTAGTCAAAGGCTTTGGCCAAATCAATCTTGAGGGTACTTCCTGGACTCATTCTAGCCCTGTAATAGTTTCTTACAAGCTCCTGCATGAGTAATATTTGATGAGAGATAAATCTTCCTTTGACGAATGCAGCTTGGTAGGGGCCTGTTATGTGAGGGAGAATCTTCTGCAATCTGTTGGCTAGCAGCTTAGAGATACACTTGTAAGTTGTGGTGCACCAAGAAATAGGCTTATAATTTGCCATAGAACTTGGATTGGGGACCTTTGGCACAAGAGCAACAGTAGTGGAGTTGATTTCTTTGAGGAGGTTACCTAAAGTGAAGAATGTTTGGAGGGCCTTAACAAAATCATGGCTAATAATGTCCCAAGCTTCCTTGAAGAATAGGGTAGTACAAGCCATCTGGACCGGATGCCTTATGGTTAGGGAGGGAAAATAGAGTGGCTTTGATCTCATCCTAGGTTACATTGGTAGCTAACTCAGCAAGCATCTCATCTGGGACCATACTAGTCATGATATTCTTAATTACTTGGTAATTACAGCAGGATATTGAGTTGGTTTACCTAGGAGGTCCTTAAAATGCTGCATAATAATGGCTCTGACCTCTTCACAATTTTCACGCCATGCTTATCATTAATTGTATGTATCTTATTCCTGGATGTGTGGGCCTTGTCCTTCCTGTGAAAGTATGCAATGTATTGATCCCCCAATTTAATCATGTTGTCTCTGGACTTCTACTTATAGTAGAGTTGATTTCTTTGAGGAGGTTACCTAAGGTGAAGAATGTTTGGAGGGCTTTAACAAAATCATTGCTAATAATGTCCCAAGCTTCCTTGAAGAATAGGGTAGTACAGCCATCTGGACCGGATGCCTTATGGTTAGGGAGGGAAAATAGAGTGGCTTTGATCTCATCATAGGTTACATTGGTAGCTAACTCAGCAAGCATCTCATCTGGGACCATACTAGTCATGATATTCTTAATTACTTGGTAATTACAGCAGGATATTGAGTTGGTTTACCTAGGAGGTCCTTAAAATGCTGCATAGTAATGGCTCTGACCTCTTCACAATTTTCACGCCATGCTTATCATTAATTGTATGTATCTTATTCCTGGATGTGTGGGCCTTGTCCTTCCTGTGAAAGTATGCAATGTATTGATCCCCCAATTTAATCATGTTGTCTCTGGACTTCTACTTATAGAAGGCCTCTTTAGTTTGAAGAAGGCGAGTGTAACTCTCCGTGGCTTGCTTTTCATCTAGTGAGATGGCAGCATCTGTAGGATTGAGGAATAGCTTTGCCTGGATGGCCTCAAGATGTTCTTTTGCTAGCCGGACTTTCTAAGTGATATCTCTATAGTGTTGAGAATTGAATACTTTTAACTCAGTTTTTGGTATCTTGACTTTTGCACAAAGTTGTTACATTGGAGTTCCTTTGATTTCTATCTTCCATACCTCAGCCACAATGCTTTTGAAGTCCTTATGCTTGGCCCAAAAGTTAAAGAATTTGAAAGGTTTTTTCCTTGGTGGCAGTGGAGCTTTGAGGCAAACAAGGTTTGGGAAATGATCAGAAATTCTCAGTGGTATGAAATGTGCTTCTAATTCTGAGTATTTATCGAGCCAAGCTTCATTGATGAGTGTAAAGTCTTGTGGCAAATCCAATCAAAATATTAGTTAAATTAGGAATGCTATTAAAGTTTCCTAAAGTGATGCAAATTGAAGATTTGAAGAATTCTGAACAATTAAGGAGATAAAGTTAATCGAGTTGACCAAGATTTTGAAGAATTCTAATTGGTGTGAAGGATTAAAAAACCTAATGGAATTCGGACGCAGATTTCTGGAACGTGAATGAAATTCCAGTGTGCCTCGCAGGCACGGCGCGGGGAGCTCGCGGGTGCGCTCCAAGCACGCAGGCAGCCCGAAGGGAGCGCGCGGGTGCGCCAAGGTGTCTCAGAAATTCCAGTGAGGTCCGCAGGCTGGAGGATGGGAGCGCGAGGGTGCGCCAGTATTATTTCCTAAAGCGCAAAAATTCCAGTGCAGGTCGCAGGCTGGAGGATGGGAGTGCGAGGGATCGAGCTATGAATATTTTGTTCGGATTCAATTTCCTATTTTGCCAAACTAGGGCAACTTTGTAATCCTATATATATGTGAAACCAACTCTGTAATTCTGAGAGGTGGGAGAACATATTATAGGGAACTAGAGAAAGAGTCTTTGAGTATTGAGAGCTTTCATGTTCTTTCTCTAAATTCGTCTTGTATTTTCTTTTCACTTTCTGTGTGAGGCAGAAAGCCTACTTGTAGGGTTTATCGAGTGATTCGAGCAAGAGTGACGAAAGGATTCGTGCGAGTGATTCGTAGAGAGTCTGAGTAGAGTCTTGTAACCCGTTGATAGTGGGATTGTAAATAGAGGTTTTTCTCCCTGTGATAGGGTTTCCTCGTTATTCTCTTGTGTGATTACTTTCACTGTGTGTGTGATTGTGTGGGTTTGGAATTTTCAATGAGCACTCTGTCTAGCTTCCTGAATACAGCATTTGCAGCTTCTTGTTTATTCCACGAAGTGAAGAATTGGCCAGTAAATTTGAGGTCCGTGACTCCAATATTGTCCAAGCAATCATTGAATTCTTCCATGGCTTTCTTATCAGCACCAGCATCTCCATGTGATTTACTATGCTTCTTGATTGTATTAAAGTCACCCGATAGTATCCAAGGCTGGTCTTGAGGAACATTCATAGATGAAATTTTCAAAAACTTCCATAAGTCTTCTCTATATTTCCTGCTGTTAATTGTATAAACAAAAGTACCATGGAATATGATAGAAAGGGACTCGTGTTTGATTTTACAGTGAACAGCTTGGCCAAAGTAATCCTCTATATCAAGATCAACTATGAGGGGATCCCACAAAAGGATAAGCCGAGCTACATTAGAGTTATCATAATTAGCAAAGTAGCTATAATCTGCATAAATACTTGCACAAACCTTAGAAAGGTTAAAGTGCTTGGCTTTGGCTTCTAGTATGCATATAAGATTGCAAAAGTTGTCTGAGAGCTTTATGTTTTATAGGGCTACTACAGCCCCTAACATTCCAGGTAGTAAAATTCATTTAGAAGAGGAGGGATGTGCAAGGTTCTTACTCAAGGAGTGAGCAATCTTCCTCAGTTTCTTCTTTTTGCTTTTTGAGAGATTATTGTCATCAAATGATTGATCATGCCTCCATGGCGAGTCATTAGGCTACTGTATGGCCGGGGGAGTAGTCTCAGATTCAGCTGGTGTGTGGCATCACATCCACTGCTGTGAGAGTGGTCTCAGGAGTTGGTTCTACTTAAGCATTAGTGTATGGTTCAGTAACTTCTGAAACTGCATGCTTATCTGCTGACTTGATCACATTGGCAGTGATTGTTTTGTCACTTGAATTATCCTTGATTTGAAGTGAATTTATCTGTTGGGATGGTGAAGCATCATCATTCAGGTTTGGAGATAGAGTGCTGGATTTGTTGCTTGCTAGAAGGGCCTCTGATAAGGTGTTTGCCAACTATACTACTTGGACTTCTGAGGGCGTTATAGTAGATTCTTCATGCCAATCTACAGTATTTCTTGCCTCCAGCAGATTATCCAAATAGTGTTCAGCATCCTGGGCCAATATCTCAAAGCCATTATAGGTTTGCAGCTGAATTGGTGGATTCTGAAACCCTTTTTCACTTTTAGTTTCCCCTTCTTTTGTCTGAGCTTCTTCCTTGGTAGGATTATCTGCTGCGTTTGCTGCTTGACTAATGTCAGTGATGTTCTCCTCTCGTGGCTGGATTGGCTTGGGCCTCCATTCTTTCTTAACATCTTTGACATATGAGTTGTTTTTATGTCCGAATGCGTTGCAGTATTCAGAGACTGCAGGGAGCCATTCATATTCAACAGGTTGATCATACATGCTGCCATCGGGATTGGTAATTGAGATACTTTTGGGTAGAAGTTTGTCAACAGCAATTTCAACACACACTCTAGCATAGGATAGTCTGTCTTTCAGCTGTCATCTTGTCAGTGAATAATGGTTTCCCAATTGTACAGCAGATTTTGCTTAATGAATTGGCAGGCCATAGATGGGGTTTCAGGTGAGGTAACCTTTTCCACGTAGGAATTTCAGTAACAACTTCTTTGTCATAGGAGCATTCGGGTATCCAAGGTTTTAAAATTAAGGGCTTGTCATAGAATGTCCATGGACCTATTTCTAGAGCTTTTTGCATCATTTCACCATCATAGAATTTGAAGATAAATAGGCCCGGTTTATGTAAGAAGAGATCAATGCTTCCAAACATTTTCCACTTAGCTTCCACAAATCTTTTCATGATTTTGTTAGGTGGTTTGTTGCCTAGGACGTACCCAATAAGCGAATTACTCCCATCTTTCAAGTTCATGTTGTGTAAAGGAGACTTTGGAGCCTATATCAGAATTGGATGGGGGGTAATAAGACAAAGACAACCCATTTTCTTTGAGCCTATTAGCTTTAAAAGCTGGGCCCAAGGAGCTTTAGAGGTATTTGGCTGAGCTATTGGGCTTGAAGGTTGGTTGCCTTTCAGGATTGCTTGAGTCTGGAATTATTGTAGGCCCACTAAGAGGCGGGAAGTCAAAGCCCATTTCACTTGTAATGTTGGTATTAGCTGAAGGCGCCAAGTAATTGGTTTTTCAAATTAAATGTGAGCCAAGAGAGGCATCACCTAATGGGTTAGAGTGCTTAGCCAACAGTCTGCCACATGAGGGGGTAATGGCCTGCATACCTGGGTAATTAGATTTTGTATTTTGTGAGGCTAGTCTATGCTCGTTAGCATGGTCCTTCAAAGATGGCTGAGCCTGTGAAGACAATGGATTTTGCAGAACAACATCAATATCTGAATTCCACACCTTAGGATCTCCATTGAAGGGAAACGAATCCTTCAGGTTCTCTGATTTTTGTTTCATTAGCTGCTCTTGCTGTGTGACGTTGCAAGTCATGGGGGCATGACCATTCGTTCTTACCATTCCAACCACTTCAGGCATAGGGGATTATTTCAACCCAGTGGAGTGAGTAGTTATGACTTCTAGCTTATCTACCTCTGAGGAACAAGCAACTTGACTGTTTGAGACTTTCGAATCCACTATCTTCTCCTTGAAGGACATGAGCTCTAATCTCAACTCATCAATGGATTTAGGGTGCAAGAAGCTTCTAGAAACCCTAGTAGGTTAAGAAGGAAGTGAAAATGAAGAAAGTATAGGTTGAGATGTGGCCTTCGGAAAGGAAACATCTGAACCTATGCTTCCCTTACGATTTCCTTGAACCTTCGAACTGTGACTTAGATCGGTAGTGGAGTGTTGATTAACAGGTATGAAAAGACTATAGTAAGAGGAATCAAGATGAGAGTGTTGCATGAGAGCTACAGTTTTAGAGAGAAAAGCTCCCCCCTTCACAGTTTGAGATTGGCACACATGGATTTGATATTCAATTAACTTTTCACAGAATAAAGCTGGGTTTTTCTTTCTTATCTAGAAAATATAGTCTACATAAATAGTTAATTTCAATTTTTTTTTATCCGTGTATGTGCCATACTAAAACCAATTAGTTATAGGGGCATGTGAGTTTCTTTTCTTTTGGTAGGTGGCATGTGAGTTTTACTAGATGCCACTACTCAAAGTTGTATAATCATTGCCAAGAGTTTGGTTTTATATGGCAAGTAATAGCATATCATTAAGTTTTGTAAGTTTTGAGTGTCAACTTATTAAAATCTATGTAATTTATAGCTAGTCTTGTTAACTTGGTTGAATGGCATGTTTTTTTTTTTTTTTTTGGTAATTAGTTGAATGGCATGTTGTATATTACCATTTGCCTTTGATATCCTCTAACTTTTGTTGACATAGAAACGTATTTAAACCTCATTCTTTTTGAATTGATGCATTAAATATTTTATGCTTGTTCCTTGTCTAGCACTTAACTTGTATTTACATTCTAGTTTATCGTGGAGTATTAGTATTTGAAGGTGTGATGTCTATGTTCGGATATGTGGAGGTAGTCAATTTAATTGCAAGATAATTTCTTTTCAAGAATGATATATAGTGTATATTACATAGGAAGATGCCTCTTTATTTTATGCATGTTCCTTGTTTAACATTTAGTTTGTTTTCACTTTTTTGGTTTATTATGGAATATTAATATTTGAAGGTGCATTGTTTGTGTTCGAACATATTCACCCTAATATTCCTTTTATATACTTATTGGAAACAATATATTCAAATGTGAGTGGTTATCATAGAGTATGTTTTGTGTTTTACCCTAGGAAGTATGGATACTCCAAAATGGGTGCCGTATTCGTATCCGATACATATTAGATGCATATACTCTTCGAATACTTCAAGATACGTATCGGATGTGTGACTTGATATATCTTATTATTTTATCATTTTTCTTCAAATATATGATTAAGACAAATTTAGATTTGAGTAGTTGAAACTCCTAAAATTATAAAACCTATCACTAATATTTTGTTATATTTTGTATGTTGAATTATATATTAAATTAATATTGTTGTGAATGTTATATTTATATATATAACTAATAAAAATATACAAAATTTATATTTTTTGGTCATATCCCTGCCATACTTGTATCCTCATTTTTTTTAAAATTATCGTATCCGTATTCCGTATCCGTATCCATACTTTTTAGGTTTTACCTTTATGAGTTATGATTTAAATTTGGCATTTCTCTAAGTTATCCAACAAAAAGGGCATTTCTCTAGTATCTATAATAAATTGACGTAACTTAACAGTGTGGCATGCTTGAATCACTTGTTTTTCCCTTTAAATACTGCAAGCATTTTTTTTTTTTTTTGGTTGCTTTTCCTTTTCTTAGTTTTTATGTTCCTCTTTTAGGTCATGAATATTGGATAAAAAATCTTCGATACTTTGTTGAATTAAAGTCTTTGACTTTGTCGATATTGTTGAGTGGAGTTGAAAGTTGAAATCTGTTTAATTTCTAAAATTATTTTTGAAATGATTCAACTTGAAATTTAAATTTAATAAGCTTTAGGGGCACATGCCAATATACGAATCTATCTCAATCTTATTATTAAGGAAAACTATA
This sequence comes from Vitellaria paradoxa, assembly GCA_019916065.1. NCBI lineage: Eukaryota > Viridiplantae > Streptophyta > Magnoliopsida > Ericales > Sapotaceae > Vitellaria > Vitellaria paradoxa. The sequence continues at coordinate 33,159,939 of CM034235.1, forward strand.
TCATTTGTTGGTTTGATAATGTATCGTCTAATGGTTTTTGTAATTCAGATGTTGGTTTTTTGCATTACTTCCTTCCTATTTTCCCTTGCTTCTGGTTTGGAACTTGGGATGATTGTTTGGTAGAAACTTCTGCTACTATTTGCATTGAAGCATTACCACTGTTGATATTTCTTAGTTGGACTGTTGCTTTCTTGAGTGAACGATGCTTTGTAGTTTGGTGTGGTTTGGTGATTGCTATTGAAGATTGGAATCGTTAAGTTTGCTTTGTGTTTAAATATATGTGCTTGTTGCTGGTTCCTACTTGTTTGCTTTTCTTGATGTTCATTTTTTATTTATTTAGGGATACAACTAATGTCTGGTGGAGTGCTATTGTCGATTGCTATCAAGAGATTATGGTGGTTAATTGGTTATTTTGGTACTTGTCTCTTCTAGATTTGCACTTGAATTTTTCCTGATACATGGTGGCTATGTTAATGATTAATTGATGGCACTTTTGTTGTATTTTGCACCTGTGTTAATTCATTTGTTGCAAATTCCTTACTTGTTTCTGATGTGGTTGGTGTATACTGTTTTGCAACATTTACACGGCAATAGAGTCTCTTTGTTGTTGTTATTGGTTCGATTATGGTGGTTTGTTCGGTTTTGTAAGCTAGGTTCTTTTGTTGCTGGTCTTTAGCATGTTTCGATGCTTTAGCCTATTGGGTTCGACTGGTATGATTGTGTCTATTTCTTCTATTTCCTTGTTGGGATGACATCTAAGTTTATGGATTTACTTATTTTTTTTTCTTTGAAAAGTGAAAACAAAAATATTAAAACTAAAATTACTGCATAGCTTTAGATGTTTCAAACATTGAGTGTTAGGTGGAGTCCTAGCTGTTTGGTTACATTTGTGTTGACTCGTATGTCATTGTTGTGAGTTGTTCCCATGTAATGCTCTATTTTGCTTTTTTGTCATTTTGATGGCTAGTTTTAAACTTAATGTATATACGGGGGTATGCCCGTAATATTTTGCTATTTTTATTTTAAAATATTTATTTTCACCTTTCAAGAAAAAAATATATATATACATGCGGGCAACTAGGAAAGACTACTTTAGGTCAGCATTCTCTTATACTCCTTACTTTATCTACATAGGTTATATGTCTCCATTATTGTTTTTGCATTTGCTAAACATCTTAGTTGTTTTATGGCATTTTTATCCTAAAAAAAGACTAAAAGAAGCATTTTTATGCGGTACGTGATATATGTTGCATTTGTTCTCTCCCTTTCTATTCATGTATTTTAGGACACTCTCCAAACATGCGCTATAAAAAATTTGATAGGAATGATAGGACTTGTAACATTTCTACATTATTCAATACACTTCAATTGAAATGAAAAATAGGAAACAATTTTTATAACTAATGCTTAAAGATGGAAACTTTTGTTCTCTCCTAATAATTGCCGTGGAAATAAAAAAATATGCTTGGTTAGTATATCTCATGCAATTTAATTTTGCCAATGTCTTACTAAAGGTATCTTCTACCTTTGTTTCGTTTTTACATACGTAGTTGGAATTTTTTCCCTTCGTTATCATGTTTGTGCATCACTAATGTTACGTATTTTCACATTGCTTTTTTTTTTTTTATTTTCTTTTTCAATAGAGCTATGATTACGTGGCCTAGGAAAGAAAGGAAATAAGACAGAGAAAACCACAACTAACCTCTATTTCTAACCTTAATTGAATTAATTCAAAAACTAATGATAATACAAATTTAGCCTTTATATAGACTGTTCTAAACAACCTTCCCCTAATTGCCCAATTGCAAATAAAATTAGAATAAAAATCCAATAATCCGAATAACACTAGATAACCAAGAAACTGAAATCCTAAGATATGGCAAGCCTAAGACATGATCCCCATTATTTTCTCCGATTGAAAATAACTCTCCTCTGGGTAGTGGCAACGAAAAATTGGTCCATAGGGGTAGGATCAAGGCGGTAAAAGTTATCCTTATTAATGTTAAGATGCCCAAAAATGTCTCAACTTGGAAACAAATGCACAAAAAAATTATGTCGATATAATATTAAATGATATTTTAACCCCAATATTTTTATACTTGAAGGTTATTTTTAATTGCAATATTTTAGAATGCGGTTTCTTTTGTAAAGAAATTTGATTAACTTAATTGTTGGCTTTTCAACTGGTGATTTATTATTGAATCAAAAACTAACCACATGACAGAGAAAACCACAACTAACCTTTATTTCTGACCTTAATTGAATTAATTCAAAAACTAATGATAATACAAATTTAGCCTTTACATAGACTGTTCTAAACAACCATCCCCTAATTACCCAATTGCAAATAAAATTAGAATAAAATCCAATAATCCAAATAATACTAGATAACCAAGAAACTAAAGTCCTAAGATATGGCAACCGTAAGACATGATCCCCATTTTTTTCTCCGATTGAAAATAACTCTCCTCTGGGTAGTGGCAATGAAGAATTGGTCCATAGGGTTAGGATCAAGGCGGCAGAAGTTATCCTTATTATGTTAAGATGCCCAAAAATGTCTCAACTTGGAAACAAGTGCATAAAAAAATTATGTCGATATAATATTAAATGATATTTTAACCCCAATATTTTTGTACTTGAAGGTTATTTTTAATTGCAATATTTTAGAATGCGGTTTCCTTTATAAAGAAATTTGATTAACTTAATTGTTGACTTTTCAACTAGTGATTTATTATTGACCATGGATACTGGTGATTTAATCCTTTAGTTTGCGTTGCTTGTTCATGTTCCGACTAGATTCCCTCTCTTTCATAACCCAATGATCTTAACCTTTGAATGAATTATTCTCGAACGAATGTTATGCTTAGGAATCACATTAGTAGCTTTCGTAATCAAATTATCTGGATTCTGGTTGTCTAGCTCGGTTTTGGTTTACCTTTAGAGAGGTTGTTTGTATGGAATTACTGTCTTCATGCTAATGTGCATTGAGGTTCTGTCGGTTTTGAGGAGGCTTGGTTAGTCATAATAATCCTTAGGTTAAGTTTTGAATAAATCCCGCTAATTCTTTCTCAACCCCTTGGATGTTTTCTTGGTTGAATTTTATCTTTAATATCATATTCCTCTATTTGTTAATCGTGTTTTAATTTCTTGTTATTTAGTTGGAGTTGAATTTATGGCTTCATGTGAGGTTTCTTTTATGGCATGCACTAGCTAATGAGAGATGGGCTTTTGTAGATTTTGAAAAAACTTGTTTTGTGGTGCTGGGTGAAATTTTGAGTAAATATGTTTCTTCTTTCATAACAATTTGGATTGTAGACAATTCTAAGTTGAATTTTATATTTTCCAAACAAACCTAACAAGTCAACTAGATCTTGGTTATTCGGATTGATTAAAATACTTGTTATGTTTGCTAAATATTAAATTCTTAATGAACGTGCACCTTCATTCATAAACATGTGGATTGTGGACTATTCTGAACTCAATTTGATATTTTGTGGATCTATGAAATTAACTAAATCTCGCTGTAGACACCCCAGTTTTGTCCTTTTATTTAAAGTTTACAATATTTAATTTTTTTAGTTGAATGTTACTCAACTAGTTGAAATCTATTAATTATAAGAGGGGACAAGGTGTCAGACATCAGTAACGAGCAAACATCTAGCAAAACAAGAATCAAGTCCTTAGAAAGAGGGAGGAGTCAAGTGGAAAGCTCAAATCAAGGTGGAACCCATCAAACTACACAGACATGTTTAGGACACAAAACAAACATCTCTTGCATCAACAAAATAGCCAAAATCCAGAAACAAGGATCAATTTGATTTTGAAGTCCAAAATGGCCTCTGTCGACGCACCCAAAGAATGCACCAAAATACACAGAATGACCTAAAACATGCCAAAATACATATAACATGTCTCAAAACACCTAAAAGACCCCTCTAAAAGTCATCTAGGCCTTGTCGACTCAAAATAGCTCCTACCTACAAAAAGGAAGCAATCGGTGCACCAAATGCAACTCGAGCCTCCAGACGAAGTCAGAAAGGCTCCAAAATTCATAGGGATGCTAAGGATACAATTTTTGAATGACTTAAGATTGGTTAAGTCAGTGACTTTTGAGTCATGACTCCCTTTGATATATTTGACATGCATCTTCAACTTTCATCCATAATAGGTGATAAATGTTAGAGTATATGATCATATCAACTGCATCACTCATATCACACAAACTTGATCATTACCACCAGGAGCTAAGCTTTGTATCAAAACTAAACACCTTTTTCAGATGATGATAAACACTCATTCTCTCCTACAAGGCGCCTTTCCCAATTACGCAGTAGGCTTTAACTGTTCCTTCACATTTGGAGTAAGACTTCTTTCCTTCGGTTACGCATGAGGCATTGCACTGTCTTTTCTCATTTGATGCGAGGATTCTTTCCCCAGTTATGCTCGAGGCGCTAATTGTTTTTTTACCGTGGAGCAAGGCTCCTTTTCATAACTACGCGCAAGGTGTTAACTGTCTTTTCTCATCTAGAGCAAAGCTTCCTTTCTAAGTTATGTGTAAAGTGCTAACTTTCATTTTAGATCTCAGGAGATAGGCTTCTTCACACTAATCCTATACACAACATTGACCCTGTCAGTCACTCCCTCATACTCATACACTTAGTCAATCTTGGTTGATGATGAGGCTCACTATGCCTGGGGCCAATTAGTTTATCTTCTCTGGTATTTTGATCACACTTGCATCTACACATGCACATCAGTATATCACATATGCATGAGGCGCGAACCTGGATTTAGTGTGAGGCTCTTATACACATCTAACATCACATAAACACATAGTTTGGACCACCTTAGGTCTTAATTGTGTTGACCTGATCCCTTCACAGGGTATGTCGGTAGCTCTAGAAGAGAGCTTGAGCCCGATTACCTTAGTATTTATAGACCATCTTTCAATACACACTTAATTCTTGACACACAATCTTGCATAAAGACCACATAAGTTTGCATACATATCATTATTTTAGCTTTTCAGTACAAGTCTCATCCCCAACGGAACTCATGTTTATAGAAAATTCCCAGTGGGCATCAGAAGTAGACTTGGTCTTTAAAATTGCATTAGAGTCAAACTAACATATAGAACCCTCTAAGGTGCATCACTTCCACATAGGCAAACATTATATTAAACTCGCACGCATGAGCTAAGCTTGATCGCTTCACATTCCATACATCATATGCATGTTTTTGGGTTGTACGTAATGATTATTATAAACCAGAATGTTATTTTGTGAGAATATGACTGCAAAGAGTGGAAAAGGACTTTGGATATTCATATGTTTCTAAGTGTAACGGTTTCCGTGCGTAGCCGAACCCCAAGCCTATTATCTCTAATTGCATAGACTAATCAAGAGTCACTAAAAGGGTCTTTTTTCATCACATTTTCAAAAACATAACTAGATCATTTTAAATTAGAATAAAAAATTACATTTCTCGATACAACCATTTTGAAACCGTCAGGTGACAACTCCTAGTCTCTACATTCATTCCTATTAGCCCGGTGCACGGATCCGGTCACGATGCTTGGCTATTTGCCTAGATTTGAAATAATTATTTAAGATTTTGATATTTCTCTATGTGTAGGTTTTGAACAGTCATGGTTTGTGGCAGTGAGTAATGTTCTCAAAAAATTTGCTTTCTTTCCTAACCTTTGGATCACAATGTATGCTTATTTAATTTCGTCGCTTGCCATTTCTTCTTTTTTCCTGGTGGTGGGTATCTTTGATTTGTCCTTTGAGTTTCCGATAGTTAAAAGATCTATTTTTAGTAAGTGGTTTGAAACCTTTTGCTCCTTGTTAAGTGTGGGATGGAGGTTATCTATTGGTTTCTGTTATGAAAATAATTTGAATTGTTAATCATAGCGGCCTAACTATTAGAGAAGTGACTAATGTATGAAAGCCACTAAAGAATTACCAACACAAATTCAAAAAAGAAAGAAGGGTAGGAAGGAAAGGGAAAATTTATTTAACTTGTTCTTAATGTGTGTTGTTTAGGTGGTCTTTCTTATAAGATAAGATTGTTTCTTTTACCGATTGTAGTCCTTAGCTTTATTTAGTCCTTTTGGCTTTGTGCCTTATTCGTTTTCTAGTGACATACCTTATTCTGGGAGCATTTTTCTATGGGCATAAGTGGCAAAAACAAAATGCTGATTGTGCACATTTTCACTTATTATTAATTTGTTTCTTTTTCTCTCTTCAAATTTTCTTTGGCCCATGGTGCTCACTTTTATTGGCAACAATAAATTTTTGGTTTTCACAATAAGTCCTATTCAAGTGATCAAATTATGTTTTTATAAGTGGACAATAAAATTGGTAAATTTATTTAACAATGTCCTAGATTGTGCATGGCTGCTGACTGTTTTGATCTAAGGAGTTGTTGGCTGTCTGGATTTGGATGGAATGAGGTTTTAGTGCAACGAACTATATCCTCAAATGTTTTAGCATCACTAATGCTGATGAAGTGTCCCTTGTTGATGCAAACTGTCATCTGTAAATAATTTTCTATTTATGTAAAGTATTTATGTAGCTTTGATTTCGGGGGTTTTAAGTAAATAAGGAGTTGGCTTTTCTTAAAAGCTTTAGGAGTTGGCTTCCCCTAGAAGCTTTGGGACTGGAATAAGTAAAAATTTCCAGCTATTTGCGAGGGACTTTTGGTCTTTCAAATGAAAAGAAATTTCTGTAGAGAGTTGTTGCTCAAGACCAGCTAGGGCTTAGAAGATTTGGAGGCTTGGTTTTTGAGGAGTCGACCCCGTGGTGCCTACTAGTTCCTCTATTGCTACTGTATGCGTAGGAGGTTAGCAGAAACCACTGTTACTGCTTATTTTCAGGTTCTAAAATTGTTCGTGAAGCTTAAATCTGTTGTTCATTTCTTGGATGTTCTATGATCCTAGTAGCTGAGCTTGGCTTTAAGTTGTTATCCTGAAATTTTAGCTACAAGTTATTGGATTCCTATCTTTCTTTTTTCCTATTTGCATCAAATTGGTATCAGAGCAAGTTCTATCTTGTGAGAACATGGCTGCAAGAGGTGGAAGAGGAAATAGGGGCCAAGGAGGCAGGTTTGTGATTGTTGAGATGATTGAAGAGTTGCAGGAACAAGTCAGACAACTTACACAGCTTGTTACGCAAGCTGTTGGTCAATAGAATCAGAGAAATGCTAGTGATAATGAATCTGATCATGCTAGAGGACTAGGAATGACATCAACCCACGACCTGATGACGAAAATGTCAGCTCTACTGATGAAGGAAGTTCTGAAAATGATGGCCCTGCACAACGACATGGAAGACCTCAAAGATGGGAAGATCGCATTGTACGTGCTCTACAAAATTCCAAAGAGTATGGTGTGCAAGTACAAATTTCAGAATTTGACGGTGACATCGGAGCTGAAGATTTTCTGGATTGGATTGATAGCATTGAGAGTTATTTTGACAAGAAAGATGTACCGGAGGGGAGAAAAGTAAAACTTTTGGGAGTAAAGCTTAGGGGATCAGCCTCTATCTGGTGGAAGCATTATCAAAATGAACATGAGAACCGGGGAAAGGGGAAGATCAAAAGATGGGTCAAAATGAAAGAGAAGCTGAAGGCTCAATTTTTACCTCAAGACTATGAACAGACCTTGTACCAAAGGGTCCAAAATTTGGGGCAACGTGAAAAGTCTGTAAAAGAGTATACCCAGAAGTTTCACGGGCTTTCGTTAAGGTGTTATCTTGCGGAAATTGAAACTCAACGGGTTAGTCGTTATGTGGATGGTCTGAAAATAACCATACAAGATCAAGTAAGCTTGCAGCGACCTTATAAAGCTAGTGACGCATATCAGCTTGCTTTGAAAGTTGAAACACAACTTGGACGCAGCATTTCTAAAAGGCCTGGAGCTGATCGAATCAATAGTGTGTCAAACACCAAGACAGGAAGTGGATATAGAGGTAGCCGAGTAGCCGTACCTACACATCCTAACCAAACCAGCAATGACAAAGGAAAGGCAGTCCAAACACAAACTAGTCATCAGGGAACAGCGGTGGTGAAATGCTATAGGTGCTTTGAGCTTGGGCACAAGTCTAGTGGGTGTCCAAAAAGGGTTGAATCCAGGGTTAATCTTGCTGAGGATGAGGATGCCGATTGTGAAGAAAATTTTACAAGTTTCGAGGACCAAGAACAGCGGCTGGTAACTAGAGATCAAGTGATTGAGGAAGAACTTGAAGGTGATATCATTGGTGAGGCATTAGTCGTTCGGAGGTCATTGCTTTCTCCTCCAACCAGTAATGATGATTGGTTACGCAAGAACATTTTTCGGACTAGATGCACAGTTGGTGGAAAGCTTTGCAACTTGATAATTGATAGCGGGAGCAGTGAGAACCTAGTTTCTCAAGAGATGGTTGACAAGCTGAAGTTGCAGACAGAAAATCACCTGTTGCCTTACCGGATTCTTTGGTTCAACAAAGGTAACAAAGTGATTATTTCTTCAAGGTGTCTTGTTAATTTCTCAATTGGTTCTTTAAAAGAATTTGTTCACTGTGATGTGGTCCCAATGGATGCGTGCCATATCCTTCTTGGACGACCTTGGCAATACGATCGAGGTACGATCCATGATGGTGTGAAGAATACCTATTCATTCTTTGTTAAAGGTGGGGCTAAAAGGAAGAAGCTTATGCTAAAGCCGATGAAGAATGATGATGTGAAAAGGCAAGAAAATGAATGTTCACTCCCCCTTTTCAATACAAGAGATTTTGTTGAGGAAAGTAAGGAAACTGGGCTGGTTTATATCCTCCTTCAAAGAGTAGTAAAATCACGACCAAAATTCCCAAGTGAAGTTGAGAGGATTCTTGATGAGTTTAAAGATGTCATGCCGGAAGAGTTATCAGATGGACTCCCTCCCATGAGGGATATACAACATCGAATTGATTTAATACCAGGAGTTACGATACCTAATTTGCTTCACTACCTAATGAGCCCAAAGAAGCATGAAGAGCTTCAAAGGCAGGTTATGGAGCTTCTCAAAAAGGGATTTATCCAAGAAAGCCTAAGTCCTTGCGCCGTACCAGCTCTACTCACTCCTAAAAAGGATGGAACTTGGAGAATGTGTGTGGACAGCCGAGCTATCAACAAAATTACCATCAAATACAGGTTTCCTATCCCAAGGTTGGATGATATGCTTGACATGCTAGCTGGATCTCAGGTTTATTCTAAGATTGACTTGAAGAGTGGCTATCATCAGATCAGAATTAGACCTGGAGATGAGTGGAAGACAGCTTTTAAAACCAAAGAAGGGCTCTATGAATGGTTGGTCATGCCTTTTAGGCTGTCCAATGCACCAAGTACGTTCATGAGATTCATGAATCAAGTGCTGAGGCCTTGTATTGGGAAGTTTGTAGTTGTATACTTTGACGATATTTTGATATACAACAAGGACAAGGAAAGTCATCTTGGTCATTTGAAGTATGTCCTACAGCTTTTGTGGCAAAATCAGCTCTATGTTAATATGAAGAAGTGCAGGCTCTTGGTGGATAGACTGGATTTCTTGGGGTTCATTGTCTCAGCAAAGGGGATAGAAGCTGATCCAGTAAAGATTGAGGCTATAACCAACTGGCCTACTCCAAGAACACTCACAGAGATCAACAGTTCTCATGGTCTAGCCACATTTTACAGGAGATTTATTAGAAATTTCAGCACTGTAGTTGCTCTTATAATAGAATGTCTCAACAGGGGGAGCTTCTCTTGGACTTCTGAGGCCAAAAAAAGCTTTGAAGAGATAAAGAAGATGATGACTAGAGCACCAATTTTGGCTTTACCAGATTTTGATAAACTCTTTGAAGTTGACTGTGATTTATCAAAAATTGGGATTGGGGCTGTTCTGACCCAGGAAGGAAGACCAGTGGCTTATCTTAAAGGGAGTTTATCTTAAATTTTGATCATGAGGCCTTGAGATATCTCAATTCTCAAAAGAAGCTAAATCGGAGGCATGCCAAATGGGTAGCATTCTTACAAGAGTACAATTTTTCATTGCGGCATAATGTTGGTTTGCAAAACAAAGTGGCTGATGCATTAAGCAGAAGGGCATATTTGCTAAGGACTATGTCTACTAGCCATTTTTGGAGGACCTTGTGGAGATTATTAGCTATAAGACTACAATATAGCAGTGCCTCTCACCCTCAAACAGATGGACAAATTGAGGTAGTGAATAGGAGCTTGGGAAATTTGCTACGATGCCTTACACAGGACCATGTTCGGTAGTTGGACCTGACATTACCACAAGTTGAATTTGCTTATCACAATACTGTTAATAGGTCCACTGGAAGGAGTGCTTTTCAAGTGGTGTATGGCGGAAACCCGAATCATATTCTTGACCTCATGGATGTCTCTAATCAGCCTAGGACCAGTGATGATGCTATTGCTTTTGCTGAGAATCTGAGAGAGGTTTATGAGGAGGTTCGGAAAAAGCTTGAAATTGTGAATCAGCAATACAAAGAGGCAGTTAATCAAAATAGACGGCTCAAGGAGTATAAGGTTGATGACTGGGTGATGGTTTTCCTTCGAAAAGAGAGGTTTCCCGCGGGCACTTATCAGAAACTGAAGCATAGAAAGGTTGGACCCTGTAGAGTTTTGCGCAAGTTTAGCGATAATGCTTATGAAGTTGAACTCCCTCAAGGCTTGGATATCTCACCAATCTTTAATGTGGCTGATCTATACCCCTATCATGGTGAACCAGGGGCTGAAGCACAAGGAGCTGAATGTAGGGACCCCATTCAAACCACTCCTAGCAGGTCTGAGTCAATTGAAGTTGTTATACATGTGCGGGAGGTGAAGACAAGGGCTGGAATTTATTTCAGATTCTTAGTAAAATGGGTTGGTAAGCCTGATCATGAAAATTCTTGCATCAGTGTGGAGTTCATGGGTATCGATCCTGGCATGTGCCAGGCAACCAAGATGACAACTCGCACGGAGGCGAGTTCTTCCTAAGAAAGGGGGAATGATGCAAACTGTCATCTGTAAATAATTTTCTGTTTATGTAAAGTATTTATGTAGCTTTGATTTGGGGGGTTTTAAGTAAATAAGGAGTTAGCTTCTCTTAAAAGCTTTAGGAGTTGGCTTCCCCTAGAAGCTTTGGGACTAGAATAAGTAAAAATTTCTAGCTATTTCCGAGGGACTTTTGGTCTTTCAAAAGAAAAGAAATTTTTGTAGAGAGCTGTTGCTCAAGACCAACTAGGGCTCAGAAGATTTGGAGGCTTGGGTTTTGAGGAGTCGACCCCGTGGTGCCTACTAGTCCCTCTATTGCTGCTGTATGCGCAAGAGGCTAGCAGAAACCACTGTTACTGCTCTTTTTCAGGTTCTAAAATTGTTCGTGAAGCTTATCTCTATTGTTCATTTCTTGGATGTTATATGATCCTTGTAGTTGTTATCCTGAAATTTTAGCTACAAGTTATTGGATTCCTATCTTTCTTTTTCCCTATTTGCATCACTTGTGGATACAATTGGCAATGACAGTTAGATGTTTAGGCTTCCATTCTCTCTGGCATATATCCTTTCAAATTCAAAGAACGACATTACTTGAGGTACTTCTAAAGTTTACTGTAATATATAGGTGCCTTCTCAAATTCTTCTATATGTTGCTTTTTATCTTACTATGAGTATGTACACTTTTCTCTTTTATATGATTTTTTGTTTTTTGTTTTTTTGGGTTTCGCAGCATATGGTGTCCAGAACATTCTTTCTACCTTAGTATCTCTTTAAGGATAAATCCAAAGAATATAATTATTGCAAGGTTCTACTGAGTTTTTTATTTGTTTATTTAATTCTTTTATTTTCCTTTTATTGATTTGGAATTTTTATCGATAGATTGTAGAAAACATTGTTATTATGGTGATTGATGTTATTCTCTTCTATGTTCTCTAAGTCAGCTTGGATAGAATATATCAGAGTTCCATTGGGTGCGCTAGTTGTCTAGAAATGAAGTATTTTTTATACCCTGGTTATTATTCCACTTACTGCCATAAACTCTGCTCTTTTATATGGTTTTCGTTTGACACAGTAGTTTTTTTTTTTTGGTAGGGTGTAGTTTTTGTCGAGCCTCATTTCTATAAAGTCGGCTCTATGGTGTAATAAAAAGTTCTTCCAGGTAACGAGCAGGATAGGTTAGTTGAGGGACTGCAACAAAAGCATATGACAAATTGATTGTGTGGGTACCTAAATTGGGATAGTGATCTCCCGACAGTTCCCTGTTATTGGAAATATCACTTAATGCTTTTTCACTAGTTCTTTCATGTCTCCCTATATCCTATTTTGTTTTGGCAACAACATGCTATCAATGATGCTATGTGTTTAGGAGCATGGGAGAACTTTATCTTTGATGGAGTGGGATTATATGTTTTCCCCTTTTTGACGTTGCTTTGTTGATTATGCTACCAGCCGAAAAAGGAAACATGATTCAGAAGCAATTGTGGACCCTTGTCTTTTTAATGATTCATTTTTTTTATCGTAGTACTCTTCTTGTTTTGTTTTTCCTTTTTTCCCCATCAATTTGGGGTTTGTAGTTAGTTTATCTGGATTAATTATTTTTTTGCTAGCATGGAATGGAAGTGGAATGGTCGGAGATCTCCTTGTGAACTATTTTAGTTCATTTGTTGTTATCTTAATTTGGTGCTCTTCATCCTATTGCATTTGTGGCATATTTGTGTTTTGTGTTTGCTTTTCACTACTAGTTGTTGGTGTCATCACACACCCTTTTTAGGTTGTAGCAGAACTACATTACTTAACCTATTGATGGAGCTTGTGAAGGGTGGAAGTTAGTTTGTTTTGATGCTTTTGTTTCACTCTCATCTCTCGCATAGGTGTTATAGAGTATGTTGATCCCATCCCATGGTTTTGTTTCATTTCTAGTTCCTACTATCTTTGGTGTTGGTAATCCTTGTTTGTTGTGTTGAATTTGGTGGCGTAATGGCAGGAATGGCTTCGATAATTAAAGAAGTTTTGTTCTTTTAAGGATATCATACAACGAAATGTCTTCTATGGTGTAAATTATGGCTCCTAATGTTTTGTGGGCTCATACGAACACTAGCATTTATGTTATCAATCTTTCGTGGTTTACTTCTTGGTTCTGTTGGTCTTTCATTGAATTGCATGCTTGTTGGAGGGTTACTAGTACATGCAAAATGCTAGATGGTGGTTGGTAAGAATCCCCTTGGTTTATTTTATTAATCAAATGCTTTTTATTTGTTTCTTTCCTAGACAAAACTGGCATATGCTTGCTCTTAGTGAAGGTGGTGTTTTCATAATCCTCCTGGATACTACAATATGTTCCATGCTCATTCAATACCTTCATCGTCCCTCTCTCTCTAATTTTTTTCTTAATCTTATTTATTCTTGTTTTCCTTTATCACGGCTCGTTTAGTCAAAGCTTTGCACAAGATAAAATTACAATGGGATTTTGGACTTGCAAATTGCTAATCGATGTTATAAGAGAGCAAACAATCATGTTTCGGAACAATATCATTTTAATATCATTTTTGATGCATATGTTCTCTATTTTGAGTTGCTTGTTCTTTTTTTTTTTATCCTTTTAATTGTTTTTACCTGTTTGGATGCTTGCAGGATTAACAAAAAAGTTGCGTCCCCCTTTCTACTGCTGTTTAGGGTTGCTCTTTCTTATTGTTCTTCCTAGCCTTTCCTTTTTTTCTTAATTTAATTGTTCTCCATTACTGGTTTTATGGAGTTGCTTGTAGCCCTTTTGTTGGCAGGCATTGTGCATTGGTGGCGTGGCAGCTACACCATTATTTTCAAGTTAAGAAAATTTTCACATCCAGTATTTTTATTTCTCGTCTTAAGTGTTGCTTTGCACTGTAGAACTATATTTGTAACTACTAAAATGTTACACACTAATAACTTTATGCATTTTTTATATGTTTTAAATGAGGTTGAATGGTTTTGGGTGTACTCCAAGTATAAATGGCTCAATATGGCCATGTATTTTGAAATTTATCCTCCATAGAATGCAAATTTTGAATAATATATTATTTCTCAATTATGGTTCACTATGTAGTTCTTCTAACTTGCTGAGTGTCGGATAGGAAGTTGGATATGTGGTTGGTGATGGGAATGCCATCATGTCTCTTACACCTAGTTTGAAACATTTTCTATTTGACAAACATGTGATTATAGTGTTCTCTTTGTCAACTTTGGTGCTTGCAGTTCTCTTTCTCCCCATCGTGTCAATTTAGGTTGCTGACTCCAATAGGGGGGAAGCGGGTTCTCTGCTTGGTTTCATTACAATTTACTTGTTTATGGAGATCTTATGGCCAGCTTGATTCTGATTATTCCTTCTCTTCTTGACTTGCATATGTTTCTTTTGTTGTCGCTTCGCTTTGACCACTAAGGCTTAAAGGGTGGGAATTAAGGTCTTATCTATAAGGTGATTTTTAGTAAGAACTCTGAAGATTGTTTGATATCCATTAATGGGTTCATTTTCAAACAAGTCATCTGTGAAATATAGACTCAGAGGCCAATCCAAGAGTTTTACTCCCCTTATGAAGTCGTGTGTGAAACATCGACTCAAAGACCAATCCAAGAGTTATATTCCAACTTACCAAAAAAAAAAAAAAAGTTATATTCCATTTTTTAAGTCGTGTGTGAGACTTAAAAGACCAATCAAGGAGTTATACTTAACATGTTATTGGAGCTACGGACGACTTCGGGAATTTTTATTCCTCATTATTGGTGTTTATTCTTTATTTATTATTGTGCACTTTATATATGTTCATACACCTTACTTGGTTCAATTTGTTTTTTTATTTTTTTCGGTCTGTGTGCTAATTAGGGTTATATGAGGGGAGTGTTGTGCACTGTTAGGTATATTTCCTAGTAGATTAACCTTTTAGGACAATTGATTCAGATCTGTTTCTACCTTTTGCTTCTAGCTATGGTAAAAAATTAAGCATATCGAGCCCAACATGTCTATTTCACTTTAGTCCTTATTATAATTATCAAGGAAGATGTTTCATTTGTGTTAATATTACACTAGGATTGACATCTCTTTCTCATTGTATTCACTCATATAATATACATTGACTTGCCACAAAAACGTGAGGAGAGAGAAGAAAGGTATGATTCTTTTTCTTGGAGTGCAGGCAATTTTTTCCTTGGGCATATTTATTTATTTATTTTACTTATTTCTCCTTCTAGACACTTCCTTCGGACACTAGCAAACCATGTAATTATAGATTTGAGTGGTCAACCATTTTTTAATAATGCATTATTATTAGTTACTATAATAACTAACAAATTGAAAATCAGAGATGTATAAAATTTTCTAGAGAAACTGTGACTCCTCAAAACAAAATATATTTACGCAATGTCTAATATAATTTGAAATTAATAAACTAAATTATATCAAGTTATTTCAACATTCTCCCTTACGTGCAAACCCAATTTGTACGTGAAGTAGAGACAAGCAAACCAAATCAAATAAGGTGTACCAATACAAGTAAATAAAGTGCACAACAATAAATAGGGAATAACAAGATTTGAACCCAAAATCTCTTGGAATTAGAGCTCTGATAGTATATTAAGTCACCAATTGTCGCAAAAGTTTAAGTTGTTAAGAAATGGGCCCAACAAAGTATATCAAGCTATTTCAACAACCTCTTTATATTAACTCTGAGAAAATAAACTTATTCTCTAATACTTTCGCTCAAACATGTTTGATCAATACTATATCTATCACTCGTGGTGAATACCATAGTAGAACACGTGGACAGTATGTTAACCACGTTACAAAATTATAACACAAAAAAATGGAATTGAACAAAACATGTCTAATTCTTGACACAGAGTTGACTTGTTCTAACCTGTATCACTTGATCCTAGTGGTGCATTATGCTATTTTTGTCTGCAAGTACAATTCGATCCTCTTTGTCCTAGGCATTCAGAGTTTCTGGTAAGGGTCTAGTGCGCTCTCAAATCTTCTATGTTGCGTGAGCTCTTTGTCGATGGTAGGTGAGAAAATTTCTCTGTTGATGATGATATGTGCGCTCTCGTAAATGGGTATTGTGCTTTGGGATGTTGATTGTCTAGATTGTTGAATTTTGTTGTCTATTCTTGAATAATTTATTAGATACTAAGAAATAAATTGATTATCATAGTGGTCAATGATTTTACTCTTTGCAAGATAGTGATTGATATTGGATTTCTAATTGGCAATGAATGATGAAGAATCAAGAGGTTTTAATTGGATTCATAATGTGATATAATTAGTTGGAGGTTAGTGTAATGTTTGTCAATTCATTAATAAATATGATTTGGATTTCTTGTTATTTACCTCAACTTGAATTTATTCAGATTTTGTCCACCCTTATGGTTGCGATTGCAACGGTGTAAGTAGATTTTATGGGTGCTTGGTTCAAGTTATGACTAGATTTGTTCCTTATTCATAACCTTTTAGATCATGGACTATAATGAAGTGAATTTTGTCTTAGCGATACCGATGGATCATGCAATATTCTAAATTGAATATTATCTTTAGTAATCACATCCCGTAGTTCATTAATCAATTTGTTCTGAATTTTGGTTATTTTGCTCGATTTGAATTTACCTTTAGAATGAGCCTTGTCTTATGAAATGCATCAATCTGATAATGATTGGATAGTTTTTGTAGCATCTGAAGAAGCTTGGTTAGTGATCTTGGGCTCAGTCTTTCATAACACTTTGGCATAATGGTTATTCTTAATCGAATTTCGTCGTTAATAATTTATCCCTCATTTTGTTTTTTTTTTTTGGTAATTAAGTATAATTTGGATTGATGGGAAAATATATATCATCTTAGGGACATACCCCCGTAAACAAAAGTGTTAATTACAAAAAGAGAACCCCCAACTATTATATATACAAGTATACATTTCAGAGTTTTATGTGACAAGAAACTGAGAGACCTTAACTCTAATTTCACACATGATACATTAACAGTAGCTATAGTTGAGGAAGAAAGCCCCTTGAAGATTCTTGCATTCCTTTCTTGCCATATGTGATAGACTAGAGCTGCCCAAGCTAGTTTACATACTTTGGCACTCAAGTTCTTCCCACTAAATTTTCCAATGGTCCAAGAAATTTCATTCACCCAAGATTGTATAGGTTTGGAGATATTGCATTTTTGCAAGATAATCTTCCTTAGCTCAGCTGAAAAGGAACAATGAAAGAACAAGTGATCTAATGTCTCCAAAGCTTGTCCGCATAAGGCACATTTGGGATCAATATTCATGCCCTAAGCGGTCATCCTATCCTTGGTGATTAGTCTCCCTTTTATTGCAAGCCATAAGATAAAAGCATGCCTAGGAATGTGAATAGGGAACCAAAGCAATTTATCCCTCATTTTGTTAGTTAACTAGGTTTCAATTTTTCGTTATTTGACTTGACTTGAATGCATAGCTTCATGTGAGGTTTCTCTTATGAGATGCACGGGCTAATGAGTGCTGCATTTTTTTAGGTTTTCAAGGAGGCTTGTTCTGGTTTTAAGTGAAATTTTGAATATGCTTATTCTTTCATAACCTTTGGATTATGGACTTCTAAGTTGAGTTTGATGTCTCGTAAACCTACTCAATATATTCATTCTCTA
The DNA here is from genome assembly GCA_019916065.1 of Vitellaria paradoxa. Taxonomy (NCBI): domain Eukaryota; kingdom Viridiplantae; phylum Streptophyta; class Magnoliopsida; order Ericales; family Sapotaceae; genus Vitellaria; species Vitellaria paradoxa. The sequence goes on from CM034235.1 coordinate 33,177,580, forward strand.
TAATTGGCTCAATCCAAATTAATCGCTTCAGATTGAGGTTTCTCTGCTTGTAGGTTTTGAAGAATGTCGGTTTGTGGTGTTGGATTTGAACATATTGTTCTGCAATAAAAATATCAAATTCCAACATGGGATTGACTTGTTCAATCCATCTAATTTATAACTTCCACTGGTTGATCCTAGCTGTGCATTTCGACTATCCTTGTCTTTGAGTACAACTAAATTATATTTATGCCCTATTAAGGGTCTAGCATTCCTTATGTTTTATATACCTTGAGTTCTCTTTGGATGGTAAGGCAAATAATATTTGGCGGTCTCTTAAATTGTCATTGTAGTTACGGATGGTGATGTCTATATTGTTGTTTTTTATAGTCTACTCTTGAATAATTTATCAGATAATTGTCTCTGTTAATTGAGTTGGATTTCTAATAGGGCTATGGATGGTGCAAAATTGAGACACTTTAATTGGATTCCTAATTGGGTATAATTGCTTAAGGTTTGGTTTGATGTTTCAATTTAGTACTAAATTTGATATGGATTGTTAAAATTTCAGTAAAAGAATTGAGGAGTATATTTCTCCCCTCTCCAAGCATTCTTATTTATAATTAAGTGTTACAATCTTAGAAGGAAATAAATTAAAGGGAAAAGGAAATACAACCAATTACGGCTGTCAACACAAAAAAGGAAAACTCAATATTCTCCTAATAATACTAATAATACGAATATCTTCTAATACGCCCCCTCAAGCTGGAGCATACATGTCAAAAATGCCCAGCTTGGAAGATGGAGAGTGAAAGGCAGGACGAGGAAGCGGCTTAGTGAGAAGATCAGCCAGTTGTGACGACGATCGAACAAAAGGAGTACTCAGTTGACGACGCAATAATAAGTCACGAATGAAGTGACAATCAACTTCGATATGCTTAGTGCGTTCATGAAACACGGGATTGTTGGCAATGAAGATGGCAGCCTGATTATCACAATGCATAGGCATAGGCAAAGGAACATCAATCCCAAAGTCGCATAGAAGAGAGCGGACCCAAAGCATTTCAGAAGCAGTATGAGCCATAGCACGATATTCAGCTTCGGCACTTGAACGAGCAACAACATGCTGTTTCTTACTGCGCCAAGTAACTAAATTGTCCCCAACAAAGGTGCAATAGCCAGATGTCGAACGACGATCAGTACGATTTCCAGCCCAATCAGCATCACTATAACCAGTGACAGTGAGTGAGGAAGATGGGCGATAAAGAAGGCCACGACCAGGGGATTGTTTTAGGTAGCGTAAGATGCGACAAACAGCTTCAAAGTGAGGAGTACGAGGAGCATGCATAAATTGGCTGACAATCCCCACAGCATAAGTGATATCAGGACGAGTGACTGTAAGATAAATAAGCTTACCCACCAAACGACGATAACGACTGACGTCAAAGAAAGATTCACCAGAAGTAGTATCCAATTTAGTAGAAGAATCCATAGGGGTGTCTGCAGGACGAGCACCCAATAAACCAGTCTCAGAGAGTAAGTCGAGGACATACTTGCGTTGACAAATAGAAATCCCCTGAGCAGAACGAGAAATTTCCAGACCCAAAAAATATCGAAGTCCTCCAAGATCCTTTGTATGAAACTGAGTAGCGAGATGTTGTTTGAAAGCCACAATACCAGATGCATCATCACCAGAGAGAATAATATCATCAACATATACAATCACAATGATAGTGCCAGAAGAAGTATGACGAGTAAAGACAGAATGATCAGCAGAAGAACGGGAGAAGCCAACTTCAATAAGAGCAGAGCTAAAACGATCAAACCATGCTCTAGGAGATTGTTTCAACCCATAAAGAGCACGTCGCAAGCGACAAACCAAATGCTCATTACCTGGAGTGGAATAACCAGGGGGTTGATCCATATAGACCTCTTCCTGAAGCTAACCATGAAGAAATGCATTTTTAATGTCAAGCTGATGCAACGGCCAACGACGACTAACTGCGACTGCAAGGAGGATGCGAACAGAGTTCAGGCGAGCCACAGGAGAAAATGTCTCAGTATAGTCCACACCATAAGTTTGAGTGTACCCTTTGGCTACCAATCGAGCCTTAAGGCGTTCAACAGAGCCATCGGGAAGATACTTAACCGTGTAAACCCAACGACAGCCAACAGTCTTCTTACCAGGAGGCAGAGAAGTGAGTTCCCACGTCTGGTTCAAATGAAGAGCATTCATCTCGTCATCCATAGCATGTTTCCACCCCGGAATGGATAAGGCCTGCATATAGGATGAAGGAATAGACACAGACGACAAGGCACAAACAAACGAGAAAAGAGATGGTGAAATACGATGATATGACACATGATTAGCAAGAGGATGGCGAGTGCAAGTGCGTGTACCTTTCCGTAATGCAATGGGCAGATCAGACGGGGAAGCAGGATCCTCAGACGAAGAAGCAGACTCAGCCGGAGATGGAAAGATCACCCTCCTATCACGATCGCGCTGATACACCTGTGGGAAAGGAGAAATAGAGGGAATAATAGGAGCCACAGGAGAGGTCTCCGGGGAATTGGGGGTGAGGGTAGGGGTGGGCTCAAGGGATGATGGTGGAGGCAAAGGGACATATATGGAAGAGATGGGAGCAGGGAGAGTAGGAGATGACGCCCCCTCACGAGAAATAAGGTCAGAGGACAAGGTATCACCATTAGAAGAGAAGAAAGCTATGGATTCAAAGAAGGTGACATCAGCACTGACAAAAGAACGGCGAGAATCAGGATGATAGCAGCGATAGCCTTTTTGTGTGCGAGAGTACCCCAAAAAAATACACTTACGAGAACGAGGGGATAGTTTATCAAGTCCAGGATCAAGGATATGGACAAAGGCAGTACAACAAAAAACACGAGGGGGAAGCGAAAAGGGAGACTTATTGGGATAGAGAACTGAAAAAGGAGATTGGTTAGACAGGACAGGGGTAGGTACTCTGTTAATAAGGTAACATGCGGTAAGAACAGCGTCGGCCCAAAAAATTTTAGGGACATTCATCTGAAACATTAAGGTGCGAGCAACATCTAACACATGACGGTGTTTACGCTCAGCAACACCGTTTTGTTGAGAGGTGTGAGGACATGTTGTTTGATGAATAATTCCTTTTTCAAAACAAAATTGATTGATGACAGATTGAACATATTCCAAGGCATTATCAGATCTAAAGATTTTGATTTTCTTATCAAATTAAGTGAAAATTTCATTATAGAAACGAGAAATAATAGAAGGTAAATCAGTTCTTTGTTTCATTAAAAAAAGCCAAGTCATACGAGAAAAATCATCAATAAAAAGAACGAAATAAAAGAATCCATTAATACTTTTAACTCGGGAAGGTCCCCAAACATCAGTATGAATGACAGCAAATGACTCAGACTCACGATTATTACTACGACTAGAAAAGGTACTGCGGTGATGTTTGCCAAATTGACAAGCCTCACAGTTTAAAACAGGCACATGACTCAAATTTGGCATAATGAGTTTTAATCGTGCCAAAGATGGATGACCTAGACGACGATGCCACTGAAGGGGAGAGACAGAAGTGCGGAGAGCAATAGAAGGTGAATGTGCTGGAGAGGAATCACGATCAAGATAGTAAAGTCCATCCTTCTCATGCCCTGAACCAATCGTCTTCTTCGTTTTGAGATCCTGAAAGACACAAGAATTTGAAAAAAATGTTATTGAACAATTTAATAGTTTAGTCAATTGACTTACAGAAAGTAAATTAAAAGGAAATTGAGGAACATAAAGGCTAGACTCTAAATTAAGTGATGAAGAGGGACGGAGAGTCCCTCGGCCAGACACAGGACGAGATGATCTATCGGCTAACACTATATTATGATTAAGAGGACGAAGATCAGAGAATAAAGAAGAATTACCAGACATATGTGAACTGGCTCCTGAATCAATAATCCAGGGGGAAGAGGTAGAGGCCACAAGAGCAGGGTTACCTGAGTTTGCCAAAATAGCAGTGGAGGTAGAGGGAGTAGAAACACGTAATGACTGGATGAGCTCTTGGAGCTGAGAGGAACTCAGAGTATATGTCTCCTGAGAATCAGACGTGGGAATACTTGTTGGAGGTACTGAAGGCTGTGTAGAACCATGATCATTGACGTGATGTGCCTGCTCTGGTTTACCATACTTCTTCCAACAATAGGGTTCTGTATGGTTTGTTCCACCACAAAAAGTACACTTGCGTTCACCCTTATTTCCAGAAGATCGTCCTCCACCTCTAGACCCACCACGATTGTTCCGCCCACCACGGGAGCCACGAGAAGACCCCCCACGATTGTACTGGCTAACTAAAGCAGAAGAATCGGCAGGTAAAGTTGTATTCTCAGGATTGGTGGAACGATTTCCCAATGAGGATCGCTGGATACGGGAGTAAGCACTAGTTGCAGTGGGCAATGTCTCACTAGCTAAAATCTGATCCTTGAATCCTCGGAGGTCAGGATTGAGGCCAAATAAAAAGTTAGCTATCATAAACTCCTCCCAATATTGCAACAATTGTTCCCATAAACTTTTTAAATGACTATAATATTCAGATAGAGATCTATCACCTTGTTTAGCGGAAAACATCTGCTCGTATAACTCATAAACCCGAGAAACATTGCTCTTTTGAGAGTAGGATTCAGCAAGGCATTCCCATATTCGTTTAGAGGAATCACAAAATTCAACCGTGGTGGCAACAGAGTCTTCTAAACTATGCCATAGAGTCCCATTACGATTGCATCTTCACTCATCCAAATATTATATGTAGGATCAGTCGAGGGAGGTGCGTCATCAGTAAGATATTTCAGTTTGTTCTTACCCCGGAGAAAGGTTTTAACTGCATGTGACCAATCCAAATAATTGTCCCCATTTAATTTCTTGGGTGTAATAGAGCGAGGAACATCATCGGCTTTGAGAAAAACAGTTTGCTTGAAGATTTGATCTTCTGATTTTGCCATAACACCCACCAATTAATGAGAAGTAGCAAAGACACGCAGCTAAAAAAAAACAAGAATCCACCTTCGCGAAATTAAAGGAAACCAACCAGGGCAACAAATCAACAATAAAATTGGGCAGCAAATCAATAGTAAAATCGGCAATCCATCAACCAGCAAAGAAACCAGAAATCAGGAACCATAACCAGTCAGCGAGAAGAACAGCAGGCGAAGGACGAGCAGCGGGCGAAGACCAGTCTTCGGACGAAACAAGCAAGGCCATCAGGTGAGGATATTACCAAGCAATCACACCACCATCACATCCGCGGAAGCCGGGCGACCACCGTCGAAGAAGCCGGAAGTCAACCGGTGGGACACGCGCCTACACGCGCCGGCGCGTGAGGGCGGACGCAGAAGCTCCGGCGGCGCGTGAGGCCAACCGCGGCGTCGTCAGGCGACCGGCCTTCTAGGGTTTTGGTCGCCGGCCACTGGCGAGCTCGAAGGTATGGTCGGCCGGTGACGTCGGTCGTCGGAAAGTGGCCGGCGGCAGACAACAGTGCTTTTCTCTCTCTCTCTTCTTTTTCTGTAACTCTCTCTCTCTCTCTTTTTTTTTTTATTTTAACATGGCTCTGATACCATGTTAAAATTTCAGTAAAAGAATTGAGGAGTATATTTCTCCCCTCTCCAAGCATTCTTATTTATAATTAAGTGTTACAATCTTAGAAGGAAATAAATTAAAGGGAAAAGGAAATACAACCAATTACGGCTGTCAACACAAAAAAGGAAAACTCAATATTCTCCTAATAATACTAATAATACGAATATCTTCTAATATGAATTTTTGGTTATTTTCCTCAAGTCGAATATGTCTTATCGTAGTGTGGTTTATCTTATAATTGTTATGGATTGTAGGGGTGTTTGTAGCTTTTGCAGAAGATTTGCTTGTATTGTTGGTTTCGGTCTTGGTAGTTCCTTGGATTTTGTCAGTTGATTAATAAATTTGTTATGTATTTCTGGTTATTTTCCATGACTTGAATTTGTCCTTTTAGATACATGTTTTTCTTATGGTAGTGATGCATTTGTAGGGGTCTCAATAACTTTTTTAGAAGCTTGGTTCTTTTTATTGTTGATTCAGGTTCTGACTTCTGACTATCTCTGCCCTTTCTTTCATAATCCATCGACTGTGATAGGTTGAATTTTATCTTCATTAAGAGTGGTCATGGTTATTCATCCGCTAACAGAGTCAACTTTTAGTGAAGATCTGCTTATATATACTGACGAGGGGGGCAAAAGACAAATTTGCTTTCGAGTTAGCAGTCAAGCGGAGGACCTTCTGACTATATCTGCCCTTGCTTTCATAAACCATAGAATATGATAGATTGAAATTTATCTTTAAGAGTGAACCTATGGATGTTGGACTATTCTAAATTGAGTATTTTCTTTACTAATCTTATCCCTTGGTTCATTAATCAATTTGATCTGGATTTTGGTTATTTGGTTCTATTTGAATTTACCTTTAGATTGAGTTTGCCCTTATGGTGTGAATCGATGCGTGGGTTTTTGCAGGTATTAAAAAAGCGTGGTTAATGATCTCAGGTCGAGTTTTGATTAAATTTGATTGTTCTTACTTAATTCTTTGGATAACTATTGTAGATCACTTAATTCTTTGGTCCTTATTTTTAGATAACTATTCTTTGGATACCTATTTTATCATTACGTATACAACTTATTAATTTGTTAGATCTCAATTTCTGGTTATTTGACTTGATTTAAATTTACAGCGGGGCTTTTGTAGGTCTTGGAGAAGCTTGTTTTGAGGTGCTAGGTGAAATTTCAAGTAACTTATATACCTTTTCCTTTGTAACCATTTGGATTAGTAAAATTGAGGTTGTTTCTTAGCTAACCTATCTAACAAATTAGATCTTGGCTATGTAACTAAATTTAAATTTCTTGCTTCAGATAATAGGTTGTGTGGCTGATTTTAAGTTTCAAGTAATTTGCTTTGTTTTATAGCTCTTCATGTCACGGAATGGTATAAATTGAATTGTCTCTTTCAACCTCCCTTATCCATTCCTAATTTAGTTTATATGCCATTTCTTCCTTTTTGTGGATGTCTTTGATTTGTGATTTTTTGAATTCTTTTGCTGATTCAGCATTGAGAATGGCATATACGCAATTGGTCAAAAGAACTACTATTGCACCTTTACCCTTTTGTCTTTTTCAAGTGTGGAGTCCAGCCTTGGAGGTTGTCTATCAGATTATGCAATTTAAGAAATGTTAGTTTTGTTGCTGTAGGATGCAACCTAGATAGTTTCATGCACATGTGATGGTGTGTCCCACATGATTATTTTATATTAAGAGTGAAAAAATCCTTTTTAGTTTTGCTTGCGGTCATCATTTTTTAGAGAAGGGGAAAGATTCGATTTCTTATTTTGCACTTGGTGCCTGTTCCTTTGCTCTTCTTTGTGGTATGTTTTGTTTTATTTTGTTTTTTCACTCTTATTTTTTGTTGGCAATAGATCTTGTTGAACCTCATTGCTATAAAGTAGGCAAGTTAATTTGATGGACTACAACAGAAGCATGTTGGAGCTCTACCTTTGTGGGTGCCTAAATTTGGGCGGTGATCTCCTGTTGTTCCTTCTCAGTTCCCTTTTCTCATTGTGTTTGAGTAGGGAATATTTATGTTCTTTCTTCCCAATGTTGCGTTGTTGATTGTGCTTCCTACCAAGAAAAAAGCATAATTTGGGAGGATTCAATACTTTATGTATTTATGCAGCAACATGCTAATAGCAATCTTTCCTACCAAAAAAACATAACATGCTATTGGGAATGCATAGAGAAGCATGTGAAATTATTATTTTCTATTTTATTTTATTTTTTTAAGGGATAGAGAGTTGTATTCCCTTTTTAATCATGCTTTGTAGATTATATTACCAGTCGGGATAGAAAATGAAGCTATCATGACCACTTTATTTGTTTAAAGGTTCATTCTTTCTATTGTAGTACTCCTTATAGTCTTTTTTTTTTTTTTTTTTTTTTTACTTATTTGTTCTGGTAGTTTCCAACTTGGAACTTTCCATTTCGTTTGTTTGCTACTTTTTATTCGCATGGAATGAGTGGAATGGTAGGAGACCTCGTTACAAACTACTTTGATTAATTTTATCATCATTTTTGTTTGCTGCTCTCCTATCGTATCACATTAATTGCTTAGATTGTGTAGCTGCTTGTTGCCTAGATGGGATCCAGAAATGCATAATGTTTCATGCATGCTGGATTTGTTTACTCTAGAGTGCCCTGCCTCTCTCTGCTAGATATGATGTTTCTTGCGTGGAGGGTGGAAGTTATGAGCAATTTGTTGATCTTATCTCATACTTTTATTTAATACTTTCCCCCTCTTTTACAGCATTTGTGTATGTTGTTGATCCTATCCTATGCTTCATTTCCACTTTCTTCCCCCTTTGGTGTTGCTCATCAATGTTTCTTTCTTTTTTTTTTTTTTTTTTTGAGTTGCAATACTATGTACGAACTCATTGGCACAGTGGTAGGATTGCCTAGAATATTTATTTTTCTTCATATTTCTTGCAATGATATTGTGCAACATCATTACATGTGATTGCATTAATTTCGTTATGTATTGAGATACCAAGATAATTGATTATAATGACGTTTAATGGCATAATATTAATAGTGAGTTTTGTTGTTGATCTATAATAATAAAATAAGAATTATAGTGACCTAATTCCTGATGTGGAAAACATTGACAATTTAGACTTGAGTAGTCTGAGTCCGATCTTAACTATGGTTGATAATAATTGTTATCTTTTTTAGCTAAGGGTTGGGCTATTGATATTGAAGAAATTAAGAGACCGTGTTTACTATTCGATGTTTTACAATATGAATTGTGTGATTTAGAATGTAAATATGAAATTTACATTTATGATGTTATCACAAGAGACGTAAAGATGGTTATGATACATGTATTGACCATGTGGGCTTGGATGTTGTCACTGGGGATGTTGTTTAATTTTGATTTTGTCGTTGTTTAATTTATGGTGATATACTTTTAATATTATTTTAATTAATGTAAGAATGGGGAACTAAACAAATGCTCTGATTGATGTATAGTGAATTGACCTAAACTTGAGATTTATTATTCCGTTTTAACTAATTTTCATATTCTAATGCAAGGTTAAGGGGATGACAATTTAAATTTAAAATTTTGATCACAATACATTTCATAATCTCTCTAATGGCATATATGTAATGAAAGTCTTCTCAGTGGTCTTTATTTTGCATTGACTGGCACATGAAAATTTTTTCCGAAAAGTAGTTATCAGAAGGATGTAATTATAATAAGATTTGGTTAAGCATATTTTACTAGATTATTTTATTTAAAGTGTTTAATCTAAAAGAGAGAGCCACCTTCTAATATAATTTCCTAGCAAAATTTTTTTGATGGTATAGGGTACTGTTTTAAGCACACAAATATTTTAACTAATTCTGATTAATTACTTTTTTGGTAGATTATTTTTTAAAAGATAACTCATTAAAATATTATTTTATTACAAAAATATCATTACCATATCATCCTAGTAACAAGCTGTAAGGATAATATGTTTCACAATCTTTTTAATGGTAGTTTTATACAGACTATTGAATTTAGTATCCAATCATATTGGGCTTTTCACTTCATTCTTCCTGTTAAGGTTGTTAGGCAAGTGGGGCAGATTCTGAGAGTATTTTTATAAAAAGGCGTTAGTCTTGCTACGGCTGGGGCAAAGGTTGCGTGGAAGGATGTTACCAAAACCAAGGAGGAGGGTGTTTTGGGTATCAAAAGAATAAAGGATTGGAATTGTACGACGATATGTCGATATATCTGGATTCTTTGTGATCACTTCTCATCCTCTCTTTGGGCTAAATGGGTGAGGGCTAATTTGCTTATACATGATAGATTTTGGATTGCCAAGGTTCTTGGTGAATGCTCTTGGACATGGCGAAAGATTTTAAAACTTCGCAGGAGAGTTAAAAACATGTTTAGTTACAAAGTGGGAAATGGTCATTCTAATTCACCATAGTATGATAATTGGCTACCAAGTGAGGATATATTTTCTACATTTAGTGATCGCATCAGATATGACTCTAATTTACTAAAGTCAGCAGCTGCGAGTGATGTTATTTGGCATGGAGTTTGGTGCTGGCCATGTGCTAATTCTTCTAATTTAATGGAAATCAAGAGAGAAACGGAGCTTTTACCTCTTCCCTTGGTTAATAGGGATGATAAAATTTTGTGGGATAAGGGTCCATTTGAGTTTACTATTAGAGGTGCTTGGGCATTCTTTAGAGAGAAGTATCAACATATTGACTGGGCCCATCTTATATGGTTCAAGAATTACATTTCGCGGCACTCGTTGATTTTTTGGATGGCAATTTGGTAGAAACTACCCACAGTTGACAAGAGGTTATTCTATGGAAGTTTAGTTTCTTATAATTGTGCCCTCTGTGGGCAAGGAATAGAGGATTGTATTCATCTTTTTGTACATTGCCCAGTTAGTACCAGTATTTGGGCATCGTTGTTGAAATTGTGTAATATTCATCTCTATCATTCTTGGAGTGATAGCAGTAATTGGGCATCCAGTCCCTTGAAAGGGAATTCACTTCAACAAACTTTACTTAAGGGTTGCATTGCTGCAATGGTGTATATTGTTTGGCACGAAAGAAATAGTCAATGTTTTGAGAACTCTCACAAGGATGCCAATTCAATCTTTAGTACTATTTTTAAAACCGTCTGTGAGAAAATCATCTGCTGCAGTAAGTTTAAAAAAATAGATAAGAATCTGGAATTGATTGAAAAGTGGAGACTTCCAATTCATATTCTTAGTGATTGCTACGTGATGGTTCAGCGGCTAGTTACATTTGCTGGTACACTGAGCTCATACTATTACTAAGCTGGTTAATCTTGTGTTGTGGATCAAGGTTCTGTGGCATTCTACTTCTTTGGGTTACTGCATTTTGCTGTTATTCCTGCATTATGCTAGTGTTGTGGATAGCATGTAGTTGAGGATATTTTATTGTTCCTTGAATCTATTTGGGACTACTACTTGGAGCATTTTTGGTTTCTGCTGAAACATGGTAGTTCTCCCCCCCCCCCCCAGGTAAAATGTCCACTTTCCTTTTCTCTTTCCCTCTCCCCTCATTTTCTATTCTTTTCCCTCTTTTCTACTACATCATGGTGATATTCTTGTTATGGTGCTTGTTAGGTGTTTGCATCTATCTTCCAAGTTTCCTCTCAGACGCTCATTACAGGTCACTTGGTTGTTGCTTGCATTTGTGCATTGGTGGTTCACTTTGTGACTTGGTTTCCTAATGTTGTATGCTGCAACATGCTACTTTGTTGGTAAGGTTGGATGCTGTTAATCTCCTCTCCAATGACCTGACTTATGTTGGTTGTTGTGCACTGTTGATGGGCTTATTTGTTGCTTGGGGGCAAGATGGTGAGAAGTTAAGCCTTGCAGTGTTGTTTTGTTCTTTTTAATGTGGCATTGGGTTGTTGCATTCTGCTATTTTAGTCTCTAGCTGGCAGCTATTTGGTTGCTGTATTGGGTTGTTTTTCCATGGGCGTCTACTATGACAGATTTTGCCATGAAGATGTGCTGATATTTCATGCTCATTTTGCTGATCATTGGTGATGAAACATTCAGTGCTGGTGGCTTGTTTTGTTGTGCACTATATTGATTGGGCTGAGGCAGTTGTAGCACGAGAAGCTTTGTTGTTATTGCCTTATTGGCTCAATGGAAGTCTTTTTTCTAGTCTGGATTGTAGTAGCTATGGTTTGCTTGTTATGGTAGTTTTTGATCAAGGATTAGGAGCTTCTTATCTACTATCTGGTTGCTGCTTGTTTGTGGTGAACGGTTGTTGTTTTGCTTTCCTTTTGCTGCAAGTCGATTGGTGGAGTTGCTGATTGCTCTTAGAGATGCTGCATTGGTTCTGATGGTTCTCTTCGGATTTCGGTCGTGTTTGCCATGGCTGAAAGTTCTATATTTCTTTCCCCTCCTCCTCTTCTCTCTTTTCTTTCTTCCCCCTCCCTATTTCTCTTTCCTATGCTTTTCTTCTTTTCTCTTTTTTTCACTTTTTTTTTTTTTTGGTAATTAAGAATAGTTTGGATGGGAATTTATGTACGATATCTTGGGGGCATTCTCTCGTATAGCAAAATCATTACAAATTAATAACTATTGGATCCCCCAATTACTAAGTAAGCTAGAGTTTACATTAGCCAAGTTGACATGAAGCTGGGAGAGCTTGATTCTAACTTCATTCTCTATTCTTTGTACAATGATAGCAATGGATGATGAGTATCCCTTGAATATTCTCTTGTTTCTTTCTTCCCAAATATGATATAACAAGCCAGCCCATGCTAGTTTACAAAGATTGCAGCTAGTTTGCTTCCCACTATACTTACACGTGGCCCATGGGACTTCATGCTTCCAAGGTTGTACGGGGTTTGGTAATGGAGCACTTTTGCAAAATTATGGCTCTCAATTCAGCCGCAAATGAGCATTTGAAGAATAAGTGATCCATGGTTTCAAGAGCATTACCACACAGAACACATGTAGGGTCCATACTTATACCCCAACCAATCATTCTATATTTGGTATTTAGTCTTTCTTTGATTGCAAGCCAAAGTATGAAGCTATGTTGAGGGATGTGATGAGTAAACCATAAGTTACCTTTTGCTTCCTTCCCCGAATTGCATTCCAGGTTGCGGCAACTCCATATATTCCATTCTTGCATGCAGTCCAGATGAACTTGTCCACAGAGTTGATGCTTGGCAAATAATTTGGTGGGTGCTCAAGTACCTCCTTTAGCTCCCATGTGCACGAGTAGGGCCACTTCCATTGCTCAATCCCAACAACTCGGGCAACTCTTGCATCTTTAGGCAATCCAGCATCATAGGCAATCCTAAGGCCATATTTGGGGATCAAAGGTCCAAGAGGATGCCAGTTAGAATACCATAGGGATATTGAATCACCTTTGCCCACCTCATATTTGGATAAGCTTCTTGCATCATCTCTGAGCTTGAGTAACTTCCTCCATGTCCAAGAGCAGTCTGATGGCGGTTTTATCTCCCGAAAACATTTCCCCTTGAGGAGGTTAGAATGGCACCATTCAACCCAAAGGGAAGGGCTTTTGGAACATAAAGCCCTTATATGCCTCATCATGGATGCCTTGTTCCATTCTCCAAGTCTTCTAATTCCAAGACCCCCTTTATTTTTTGGCTTGCAAACTTCATTCCATGCTACCTTGCTTCTCCATTGCTTTAAGTTTGCGCCTGACCATAAGAATCTTCTCAAGACTTGCTCTACGACACTGCTCACTCTTTTAGGCAGAATGAAGTGAATGCTCCAATAGACTTGTATACTGAATAGAATAGACTTGACAAGAACCACTCTACTAGCATAAGAAAGGCATTCGGCAGTCCAACTCTTGACTCTCTTGGTGACTTTTCCAATTAGCTCCTTGCAGTCTTCATGTTTAAGCTTAGTAGAGATCAATGGTACTCCTAAGGATTTGACAGGAAGGTCCCCAAGTTGAAACCTAAGCATAGAGCATAGATGAAGCTTGTCTTGATGGCTTACTCCTGACATGTAAACTTTGCTTTTACTTCCATTAGGCTGCAGTCCTGAATACTTGTGAAATCCTTGAAGAGCTCAATGAATTATCTGAAAGGAAGCTTCATTAGGGGAGTAAAGTATAAACAAGTCATCCGCAAAGCATATATGATTAATGAGAGGATTAGTGCATTTCGGATGATAGATAAAATCACTTCCCTACACCATTTTGTTGAACAATCTTGAGAAGAATTCCATGACAATAAGAAATAGGTATGGGGAGAGTGGATCACCTTGACGAAGTCCTCTAGCACCTTGGAAGTAACCTTCTAAAACACCATTTATAGATATTGAAAATTGAGGGGAGGTGATGCAAGCTCTTATCCAATCAACAAATTTACCAGGAAGATTAGGGCTTGTAGTGCATCAAGGATGAGGTCCCATGAGACTGAATCAAAAGCCTTCATTAAATTAATCTTCAAAGCACTCCTTGGGGACATATTTTGCCTATGGTAGTTCCTCACCAATTGTTGCATTAGGAGGATTTGATATGAAATGGATCTGCCTTTGACAAAAGCTGCTTGAGAGGGGCTAATTATGAGAGGCATTAACTTCTTGAGCCTATTTGTAATAATTTTGGATATGCATTTATATATAGTTGTACAACAAGAGATAGGTCTATAGTCTGTCACCTTGCTTGGATTAGGAGTTTTAGTGACTAAAGCAATGATTGTGGAGTTGATCACCCTGAGTAACTTCCCCGAGTTGAAGAAGGATTTTATAGCATTTAGGAAATCATCTCCTACAATACTCCAAGCCTTCTTGAAGAAGTGAGAAGTGAATCCATCCGACCCCGGTGCTTTATGACTTGGCAATGAGAATAGAGTGGTCTTTATCTCCTCATCCGTGACATCATTATCCAAAGAATTCAGCAGTTCAATGGCAGGCTTTTTTGCATAATACTTCCAACATAAGGCTTAGCACCTTGTGGGTATTGAAAGAGGGTCCCTAAGAGTTTCTTGTAGAAATCACTAAAGGTGGACTTAACCTCTCCATAATCCTCAAGTCTTTCTCCTTGATCATCTTGAATAGAAAGGATTTTATTCCTTGAACAGTGGGCTTTGACTTTCCTGTGGAAATAAAAGGTATTTTGGCCCCCCAATTTAACAAAATTATCCTTTGCATTTTGCTTGTAAAAGGGTTCTTCGGCTAGGACAAGATGGAGATAATCTTCAAGAGCTTTGCTTTCTTCATCTAGGAGGCTTGGGTTGGCATTCACTTGCATTTCACTTTGAATAGCATCAAGCTTAGCTTTTGCTTTGGCTACCTTAACAGAAATTCCTCCAGAATATTTGAAATTAAAAGCCTTTAGTGCCGCCTTGAGTGCCTTGAGCTTAGAGAAGAGCTTAAACATAGGGGTGCTCGAGACTTGAACATTCCATGTTTCCTCAACAACCTTGTAAAACTCCTTGTTCTTTTTTTGGGTAAACTAAACTCCTTGTTCTTGGTCCAATAATTAAAGAACTTGAAAGGTTTCCTACCGGCTTGAACGTTGGGCCGAATATTTATGATAGTAGGGCTGTGATCCGAAATACAAGCCATGGGAAAGAAAGCTTCTGAGTTGGGGAAGCAAGTAAGCCACCTCTCATTCACTAGTGCTCTGTGTAGCTTGCTAAAGATACTACACCCATCTTCTTGTTTATTGCTCCAAGTGTGCAGCATCTCGAATATCTTAGATCAATCACCTCAATAGGTTCAATACATTCATTGAATTCTCTCATTGCAGCTTTGTCAATTCCCCTTCCTCTTCTTTTTTCCTGCTCATCTTTAACTCCCAAAATGGCCCATGGGGAAGTGTTTCCAATCATGGCATAATTGGCTTGAAGTTCTTTCCACAACAGCTCTCAATTAGCCCTGTCGTTAGAAGCATATACTAAAGTTGCAAAAAATTCTATAGATATTGCATGATGGCTGATGTGGCAAAAGATAGCTTGGCTAGAGCTTGAGATTACTTGTACTTTGATAGATGAGGGATCCCACAAAATAAGTATTCCAGCTGCCATATCATTCGAATGATTCCCAAGATAACAAAAGGATGGATTTATGTATTTACAAATTTTATCATCATTATAACTTTGAACCTTGGTTTCCAATAGGCTGACTAGATTAAAGGAGGAGCTTTTGATCATCTTCTTAACTTCTGCTTGCTTGATGGGCCAATTCAAACCCCTTACATTCCATGCAACAAAATTCATTTAGTGGTAGAAGAGGGTGAGGCCAAAGACTTGGCTTGTAGGGCCTTGTTCGTTTGCATTAGGGCATGCATCATCTTTGCTTTCTTCTTACGTTGACTTCTTGTTAGTTGGAAATCAGAATTTGTATCTTCTTCCAATCCTTCATGATCTTTATTAGCAGGCAATGGTTGATTCACATCCTCTCGACTTGCAACTTCCAAATTGCCTTCATGGTATTGCAATAATAAGGCATCTTTTTTATTAGCATCTGGTTCTTGGATGGCTAGTGGAGAGGTGGATTAAGGGGCCTCTTCTTCTAGTTCCACAAGGCAATTGAACTGCTCATTTTCATCATGCTTCTCTAAGAGCTTATTAGCTTCTTCCTTGCTTGGATCTGTATTTCCCTTCACTCCATAACACGAGTCAACTTTGTTCCCCCCAGGTTGGTGTTGAATTTTGTTGGAATTCATCATTTCATCCGGATACACATTGCTTAAGTCTCCGGGTAGGGCCATCTCCATAGTTGCTTGCAATTTTGAGGTGTCCATAGGCTTGGAAACAGGCCTCCATTGTTGTCTTACACTCTTTGAGCATTGGTTAATTCTATGGCCAAATTGTTTGCAACCATCACAAATAGTGGGAATCCATTCATACTCCACAGGTTGTTGAAAAATCTTCCCATCATAGTCTTCAATTTCAATGAGTGGGGGAAAGGCCGTTTGCTTGTCCACTTCAATACATACCCGTGCTTAGGATAGCCTTTGCCTTTGAGAAGTCATTCTATCAGTGAACATAGGCCGCCCAATCTGACTAGCTATTTTGTTCAATTACTTGGCTGACCATAAATGTAGCTTCAAATGTGGAAATCTTACCCAAATTGGAAGAGATTCTGGGCTTGCTCTATCGTACATTTTAGTGGAAGACCATGGCCTTAGTATTAGGGGTTTGTCATAATAACTCCATGGACCCAATTCCAGCACTTTGAGCTTTGTTTCTTCATCTTGTAAATTAAATACAAATAATCCAGGCCTGACAATGAAAAGATCAATGCAGCCAAAAGCTTTCCATCTTCTTTCAGTGTACTGCTTCATTAACTTGTATGGTGGTTTTGCACCAATGACATGGCCTACAATGGCATTATCCCATCTCTTGAGTTCTTCGGCTACCTCTTCTAATGTAATGGAGACAGGTGGTTTGGAGCCCTCTGTGGCATTTTGGGTTGGAATGAATTCAAGTGCAGTGCCATTTGTTTTCACACGGTTGGAGTTGAATAATTATGCCCATATTGACTTTGGGGAGTTTTTTCCTTCTAAAGAACTTGCCCCCGGTTTGGTTCCCGTAATGGGTGGAAATTCATCATTTAGTTCGGCTGGAGTCGGAGGGCTAAAAGGCTGGTATTGGATTTTGAATCCCTTGACTTTGGCGGGCTAGAGAGGATAATATCCGGCCTGGGAGGGCTTTGCACATTGGTTGATACATTGGTAGTGGGTTTCTGCTTAGCGGCAGGTAGTATAGGTATAGGTGAAGTTGACTTAGGTTGCTTTTTATCTTGGGTAATGGCTTGAACCGGGTAAAGGGAAGAGAGATCTGGTGCTTGGAGACTATGGGTGTTACCACGTGTCTTCTTCGACTGGAGAAAGCTGGGAGTTGCCGATTGCGAAGGCACAGCAGCTAAGGGGATTTTTGAGATTAAGTTAAGAGGAGCTTTATCTCTAACACCTTGAATATGATCACCTTCATTCTCCGGGTTGGCTTCTTGGACATCACCTTGATTCCCAATTTGCTCCAAGCAATTTAGTTCACGGGAAGAAACTTTTCCTTCATGAATAGTTTGCTCTCGTCCATAAGATGAGTCTTTCATAATAGCAATTTCAGCTCTTAACAATTTAGTTCACGGGAAGAAACTTTTCCTTCATGAATAGTTTGCTCTCGTCCATAAGATGAGTCTTTCATAATAGCAATTTCAGCTCTTAACTCTGTAATGCTTCGGCAATGGTGGGATTTGACTGGAGAGGCCGGTTGTGGGGCTGACTTGTTTTGAGAGCCATGCTGCCCAACATCCACCGATGGAATACAAGAAGATGAGACCTGTGATGAAGCCTCATCCAAGCCTATTCCTTCCCATAAACTTGCAGCATTCCTTTCATTTGATTGTCCATCCACAATGGCTAGATAGCACGAATTGTTGCCGTCTTCCGATCTTTCACATGAGTTGGTTGCTTCATTAGAGCTGGAAGATGATGGTAACAAGGTTTGGAAATGACAAGAGAGCATTAGAAGATAGCGGATTGGATTTGGATGCCATGGTTTTAGAGAGAGTGGCTCTCATGCTTATGCGGCTCGAGGGGTTTAATGCCTCGAGGATTGCAATTGTTGGCTATGTGATTGGAGCAAAACCTCCTTTCAAACTAATGAAGCAGTTTGTGGAGAAGAGATTCTTTTTTTCACTTTGGTCTGAGGTTGCTGATATTATAAGCACATTTATAGTGGTTATGAGGTTTCTTGAACTGTGGTTGCTGTTTGGAGAGCTTTCCTTTTTGCATGCTGATTCGATGACTCGGTGGATTGGCCGAGACAATGAAGCTAAATGTTCGTAACTATATGTCGCTGTTTTGTAGTCGTGTTGAATCAATCGCTGCTTTTTGCTATTTCTGCTCCATCCGGTAAGATTCCAAATGGTGCAACATTACAAAAAGACGTGAACTATTTGTGCTTGCTGCTTGATGTGTAATGGAGGGCTGTTTGTATCCACTGTCATGATTAGTGCTTATTGTCTGAATTGATCGCTGCTGTGTTGAATGACTGTAATTTTGTTGCACTTTTCTTCATCCTTCTCGGCTTGGATGCTGGCCGCTGTTTGCACAATTCTTGCTGGCGTTTGCTAGTTTATCAGCTTTAGGCTCCGTTTGGGAAAAATTAGCATGTGCTAATGGTTAATAGTTAGTAGTTAGCTAAAAAAAAGTTAACTAATTGTATTTGAGAAGGAAAAAAAAAAGTGACTAATGGCTACTAGCTAACTAATTTTGTGTTTGGGAAGGACAAAAAAAATTATTTTTTTTTAGGTGGCTAACATGTAAGGGTAAATTGACATTTTTACCCTTGAAAGTTTAAAAGAAAATTAAAATATAAGAGGGTAAAAAAGTTTAACTACTGTTGAAGTAGCAATTAGCATATTCTTCCCAAACGGAACCTTAATTTGCTGGTTTGGATTGTTGTTGCCTTGAATATTTTGTAATTGTTTGTTGATTTGATATCTTTGGGCTGTAGTCTTTAGATAACTTTTCAACATTCTTTTGAAGGGTGAGTTGAACTTGTAAGCTCTCTAGATTCTAGTTCTAGAGTGTGAATTTGATTTTTATGGCCGTCTAGCTAGTGAATTTTTTCGTAACTAGTTGTGAGTGTCATTGTAATATCAAAAGTGTGCTCCGTTGTTTTTGTAATTTTTATTTTATTTAATTTATTCTTTCTTATCGTTCGAAAAAAATTTCAATTATGGGCAATAATTGCTAATTTAGTGTTATTCTTGGACAAACTACCAAGGATTTGTCATCTCCAATCATAAAGGCATTGACAGGGTCACCTCACCACCCCTTACAAACTACACATAGGCAGTTGAAGCTAGGATTCTATCGGTATTGACATGGTTCGTACATATAATTCATTTCCACATTGAAATATTTTAACTGATTGGCATAAATTAGTGCTTTTAATTAGAAGTTATTATTTTATATGAATATATAAACATGCACAAAAAATTAATAAACTATATTTTGCATTTAATTAGATCATGGGAATTTATAGCCATACCAACTTTCTTGAATAGCGACCTCATTAGTGAATAAAAATTCATCCCTATGAGTCGCATTGATGATGCAGTCAAAAGGATCTCGAGAGTCAAGTTCACCATTGGTCTTTTTAAGAATCCTTTAGGCAAATCTTAGCTTGGTTGATCAATTTGGAAGTTAGATTTGTTAATCTATAAGTATGTTATTTATATAATGAAGCAAAATATGTTCTTAGAATTTTAGGATAGATTGATGGATTGGAGGCTTCTGAAGTTAAAATATAATTTTAAGAGTTAAATTTGCATTTTTAATCTTGAATTTATGTGAAATTTCATTCGATGACCAAAGTTAACATTTTTATACGATTTCAAAGGTTAAAAGTATAACTTAGTTGTGTCTTAATTTCAGGATCTTCTCATCCAATTGATGTGGTTTTATTATTAACTTACTATTTTGAAAGAAACAACAAATTACAAATGAAATTTTATTACAAAAATACCATCATTTAGGGGGTGGACATTGCTAGCTATTTTGAGGGACTTCTTATCCCCACTAATATATTTTAAGACTTAGGTTTACTTTAAATCTATTTGGCATATTGTGTAAGGTGCTGATGGAGCCTAAAAAATATGAAAAAAATATTTGTTGCAAATTATTTTATTTTTTAGATAATAACTTTTTTAATAATTAATAGATACTATAAAATTTTTAAAATATTCAAGTAAGAATAGGGCTGCAAAATATCTAGAGGTAAAGTTATATCATTTTGGATGCAAACTTTGAATGTAAAAATAAAAAATAAAAAGTAAATAAAAAAAGTAGTTAGAGAGCTTATTTTGCATTTTAGGTTGGATGGAAAGTAGTTATTTTTAATTGTGAAAAAAAAAGATGAAATAAATAATAAAAAAATAATTTGTAAATTAAAAATTTAAGAATTAATAAAAAATTAGAATTGGGATAAAATATTTCATTACGGCTCAAGTAGTAGCCATGCAATGCGCTCGGTGGGCTTATTGTCTACTCCTGCAAGCATCACAACATCTTACTCTATTTTATTTTATAAGGAAAAAATTCTAGAAGTATAGCATTTTTTTCAAAAATTTTGCACTTATTTTTTTAAGTATTTTTTGACTTATTATGTTTTTTTTTTTTTTTTTGGTTTATTGTATTTTTTGTAAATGAAATAAGCAAATAACAAATATTAACCAAATAGGTTCAATAGAGACCTGGCAAGAGAAGTTGTGAGGAAATCACTTGTGCTCTTGAAGAACTATGAGAATTTGCTTCCTCTTCCGAAGAAGACATTAAAGATCCTAGTTGCTAGGATCCACCTTAACAATTTAGGTTACTAGTGTGGATGTTGGACCACCAGTTGACAAGGAGTTGGCGACAATAACTACACTACTGTACATTACATACTCCTCTCAATTTTGATATTATATCTTGTAGAAATTTAATTTTAATAAATTTGGTTAAATGTCTTTTTACACATTGAATTTAAGGTAAAAAATCACATATATTCCCTGAACTTTAAAAACCTACGTTTGCATCCCGTGTTCTTTAGATTAAAGCGAAACTGTTAAAAAATTCGTCAAAAAATAATGGTTTTTGCTCTTAGTACCTTTAAAAATTATATTTATACTCCCTATAATTCATATTACCTACACTTACACTCCTTAATTCTATTTAATTTTTAATGGATATTTTATCTTTTTACTTAAACATTTAATGTCATTTACAATTTCACTTTGGTGTAAAATGCAAGAGGTATAAATGTATGTTTTTAAAGTTCAAGGGATATTTGTTATTTTTACCTTAAATATATAGGATAAATAAAACAATTATCCCTAATAAATTTAACCTCTTAAAAGTGATATACATACATTAAATTTTCTCATCATCGATGATGTTTTAATTTTGGATTATTTTTATTTTATTTATTTTTTATAAAAGTATAACCGTCTCAGCATTTTATTACATGCCCTGACTTATGGGGGGAGAATTGTGCTCCTAATGATGACATATGAGCACAACCTCATATATAAGACATCATTATATTGCTTTATATATGGTTGTGATATATGTAAGACTTAACTTATACTACTTAAAAAATGACTTAAACAAATTATCAGAATGATGTGAGTATTGTTAATCTTATAATTTTAAATAAAAGTACTTACTAAAATATAATATTAAAAAATATATAAATTATTATGATATTGTGCATTTATTCTTTTTCATAAATAATAATCAGAACAATGTGAAAATGTTTTTACTCTATCATTTTAAAATAATAAAATCATAAAATATCTTTTAATCACAATATTATTCAAGTAATTTTGGTCATATATTTTGGAAGAATCGTGCAATATCATTTTTCCTAACCAAGAGATTAATATTTTTTTTCTTATACAATGGACAGGAACCACAAAATTAAATAGTATAGCAAGTACAGTGGACCCAAGCACAGAAGTCACCTACAACCAAAATCCAGATGTTGAATTTGTAAAATCCTCAAACTTCTCCTATGCCATTGTTGTAGTGGGAGAGACACCTTATGCTGAATGGTTTGGATACAAATTGAACAACATTACAATTCCTGAACCCGATTCGAGTACAATCACCAATGTTTGGGCAAATGTAAAGTGCATCGTCATTGTTGTCTCTGATCGGCCACTTGTGGTGGAGCCCTTCCTTCCGTCGATAAACGCGCCCGTAGCCACGTGGCTTCTGGGGATTGAAGGTAAGGGCTTAGTTGATGTCTTTTTTAGGGACTTTGGATTCAATGGAAAACTTGCAAGGACTTATGATATGCATCATGGGAATCATATTCTAGCTCATGAAGATGAACTCGGCATGCAATTGATTTCGGATGGACCAATGACTAGGGCTAGGACCAAACAACTCCAAAGGGCCTTAACAAGTAAAATTGGAGCCATCGAAGCTTCTTTGGACTTTGACACTTGCAATCTAAATGGAATTGGGCCAAAGGTATTTAATTGTCTTCAAATGGAGTTTGGGACATGATTTGGATCTTTGGAATGGGTTGGGGGGCTTATGATTCAAACCTTGAGGCCCAAGGGAGCTGTTAAGACTTAAACAAGCCCATTTTAGTCTTTTGTCTTTCTTACATGGAATTAATTTGTATTTATTGCTATTTTTGAGTCTTTTTACCAAAATTTATTTCTGTTTTGCATTTAATGTTGTTTTTAATGAGCCTTAGCGCATGTAGAGTTAATCGCATAAAGTGGAGTTATTAGTGTTTGTTTGGCTTTTCCTATTCTTGGAGGGATGTTCTAAGACATGAATAGATAAAGTGTGTTGGAAAAAGAAGAAAAGAGATTAGATCATGAATTTTGGATTTCTCATGAATGCTTTGCATTTCTTTACCCTTGTTCTTATCTAAGCAAATGTCATATTTGTTTGGTGGCAAACTTATTAGATTCTTATCACTCTTCTCTCTTCTTTTCTAAGAGTGTGGCGAATTAATCTAACACTTCTTGTTTGTGGCGAGTTATCTTATCAAACAAGGACTCTTAGTTTCCTTCATATATGATTTAATTCCATTTCACTATTTCAATCATTCTTTACCTAAAACAAATAACCATTTAATCTCCACACAACATGGGCACATCAACTTCGTTCAAGAGTGTTGATCAGTTCCCAATGAATGTTAGAGATCCACATTATGATCCACTATTCCCCTTCGGTTTTGGACTCACAACGTACATGTCCACTTAGCTACCTATATATGGGTAGAATATTAACTAAGGAGAATAACTGTCGGTGTTTTCTTTTTATGAAGTTTAATTTATAAACTTGTATTTTCGACTAATGTTCATCAAATTTAATAATTTCACAATTGAAATAGTTTAATATCTTATTAATTATAAATTATTTAAACTTTCACAACTCATATTCTCTCTATCTTTTTTCCCATTTTCATGTATAATTATTATATAACTTGACCTTCATTGCAAGTATCATGCTTTTAGTTTCATGAATTTTTCTATTAAGTAATGATTTCTGTAGTATTTTATCTTTGTTCTCCTTATCTACCAGTGGCAAAGATAACCATGGAAGAGTGGAGCAATTACCCCTACTCATTTAAAAAAAAAAAATTAGTTTTACATATTTTTCAGTATTGTCCTTACTAAAATCATCTTTTGATCACGCTTACACACATTCTCTAAATTTGAAGCCACTCTCTACAAACGAATCATTATTGTTCTCTCAACAATATTAGTCCCTTTAATTTTGTCCTTTTGAACTCTCTCCATCCTCTATCTCACTCAATTTTTCGTTTAAACTCGTACTGCACGTAAGGTTCTCTTATCCTAGCATTTTAACTTCTCCCTCACTTAGATATTTTGTTCATCTAGCAAATATGGTAGTACAATAATGATAATTTAGTTTGGTAGATTATTTTTAGATTTTATTTTGATGATAAAGCAAATTCGACAGTCACTCTCAGGTCACGTGCAGGTTTCCTCCAACGTGAATCACCAAAATCTAACGTGGAATGCCAGTGTGGTGCCTACAAAATAACCTTCGATACTCAAGTCAACAAAGAGTTCCACAATAACTTCTTCCGAGTTTTTGGTATAAAAAATGTCTTATACCTCATGGATTGTGAAGTCTTATTTTTCTATGTTGGTGAGTGTTGTGGGGGTAGGAAGGTAATTTCGTGAAGATTCTTTCGTTATGGAAATATTTCATTTTTGGAATATTTCGAGATCCCATAAATGTCACCTTCACATATGGAAGTGGTCAACATCTCCATAGTGGTGGGAATCGTGTGATTCTAGGTAAGGATCTCGCAGGGACCACATGAACAATACTGCTATAATGCTCTACTCGGGGTATTGACTTGGGATGGACCAATCAGATCTTAGTCAATCCATGTTGTTTTGCGACCATACGATGCTCTGTCCAATTAGACAGTCGGGAATTACCTTCCACCAAATTTATTTTGGTGTAAGAAAATTAATGATGATTATGAGTTTATACACGAAGAAAGAAGATGGTTGTTGTAATGTAGTTCTTTTTTATTTGGTGGACTTGACGCGCCATGATTGGAAATGATTATGAATGGCATATTAAAGTTGGAATAGGGTAGAGTGGATAGAGAATAAACGTTAGAGAAGAGAGAAAATAATGAAAAAGAAAAAAAATAGACTAGCTAATTTGATTAAATTAAAGAAATAGAATATGAAGAAATACACAAGAGTCGAATATGACATATTTATTATTTTCTATTAGCATCCTTGAAAGGACAAAATCGTACAAATAGGTAAATGTAATCTTTTGAGCCTCGAGAAGAGATTGTTTTAAATCTCAAAGGAGGTTGAAGTAATTTGTTTATAATAATATTATCCTTCTTATTTATAATGATAATGCTGAGGTTAATAATTGGTGTAACTATCAAAATATAGTTTAATGAATAAAAATAACTAAAATTCAATATAATGGCTATTACGCATAACAAATTGTAACAAAATCAAAACTCTCTAAAATCTTAACGTGGTTGTAAGGACCATTATTTTAAACCATGTTTAAGGGTCATGTCACTACAAGAAATTTGGGATATCACGACATTTTCCAAATGTCAAGAAAAAACGAATAAATGTCGACGAAGGTTTTAACAACACTTGTACAATATTTATCATAAATGTCATTTTTTGCAGTGTAGAAAAATAGGCGACAATTAATCTAAATGTTGGAAACACTATGCCGATGTTTAACTCGACATTTATAAATGTCGGACAACTTACTTATAGAGCGGATTGTTTTTATGACACTTATGACAAATGTCATTGTAAATCTAATATTATTTATGTCATTTACTACAAAGTCGACTATTATCATAATTTTTTTGACATTTATTTGAACATTATCATAATCTCGTGTACCTACTATAATGACTTGCATCTTTACAATATAATATTTTCTATTTTGGCTTTGGTTAGGTGCAAGACGAGTACTTCTCAGGGGCTCACCTATATTGGGATTGCTCTTGCTCAATATGTTTAACACTGGAGTTCCAACGGAATCCAATGCTCCTATAGTTTTAAAATGCATTGTACTTTATAGATGTTGAACATTATATATATGTTACCTTTCTAATTTTTTTTGAGAAATGAAAAATGCATTCCTTCATTAGATTCCCTCACTCCACATTATTCTTTTTTATTAAAGTTATTGTGGGTGGGGGAAGCTAGTGAAAGAGTGCAAATATCCCACCTTTTTTATTTACTTTTTACTTGGCGTTTTTTTCCTTTCGGGCCTTTCCCTTCTTTTTTTTTTTCTTTTTCAATTTTCTTTACTTTTTACTTGGCCTTTTTTTCCTCCTAGTCCTTTCCCTTCTTTTTTTTTTCTTTTTGATTTTTCGAATCCAATTATATAGGACCTGGTTGTTAAATAGTATACATAACCATTACAAACTTTAGTTATAATAAGAAAAAAGAAAGAAAAATATTTCAAAAAATTATTTAATTTTCAAGTTAAGAAAAAAAGAAACATTCAGAAAAAGAAATTAGAGTTAAAAAAAGGGCATTTAGAATTTTTTTTTTCAATGAAACTGATAAATCCATATAAAATATTCTTATCAAGTGAATAGAATTACATTTAGGAAAAATATTTTAAAGTGAGAAAAAAACATTTAGAGAAAATATTTTTTTAAAGTGAAAAAAAAGAACATTCAGAGA
The DNA here is from genome assembly GCA_019916065.1 of Vitellaria paradoxa. Taxonomy (NCBI): domain Eukaryota; kingdom Viridiplantae; phylum Streptophyta; class Magnoliopsida; order Ericales; family Sapotaceae; genus Vitellaria; species Vitellaria paradoxa. The sequence continues at coordinate 33,203,859 of CM034235.1, forward strand.
ATATTTTTTAAAGTGAAAAAATGACTTTCAGAAAAAATTAAAATTACAAATGAACATTTAGAAAAAAAAAATATTATTTTAAATTAAAAATGACATTTACTAAGATGTCATAAGATTACTAACATATGGTTGAAAATATTGATAAATAACCACATTTATATACAAATGTTATAAATTTTAAGACTTTTTAACCAAGTGCCTTTAAAATTATGACGTTATTATATAAATAATTTGTATAAGTAAATAATCTGTAATTAAATGGAATTTAGAAGTGAATGTAATTAGTTTTAAATGGCATTTAAGTAAATTTGTAATTAAAGCGAAAAAAATGACATTCAGAGAAAATATTTTTTTAAATTGAAAATTGACATTTAATTAAATGTTATAAGATTAATGATATGTGGTTAATACAAACTCTGTAGATTTTAAGACTCTTTAATCAAATGCCTTTAATTTTAAATTTACAACATCATTATATGAATGTTATACATAACAACTTCTATCGACACTTAAATAAATGTTGGCATAGCCTAGTTTCCTTATATTGTGTTTAATATGATCTTGAAAAACTAAAAATCCTATAGAGAACAAATGCAATCTCAGCCAAGTTTCGAATTCTATACTTCCCCTTGCCATCCTTGTTCCGAATTCTACTATAATTGAGGCCCATACATTGATGTTAGAGGGAAGCAATTCTTAGCCAAGTCAAGCCACGGCAATGGTAGTCAAGCAAGAAGATAATGATCCACAGGAGGAAATAGAAGTTGATACCTCCCAAAACTCTCAAGGAGGAAGCATTGAAGAAGTTAGAGACCAACTCAATAGCCAACTGGATTCAAGACTCCCAATTGTCTAGAAGCCAAAAGAAGAAGAGAGCCAAACTTCTCCATGCACTAGCTCGTGAGGGCAAGTTGCCTCATGCCAAATCCACCTCCCTATCTTCATGAATCTTGCTTGCTGGAATGTTAGGGGCCTAAATCAGTCCATTAAACAAGCAGAGGTCAGAAAACTTATCAAAAATTCCTCCCTTAATATTATGGGCCTTTTAGAAACTAAAGTTAGAATGAATAGCATTGATAATGTATGTAGGGCTATTAGCTTATCTTTTGCTTATGTTGGCAACTATTCTCATGAAGATGCTGCTAGAATTCTTCTTTTGTGGGACCCTAACTTTGTAAAAGTGAATGTTTTGTCTAGCTCAAGCCAAGCTATCTTTTGCCATATAACTAATCTATCCCCAGCTTTGGATTTCTTTGCAACTTTTGTCTATGCTTCTAATGATAGGAGAGAAAGATAGCAGCTATGGAAGGAACTACAAACAAACGAAGCACTGATTGTTCAAAAGCCTTAGATTATATTAGGGGATTTTAATGTGGTGAAGAATGGAAAAGAGAAAAGGGGCGGCCAAGGGATTGATAAGCAAGGTATAGCTCAGTTTAATGAATGCCTTCAAGCTTTAGAGATCACTGATTTGAGATACTCAGGATGCCTCTACATATAGAGCAACAAGCAAGAGCCTAAATTAAGAATATACAGCAAGCTTGATAGGGCTTTGGTGAATGGAGATTGGCTAGGCATCTTCCCAAATTCAGAAGCATTCTTCCCCACGGCATCAATTTCAGATCACAGCCCATTTATTATCAACATTTAGCCGGATAGAAGAACTGGTGCGAAGCCTTTCAAATTTTTCAATTTTTGGACTAAGCATGAGGACTTCATCAAAATAGTGGCAGAGGATTGGTCTAAACCTGTGAGAGGTGCCCCTATGTCAAAACTTTTTTCCAAACTCAAATCACTTCAGTCGGCTCTCAAAGCTTTCAATATCAAGCTTTATGGTGACATATCAAACAAAGTTGTAGCGGCTAAGGCTGAATTGGAAAGAATTCAACAAAGTCTCCAAACCAACCCATCCCCTAATTTAATGGAGCAAGAAACCAAGGCACTTGAGGAATACACACACTTAGCATTTGCAGAGGAAGCCTTTTACAAGCAGAAAGCTGAAGATAATGTAATTTGCTTGGGAGATCAAAATACCTCTTACTTCCATAAGAAAGTGAAGGCCCATTGTTCAAGAAACAAAATCCTCACTATTATGGATGAGCAAGGCCGAAGGTGTGAGGATTATGGTGAAGTAAAATCCATGTTCATGGAGTATTACAAGCAACTTCTTGGCTCTTCATGTGCATACCCCCACAATGCAAGACAATATGTTAATGAGCTAATGTCATCTAATATTCCACCGGATTTATTGAATTCTCTTGGCTCTGAGGTAACAAGTAAGGAAATTAAAGCAACTTCGTTCTCTCTGCCTGATCATAAGGCCCCAGGTCCTGATGGGTATACCTCCCACTTCTTTAAGTAAGCTTGGAATATTGTAGGTGAGGATTTCATTGCTGCCATTAAAGACTTTTTCTATTCAAGTAAGATGCTTAAACCAATTAATGCTACTTCAATTACCATGGTGCCGAAGGTCCCCAATCCGAGTTTGGTCACTGATTACAGGCCGATTTCATGTTGCTCTACTATCTACAAATGTTTATCAAAGATTATTGCCAATAGGCTTAAAGCTATACTGCCTTATGTCATAAGTCCTTCTCAAGCAGCTTTTGTAAAAGAAATGTCTATTTCTGATCAGATCCTACTTATTCATGAGCTAGTAAGGAATTATCATAGAAGCAATTTGTCCCTAAGATGTGCTTTAAAGATTGATCTGATGAAATCTTTTGATTCTGTATCTTGGAGCCTCTTGATTGACATACTTCATGCTTTCCAACTTCCAGGAAAATTCCAATCATGGATTGAAGCATGTATTACTTTTCCTCAATACTCCATCTCCATGAATGGTGTGCTAGAAGGTTTCTTCCTAGGAGCAAAAGGGCTTAGACAAGGTGATCCACTTTCTCCGTACTTATTCTTGTTTGCTGTGGAATTTTTCACCAGGATCTTCAACTCTCAAATTGATGCAGCAGACTATTCTCATCATCCTAAATGTCTAGATCGAGCCATCACCCATATATGCTTTGCAGACGATTTATTCATCCTATGCACTCCAAATGCCAAAACATTTCAGATTGTTCATGCCATTCTTCAAGAGTTTCAGAAATACTCGAGATTGAAGCCAAATGGGAGGAAAAGCAAAGCCTACCTCTCAACTATTCTTGGATTCCAACTTGGAGATTTTTCGGTCAAGTACCTAGGGGTTCCCCTGATTTCCACAAAGCTCAAGCATGATGACGGTAAGGAGCTCATAGACAAGATTACCAGAAAGTGAAAAGCTAGGCCTCTAAATACCTTTCCTATGTAGGTAGACTGGTGCTCATTAAATCCATTCTCTTCAGCATACAGATTTATTGGAGCCTCCATTTCATCCTCCCAAAGAAGGTATGTAACTCCATTGAACAAATATTGCGTAGATTTCTATGATCGAGTACAGAAATGAAAAAATGAGGAAGTAAAGTGGCATGGAGTGAAATATGCTTGCCTAAAAATGAAGGTGGATTGGGCATTCAGAAAATACATGAATGGAATAAAGCAGCAATGATGAGGCATATATGGACTTTGTACTCTAATGGCCAATCTTTATGGGCAAAGTGGTGTAAATTTAACCTCCTCAAAGGAAGATGCTTTTGGGAAATCAAACCACCATTGGATTGTTCATGGAATTGGAAGAAACTTCTTAAACTACGAGGGGAAGCTGCTTGCATCTCCAAATACAAGGTAGGGAAAGGGGACACTATCTCACTTTGGTACTCAAACTGGCATCCCGTTGGCCCACTTATCCCTAAATATGGGCAGCGGATAGCATATGATGCAGGTTTACCAAGGAATGCAAAAGTCTCTTGTGTAATCTGTGAGGGTCAATGGAGGTGGCCTTATCCAAACACATGAGAACTTCGGGAGGTAATACTTGAGAACCCAATAGATTATCAACCAAGCTCTACCATGGAAGACATGTACATATGGACGGTCTCAAAATCACAAAGCTATAATGCAGCTGCCACTTAGCAAGCCATTCGGGTACAAGCACCAAAGGTACAATGGTATACACTTCTATGGTTTCCCAACCACATCCCTCGTCATAGCTTCATAGCATGGCTAGCTATCAAAGAGAGACTAAGCACAAAAGATAAACTTACATCTTGGGGGATAAGCACAGATCCTCTATGTGTTTTATGCGGGCAAAGTGATGAGAGCATGAATCACTTATTTTTTCTCTGCCCATTTTCAACCGAGATAAGAAGAGATGTTTTCCAAAGATGCCATATTTCTAAAACAACTCAACCATGGAAGGAGGAAGTTACTTGGGCCCTGGGGAAGTTTAGTGGTAGAAGTTCAACCATATATGCTTGCAAACTTGCTTGGATAGCCATGGTATATCATATTTGGAGAGAAAGGAATGCTAGAATCTTCAAGGGCTCCTCTTCACCACCTCCCAATGTTGTTAAGGCAATATTGAAAGATGTCAAAATTAGATGCTCTCACTCTCTTGTACAAAAGAAGTCTAATGTAAATATAGACTTGAGTAGTTAGGATAAGCTTTCTACTTGGAATTGTAATACGGGGGAATGCCCCCATGATGATGTATATATCTTTTCTCTCCCATTAATCCAAAAGTATACTAAATTACCAAAAAAAAAAAAAAAAAAAACAAATGCAATCAAACATAGGGAGAGCAAACATAAGATTTTAATGAGGTAAACCCTCGAATCACTTCGAGGTAAAACTTTGAGTCTATAAAGCGACTAACCTAAAAATTAATCCACTATGTATAAAAAGGTTACAAGAGATTCACCAAAAGTACAAATACAACTGGACCTTATTCTAACTCTATTCTTCTCTTATTTGCTAGAACTTGCAATGAACCAAGCCCGTAGATTAACTCCGTTCTTGAACCCAAACGGTACCTCCTAGATCCCAGATGAGTTCTTTTTCTATAAGATGAAAGCTTGAATTGATGTTTTTTCTCCAACCTAACTTGTATCTCTTCAATCGAATATGGAAGATCACAAAAATGGCTGCTGGAAAAGGCATATTTTGTATTTTGATGAAACTAAGGCAACAATACATCTCACGGCTGCTTGAACCCATTTTGAATTGTTTTTATAGACCCTAGAGTGTTTGAACAGTCTTTGAACCTTTTTCTTGTAAAATGTGCTTGAAGTGATCTTCCATGAACCGTGGAACAAATCGATCAATAAGACTCGATTCTAAGCACTCCAAAAATATTACAAACTCAACTTTTGACTTGCAATTATTATTAACCAAAATAATAGACCTAACAATCTCTCCCTTGATAATTGCGTGGCAAAGACACAAATAAAAAAAATTGATTGACTCTTAACCTAGATTTAGAATAACTACAAAAAAATATCATTTATAGGAATCTCCACCTTAACATCAAGTAATTGATTATTTGAAAACAAAAACACAAAATAAAGAAAATAACTTGCACCAAAATTTTGAGTCTCAAATATATACCAATTAAGAATAAAGAATATGGTGCAACTTTGATGAAAAAACATGTATAATTAGAATCATAATCAGAATCATTTAACCAATTCTCCTTGTTTTTGTCATGCAATTTTCAAGATAAAAATAATAACCAAACTCAAGGAAGAAAAGGCCAAATTTCATTCTGGTGAAGCTTAGATTGATTCCATCAAAGAAAAAAAACATAAATAATAAACTAAGAAAATTATTCATAGAAGGAAAACAACGTATGAAAGCATTTTGAAACGCATCAAGAGTTAAAATGGAGCAAAGAGTTTAAAGGTTAAATATACTTAATCTGCATAGACTCATTCTAAGATTTGAAAACTTAAATGTTTCAAGTTCATACCAGAGGGAAAATGCTTGTGACGTGTGTGCGTAACTTAGACAACCTATTCCAAAAACTCAAGTTCTATCAAGAACGAATAAGAAAAATAGATTGCACTAGTCCAAGAGTTCAAGTTTAGACTTAGATCAGAATGTGTGACAAAGCACTTATATCTTACTGTTCCCACATAATTATTTTGTAATAACCAAGAATAATTTTACAACATAGCAATGTTCAACAGACCTCCTTCATTCTACTATGGATTTAATGGCTTTCACACACAATCAAAGGTAGGTAACCTTTCTGGTTTTACCCAAAGCTACTTTTCTCACTTGATTTGCAATGATGCCGGTGACTTTCACTCTAGCCCTTATGGTAGCTCTTTCTAAAAAGTTAAGTCAATGTCACATGCATTCATGGTCAAAAGAAAAGACATGACACAAGGACAAGTACTACTCTATGGGTAATCCACATTGGATAGATGAAGGTGTACTAAGGTCCAAAGTTGTGCTTTCAATAAACACTCCGATGCCATGATCATACGCACCAAATCAAGATAGGAAAGAATGCATGCAAATTTGAGAATAAATAACTAACAAAGTAAGACCATTCAAAAATAAGATAGGTAACATAGTTAAGATATACACAAATTCCCTTCGGTTTTTTTTTTTTTTTTGTTTTTAAGAAAAGATTGAATCAATAACAAACACCATAAGGTAAACCAACTACTCTAGGGCAGTTGGCTAGAGCTCTTGGCTTCCCTAACGGAGGTCAGGAGTTCAACTCCAAGGCCCAACAAGTCTTGGAGGTACCCACATAAGGTGTGAGTCTTGGACTTAATCGGTTCGCGTGGTTTGTGGGGTATTGTGCGAGCCCCGGTTTATCCATCAACTACGCGGTTCGTTGAGGGCTGTAATAAATCGATGGGGTTCTGGGTCACGAAAAAAAAAAACTATAAAGTAAAGACGATTTTTAGACCCACATAGGTCTCATCGTAGAATCATTCCCTTTACCAAGGTTCCTTTTATTTTCAGTCCTTACCTTTTCAAACTTCCGTAGATTACTTGACATTTTCAAGTTTTATATCTCCTTAACTAGATATTCAATTTCGTGCAACAACATTTCAAACTTGTTTTGAAGAAAATTCTGTTCATTCGGGTGTGCCCCAACACTCCTATTCATTTTATCCATATATACCCTAGGAAAGCCATGGAGTTTGTGATAATATGGCCTTATGTGACCTTTCAAACTACAATGATGACAAGCAAGAATGAACTTTCAAGGCATATGTTCAGAGTTTTCTCTTACCAAAAAAAGAAACTTTTAGTGCTACTATTAATTCTATAAGAGGATAGCAAAGTCCTTTTAGAGAAAATATTATTAGAATGAGAAATAAAGGGTCTTATCATATTTCCTTTTTTAGTGGTTTCTACCTTTACTTCACATGTTAATTCACCTTTTAATGTCTATGAAGTAGAAGAACATAAATTGATGAATGCGTTTGGCTTTCTTAGTTTCTCCATTAGTGTATCCTAACCCCATTGATTCTCGAACAAATCTTTGTGAATGCCAGATTTCATTAGTTTCTCTAAACCTGCGTCAAATTTAGCAAATGAGATCTGAGAGTTTTTTAACTCAATTTCAAGAGATGAAATTTTACCCTTAAGTTCCACATTCATAGCTTCAATTTACCTTTGAGTATTTCTACTTTCCCAAAATTTTGAGAATAGAGAGCTTCCTTACCCCAAACTCAATATTTTTTTGAACAAACTCATCAATTTCTATCATCAGATTGTTTTTCTCTCTCTCCAAGTTTTTCCTTTACAGACAATTTTTCTTTTTATTTTTGAATTTTCACATATTGTATGTAAAGCTCATTATAGGTCTCTTGCAGATCAGGTTCTTCCTCATCACTATCTGAAGAATTGGTTGCTCTCATTTGTCTCATTTTCCAAAGTATAAGCTAGATAAAGTCTTGATTGAAGTAGTGAATGCCATGAAATTTTCTTGCTTTTTTTTTAACTCTGACTCTGATGATTCTTCTTCTTCTTCATTGGCATCCAAGTCACCTTCAAAATGTTTTTTTTTTGTCCTTATTGGACATTCAGTAGCTACATGTCCATATCATTGACATTCATAGCGTTGAATTTCCTTCAAAAATTTTTCTATCAACTTTCAGCTCCTTAAACTTGTTTTATCTGATTTATTTCTATCAGCAGACTCTTTGTTGCTCTTTCCAATATTCAGTTTTCTATCTTGCTTTTTGAATAACTTCTTGAACTTTTTGGCAATTAGGAATAGCTCCTCCATGTCACAATCAAACTTTTCATCTTCTTCCTTCACAATCTTAAAAGCTATCCCTTTACTTTTCTTAGTCGGCAAAAGATTTGACTCAAAAGTCTGAATGAACCCAACAAGTTCCTCCACTTTCATGAAGTCAAGGTCTTTTGCTTCTTCAATTATTGTGACTTTGGATTGAAATTGATCAGAGAGAGACCATAAGATCTTGCTCACAATTTCAAATGAAGGAATGTGAACACCAAGATTAAAGTGCGAATTCATAACGTCACTTACCCTTACGTAGAGTTGATCAAGAACTTCATATTTCTCCATTTTCAGTGTTTCAAAGGCACTTTTAAGTCTTTGTAACTTGGCCATTTTAACCGTGTTAGTACCTTCATGATTAATTTTTAAAATATCCTAAGCTTCTTTCACAACTGTACAGTTTGAAATCCTTCGAAATTCAGCAAGAATTATAGATCAACTCTATCCTATTTAAAGGCATGCTTAATCATTATTTTTGGTAATTAAGTAATTTGGATTAATTGGGAATTTTATGTACAATATCTTGGGGGCATACCCCATATAGCAAAATGCTCTTTACAAAAGAAAATAACTTAATTATATTTGGATCCCCCAACTTTTACTCAAGTTTGAGATAATACTTGCCATTTTGTTAACAGGAAATTGGGAAACTTTAGCCTTAACTTCATATTCTATCTTTTGAACAATAACGGCTATGGATGGGGGGAGCCCCTTGAATATTCTTGCATTCCTCTCTTCCCAAAGGTGGTACACCAATTCGGCCTAAGCTATTATACAAAGAGTAGTGCCATAATTCTTCCCACTAAACTTGCCTGTGGCCCAAGATACCTCAATTCTCCAAGGTTGCTTAGGTTTGGTGATGAAACACTTTGCCAAGATTATAAATCTCAATTCAACTGCAAAGGGACATTAAAAAAATAAATGATCCATAGTTTCAAGAGCATTACCACACAACACACATGAAGGATCCACATTCATTCCCCATCCAATCATTCTATCCTTGGTGTTCAACCTCCCTTTGATTACAAGCCATAGTATGAAACTATGTTTGGGATTGTGGTGCGTGAACCACAGCAAGTGATGCCAAGTTACCTTGTCCTTTTTTGCCCGAATTGAATCTCAAGTTGTGGCAGCACCATATGCTCCATTCTTGGATACAGTCCATATGAATTTATCCTCTGAGCTGCTGTTTGGTAAGTAGTCAGGTGGCTGCTCAAGTATGACCTCTCTAAGCTCCCATGTGCACGGGTAGGGCCATTTCTATAGCCTATCTCCAACTATTTGGGAAACCCTTGCATCTTTGGAAAGTCTAGCATCGTAGGCAATCCTAGCTCCATATTTAGGGATCAGAGATCCAAGAGGATGCCAATTAGAATACTAAAGGGAGATTGAGTTACCATTACCTACTTTGTATTTGGAAATACACCTTGCTTCATCTCTCAGCTCTAGCAACTTCCTCTATGTCTAAGAGCAGTCTAAAGTTGGCTTTACCTTCCAAAAACATTTCCCTTTAAGTAGATTAGCATGGCACCATTTAACCCAAAGGGAGGAGCTTCTAGAATACAAAGCCCATATATGTCTCATCATGGATGCTCTATTCCATTCACCAAGCTTGCGGATACCAAGACCTCATTCATTTTTTGGCTTGGACACTTCGTCCCATGCTACTTTTACTTTCCCATTGCTTTAAATCTGCTCCAGACGATAGGAATCTTCTTAGGACTTGTTCAATGGCATTACTCACTCTTTTAGGAAGAATGAAGTGAAGGCTCCAATAGACTTGTATGCTAAACAGTATTGACTTGAGAAGCACCACCCTACCCGCATATGTGAGGCATTTGGCAGTCCAGCTCTTAACTTTCTTTGTGATCTTTTCAATGAGCTCCTTGCAATCTGCATGTTTGAGTTTGGTTGAAATCAAAGGAACAACTAAGTATTTGACAAGAAGCACCTAATTGGAAACCAAGCAATAAGCACAGGTGGATCTTGTCTTGGTGGCTTACTCCTGAGATGTAGACTTTTCTTTTGCTTCCATTTGGTTGCAAACTTGAATACTTGTGGAACTCCTGAAGTGCTTGCTGAATTATCTGAAAAGAAGTTCATTAGGAGAACAAAGTATAAAAAATCATCCGCAAAGCATATATGATTAATGAGTGGATTAGTGCATTTTGGATGATATACAAAGCCGCTACCTGTCACCATCTTGTTGAAAAGTCTTGAGAAGAATTCCATTGCTATAAGGAATAGATATGGAGAGAGTGGATCCCCCTGTCGAAGTCCTCTTGCTCCTTGGAAGTAGCCTTCAAGTACTCCATTTAGAGAAATTGAGAATTGAAGGGAAGTGATGCATGCTCTAATCCATTCAATGAATTTACCTAGGAGATTGAGGGCCTGCAAAGCATCAATTATAAGGTTCCATGAAACTGAATCAAAGGCCTTCATCAGGTCAATCTTCAATGCATTCCTTGGGGACATATTTTTCCTGCGGTATTTCTCACCAACTCTTACATTAGAAGGATTTGATCTGAGATGGATCTACCTTTTACAAAAGCAGCTTGTGAAGGGCTAATTATGAGCGGCATTACCTTCTTGAGTCTGTTGGCAATAATCGTTGAAACACTTACAAATAGTAGAGCAGCAAGATATGGGCCTGTAATCCATCACCTTACTTAGATTAGGGGTTTTTGGCACTAGAGCAATAATGGTGGAATTAACTACTTTCAATAGCTTTCCTGTGCTGAAGAAGGATCTTATGGCATCAAGGAAATCATCTCCCACAACATTCCAAGCCCTCTTAAAGAAATGAGAACTGAAACCATCTGGCCCTGAAGCTTTATGGCTTGGCAATGAGAATAGGGTGCTTTTAATCTCTTCATCTGTGACTTCATCACCCAAAGAGTTTAGTAGCTCCAATGGTATGCTTGTTTGCATGATATTCTCCACAAATTGCTTGGCACCTTGCAGGTATTCAAATAGAGTCCCCAAAAGCTTCTTATAATAATCAATGAAGATAGCCTTAACCTCATTGTAGTCTTCATGCCTTCCCCTTGACTGTCTTAGATTGAGAGTATTTTATTCCTTGAGCAATGGGCTTTAACTTTCCTGTGGAAGTAGGAAGTATTTTGGGCCCCCAATTTGACTGCGTTATCTCTTGGTTTCTGCTTAAAAAAGGCTTCTTCTGCTTGGATAAGGTGAATATAATCCTCAAGTGCTTTGTTTTCTTCAAGCAGGAGACTAGGATTAGGGTTCACTTGGATCTCGCTTTGGATAGCATGAAGTTTGGCTTTGGCTTCAACAACTTTAACAGAAATACCTCCATAGAACTTGGTATTGAAAGCCTTTAATGCCCCTTTGAGTGCCTTAAGTTTGGTGAATAACTTAAACATAGGAGTGCCTGAGACTTGGTAATTCCATGCCTCCTCTACTACTTTAAGGAATTCTCTATGCTTGGTCCAATAATTGAAAAACTTGAAGGGCTTACTACCACCTTGAACATTGGGCCGAATGTTAACCAAAGTGGGGCTGTGATCTGAGATACAAGCCGTAGGGAAGAAAGCTTCTAAATTGGGGAAGCTAGTAAACTAGCTTTCATTTACTAGAGCTCTATCAATTTGCTAAAGATTCCACATCCATCATCTTACTTATTACTCCATGTAAACAAGCATCCCGAAAATCTTAAATCAATTACCTCAATTGCTTCTATGCATTCATTGAAGTCTCGGACAACAACTTTATCAATTCCCCTTCCTCCTCTTTTTTCATGCTCTTCTTTGACTACATTGAAATCACCCAGAATAATCCATGGAGCTGTGTTTCCAATCATGGCACAATTAGCTTGAAGTTCTCTCCACAATTGCTCCCTATTTCCCTTGTCATTAGAAGCATAAACATAAGTAGCAAAGAAATCAATAGTAAGCGCACGGTGGCTAATGTGACAAAAGATGGATTGACTTGTGCTTGATATAAGTTGAACATTGATAGATGAGGGATCCCACAAAATGATAATTCTTGCTACTATATCATTCAAATGATTCCCAACATATCAAAAGGAGGAGTTTATGTATTTACAAATTTTATCAACATTGCTACTTTGAACTTTAGTCTCCAAAAGGCCAATTAGGCTAAGAGAGGAGTGCTTGATCATCTTCTTAACTTTAGATTGCTTTATGGGGTAATTTAAACCCCTAACATTCCATGCAACAAAATTCATTGAGATGGAGAGGGTGAGGTGGAGGGCTTGGCTTGAAGGGCCTTGTTTTTTTGCATCATGGCATGTAACATCTTTGCTCTCTTCTTCTTTTGTCTTCATGACAATTGAAAGTCAAAGCTCTTGGCATCTCCATTCCCCTTTTGGTCTTCATTTTCATGATCAATACTTAAAGGAGTTTGGCAAGGCTCTTTATCACTTTATGGGTTGGAATTTCCATAGCTCACTGCTTGATCCAAAAGGTGTTAAGATGATGAATCAAGTACTTGAATTGCAAGAGGAGAAATGAGAATTGGATCATCATCCTCTTGCTCATTTAAGCATTGAAATTTGTTTGTTGTTTCACAAGGCATGATAGCAATTTGTAAATTCTCATTCACAGGCCCAATTGAGTCTTTCATAGTGGAGTCTTTATCAATTTCATCACTAGGAGAGTTCGCGGTTGAAGAGGAGCTTATATTCTGCTCAAGGGTCTTTGTTTTCACAATCGGCTGGTTTGAATCATCAATTTGAGCTATAGGAACCTCTCTCCAAACTTGCTTGACATTCATAGGGCATTAGAAAGTCTTGTGACCAAATTGCTTGCAATTTTCAGAAGTGGTGGGCAGCCATTCATATTCCACAATTAGTTGGAATTTAGAACCATCATGGTCAACAATTTCAATTGCTTATGGGAAGGAGGATTGCTTGTTCACTTCAACACAAATTCTATTGCCAATTTGCTGAGCGTCTTAGGGGACCAAAGATGGAGCTTTAGTTGTGGTAGCCTTATCCAGATTGGTATCTTATCACAGCAATCTTTGTCATAAGATTGAGAAAGAGACCATGGCTTTAGAATTAGGGGCTTACCAAAGTAACTCTAAGGTCCCATATCTAGGATTTTTTGCTTAGCTTTCTCATCTTGGAGGTTAAAAACAAAAATTCCAGGTTTCAAAACAAAGAGTTCAATGTTTCCAAAAGCCTTCCACCTCCTCTCAACAAATTGCTTCATTAACTTAAATGGTGGCTTTGCTCCAATTATATATCCTATAATGGTTGTCTTCCATCTACAAAGTTCCTCAGATACCTCCTCGGGTGTTACAGCAACTGTTGGGATATTGCCTGTGTTCTTAATGGAAGGTGGGATATATTCTAAGGATGTTCCATTGGCTTTAACTCAGTTGGACTTGAATAGTTGCGACCAAGGTGTTTTGGGGCTCGTTGTGGTAATACTAGGCTTGGTTGGGGCTTGAGGGCCAGATGGGACATTATTTGGTTTGGTTGACCCCTTGAGTGGAGGAAAATTATAGTTTAGTTGGTCAAAGTTGTTGGGTGGCAGGATAAGAGGGTTTTCAAATTGGTTAGGCAGGCTAAAAGGGTTATTATCCATAGGTATTTGGCTTGGCTCTTTGGGTTTTGTTAAAGTCAAAGATGGCTGCCGTGCAATATGTGTGGTAGGTGAGTGATTACACCTGAAAAGTGTAATTACAAACTCCCTAACTCAACACTTATTCATGCATTTAAATAATTAAAGTTGAAGTTTTAGTGTTATCGTATTACTTATACTTTTATTGTTATATTTGCAGGGAAAATGGCAAGGATGTTGAAATTTATAGCTAAGGAGAGGACTCAGAAGACGAAGAAAAAGTCATGCTTCAAACCTTGCCTTGGATGAGCAAGACTAGCCTAAAGACCCTTTATAAAGAAGGAAAAGAAGCAACACAAAAGATACTTGGGGGTCGAGACCCCCCATCCTAATGGTCGGGACCACAGTAAGCTAAAAATGAGAACGGACCATTCTGCGGTCCCGACCCCCTCTTTAGATGGTCGGGACCCCCATGTATCCAGAAATCCCGTTTTGAAGCACGCCACTTAGGGTTTTCTTGTAACTATATAAAGAACCCAATGTATGGTCACCAGGGGGAACTTTTTTTCATTATTTTTCTGAGATACTTGGAGAGATTAGTTTAGTTTTAGATTAATTTAGAGAGTATTTTGGTGAGCGTTTTCAGTATTCTTGAAGATCGTTAATGGATATTGTTGGTGTGGTGTTATTCATCTTCGTTTCGTAGTTCATCTCTTCTTTTATGCACAAACTTTGTAAGTTATTTTCGTTTTACTCTTTAATACAATGTTTTGTTTATTTTAATTATTAAATCGCATGATTGAGTGTTCTTTTATTGCTTTTGTGATGTTTAAACTAGTTGTAACGTAAAACCCTAGTTCTTGGTTCAACGAATCAAGAATGGGTAGTTCACGAAAAACCTTAGGATGTTCGTAGACCCTTCGCATGGGTTGTGAGAGCTCATGCATAAGAATCTACCATATTAAAATCTATTTTAACTTGTTTCGAAAACATTCAAAACCGTTTACATACTTTCGAATATAACTGTTTACATACTTTTGAACAAGATTAAAAATAAGTTTCGAATTCATTTCTAGTTTCGTTTGTTTGAAAAACTTTCGGAAACAAATGTCTTTAACTATATCCACTTGAGATCACTGGTACTGACCTTTGATTACAATATTCTTAATAATTTTCAAATTAAATCCTAATCGAGATTCAAATAAACACATCTCAAGGCAAAGTAGTGAACTACCCGGATTTGAAAGTTGAATCAAGAACCTCTTTAATATCATGCTTGCTATTTAATTTAATTTCTGAATCAATCAATTTTCTTTAAAATTTAATTTTATTACATTTTAATTTAATATCATAATTCCTTCATTCCATCCTTCTCAAACCAACCATTCTCAAATGTCCTATAAATCCAAAATTAGTTTAAATTAATTTAGGTTCACCTACTAATTAAGAGAACAAGTCTAGAGATTTTAACAAAGCCCTCCCTGTGGATTCGACCTCGGACTCACCGAGTTTAAAACTACGACTGCCCTCTTACACTTGAGAGGTAGAACCTAAAACACTTTTTAGGGCCAGTCAAGTTTTTGGCGCCGTTGCCGAGGAGGGCAACTAAGCGCTAGACTTGAGAGTTAAGAGGAGTTCACTTGAGAAATTAGGTGAATTGTTCTTTTCCTCCATCTCTTTATTAGTAGTTTTCTTTCTTTTGCATTGTAACATATTCATTTGCATATCATCTAATCTAGCTTGCATGTTAATTAATTTAGGTTGCATTTTAGTATAATTTTTTTTTTCTTTCATTTTGTTTTCATTTTTTTTCCTTTCTTGTCATGGATATTGGTTTTAGTGACTTCACTCATGGTCCTTTTGATGCAAAAGCCTACATAGAGTCTCTAAGTGACCAATTTGGATATGACTATACATTAGAGACCTATCACCAATTACCCCAATTCTTCGGGTATGAGGAGGAAGACCCATGTCTTCACCTTGATAGGTTTGAGGCAGTGTGTGGCTTATGTGATAATGGTAGAATGAGTAAGAGACTTAGGCTCATGTTTTTCCCTTTATCATTGCAAAGTGTGGCTGGTGACTGGTGTTGTGCCGTAAGTGAATGGGTTTGTACTTGGGAGCAATTTCATCAAGCTTTTATTGAACATTTCCTCCCTATTCATCAAACCATCACCCAGAGCCTTCAAATCAAAAATTTTTATCGAAAGAAGGGTGAAGTATTTTATAAAAGTTGGGAGAGATTTAACAATCTTTTGGAAACATTCCCAAGTCATGGATTAGAGTTAGTGGACATTGTAGCAATCTTATATAATGCTTTACCTAGTGACTTACACCAGGCGTTTGATGAAGTCCTAGGTAGGGAATTTCTTGACCTAACCCCGGTTGATGCATGGTCATTCCTTGAATTGTTTTATGAACACACCAGGCCACAGGGAAGATTTGAGCCTAGTTCTGAATATCATGCACTTAAAAGCCACACCGAACTTTCTCCATATACTCCTACTTCACTTGATCTTCATGATCCATCCTTTAGAAGTAGCACATGCATGAAGACTGATTATTGTGCCTATCTCAATCTTGTTCCACTCACTGAGGGCTAGCACGAGGAACCTCAGGATTATTGGCCTTGTGAACCTAATGATACACAATTAGAGGACATTTTTTATCAATTCATGCAACAACAGTTGAAAATTAATAATGGCTGGTACCAAGCCCTGGATGACTTGAGAGAGCAAGTTTCTAAGTTCACACAAGCTATGAGCACCATTCTAAGTGGTAACATGACTGAGACGTCGACCTCAGACACTATTATAGGCATTGAGTAGGACAATTGCCCTAACTACACTGGGGATAACATTTGCAATGAGCATCTTTCTCATACTCCTTTGGACACTCTCATTCAGGATGTTCCTTTACCACTTACTGAGAGTCAGGGAGACGTACAATTCTTTCCTACTACTGAGCTTGATGCTCAACCTATCCCAACCACCCCAAACCTTATTGAGAGTCCTTTGACTCCAATTGAGTATTTGAGTGCCACATGGCTCGATGAACATATCATTGAATCGGTTGACCCTAGTTCACTCCAATACACAACCGAGGTTGAGAGTGGTGCACACCTCTCATCTCCTGACTTAGTCCCATCTAAAAGTCTTACTATGGGAATTGTGAGTGACTATCATGAGATCGGCCATCATTGGGGAGAGGTAGTAGACACGGGGAAGGCTTACATTGACTTTTTTGGTGTTGAGAGACCATTCAAACCCACCATTCCCACACCCATAGATTTCTTGGGCATTGAAAGACTTATTGAACCCACCATTTCCACATCCATAGATTTCTTGGGTATCAAGAGACTAATTGAGCCAACCATGTCCACACCTGCACTTACACTTTGGCCACATCCGAGGTTTTCAAGAACCTCACTTGGCCTTTCATTCTCCAGTGTGTTTTACACTTGGAAAGCATCCATATTCAGTGCTTCGTGGGCCCGTAGAGAACATTTTATTTCTTAAACCATTTGTGGATGCATGGGACAGAGAGGGTGTTGGATAACACTTTTGTCTTCATTTCATTTGTACATAGTAGATTAGATTTTTCATTTTCTTATTTTCATAGTTCTTT
The DNA here is from genome assembly GCA_019916065.1 of Vitellaria paradoxa. Taxonomy (NCBI): domain Eukaryota; kingdom Viridiplantae; phylum Streptophyta; class Magnoliopsida; order Ericales; family Sapotaceae; genus Vitellaria; species Vitellaria paradoxa. The sequence goes on from CM034235.1 coordinate 33,221,181, forward strand.
TTAATTTGATTCTCTTCCTTTATTTTCTTTTATTTTATTGTTATTTCTTCTTTCGTATTAACCCTTTTTCTTATCTTATTTTCATTTCATTTTATGTCTAACCTTTTCTTTTGAATAGTTTCTTTTGTTTTCTTCAAATAAGGAAGCTCTTGAGGTAATATCCTTCCTCTCCTTCTTATTTAATCTTGCACTTTTAATTTTGGTACTCCATTATATATAATTGCTGTTGTTGGGAGTGCTGTAGAATCTAAGTTGGGGGGTGTTTTGGGTGATGCCTTAAGGGGCTTGAATAATAGGTGCATGTTTGGTTTAATTTGTGCTATGTTCTTATTTGTGCCTTTTGTGGCTATTATTTCATGCTCATCATCATACTCATTTTGCACACTACAGACCCACTTATGCATTATAGTTTTCACATTGAGGACAATGTTTAGTCTAGGTTGAGGGGTAGAGTTCGCATGATGACACTTTGTGCTAAAATTGTTAAATTTTTCAAAATTTGAGCATTTTTTAGCTTAAATACATGAATTTAGCATATTTATACTTACATGTCGAGCCTTTTGGTTTGGTCAATGGTGAATTTGAGTGAGAAAGTAATAAGTGAGTTTTGTTTAAGTATTAATAGGAAACATAATTCAAGTGGAGTGTGTGATAACTTTGTGCATTTTTGGACTATCATGGTAAAAAGTTTATGTGCTTGGGAGTAGACTTTATTTGATATTGGTTACTTGAGCATCTTTGAACTAGGTAGAGACTTATACCCCTTAATTGTGAGCTTTTGAGCCTATTGTTTCTTTTTCTTAAGGGGTTACACATAATCACAGCTCTTTTGCTCTTCACTTCGGTTTTCAATGCACTAATTGCATCACACACACTTGCATGAGTTTCACTTGGCACATTATGAGTTATTGCAAGCTTTGAATATGATGCTAGGCTATCTTTGCTATTGTTAGGCCTTTTTATCCTTCCTTGATATGAAATTACCCTAAGAACCAACTTGAAGCATTTTAGTAAAGTGTGTGATATTTATATATATATATATATATATATTTGGCTCCCACCTCATATATTATCCCTTAACCTTGATCACACACTTTTAAGCCTTACCCTCATATGTTTTGGGTTGTGAAAAGTGACTCAATGTCAGTGATGTGAGTGGGGGTTGAGAATAGAAACTTTTGAGAGCATATTGAGAGGGAATATTAGGTGGAGAATTCAGCTTATGTTTATTTCATTATTTAAAAAAAAAGAGATAAAAAAGAAAAAAAAAAGAGAAAAAAAAAAGAAAAAGAAAAAAAAAAAGAAAAAAAAGGAAAAAAAAAAAGTCTGTCATTCATTTCTGCTTATGTAATTTTGGGACTTGTGCATTGTATTATAATTATTGAGAATGTTCCATGAGTAGTTTGTAAGTTAGTGAATAAGCTTCTTGTTGTAGTTTTTCTTGGGGTTGGAAAGGAAATGGGTAGTTTGGGACTTGTGTGCACTTGAACATCTTTATCCCAAGACATGTGCTTTGATTTCCATATCTTCCATTGTTAACCATTACCCCTGGCCAAGTTACAACTTAAACAAGGACCTAGTGGATTCTAAGCAAGCAACTCTTGTATTGTGCATGTAGTGGCACTGTGTAGGTTGTGTGGTGTGATCTCTTACACATGCATTGGAACATGGTTATAAGCTGTCCACTTTGAATTTCATTTCAGTTCACTCACTTGTTTACAGGGTTATGTGCAACTAGGATAGCATTATATGCTAATAGGTGTATGTGAACCCTCTATGAGTGAATTTCTTTCTATGAGTGGTACCTTGTGAGCTTTTGAAGTCAAAACTTAGTTCCGTTTATGCTCTTGCAAACTTGTTGAATGAATGAAATAATTTTGCATACATGCTCTTTCTACTTTGATAGTCCATACATTTATGCTTAGCACTTGGGAATTACACATGATATTTGAATTTTGTAACTTATTGAGCTTGAGCTTAATTCATTTTTTATCTTGATCACTTTTTGAAACTTTGAGACCATGCTATTGAATTTTGTGGGTAGATTCACTACAAACTCTCACGAGACCTTACTCGTCCACTGGGGGGAACCTAGGGGTTTAAAGGGCTTGCTACACGTAGCTAAGTGTAGCCATGTTTCCAACGAAAAGAGAAATAGGATAGTAGTTGCATCTCATTTTAATAAAAAAAACATCATGCATTTCATTTTAATAAAGAGCATTGCTAAGGGACTAGCAATGTTCAAGTTGGGGGATGTGATTACACTTGAAAATTGTAATTACAAACTCCCTAACTCAACACTTGTTCATGCATTTAAATAATTAAAGTTGAAGTTTTAGTGTTATCGTATTACTTATACTTTTATTATTTTATTTGTAGCGAAAAGGGCAAGGATGTCAAAGTTTATAGCTATGGAGAGGGCCCAAAAGACGAAGAAAAAGTCATGCTTCAAACCTTGCCTTGGATGAGCAAGACTAGCCTAAAGACCCTTTATAAAGAAGGAAAAGAAGCAACACAAAAGATACTTGGGGGTGAAGACCCCCCATCCTAATGGTCGGGACCACAGTAAGCTAAAAAAGAGAACGGACCATTATGTGGTCCCGACCCCCTCTTTAGACGGTCGAGACCCCCGTGTATTCAAAAATCCTGTTTTGAAGCACGCCACTTAGGGTTTTCTTGTAACTATATAAAGAACCCAATGTATGGCCGCCGGGGGGAACTTTTTTTCATTATTTTTCTGAGATACTTGGAGAGATTAGATTAGTTTTAGAATAATTTAGAGAGTATTTTGGTGAGCATTTTCGGTGTTCTTAAAGATCATTAATGGATATTGTTGGTGTGGTGTTATTCATCTTCGCTTTCGTAGTTCATCTCTTCTTTTTATGCACAAACTTTGTAAGTTATTTTCGTTTTACTCTTTAATACAATGTTTTGTTTATTTCAATTATTGAATCGCATGATTGAGTATTCTTTTATTGCTTTTGTGATGTTTAAACTAATTGTAGCGTAAAACCCTACTTCTTGGTTCAACGAATCAAGAATGGGTAGTTCACGAAAAACCTTGTGATGTTCGTAGACCCTTCGCATGGTTGTGAGAGCTAATGTGTAAGAATCTACTATATTAAAATCTATTTTAACTTGTTTCGAAAACATTCGAAACCGAAAATCTTTAACTACATTCATTTGAAGTCACTAGTATGGGTTTTCGAATATAACCGTTTACATACTTTCGAACAAGATTAAAAATAGGTTTCGAATTCATTTCTAGTTTCGTTTGTTTGAAAAACTTTCGGAAACAAATGTCTTTAACCATATCCGCTTGAGATCACTGGTACTGACCTTTGATTACAATACTCTTAATAATTTTCAAATTAAACCCTAATCGAGATTCAAATAAACACATCTCAAGGCAAAGTAGTGAACTACCCAGACTTGAAAGTTGAATCAAGAAGCTCTTTAATATCATGCTTACTATTTAATTTAATTTCTGAATTAATCAATTTTCTTTAAAATTTAATTTTATTACATTTTAATTTAATATCACAATTCCTTCATTCCATCCTTCTCAAACCAGCCATTCTCAAATGTCCTATAAATCCAAAATTAGTTTAAATTAATTTAGGTTCACCTACTAACTAAGAGAACAAGTCTAGAGATTTTAACAAAGCCCTCCCTGTGGATTCGACCTCGGACTCACCGAGTTTAAAATTACGACTGCCCTCTTGCACTTGAGAGGTAGAACCCGAAACACTTTTTAGGGTCGGTTAGTGAGAAATGCTATATTTACAAGAAAGTTTTACAAAACGTGAAAAATTTAGGTTGGTTGCCTTTTTCTCATTGATTCAACGTGATATATATACAAGAAGAAAAACAATAGTTGCCTAAAAATGCCCCATGAAGCATGGCAAGAGTTTGGAAAATAGACACCATATTTTAGGAAATAATTTCCTATAACAAAGCATGAAATCAAGGAAAAGATATCACAAATAATATCGTAACACCCCCCATCAAGTTGGAGCATGTAAGTCTAAAATGCCCAACTTGTTAAGAAGAAAATCAAATTGCTTCTTTCCCAAAGCCTTGGTAAAAATGCCTGCCAATTGAACTGTTGTCAGTACATAAGACGGAGCAATAAGGCCTTCCTGGATTGCATCTCGCACGAAATGACAGTCAACTTCAATATGTTTCGTGCGTTCATGAAATACTGGATTCTGCGCTAGATGTAACGCAGACTGACTATCACAAAAAAGAGGAATCGCCTTTGGATGATGAACCCCTAAACTCAAAAGTAGACCTTTCAACCATTTTAGCTCAAAAGTAATGGAAGCCATAGAACGATATTCGGCCTCGGCTGAAGAACGAGCTACAGTATGTTGCTTCTTAGTTTTCCATGAAATTGGCGAATGCCCCAAAAACACAATCCAACCAGTGAGAGACCACTTGGTAAGAGGACAGGTTGCCCAATCCGAGTCACACCAACCTGTCAAAGACAACTCACTGTCTGAGCGCAATAAAATACCTTGACCCGGAGATTGCTTTAAATAGCGAACAACTCGTAATGCAGCATTCCAATGTTCCTGTCTTGGTTCGTTCATGAATTGCGACAGGACATGAACCGAGTATGCCAAGTCAGGGCGGGTAACCGCCAAATAAATAAGACGACCAAGCAATCGTCTATAGGGCTCAGGATTCGAAAGATAAGGCCCCGTGGCACGCGCCAACTGATGATTCTGTTCGATCGGGAATGAAACCGGCTTTGAGCCCAATAATCCAGCCTCTGAAATAATATCCAGAGCATATTTCCTTTGACATAAGAACAAGCTTGAAGAGTTTCTAGCCACCTCAATACCAAGAAAATATTTAAGCACACCAAGATCCTTCATACAAAAACATTTGCTCAAATAGGTTTTAAAACACGTCACCGCAGCGGAATCATTACCAGAAATTACCAAATCATCAACATACACTAGTACATTAATCTGTACAAGCCCTTTAGTGTAAGTAAATAAGGAATAATCGGAGTAGGATTGAAGAAAACCATACCCCTTTAAAGCTGTCACGAGCTTTGCAAACCAACATCGAGGTGCCTGTCTCAAACCATACAGCGACTTACGCAGATGACAAACCAAATTGGAATCATTAGAGCTAAAGCCTGGAGGAAGTTTCATATATACCTCCTCGTCTAAATCGCCATGAAGAAAGGCATTAAGAACATCCATCTGATGCAACTCCCAATTCTTTGAGGCGGCAACGGCCAGAAAAGCTCGAACTGTCACCATTTTTGCCACTGGGGCAAATGTCTCATTATAATCAATTCCTTCAACTTGATGATTGCCAAAAACAACTAATCTGGCCTTTAATCTCTCAATGCTACCATCGGAGTTGTATTTAATTTTGTACACCCATTTACTGCCTAGAGCTTTCTTACCAGGGGGTAATCTTTCCATAGTCCAAGTGCCATTATCTTCCCAAGCACGAATTTCTTTTTGCATAGCAGTACACCACCCGACATCTTTTACAGCCTCCTTAAAGGACCGTGGCTCAACTCTTGCAGTGACAGCTGCAAGAAAGTTTCGGTGTTTCACAGTAAATTTGTCACAACTAACATAATGTGCTATAGGAAAAGGCGTACCTGAGGGAGTGTGATATTGCAGATCAGGTGGAGTAAGAGATGGACTTTTCTTGATAACCGTATGTGTCACAAAGTCTCGTAATTTTACTGATGGGATCTTCTCCCGAAACCCGCGGCCCAAGTTTCCCTCCCCCGAGCCTACGGGAACTTCATCAACCCCCTCGCCATCCGTGGAGGAAGGTGCCACAGATAGAACATCTCGAGTGTTTGGACATGGCTCAGACGTTGAGGGTGGCAACTCAAACGTGTTGCTAGGTGGGGGCGAGACCATCTGAGGAGCAACGAGGACATCCTCATCAATAAACTCTTCAGTAAAAAAAACATCACTGTCAAGGGTAAGAGCAAGATTTGGGACTTCCACATTCGAAAAAGGAAAGACATTTTCATAGAACTTCACATTCCTCGACACAAAGAATTCTTTTTTCTCAAGATCAAATAAACTCCATCCCTTCTTACCAAATGGATAACCCACAAAAACACATTTACGACTTCTACTAGCAAACTTGTCACCTTTAGCTCGTTGATTATGGGCAAAAGCTAAACATCCAACAATGCGTAAGTCACTGAAAGAAGGTGCACAACCAAAGAGAATTTCATAAGGAGTCTTGTTGTGAAGAACACTAGACAGAGTCCGATTTATGAGGTGGGCAGCAGCCAAAACACATTCCCCCCAAAAATAAATTGGCAAGCTTCCGTGGAATCGCAATGCACGAGCAACATTCAAAATATGTTTATGTTTCCTTTCAACTTTTCGATTTTGTTGAGGGGTACCCACACAAGAAGTTTGAAATAAAATGCCATTTGCCATAAAATAATCTTTCATGCAGTTAAACTCTGTTCCATTGTCACTACATACAATTTTCAACTTTTGAGAAAATTGACGTTCAATCATTGCAATAAAGGACATAAACATCTGAAAAACTTCTCTTTTATCAATTAATAAATAAACCCACATAGCACGAGAATAGTCATCCACCAAAGTTAAAAAATAACGAGCACCACAGGAAGAAAGTTCATCATATGGACCCCATAAATCACAATGTATTAACTCAAAAACCCGAGTGGTTTTATTGTCACTTAAAGGAAAACTATTTCTAGAATGTTTAGCTCGATGACAAACTTCACATCCTTTAGCTAAATGACCCCTAGAATCTTGTAAAAAAAGAAGCAACCTCACGACTGTCTCGGAAGGATGACCAAATCGATAATGCCATAGCTCTAAGGACTTCGAACTAGCAACCGAAACCGCTTGCACCTTGAATCCTTATCGTAGGTAGTAAAGTCCATCTCATCTCTCACCCGTGCCAATCACCTCCCTCGAACGTTGGTCCTGTATAGCACATAAGTTAGAGTTAAATTGGACAAAACAATTGAGATCATCATTCAGTTGAGACACCGAAATTAAATTGCAGTGTAATTTAGGAACAAAAAGAACATGTTGGAGGACTATTGTGTCCGTTAGTCTCACAACACCCTCCTTAGTAGCAACCACCGTTTGACCATCCGGAAGACCCACAGGACATGAAGAAACCACTTTAATATTCAATAAACAAGATTCATCACCGATAACATGATGAGAGCAGCCGGTATCGATTATCCAATCATCCATTCCCAACTTACCATGCAACCGATTAGAAGAAGTAGAAGAAGAACCAAATGCGGCCGATAAGGCAGCCCATTGTTCGGCAGTAAAGCCCGGAAGAGGTTGCGCAGCAGGAGCGGGGCTCAACGTTGCAAGAGGTGCACTATGATTAACGGCGGGTGTAGCAGTATTAGCATGTACGCCGTTACGACCACGACCTGTCGAATTCTTTGTTGACGAAACGATTGTTTTGCCCTTCAAATTGCCTTTGCCCTCAAGATTCGAACCATATTTCTCCAAGTACCAATCTGGAGTACCATGTATATCAAAGCAGGTAGCAATATCATGACCCGATTTGTGGCAGTGAGAACAAATCAAGCCCGCCTTCTCCACTTTATCAAGGCGTGGTTTGGATCTATTCTCCATACACATAGCAAAACCAACGACATCAGGCTTCTCTTCGGTGATGCGAGTGATCCCCCGAACCCGCTTATCTTGAGCGATTTGTTGGAAGGCCCGATTCAAAGTAGGGAGAGGATCTTGCGACAAAAGAGTCGACCGCAATTGGGCATAATAATCGGAACACAAGCCAAGAAAAAATTGGTGCAGCCTATCGTCGGCACGTCGTTTTTCATGTTGTTTACCAACCTGACAAGTACATTTACCACACTTGCAGGAAATCAAAGGCTCATGTTTATCAAGTTCATCCCATAAAACATTCAATTTACTGAAATAAATGGCAACAGGCATAAGTTTTGTTTGCGCACAACGATTAATATCTCCCTTAAGTTGATGGATACGCGGACCATTCACAATCGAGAATCGTTCATGCAAGTCATCCCATAAGCGTTTGGCATCATCATAATTCGATAGCATAGAATGTACCTCGGGGTCAATGGTATTCGTGAGCCATGAGACAAGCATGCATTGTATTGTGACCCAATCATCTTTCGTACAAGGGGGGCGATCTCTGTGATGGTCCCGTTAAGAAAACCAAATTTGCACCGGGAGGAAAGAGCGACATGAATAGCATGAGACCACTCATCAAAATTGTCAAGCTTCAGACGAACGAGAGTAATGAAGTCGCCAAGGCGATCTTGTGGCCCTAAGTAAAATGGCGAACTGTGATCAATCTTTGCCGGTGGTGGATCATTCTTTACCGGTAATGGAGGTGTGGCTTCGTCAGCCATGGTTTAAGAAAAAGAATTTTGTTTCTGAAGCAACCTAAACCTGACTCTGATATCATGAAAAATTTAGGTTGGTTGCCTTTTTCTCATTGATTCAACGTGATATATATACAGGAAGAAAAATAATAGTTGCCTAAAAATGCCCCATGAAGCACGGCAAGAGTTTAGAAAATAGACACCATATTTTAGGAAATAATTTCCTATAACAAAGCATGAAATCAAGGAAAAGATATCACAAATAATATCGTAACAAAACGTTTTACAACATTCCAAAATGACCACGTTCTGGACAAAAAATAAAACATGAAAGCTGTGGTCTGTTTTTGTTTTATGATTGATGCGCGGGCCCTACCCACATCCTCAGCCTCCACGCCACCTCCTCTCCACCGCCAGCGCTTCCGTCGCCTTCTATTGCTTGGCTTGTCGTCTCAACAACCACCGAGATTTTTCGATACTGGCCGCTTTCTTGGTCGAATTTGTACTTTGTAGGATCTTCGCCAAACATTAGCTCCAGAATCAATACGCCAAACACGTAGATGTCGGACTTCTGTGTCGCAATTCCGGTCCTCTGAAACTCCGGCAACATGTATCCCCTCAACTTCGACGGCCACTTCAACTTCAACGGCAATTCTGGCACATCTTCCTGTTTAATGGCAGACTTGGTTAGGCCTCGCTTGTACAGCTGCTATAAGTGTCGAAACCATGTTTCTCTTCACGACGATATAATTTCCAAGGCTTTTCAGGTGAAAGAAACTTTTAATCCATGAGATACAATTGAACTATATGATCATCGGTTAAAGAAATTGAGAGTGCTCCTTTTATTGTTTAATCTCTGGTTTGTTGTATAATTCTCTGGCTATGATCGTTCGATTGAACAAAGTCTAGTGAAGGGAAACACAACAGGAGAATGAGAGGAATTCTGGTTGAAGTAATACTGCTGTTCATCTGTGATCAACTCTTGAATAGAGCGGTTGAATGTGTTTAATTTTATGTAAACAAAGTAAATTTTTTTTTTTTTTTTGGTGTATGAGTGGATTTAGTTTGAATTTAATCAGATTTTACTAATTTAAGTTTGTTCTTATTTGGTTATATATATATATATATATATGCACAAACTAGGTGTGTGCTATTTTTACTTTAATTTTATCCTTGTTATATCCTCCTCTCTCCCTCTCTTTTATCTTTTATATCTCCTCTATCCCTTCTATTTTTCTTTCTTTTTGCCTTGTGATTCAAATTTCTAGTTATAGTAGCCTTTGTGTTACAGATTTTTAATTAGAGTAGTTAAGGGAAGTTAAAAGGGCACTTAGGAAGTTAAAATTGTGAGTAGGCCTCAATAAAAGGGAAGCACCAAAAATCTCTTCTCCCTTTCTATATAACTATAAATAAATTTTTTGTTATTTGTTTTCATGGTAATTTTGGTGTGGAGGAAATGTTTAGGCTAGATATGTCAATGACTTCTTTTCCTTAAATCTTGTTTTTAAGGGAAGGAATGGCCGAGCCTTTTTGTTCTCTCATGCAATGAACATTGTTGTGGGGACCAAAGAAGACAAGCACCTCACAACTGGCCTTCACACAGTTGTTGATATCTCCTGTGCAGATTGCCATGAAGTGTTAGGCTGGAAGTATGAAAGAGCTTATGAAACAGCACAGAAGTACAAAGAAGGGAAGTTCATACTCGAGAAGTTGAAAATCGTTAAGGAGAATTGGTAGGTTTTATAAAGGTCCTCGTGTCATTCATCTCCTTGTCAATGTAAGTGTGCAGTCTTCCTAATGTTCATTCTGTACAGAAACCTCTTCACAAATTGTTGTCATGTCATTGTCCTAATCTGTTTTCTCTTAACTTTATCGTTCGTCTGGAAGTTTGTTAAACCAACCAATTGTTTCGTTGTTAATAAAATTGGGCCTATCATTTGGATTCTGCAATATCTTTTGTATTGATTCTGTTTCTTGGTAAATCTTTTGCATCTCCACATAAGAAATCATTTAGGTGGAACGAAACAGATAACACAGTCATGGGGCATTGTCTTCCACCTTTGGGAGCCCTTGCCTTATGTAAAAGTAGCAATTTGATTGTATCCCCTTGCATGGAAACTGGGTCCTTGAGGAATTGTGGTGATTTAAGTGTTGTAAAGGGAAGCAGAGGGAAGAACTTGTTGAAATTGAATTCTTGATTAGAAAAGTAATTCCATTGTGGATAGCCTTGAAAGGCTGTTCGAAGCTTTGCTACACATTCTACCTTGCTTTGATATTATAAAAACTGAGAAAATATTCTTACCCTCTTGTTAGGTTTGGTAAAAGGGAACTGAAAAAGGAGGGAAAATAAAAATTCTCTTTCCTATTTGTTTGGTGGTGGTTGGGTTTGGAGAGAAAGGGTAGAAAAAATGACAAAAAAATCCAACCTATTTTTACTCCGCTTTCTCCTCATCTCTCCTCCGTTTTCCTTCTTTTCCCTTACCCTCCCCTACCAAAACAAATTAGACAATGGAGAACTCTTTGTTTGGTTGGATCAGGAAGAAGTCAATCATGAGATTTCTTCTCTTCTTCTGCTTTGATTATTCTTTTTCTGCTTGGTATTGCGTTCTTGATCTTCTCCTCATTTTTTGGGTGCAACTATGCTACATCACAAGGACAACATTATCGACTCACGGGGATGAGACAAGGGCACAGAGAGCTTATTAGGGAAAGTAAAGAGGAGGTTATCAGGGAAAGGAAAATGCCATCTATATTGTTGACATGTGTGAGTCTTATAGTGGATTCTTACATGGATGGACGGCTGAGATCAAACAGTTGTAATTATATTATTGCTTGCCTCTTAGTAGCCCTCTTCCTAGGGAAAATCAAAGTGGATGTACCCAAAAAAAAAAAATGGGGATAAAGAAAAATATATGTGTTCATCTTGTGGATTCATTTGTCATGGGAAAAGGTTAGAGCTAGAAAGATAAACAGAACAAGCAAAAAGTGAAAAGGGTTCTTCATAATTTTTCATTCTTCTTGTATTCTTCTTTTTCTTTTTCAATAAATAATAGTGAAAGAGAGAAATGATTAAGACTATACCCCAAAGTTTTAGGTCAAAAAAGTGGAAAAACTTATAAAATCCAAAACAATCGTATAAATTTCATTTTGAATTTTTTTTATTTTACATTAGGCATTGAAATTCAGCGACGAGTAACTATATAAAGCAGACTCAGAGCCGTTTCGCATACTTTTCTATTTTTTTATTTTTGTAACTTTTAAAAATTTTGCATAAGAAGCAATAAAATGTAACTTTTTGCGAGTTTAACAAAAATCTATTAAAAGTTAGAGAAAATTTTTAATTTTTGCAATTTTGGTGTGCATAATAAAATATCAATTTTAAAAAAATACGTAAAAGTTTAACTTAATTTTTTTGTTTACAAAACTTAAAAGTTGTTAAAAATTAGTATGCCAAATGTGTCCTAAAATAAATTATCAAGGGAAAGAAAAGGGTAATTTGGTATTCACTTACATATTAAGGTAGCTTCTCTTCCCCCCCGATTCTCATTAATTAAAAATTTCCCAACGTTGTTTGAATTACCCATTTTTACTAACTTACGTAAGTTTTTTTATTTTTTATTTTTTTATCATCCATAATTTCAAAATAAAAAATAAACCTTTGATTTATGAAAAGAATGTCAAAAATATAAGAAGAAAAGAAAATTTAAAGTTCGTTAATGAAAGAAGCGATAGACTAATTCTAAAAATAATTTTCATTAAAATGGGTTGAACTATTGTACGAAATAGTACATTCGATTTGGATCAGTACATATAAAATTTACGAGAAAAAATAAATTAGACTAGTAAACATGAAATTTATGAGAAAAAATAAAGTGGTACCAACAATTATAGTATCAGAATGATTTTTTAGAAAAATTCATCAAAATAATATGATTTTCTTGTAGAGTAATTTTTTTAAATAAAATAATTATTAAAATACATCTTTATTATATATATATATACACACCGTTGACGCATCATTAAAATATAATCTTTTGACAAATAATAATGGAAGAAAATTATTTTTAAGAACATATGATCAAAAATTACAAATGGTAAAAAAAAATAAAGTTAGTCAATAAAAACAGAGACAAAGTACGGTCAAAAATAGATTTTCATGTAACATGGGTCGAAATATTGTGGGATATGGTACACCGAAACCAACCCGAGAATCACCCAAGCCCAAACCTAATTAATCTGAATGGTAACCATGGGGAAGAGGAGCAATCGAGTTTGGGGAGGGAGAGAGACTGAGATCGAGAGAGATGTATCTAAAAAAGCCGTTTTGGAGCAACAATTTGAACTCAGAATCGCAGAGTCAGTCGTCGTCGGCGGTGGAGGAGCTGGTGAAATCGCTCAATGAGCAGAGACTGTACAGAGAAGTCACACTCGCTCTCCGGACCAGACTCAAGGACGCACGCACCGACTTCTCGTTCCTCTAAGTCCCCGGCCTTCGCAGCATTCTCAAATTCCTCCGATGCGTCGCCGAGTCCGATTCCACCATCAACCTCTTCTACCACAGTCAATCCATCCCCGACCTCCGAGGTCCATTTTTGTTTTCGTATTCATTCTTCCTTCTCCTTCATTCTACAAGTATCTACTTGGTTTTGAATTGAAATACATCCAACCAAACAGAGATTTTACTTCACCGGCCAATCTCGCGAGATCCAGGAAGATGTGCCAAAATCGCCATCGAAGTTGAGGGGATACAAGTCGCTAGAGTTTCAGAGGATCAGAATTGTGACACAGAAGTCCGACATCTACGCGTTCAACATCGTGATTCTGGAGCTGATGTCTGGTGAAGAGCCTATAAAATACAAATTCGATCGAGCAAGCGGCCAGTACCGAAAAATCTCGGTGGTTGAGACGGCAAGCCAAGTAATAGAAGGCGACGAAAGTGCTGGCGACGGAGAGGATGTGGCGTGGAGGCTGAGGATGTGGGTGCGGCCTGCGCATCAATCATAAAACAAAACAGACCACAGCTTTCATGTTTTATTTTCTATCCAAAACATGGTCGCTTTGGAATGTTGTAAAACGTGTTGTAAAACTTTGTTGTAAGTATGGCATTTCTCGCGGTGGTAGGTGGGGATATGTCTGCTTGGTTTTTGTTTTTACCCGAGGGAAGGGTGTTGACCGGGTAAAGGGGGTTGTGGGGATGTTTTGTGGGACTAGTGGGCTTATCATGTACCTTCATCAATGGAAGACCAGCTTGGAGGTTTAGAGAGTCTGATTCATCTAGTTTTAAAGTTAAGGGTAATTCATCCGAGAACTGACCTTTATAAGTTCGTTCATTTGCAACTCTTTTTTCTTCTGTTTTTTTCTTCCAAGTAGTTTGACTAATCCTAAAAAGTGTTTGGGGTTCTACTTCTCAAGTGCAAAAGGGCAGTCGTAGTTTTAAACTTGGTGAGTTCGAGGTTGAATCCACAGGGAGGGCTTTGTTAAAAATTCTAGACTTGTTCTCTTAATTAGTAGGTGAACCTAAATTAATTTAAGATAATTTTTCAACAACTCAAACTTTTGTTTTAGGTTGTAAATGAATTAAATATTAATTAAAGAAATTCAATTTAATTTTAAAGTGCAAACAAACCATCTACTTCAAATTTTAAAGCGAATAAATCAACTCAAAAATTAAATTAAATATCAAGCATAATACAAAAGAGGTTCTTGATTCAACTCACAAGTCCAGGTATTTCACTACTTCACTCTGGGTATTTAGGTTCAATTCTGAATTAAGGTTTTGTTTAAAAAGTTTTAAAAACGTTAAAATCAAATATCAATACCAGTGATTTCAAGCGAATATGGTTAAAGATCTTTGTTTCCGAAGGTTTTCTAAACAAACGAAATCAAAATTTAAATTAAATCCTATTTTCAACTTGTTTCAAAAGTGTAGAGAACATTTAACCCAAAAATCAGTATCAGTGATTTCAAACGAATATGATTAAAGACTTTTGTTTTCGAATGTTTTCAAAACAAGTAAAAATAGGTTTTAAAAATCGTGAAACCCTACGCATGTGTTTTCGCAACCCATGCGAAAGGTCTACGTACAACATGGTGTTTTATGAACTATCCTTCCTTGATTCGTGAACCAAGAACTAGGGTTTCTACACTAACATGATTTTAAATGAAACGAAAGCGATAAACGTAAGCATGAATGATTAGCATTAGCATGCATTATTGTACAATTATATATATATTGAGCATGCTAATTATGAATTTACAGTTATTATTGGCGATGTGTTAGAATGATTATCTCATTTCCATGCATTCTTGGTGTGTGTATATTTCAAGTGATATAATATGGTGTTTTTGGCCCAAACAACACCAAGGTTGCATGTGAGGAGGAGCCAAGGTAAGCCAAAATAAAGAAAGTGCAAGAGGAGTCCAAAGACTCCCAAGACTTCTTCAACTTCCCAAGAGCCATCCCAAGGCAAAAGATCGACTACCATGGGTGCCAAGGAGAAGGAAGTGGTTTGAAGTTCAAACTAGTTGAAGTGGTGTGCGGTTGAAGTTCCAGCTCAACACCCTCTCAGTTTTCCAGCCATAACTTTTTCGTCACAACTCGAAATGGTGCCATTTTTTTTGGATTAGAAACAGGACTTGAAGGGCCACAACTTTCATGTCTTAGCCAAAGCCCAAATTAATCATCTTGAGGGTCAAAATCGCACCGGAAGTCAGGGACAGAAAGCTGTCAAAGAAGAACTATTCACTGTAGTTGCAGACGGGCGCCCCACCTCAACCATGGGCGCCCCACAGGTGTCATGGGTTCCCCACTATTCATCAGATGGGCACCCACCGAGAGCATGACTTGGGCAGAACTCAGCATGGGCGCCCCACTTTGGCCATGGGTGCCCCACACCTACCCTTGGGTGCCCATCATGACTTTTTCCAGCACACGTTCAGAATGAAGTTTTGAGTTGTAATTTTACCTTTATGCCCTTGAATTATGTAATGATATAAAAGGGTAAATTTCTGATGTACTGGGGGAGAGTCGAAACCCTACGAACTTCTTCTCTTTTCTTAGTTTAGTTTAGATTAGGGTTAAGGTTTTTATTTCGCTTTGGATTGTTCAAGCTTTAGTTTCGTCTTCGCATTGAGATTAACGTGTAAGTTATACTTGTTATTTCATTTTAATAAAAGGTTCAGTATTCTCTATGGCTTTGTTTGTTATTTTTGCTTTGTAGTACTTCGTAGTCCTTGTTTGTGATTGCATTGTTTTCGAAATCGCTTTAAACCTTTTCAATCTATTTCATTTCCGTGTTTTGTTGTATGATGAAAATGTTTTTCTTTTCGAAATGCTTTGTTCATGTTTTAACAATGCTAGGCTAGGGCTGTTCTTGGTTTTAACCTAAGACGTAATGAAATCGAAGGTCTTGGACTCGGATAATGCAAATTGAAATAAGTCTATCTTCTTTTGAGTGAAAACGTAAGAATTGCAATTCTAGGTTAATTTTTGAAAATGAATCACCTG
This sequence comes from Vitellaria paradoxa, assembly GCA_019916065.1. Taxonomy (NCBI): domain Eukaryota; kingdom Viridiplantae; phylum Streptophyta; class Magnoliopsida; order Ericales; family Sapotaceae; genus Vitellaria; species Vitellaria paradoxa. The sequence goes on from CM034235.1 coordinate 33,237,065, forward strand.
TGATACACTTGATCTTTGTTTACATTAGTGTGAATTGAAGATCAATTCCATGTCCTGGTGATTTCGAATTTGACTTCAAAACCCTAGAATCACAGTTTCTTTACGAAATAGGGTTTTCTAATGGTGAATCTTCCGACCTAATTTTACATGTGTAAAGATTAGGTTGAGTTAATCAAATATTCGAGTTTAATCCTTCGAAGACATTATAGGACTAGGTTAAAGCCAAGTGTTTTCATTCACCTAATTGTTTAAGCACAATTCACATCATTTGTTAATTTTTCAAATTGGTTCTATTCTTAGTGTTTTTATTTTGTTAGTTTAACTTGTGTTTTTAAATGTTCAAATCATCTTTTCAATTACTTTCAAATCATCCGTTCAATTACCTATTCAAAAACTCCAAAAAGATTTTCATCTTTTCTTTTTAAGATTTTCGCAAGTGTTTTCGAAACCAAGTTTTCCAAAGATTTAGTCACACCCTTGCTCCCTGTGGAAGATGACCTAGGACTCACCTAGACTAAACTCAACCGACCTCTTATACTTTAGAGTGAGCCACTACCAAATTAGAGAGCGGTCAATGAACATTTGATCTACTACTTAAGAACAATAAATCATATATTAAATTAACGAAACGAAAATCAACTTACACGGAAAGTAACTCTGAAACTACGTAATGAAAGAGTAGTGCAGCGAAAAACAAACTTCCAAAATCTCCATAAACGACGCAAAATATTAAAAACTCCCTAAAAACTATTCTAAAACTCTCAAAAGTATTTGAAAAGTATGAAAAATTTCTCCTAAAGTATGTAAAACTAAACTAGGGCTCCCTTGGGTTGGCCATGTAGTAGAGGTTATAAAGAAGTTGCAAAGAAAACCCTAAAAGACGGAGTTAAGCCGCACGCCTATAACACATTGTGGTCCAGACCGTCTAGCAGGGGGTCCAGACCACATAAACTTTGTTCTTCAAGTTCTGCTTCTCGTTTGCTGCTTTTGACAGCTTTCTGTCCTCAACTTCCAATGCGATTTTGAGCTTGAAGATGATGGATTCAGGCTTTGACTAAACCACAAAAGCTGTAGCCCTTTGAGTCTTCTTTCCAACCCAAAAAGAATCAGGTCAATCCGAATTGTGAGTGAAAAGATATGGTCAACATACTGACAAGCTGTCAAGCTGGAACTTCAACTGCACACCACTCCAACTATCTTTAACTTTGGACCATTTTTTTCTCCTTGGAAGCCACTTTCATCACAGCTAATCTCACTTATTTTACCCTTTTCTCTGTAATTAAGAGAATAGATACTATAAATTATAAAATAATGATAAAACTTCGAAATTAACTACTTAATGCATTAATGAATATCAAAATGTGGAGTTTGTAATTACACTTTTCAAGTGTAATCACACCCCCCAACTTGAACATTGCTAGTCCCTAGCAATGCCCTTTATTAAAATGAAATGCAACTACCATCCTATTTCTCTTTTCGTTGGAAACACGACTACACTTAGTTACGTGCAGCAAGCTCTTGAAACCTCTAGGTTCCCCCTAGTGGACAAGTAAGGTCTCGTGAGGATTTGCAGTGAATCTACCCACAAAATTCTATGGCAGGGTCTCAAAGTGTCAAAAAGTGACCAAGATCAAAGATGAATTAAGTTCAAGCTCAACAAGTCACAAAACCCAAATATCATGTGTAATTTCCAAGTGCTAAGCATAAATGCATGGACTATCAAAGTAGAAAGAGCATGTGTGCAAGATTGTTTTATTCATTCAACAAGGTCGCAAGAGCATAAACAGAACTAAGTTTTGACTTCAAAAGCTCACAAGGTACCACTCATAGAAAGAAGTTCACTCATAGAGGGTTCACACACACCTATTAGCATATAATGCTATCCTAGTTGCACACAACCCCAAAAACAAATGAGTGAACTGAATTGAAGTTCAAAGTAGACAACTCATGATAATGTTCCAATGCATATGCAAGAGATCACATCACACAACCTACACAAGACCACTACATGCACAATACAAGAGTTTCTTGCTTAGAATCCAGTAGGTCTTTGTTTTGGTTGTAACTTGGCCAAGGGTAATGGTTAACGAGGGAAGATATGGAAATCAAAACATATGTCTTGGGATAAAGATGTTCAAGTGCACACAAGTCCCAAACTACCCATTTCCTTTCCAACCCCAAGAAGAACTACAACAAGAAGCTTATTCACTAACTTACAAACTACTCATGGGACATTCTCAATAATTATAATACAATGTACAAGTCCCAAAATTAAATAAGCAAAAATGAATGACAGAATTTTTTTTTCTTTTCTTTTTCTTTTTTTTTCTTTCTTTTTTTTTTGGAAATAATGAAATAAACATAAGCTAAATTCTCCACCTAATATTCCCTCTCAATATGCTCTCAAAAGTTTCCATTCCCAACCCCCACTCACATCACTGACATTGAAGCACTTTTCATAACCAAAAACATGTGAGGGTAAGGCTTAAAAGTGTGTGAACAAGGTTACGGGACAATATATGAGATGGGAACCAAAGAAAAAATATATATATTTATCACACACTTTATTAAAAAGGCTTCAAGTTGGTTCCTAGAGTAATTTCATATCAAGAAAGGATAAAAAGGCCCAACAATAGCAAAAATGGCCTTGCATCATGTTCAAAGCTTGCAACAACTCATAATGTGCCAAGTGAAACTCATGCAAGTGTGTGTGATGCAATTATTGCATTGAAAACCAAAGTGAAGAATGAAAGAGTTGTGATTATGTGCAACCCCTCAAGAAAAGAAATAATAGGCTCAAAAGCTCACTATTAGGGGTATAAGTCTCCACATAGTCCAAGAATGCTCAATTAACTAATGTCAAACAAAATCTACTCCTAAGTACATAAGCTTTTCTCCATGATAGTCACGAAAATGCACAAGGTCATAACACACTCAACTTGAATTAAGTTTCCTATTAATGCTTGAACAAGATTCACTTATCACTTTCTCACTCAAATTCACCATCAACCAAACCAAAAAAAAAAAGGCCAATATGCAAGTATAAATGTGCTAAGTCATGTATTTAAGCTAAAAATTGCTCAAATTTTGAAAAATTTGACAATTTTAGCACAAAGTGTCATCATGCGAACTCTAACCCCCAACTTAAACTAAACATTGTCCTCAATGTGAGAACTAGGATGCATAAGTGGGTCTGTAGTATGCAAAGTGAGCATAATGACGATAATGAGCATGAACTAATACCCACAAAAGGCATAAATAAGAACATAGTACAAATTAAACCAAGCATGCACCCATTATTCAATCCCCTTAAGGCATCACCCAAAACACCCCCTCAACCTAGACTCTACAGCACTCCCAACAACAGCAATTATGTATAATGAAGTATCAAAATTGAAAGTACAAGATTAAATAAAAAGGAGAGGAAGGGTATTACCTCAAGAGCTTTCTTATTTTAAGAAAACAAAAGAAACTATTCAAAAGAAAATGTTAGAGAAAAAATAAGAGAAAAATAAAATGAAAATAAGACGAGAAAAATGGTTAGTACAAAAGAAAAAATGAAAATAAAATAAAAGAAAATAAATGAAGTGAATCAAACTAAAAAAATTAAGAAAATAAGAAAATGAAAAATCTAATCTACTATGCATAAATGAAATGAAAACAAAAGTGTTATCCAACACCCTCTCTAAATCAAAAATAAGCTAAAGCCTTGGGGTTCTTCGAACCTTTAGATCCAAATTGTGACCCCCGGTGAAGAAAGTCACTCAGAATGAGTAATGTTTTTCTACCCACTGTTAGAAACTCAAAATATGGTTCAATCATCCAAGAAATTCAAAACACTTGAAACCTTGAAGCTTGGGTTTGAAGAAGAATCAACATATGAACTATCTAGGGTTCAAAGTATAGAAGAAACATACCTTGGGCAGCTTAAACACAAAGATAGCAGTCAAATGATGCTAAACAACCTGTGAGAGAACTGATTCTTGAAGGGATCACCAAGTACGAAGAGAGAGTTTGAGAGGATTTGAAGTTTGGAAGATGAAATGGGAAATTTGAAGTGGCCGAATGGGGTTTAAATCGGGTTGCAGGGTCTAGACCCTTTGGGAATGGTCCGGACCATAGAATGGTCCTTTTCCATTTCGGCCAATCAAGCATGCTGTGATCCGGACCGTTTGGCAAGGGGTCCGGACCACAGAATGATCTCTTCTACAAGTTTTAGTTAAATCAGCTCACTGTGGTCTAGACCTTTTGATTGGGGGGTCCGGACCACATAGTAGGACACTCTAAAACTATTTTATGTGGTGTTAATCACTCAACAAAGACCTAAACTCAAGAATAAAAATCCTAAAACAAAGAAAAGAAAAAGAAAACTTATCCCAATCCTAACTATGATTAATCTTAACTATGATACAACTATAACCACGTCCTAATTCCATTTCAGTCATAAGGGGGAGAGATCTAAAAGATCCCACATTTCAATTTCTGCCACAAAGTTTTCTAAGTATGGTTTGAGACGATGGCCATTAACCTTAAAAGTGGTATTATTTCGTGGGTAATGAACCTCACATACACCATGATCTGAGACAGAAAGGATGATAAAGGGACCACACCACCTAGATCGAAGCTTCCCTGGGAAAAGATGTAGTCTTGAATCATACATTAAAACCTTTTGGCCAACATAGAAGGATTTCCTATGAATATGCTTGTCATGTAAGTCCTTCATCTTAGCCTTGGCAAGTTTTACATTTTCAAAAGTGTCATTCCTTAATTCTTCAAGTTCATTGAGTTGAAGCTTTCGAAATACACCGGCATCATCTATATTCTCATTAAATTGCCGGATTGCCCAATAAGCCCTATGTTCCATCTCAATAGGTAGGTGGCAAGCTTTGCTAAAGACAATACGATAGGGAGACAAACCCAAAATGGTTTTATAAGCCGTCTGGTACGCCCACAATGTATCCACAAGTCTTAAAGACCAAACTTTTCGAGTGGGATTAATGGTCTTTTCAAGAATTGCTTTGATCTCCCTATTTGCTAATTCAACTTGGCCACTATTTTGTGAGTGGTAAGCGGTTCCCACTTTGTGCTTCACACCATATTTACGCATTAGGATACCAACGGGTTTATTGCAAAAATGCTTACCTCCATCACTAATGATTGCTCGTGGCATCCCGAAACGAGAAAAGATATGTTCTTTTAAGAACTTGACTACCACTCGGTGATCATTGGTGCGAGTGGCAATGGCCTCTACCCATTTTGACATATAGTCTATGGCTACTAGGATGTATTCAAAACCAAACAACTTAGGGAATGGCCCCATGAAGTCTATCCCCCAACAATCAAAAATTTCCAATATGATCACCGGGTTTTGAGGCATCTCATTACGTCTAGATAGGGCTCCTAAGCGTTGGCAACGGTCACATCTCAAGAAATATTCATATGCACCTTTAAACATGGAAGGCCAATAAAATCCACATTGAAGAATCTTAGCGGTGGTTTTCTTTGACAAGAAGTGACCTCCACAAGCTAAAGTCTGACAAAATTCAATGACACTATGAATTTCATTATCAGGGATGCATCGTCTCACAATTTGATCTGGACAATACTTGTAAAGGTAAGGTTCGTCTCAAAAGAAATTACGAACATTATGTAAGAATTTATCTTTGTCAATCTTTATCTAATGTGAAGGCATCTATCCAGTCACTAAGAAGTTGGCTATATCTGCATACCAAGGAAGTTGGATAGGAGGATTGGTGCTAATATACATAATATGCTCATCAGGGAAATGCTCGTTAATGGGTAGGTCACTAGAGTCGGACACAAGATGAGGTAGCCTAGACAAATGGTCAGCGATCACATTCTCTACTCCTTTCTTGTCCTTAATTTTCAAATCAAACTCTTGGAGGACTAGCATCCATCTAATTAGGCGGGGTTTTGCCTCTTGTTTGGAAAGAAGATATTTCAAGGCTGCGTGGTCCGTAAACATTGTGACGTGAGAACCTACCAAATACAACCTAAACTTATTTAGAGCAAAAACTACTGCTAGAAGCTCTTTTTCAGTGGTAGTATAGTTCACTTGAGCCTCATTCAGAGTCTTACTAGCGTAATAGATGACATAGGGTTTCCCTTCCTTTCATTGCCCTAAAACTGCACCCACAGCAAAATCACTCGCATCACACATTAGCTCAAATGGTAATGACCAATCTGGGCTTTGGACAATTGGTGCAGTGGTAAGCAAGTGTTTAAGCTTATCAAAGGCTTCTTGGCATGAGTTTGTCCATTCAAAAGGAGTATTGGACAACAATGAGCATAAAGGTCAGGCAATAGAACTGAAGGACTAGATGAAATGTCGGTAAAAACCGGCGTGTCCAAGGAATAACCTTACATCCTTAACACATCGAGGAATAGGAAAATTTTGAATCAATTCCACCTTTGCTCTATCTACCTCAATCCCACGATGCGATACTATATACCCTAAGACAATCCCTTGTTGCACCATAAAATGGCACTTTTCCCAATTCAACACCAAACTACTCTCTTCACAGCGGACCAAGACCTTTTCAAGGTTGGTTAAGCAATCATCAAACGTATCTCCATACACGGAGAAGTCATCCATAAACACCTCCAAAAATTGCTCAACCATATCACTGAATATGCTCATCACACAGCTTTGAAAAGTCGCAGGTGCATTACATAACCCGAATGGCATACGTCTATACGCAAATGTGCTAAAAGGGCATATGAAGGTGGTCTTTTCTTGGTCTTTGAGTGCTATTTAAACTTGACTGTACCTTGAATACCCATCGAGAAAGCTATAAAAAGCTTTTCCCACTACTCTCTCAAGTACCTGGTTTGGAAAGGGAAGTGAAAAATGGTCCTTCTGAGTCACATCATTTAAGCGCCTATAATCAATGCACATACACCACCCAATCTGAGTGCGTTGAGGCACTAGATCTCCTTTCTTATTCTCCACTACAGTGACACTAGACTTTTTAGGAACCACTTGAGTGGGGGTTACCCACTTTGAATCGGGGATAGGGTAAATGATACCCGCATCTAGTAATTTAAGTACTTCTCCTTTCACAATCTCTTTCATAATTGGGTTCAATCTCCGTTGCATCTGTTTTACCAGTTTGGCATCATCTTCAAGGTATATATGATGGGAACATACTAATGGACTAATACCTCGAAGATCTGCCACAGTCCATCCTAAAGCCTGACGATGGGCCCTCAAAACGGTCAACAACCTCTCTTCCTGAACTCTCTCCAATTTAGAAGACACGACTACTAGGAACGTCTCACCCTCACCTAGAAACGCATATTTAAGCTCACTCGGTAATGGTTTCCTATAAGGGCAAGGAGGACATTCAATTGATGGCTTGGGTTTACTCAAGAAAGGCTTTAAAGGCTCAAAAGCAGGAACCCAACCACTAACAGCATGACTTCTTCATTAGCACTCACAACTTCATCACCCTCAACAAAATTTGCACCATCCAAAGCCTCACATTTCTCACTTCTTACTAATGCTCTCTTTATAGGATCCTCAAAGAAAGTTTTCTTAAAATATTCCTCACTCAAAGCATGGATCACGTCCACCTCCCTAATATCCTCACACTCTCCTATTTGCTTCCATACCCTAAAAATATTCATTTCCATGGTCATATTTCCAAAAGAAAGTTTCATGACCCCACTCCTACAATTGATCACAGCATTGGATGTAGTAAGGAAAGGTCTACCAAGAATGACCGGAATAGATTAGGTAGGGTTAGGAACTGGTTGGGTATCCAATACGATAAAATCCACTGGGAAGTAGAACTTGTCTACTTGAACCAATACGTCTTCCACCACACCCCTGGGCATTTTGACCGAGCGGTCAGCTAACTGTAATGTCACTCTGGTGGGTTTCAGCTCACCTAGGCCTAGTTGCTGGTAAACAGTGGAAGGCAAAAGGTTGATACTAGCACCTAGGTCAAATATAGCTCTATCAACAATATGGTTCCCTATGATGCATGGAATGGTTGGACACCCAGGGTCCTTATACTTAGGAGGTGTGTCACATTGGAGTATGGCACTCACTTGTTCTGTCAAGAAAACTTTTTCCTTGACGTTGAGCTTCTTCCTCACAGTGCACATATCCTTGTGAAACCTAGCATAGGAAGGATTTTGCTTAATGGCTTCAAGTAATGTAATGTTGATTCTTACTTGTTTGAAAATCTCATAAATTTCAGAGTTCAACATCTCATTCTTGCCCTTTGCTAGTCTCTGGGAAAAATGTGGTCTAAGCACGTACTCCACAGGATAGTCAATTGGCCTAACCAAAGGCCCTTTACTAAATTCCTCCTCACTCACTTTTTCATTGTCCCCTTTCTCTTTCTCATCCTCCAATTTCCCTTTCTTTTTCCCTTTTCCCTCTTTATCACTCACTTTCTCAGCCCCCTCACTACCATTTGGTCCTATCTTCTCGCTAGTGACATCGACTCTAGGGTCGGTAGGCTTTTGAATGATTTTACCACTTCGTAGAGTAGTAATAGCTTGAACTTGTTCATGAGGGTTTGCACCCGAGGTCGACGACTCAGTCATGTTCACCTAGCCTTTTGGGTTAGGAAACAGCTGTGCAGGGAGTTTGCCACTTTGGGTAATACTCATGGTTTGTGTGATCTCAGAAATTTTCCCTCTAACTTCATCGAAAGACCTAGACACTTGTCCTTTAAAATCATCTATGGACCTAGCCAAGTTATCATTGATCATCATTTGATGTTGCATAAATTGTTGAACAGATTCCTCAAAGGATCTCTTCTGGGGAGGTTGATATGCAACAGGATTGGGTTGTTGATATTGGGATGGTGGTAAAAAAGAATGTTGGAATGATTGGCTTTGGTTATCATTTTTCCACCCAAAACCTGGAGGATTTTTCCATCCCTGAGGGTAAGCATTGAGATGTTGATTTCCCCCTTGATACTCAACATTCCCACCTTGTGGGGAGGAAGTGTTACCCTGACCTCTATTTTGGAATGGTCGGTTCTATGTGTTATTAACATACGTATTGCCATAAGCTACTTCCTTAAGTAAAGGAAGCTCTGGACATGAATTAGGATAATGTCCTACTTGGTCGCATGCCCAACATACCACTTGTGCTTCCACCAACTTCTCTTTGTTCTTAAGTTCAAGGGAGTCTAACTTATGTTGCAATGCAGATATCCTAGCACTCAAATCATCCCTCTCACTTAACGTCAACTGACCACTAGATACGGGATTCCTATGCTCTAGAGAAGAAGGTGGTCCAATTTCCCAATCATTAGAATCCTTGGCCACCATATCAAAGAATTCGATAGCATCTTCCGCAGTCTTATCAAACAAGGTACCATTGCACATGGTAGAAACTAGTTGCTTAAGACTAGGAGTTAAGGATTCATGGATGATGCTCACTAACCTCCATGATTCAAAACCATGATGAGGGCAAGCCATCAAGAGGTTCTTGAACCTTTCCCAGGCTCGACAGAAATTCTCATTAGGTTTGCAAGAGAAAGTGGTAATATGCCGCCTATAGTACTCAGTTTTTTAAGTTGGAAAATATTTCTTAAGAAACTCAGTTTGCATTTCACGCCACGTTCCAATAGAACGTGGACGAAGGCAATTAAGCCAGAACTTGGCTTTGTCCTTTAAGGAAAATGGGAAAAGTTGAAGACGCACTACGTCTTCATTGACATTGTGGTCTATACATGTGTTGCTCACTTCCTCAAATTCCCTAAGATGGTTGTAGGGATTTTCAGAGTCAAGGCCATGGAAGGTAGGAAGAAGTTGGATGATTCCTGGCCTAAGGTTGAAGTTCCCCCTATTTAAAGGCAATATTATACATGAAGGTGTAGTGTGCCTAACAGGGTTGAGGTAATCTTTCATGGGAACGAAACCTAGAACCTCTTGGGGTTCATTATCCCCATGCACACGCCCTTCCCCTCTTACTTCAGCCATTGAGTGAAACGAAGATGTGGTAAGTGAAACTACGGAGAGTGAGATTGGTGAAAAAGGTTCGGGAAGGTATGAAGAATCTCCTAGTTCGGATTCAGCTACGACTAACCTACCTGATCTTAACAGCATGCAAGTAACAAGTCTCCAAAGTTTTTTTTTTTTTTTTTAAGTCCAAATTTTTATTTTTTTTTAAGAAAACTAAAAAAAATAAATATCCTAAAAACTAAATTTTGACTTCCCGACAACGGCGCCAAAAACTTGACTAACCCTAAAAAGTGGTTGGGGTTCTACCTCTCAAGTGCAAGAGGACAGTTGTAGTTTTAAACTCAGTGAGTCCGAGGTTGAATCCACAGGGAGGGCTTTGTTAAAAACTCTAGACTTGTTCTCCTAATTAATAGATGAACCTAAATTAATTTAAAATAATTTTTCAACAACTCAATCTTTTGTTTTAGGTTGTAAATGAATTAAATATTAATTAAAGAAATTCAATTTAATTTTAAAGTGCAAACAACCATCTACTCCAAATTTTAAAGTGAATAAATTAACTCAGAAATTAAATTAAATAACAAGCACAATACTAAAGAGGTTCTTGATTCAACTCACAAGTCTAGGTATTTCACTACTGCATTCTGGGGTGTTTAGATTCAATTCTGAATTAGGGTTTTGTTTAAAAAGTGTTAAAAACGTTAAAATCAAATATCAGTACCAGTGATTTCAAGCAAATATGGTTAAAGATCTTTGTTTCCAAAGGTTTTCTAAACAAACGAAATCAAAATTTAAATTAAATCCTATTTTCAACTTGTTTTGAAAAGTGTAGAGAACATTTAACCCAAAAATCAATATCAGTGATTTCAAACGAATATGATTAAAGACTTTTGTTTTCGAATGTTTTCGAAACAAGTAAAAATAGGTTTTAAAAATCGTGAAACCCTATGCATGTGTTTTCGCAAACCATGCGAAAGGTCTATGTAGACCCCAGAGTGTTTCATGAACTACCCTCCTTGATTCGTGAACCAAGAACTAGGGTTTCTATGCTAACATGATTTTAAATGAAACGAAAGTGATAAACGTAAGCATGAACATTTGATCTACCACTTCAAAACAATAAATCATATATTAAATTAATGAAACGAAAATCAACTTACACGGAAAGTAACTCTGAAACTACGTAATGAAAGAGTAGTGCAGCGAAGAACAAACAAACTTCCAAAATCTCCATAAACGACGCAAAATATTAAAAACTCCCTAAAAACTATTGTAAAACTCTCAAAAGTATTTGAAAAGTATGAAAAAGTTCTCCTAAAGTATATAAAACTAAACTAGGGCTCCTTTGGGTCGACCATGTAGCAGAGGTTATAAAGAAGTTGCAAAGAAAACCCGAAAAGACGGAGTTAAGCCGTGTGCGCATAATACACTGTGGTCCGGACCATCTGGCAGGGGGTCCGGACCACAGAAACTTTGTTCTTCAAGTTCTGCTTCTCGTTTGCTGCTTTTGACAACTTTCTGTCCTCAACTTCCAATGCGATTTTGAGCTTAAAGATGATGGATTCAGGCTTCGGCTAAAACACGAAAGCTGTAGCCCTTTGAGTCTTCTTTCCAACACAAAAAGAATCAGGTTAATTTGAATTGCGAGTGAAAAGATATGGTCAAAATACTGACAGCCTGTCAAGCTGGAACTTCAGCTGCACACCACTCCAACTATCTTTAACTTTGGACCATTTTTTTCTCCTTGGAAGCCACTTTCATCACAGCTAATCTCACTTATTTTACCCTTTTCCCTATAATTAAGAGAATAAACACTATAAATTATAAAATAATGATAAAATTTCAAAATTAACTACTTAAATGCATCAATGAGTATCAAAATGTGGAGTTTGTAATTACACTTTTCAAGTCTAATTATAGTTCGTCATTGAGGGACCCGAAACTTGCTCCTTCCGTGGACTGTTGGCCCAAGAGCTGGTTAGAGAAGGCTTGGCAAGTATGCCATGAACATCAACTTTTTTCAGCTTCATGATCTCAGCTCTTAAATTTTCTGTACTTCGAACTAGGCCCTTGCTTGGAGAAGGAGGGAGGGAATGGCTGGTAAGCTGTGATACATCCTTGCCTTTGAGGTTGATTAGGATTTTAGCAGGAATAGAGGTAGATGAAAGGCATGTAAACCCTTCATCCAATTCCATACCACCTAAACCCGAAAGGTTAGAGCTTCTTACATCTTCTACTTCATCACTTGATTTGGAAGACGAGTGATTTGAGGAAGTTGCAGATTGTTCAGAGCATTTTGTGGTTGACAAGAGAGCAGAAGGATCGGGATGAAGATGGTGGGATGCCATGGAAGTTTAGAGAGAGAAAGTTGTCACACCCCACTTAGGGATGTAACCGGCCGAGCACCCGAAGCCTTGGCTTAAGGGACACAAAAGCCAAACCTTTATTCAACCAAAATCAACTTAAGAAACTTCAATAATAAAGTATTCTCTTTATTTAAAAATCGAAGTAACTAAAGAAATGCTCTACTAACATCCCAAACTCAAAACAACTAGATGTCAAGAATCAAAATATTCTAATTCATCAAAAACCTAATCCAACTACTAAAATAAAATCCATAAAATAATCATAAGACTTCTTCCTAAGAGGCCACAACTCCAAGTCCCAACTGCTAGAGTCCATGTCTAATTTCCTCCATGCTCACCTGAAAAATGTTAAAAGAATGGGTGAGCTAAAAGCCCAGTGAATGGATTGCTAAGTCAAAAATAATAATATCAATTTGAAAATAATAAATTTTCAAATAAACAATTTAATCAAGAAAAATTCCTAAGTAACCATGTCCATGCATAATCAATAACAATTTCAAAACCTGCACGTAAGAGTGTAATAACATCCGTAATTCACCCTGTCAATCACAACAGTGATGACAAACATTAATCCGTGGATATATGGAAATTAAACATAAAATGTGCCGATATACTTTCTCATGGGCAATGCCCGTTGGATCCAACATCGCACTTAAAGTCACCCAGTCTGGCTCCTGGGTTCTTCCCTAAGCCGATTCGATTGAGGTCAATTTTACGAGCTTGTTCCTACAACCGTTGAGAACTAGAGTCACCACGGTTTTCACGGGCCTGTTCCCTAATTGCTAGAGTCACACCATTTAAGGAGCCTGTCCCCTGGACTTTTATTCCAATTCCAATAACCACAATATAATCTTTTCATCACAATCCCATAAAATCAAACTGAACAAAATGTTCAAATAAATTTTCCTTATGCTCATTAGCATAAAATATAAAATTTATTATCCAACATAAATATATTTTCACAAATAATATTTCACAAAAATCCACCATTGGAAACATACATGCACGGATCAATTTATAGTTTTAATAGTAGTAAGGCAACCACTCACCTAAAGTCCAACGGTGTAAGTGTAAAAATAAACCAGAATAAGTCGTCACAATCCTATAACTCTCTAACGCAGAACAAGCGACGAATGGGTTGTGATATCATTCACATAGGTGAAAAAATATTTGATTCAACATGAAAAAATTCAGAATACGAGATCTAAAAGAATAAGCTCTCCACAGAGAAATTCTGATTTATTAAGTAATAAAAACTAAAGAAAACTGCTCCTCTACCTTCCTTATAAAAGCTAACAAAGTAGTCCTAATTTAAATAGGAAACTAATGAGCTAATCCTAAATTGAATAGGAAACAAATAAGAGAGTCCTAAACCAAATCTGAAAAAAAAATCTAAAATGAATAAGAATCCTAACTAAATCTGAAAAAAAAATTTAAATTAAGTCAACTAATTCTAATAAAACTGTAACACACATAAAAAAATAAATAACACATAAATAATATATATATATATATATATATATTTGGGTTATAACATTAGTAGAGAGAGAAGCTCTCATTTTCTTTTTTTAGACATGCTTAATCATCATAGTGATTTTATCAATTGAGACCTTAATCGAATGCACTCATCCATTTTCAACAAAATCCCAAACCCTATAATTAATAGACTAAAGAAAACTTCTGATTCTAACCTTTTAGTAAGGGTAGTTAACCAACCAAATAAATGGGGCCTGACAAAAGATCATCCCTCTCTAACAGTCTCCATAGTATTGAATTACCAAAAAAAAAAAAAAAAACAATTCTCCATAGTATATTTTTTAAAATACGAATCTCACCAAAATAATTTTTTTTAAATAACTAACGAAACCCACTCTAATATCAATTGAAAAACCAAAAATCCTATGAAGAATAAATGTCATGAAACAAGAGAAAGTGAACATAGGATTGTAACAAGGCAAACCCTGGAGCCACTTCTAGTAAAACCTCAAGTCTATAAAGCAACTAACCTAAAATCAATCCATTATATGTAAAAAGATTATAAGAGATTTACTAAATACAAATAGAACTAGAACCCATTCTAACTTTATTCTTCTCTTACTCTCTATAACTTACGATGAACCAAGCCCATAGATTGACTTTGTTCCTAAACCTGAACAGCACTTCCTAGACCCCAAAGGTGTTCTTCTTATATAAGATGAAAGCTTGAATTGATGCTCTTTCTCCAGCCCAACTTGTATCTCTTCAATCTGAATAAATAGGGTTTTTCATAATCGAATAGGAGAGATCACAAAACTATTGCTTGAAAAGATATATTTTATATTTTGATAAAACTAGGGCAACAATACATTTCACGAGCTTCTTGAACCCCCTTTGAATTATTTTCTTCACAGACGCTAGAGTGCTTAAACAGCCTTCGAAACCTTTTCCTATAAAATGTGCTTGAAGTGATCTTCTATGAACCGAGGAACAAACTAATCAATAAGACTCAATTCTAAGCACTCCAAAAATATTATTGACTCAACTTTTGATTCACAATCGTCATTAATCAAAATGATAGACCTAACCGATCTAATGGAGAATCGATTATCAAATCTATTTTTTTGGAACAAGGGGACATTCACGCAAAAGTTCAAATAATAAGATCCCAAGAGCTGATTTTAACCCTATAACTAATACCTTTTTTTTTTTTTTTTTTGGTAATTATGTATACTTTGGATTAATGGGAGACTGCAACTAATACTTGATTGATAAGCAAATAATTAGTAACCTAAAATGATAAGAACAAAATTTCTAACGTAGCCAAATCTACTATTACTTTTCCTTTAACCCTTTTCTTCCTACCTAAGAACCAAACATAATATTATATTCATCAAACACTAGTGGTCTAATTCTCATAGCTTCCAAATCATGTCAAGCTTTTGCATTGTTTTTCAATTTTCCTTTCACTCCTAAAATAGTCCACAATACATTATCACATATATTCTTCTCAATATGCATAACATCTAAATTGTGTCTGAGTAAATTATCCTTCCAATATGGTAGTTCGTTCAATATGTTTTTCTTCTTCCAGTTGTGGGTACTAGGTGATTAATTCTTCTTGTTTTTGACAATTTCATTATGCAACACCATGAGATCATCCATTTTGTATTAAGTTAGTATGCCTTCGAACTCCATATGCAACAACAATTAAGATCCTATTTTAGCATCAGGTGGTAATCTATATTCACTAAAGCCGTCAAAAGACATTTTGTCCTTTTTGAACTAGTGGTTAAGAGGTAAGAAGCAAGTATGACTCGTATAGGTAAACTTACCGCTATAGTTCAACCAACATGATTGGGTACTTCTATTACAACACGAACATTACTTCTCCAAATGCCATTATTTCTCCAACCAACATTTCCTTTAATTCATCTATCAATGACTGCATGTACGCATTAATTTTATTAAGAAGTCTTTTTGGACTGTAGAAAAGAGTGAAAATATAAAAAAAGATTACTTCATACATAATAAGGTGGAAAACTATATGGAATTAACACTATGGGCCATACACTGAGAGTTATTCATAGTCCTGAATAGGTTGAATCCATCAGTAGGTAAACCTAGCCTAACATTGCGGATGTAACTGTAAAAATCAAGATGCTTTTCATCAAAATCTTTCCGCGCGGAAGCAAGGATTCATGGAAAATGAGAGCTTCTAACTCTAGATTTTCTCTCTCTAAAATTCATGGCTTCTCCTTCTAAACTAATGTCAACCATTGCACTCTCACCACCTTCTCAAACCTTTTTTCCATCTTCTTCTTCTTCTTCTAGACTTTCTAATGATACAAAAGTGTATGGAGGTTCGGGAAGCAACGAAACAGCAGGCTACTTCCATTGCAAAGCATCTTCTGTTACGGAAGGCATACTTCCAGATGAAGCCTCTTATGAATCTTCATCTTTGAGGATACCTTCTCAATCTGATGTTGGAATTAAAAGGGGAAATGGATCCTACTCCAGCTCGTGTCCCTCGTCACCTTCAAAGAAGTTCTTGCTATGTGCGGAAGTTCCTAGCTCTCGCAGGCAGACCAAATCAATAGAGGAGCTTAGGAAGGAGATTTGGAAGCTAAAGGAAGTGTATTCGGGCCCTCAGCAGCTGAAAGTTCTTAGTATGGAATCCTCAAAGGCGATAAATTCCAAGGTCTCACCTGCCACCGCTTCACAAAAGGAGGGATGTACCTTTTATCAGAAAGCTGAGACAAGGAATTTTGGAAAAGCTGAATCTGAAGGAGAATTAAAGGAGGCTTATGTTCCCCATACGGACCTGCTAAAGCCTTTGAAAGAGGACCACGGTAAGGGTCCTAGTCCCTCATTTCAGTTGATCTCTTCTAAAGCTGCTGCCAACCTAACAAAAGACCATGCTGGTGGGTCTTATTCACAAGCTTATACTCATAGATTGCTGGACAAGAACCGCCTCGACCCGCCAACCAATTTGAAATCCAATTACTTGGCGCCTGGCTTCTCATCACCCAAGCCCTCAGCTGTTAGGTCAGACCATGAAATGGACCAGAATTTTCCACCATTAGCTGGACTTAATTCGGCCCAAGAAACAAACTTAGCTCAACAAGATAAGCTTCGGCCTCATTCTAACCATAAAGCACCATGGGCTGGGCTACTTAAAGACAATAGAATCACAAGGAATGGGCTGCAACTAGAATATATTCCAGGTATGTTCTCAGCAAGCACTGCTCCTAGAATTTCCTTCTCACGAGAAGAGGTTCAAGATGAACTACATAAACGGAGAAATGGTTTAATTGGTTATGTTATTGGCATTAAACCTCCTTTTAAATTTATGAAACAATTTATAGAAAGGAAATGGAAGGAATTTGGGCCGATTGACTTGTTCCTCTCTGCCTTTTTTTTTTTTGGGGCGGGGGGATCATCACAGTGTATTGAGGGTTCTAGAAGGGGGTAAGAAGTTCATTTCGTTCTAATAATTAAGGTTGGGCTTAGATTCAACTACTGATAATTTGGAGAGTACTTGGGCTCTGTTTTGGGCTCAACCCATTCTCAATTATAATGTCATCATCTGACTTATCTCAGTATTTTAGTTATCTCCTGTTTAAATTTACAATCAATTAGTAATAATTACTAAGTGTCCAATACATGGGCATATTACATTATAAATAAACTGAGTATAAATAGTAAGTAGCAGGTTGTATAGGGTTTCCTTTTTGATGAAAAATATATTATAACAAGTAGTTAGCTTGTAAAGAAGAGACCCCCCTCGAAGTGGTTTATCTATCCAATCTTTTTTTCCTATTCAATTTAGGTTTTCACTTCATTTTCATCATCTTGTAATTCACCATAGGTAAATCAAAAGCTAATCAAAAGGGCCTCCACAACGATTCAAGCATGCAACACTTTCAATTTACGTCAATTTATTATAAATACTAGAGAAATGCCTAATTTAAATCATAACTTAAAGCACAAAACCTATTTTATGATAACCACTCACAATTGAATATATTGTTTATAATGAGTGCATAAAAGCAATGTTAGAGTGAACATGATCAAATAAAAACATTACACTTTCAACAATTAATATTCCATAATAAACCAAAAGGTGAAAATAAGCTAAGCAATAAAAAAGGAACCAGCATAAAATATAGAGGCTTCTTCCTATGTAATATACTCTACATATCATTCTTGAAAAATAATTTTCTTGCATTTAAATTGACTACCTCCACATCTTCGAACATAGATATTATACCTTTAAATATTAATTGACCGTAAAGTATGCGATAGGGTTCTACCTCTCAAGTGCAAGAGGGCAGTCGTAGTTTTAAAACTCAGTAAATCAGAGGTCGAATTCCACAGAGAGCCTAATGCTATTCAATTTCTAGGATGTGAAAGAATTTCTAAAACTAAACAGTAGTAAGTTTTTTTAGTTTTGTCTACTAAATTCTAGGATGTAATAAAATAAAGAACAAATTCAATTGCAACTAATCAAAATTTAAATAAAAAGGAAATTCTGAATTTTAAAGTGAATTAATCAAGATGGCGAAAGATTAAAATCAAAACAACAAAACAATTTCGAATTTCAAGATTAACCAATTGTAAATAAAACTAAATTCGATTGTAACTGAATAATAATAAGGATCTTGATTCAACGTCAAGTCCGGGTAGTTCACTACGTTGCCTTGGGATGTATTTGTTTAAATTTCAATTAAGGTTTAGTTTGAAAATTACTAAGAATATTATAATCAAAGGTCAGTACCAGTAATCTCAAGCAGATATGGTTAAAAACATTTGTTTCCTAAGGTTTTTTCAATTAAACCACGAAAGATGAATTCAAATCCAACTTTTAAACTTATTCGAAAGTGTTTAAATTATTAGTTACGAAAATTCAAACCAGTGATCTCAAATAGATATGGTTAAGGGTTTTCGTATTCGATTGTTTTCAAAAAAATGAAAAAGGATTTGTAAAAGGTAGATCCCTTCGCAAAAGATTTCGTAACCTATGCGAAGGGACTACGAACACCCCAAGGTTTGTGAACTACCCTTTCTTGATTCGTCGAATCAAAATTAGGGTTTTATGCTACGATTATGGTGAACATCACAAAGGTAATAAAGAAACGTTCAATCATGCAATCAAGAAATTGAAACAAAAAAAACTTTATATTAAAAAGTAAATTGAAGTGCACTTACAATGTAATTCGCATGTAAAAGAAAAGATGAATGAAGTAGCAATGCGAAGACTATGATCAAAATTCCAAGAACATCCATGAATCCGAAACTTCCAAGCGTAAAATCTCTCTAAAACTCAATCAAAACCTAATCTAACTCTCAATCTAAAGTGAAATAATCAAAAGAGGCATCCCCTCTTTCAGCCATGCATAACCTCCTTATATAAGGGTTTTGAAAACCCTAAAAACAAAGAGAAGATCACGCGCCCAGGTGTGTACTGGGGTTCGGACCTCAAGGTCTGGGGTCCGGACCTCAGAATGTTATTTCCTTCATCCTCTTCTGCTAAGGTCCAGACCTCAGGGGCTAGGGTGGGGACCCCAGAATGCTAGTTGCTCTATTTTCTTTCCCCTTCACTCTGAGTCCTTGGGTTGGTTTGAGCCATCCTCGGTGCAACTTGAGTCACAACTTTTTCTTCGTCTTCTAAGCCTTCTTCAATACCATTAACTTCGCTTTTTTCACCCATTTCCCTACAAAGAAGATAACACAATTCGTAAGTTACAAAAAAATGCCAAAACTTAAGATTTAACTAATTAAATGTATTAAAGTAAGTCTAAATATATAGTTTGTAATTACACTTTTCAAGTGTAATCATTTATATTCTACGATAAACTAGAATGTGAACACAAGTTATGTGCTAAACAAGGAACAAGCACAAGATACAGAGTCATCTTCCCATGTATTATATGCTATGTGTTATTCTTGAATAATAATTCTCTTGCTATTAAATTGACCTCTTTCACACGTTTTAGCATTTTAAATTGGTGATATAATTATGAATTTATTGAATTGAAATGTAACAGAATCTCACTTCTTGCCAAAAAAAAAACTTGAATTTTAATGTACCTATAAATGTTTGTCCTTAAGATCTTTAATTAATTGACCACTGAGATGCTATACTAGTCTTTGACAAGAGAGCACCTGACATAGATGTTAAAAGATTGAGTTTCAAAAGATGGATTGGAAAAAGTTATTTTATGCAGAAAAATAGGTGAATTAACATACTAAGTTAAATTGCTTTATATACATCAGACGCAAGGTCAACATTTTCTACTTTGTGTAATTATGAAAGTGGTGATATAAAATCCTAGTCAAATTAGTTTTTTTTTTTTTTTTTTTTTGTAAGTAAGTTTAGCTTTTTATTACCAAAAAATTTAGATTTACAATTAGCTCAATACATCTCCAAAAAGGAATACATACCCTATCAAGGTTCAAAAAGCTAACTTATCCACTAATAGTTCCACTAATCCCAAGTGGATAGGTCAGTAAACAAGTTCCTCTTATGGCTTCATTTCTTTTTCACTTTGTTAGGTTTGGAATTTGAAGCATTGTTGAGTGAGGTACTTGCAAGAGCTTGCTCCTTAGCATAATTTAGTTTTTGAATTCAGTACATGAATTCCTTCTTGCTTTGCAGTAGAGAAGGGCTTGAGCTTGCATTGGCTTGTTTTGACTTACCTTTCCCCAATAGATCATTATCCTTAAATTCTTGCTGTTTTTCTATATTATGCCCTACGGTTAGATAGCTTTCCTCTTTTCCTTTCGGGTGCTTTTCTTCACAGCATGATGAGAGTACTTCAAATATGTTGGATGATGGTTGTAGTGTTAGTCAAATTGGTTTCATATAGATATACACGTAAGAAACTAACTAATGAAATATTATTTGCCTCAAATTTTCCTAATTTATAGGATATGTAACTTACATAAGTCTCCGCGACACAAAGAACATTTCAAAATCCTGAAAATCTGCACAACACTCAAACATGTCGCAAGAATACTTACCAAAAAAAAAACATGTCGCAAGAATCTAACATTTCAGGTAACTTATGAAGTCATGAAATATGACAAGTATACCAAGAAATTGCAACATATCACAACTAATTGTGAAAAAAAAATGAAAAGCTATTGCCTAAAAATCATCATTTTAACCACATCACCTTTGATAAACATTAATGCATCAATTCAAAAAGAATGACATTTAAATACATTTTTATGTCAACAAAAGTTGGAGTATATCAAAGGTAAATGTCAATACACAATATGCCATTCAACTAACTTAACAAGACTAGTTATAAATTACAATGATTTCAATAGGATGGCACCAAAAATTTACAAAATTGGAATGTTATGTTATTACCTGCCATATAACCAAACTCTTGGCAATGATTAGATAACTTTCGAGTATTTACACCTAGTAAACTCACATGCCCTTCAAAACCAATTGGTTTTAGTATGGTGGCATCTACACGAATGAAAAAATATTTGAAATTAACTTTTTATCTAAACTACGTTTTCCAAATTAGGGGAAAAATCAAGTTTTCTTTTATGAAAAATTACTCAAGAATCCTTGGAAAGAGAAAAAAAAAATGGTGAGGTAAAGTTGCTCTATAAGTTTCTCTTTGGTCAAAAATAACTTTTCGCTCATATATTGTTAGAAGTGCATACAAAAGAATACACACAAAAAAGTGCTTGCATGCATATATATGTGTGGGTGTGCACGTGCGTTTAAGCATAGCAGACTAAAATAGTTGACTAATACCTTTGAACATGCATAAGAAAGACAAACCAGCATGGCCCTTTGTCAAATTGGCAGCAGCTTTAGAAGAGATCAACTGAAATGAGGGACTAGGACCCTTACCGTGGTCCTCTTTCAATGGCTTTAGCAAGTCCATATGGGGAACATAAGCCTCCTTTAATTCTACTTCAGATTCAGCTTTCCCAAAATTCCTTGTCTCAGCTTGCTGATAAAAGGTACATCCCTCCTTTTGTGAAGCGGTGGCAGGTGAGACCTTGGAATTTATTGCCTTCGAGGATTCCATACTCAAAACTTTCAACTGCTGAGGGCCCGAATACACTTCCTTTAGCTTCCAAATCTCCTTCCTAAGCTCCTCTATTGATTTGGTCTACCTGCAAGAGCCAGGAACTTTCGCACATAGCAAAAGCTTCTTTGAAGGTGACGAGGGACACGAGCTGGAGTAGAATCCATTTCCCCTTTTAAATCTAACATCAGATTGAGAAGGTATACTCAAAGATGAAGATTCATAAGAGGCTTCATCTGGAAGTATGCCTTCCGTAACAGAAGATGCTTTGCGATGGAAGTGGCCTGCTGTTTCGTTGCTCCCCTAACCTCCATAAACTTTTGTATCATTAGAAGGTCTAGAAGAAGAAGATGATGGAGAAGAGGTTTGAGAAGGTGGCGAGAGAGCAGTCGTTGACATTAGTTTAGAAGGAGAAGCCATGAATTTTAGAGAAAGAAAACCTAGAGTGAGAAGCTCTCATTTTCCATGAATCCTTGCTTGGCGCCTGGCTTCTCATCACCCGAGCCCTTAGTTATTGGGTCAGCCAATGAAATGGACCAGAAATTTCTACCCTTAGCTGGACTTAATTCGGCCCAAGAAACAAACACAGCTCAACAAGACAAGCTTCGGCCTCATTCTAACCATAAAGCCCCATGGGCTGAGCTACTTAAAGACATTAGAATCACAAGGAATGGGCTGCAACTGGAATATATTCCAGGTATGTTCTCAGCAAGCACTGCTCCTCGAATTCCCTTCTCACGAGAAGAGGTTCGAGATGAACTACATAAATGGAGAAATGCTTTAATTGGTTATGTTATTGGCATTAAACCTCCTTTTAAATTTATGAAACAATTTATAGAAAGGAAATCGAGGGAATTTGGGCCGATTGACTTGTTCACCCTCAAGAGTGGAGTTTTTATTTTTAATCTGCCTATTGAGGAAGTCAAACTGAAAATACTAGAAATGGGGCCATGGAGTTACTATGACAAACCACTCCTTTTAAAGCCATGGACATCCGAATGTTCTTATAATGAAGATGAGCTGAAATTGATACCAGTTTGGATAAGAATTCCTCACCTTAAGCTTCACTTTTGGTCAACCAAAGCATTAAGTAAAATTACTAGTGCAATTGGGAAGCCATTGTTTACTGATAGGATGACAGCAACATGTCAAAGACTGGCCTATGCAAGAGTTTGTGTTGAAATAGCTTCCCACTCCACTCTGCCACATTTCATGGAAATAGTTGACCATGATGGCAGCACTTTTCAGCAACCAATAGAGTATGAATGGCTCCCTAAAATTTGTGAAGGCTGTAAGGTTTTCCGCCACAAGTTAACTCAATGTCCAAGAGGGCAGAAGCAAGAATGGAGGCATAAAAATCCAAGAAGAGTGGAGCAAACTATGGACCAGCCTAAAGTCAAAATGAGGAAGGAAGCTACCAATTCATCTCAGCAAAGTGCACCTGCTGTAATATCCGAAAGCAAGTTTAATGCATTGGAAGATCAACAGCAGCTGGTATCATATGAGCCTTGTGATGTTCCTTCTTCTTCAACTCCTTTAGCTACCATTGCACCTTGTCTACCAGTTGGAGTCAATGCTAAATTGGGTACAACAGAAGAAACTACTAACAGCAATATAAGGGTCTTTGAAGGAGATCATGTGCCAGGCCATCTTGAAGAGCTTAATTCTCAGGGTGAGGATTCCAAATTAAGTCCAGCTAAGTTGCAAATTGGAGCTACAGGTACAATGCCCGAGGCTATGCCATTACAAAATGCACAACTAGCTGATAGTTCCTTGAGGATTGAAGCTTCCAAAATAGATAAAGAACAGCAAGCTCTCCCACTCAGTATGACACATCCTATTATTGCTGCTACTACAAGCCAAGGATTTCTATCCAGCACTTGTAATGGTCCTAGTTCTCTAATTGATGATAAAGTTGATGCTAGTAATTGGGAGCATATGCTATCCAAAAGCCAAAAGAAGAAGAGAGCAAAGATGATACATGCTACGATGCTAAAGAATAAGGCCTCTCAAGCCAAGCCTTCCACTCCACCCTACTCAACTCAATAAATTTTGTTGCATGGAACGTTAGGGGATTAAATTGCCCCATAAAGCAATCTGAAGTAAAGAAGATGATCAGGCATACCTTCCTTAATCTAATTAGCCTTTTGGAGACTAAAGTTCAAAGTAGCAATGTTGATAAAATTTGTAAATATATAAATCCATCTTTTCGCTATGAGGGGAATCACTCCAATGATATGGCAGCAAGAATTATTATTTTGTGGGATCCTTCAACTATCAGTGTTCAAGTTATGTCTAGCACAAACCAGTCCATCTTTTGTCATGTTAGCCACCATGCACTTACTATTGATTTCTTTGCCACCTATGTTTATGCTTCTAATGACAGGGGAAATAAGGAGCAATTATGGAGAGAACTTCAAGCCAACTATGCCATAATTGGAAACACAACACCGTGGATTATTCTGGATGACTTCAATGTAGTAAAAGAAGAGCATAAAAAAAGAAGAGGCGGGGGAATTGACAAAGTTGCTCTCAGAGATTTCAACGAATGCTTGGAAGCTATTGAGGTAATTGACTTAAGGTTCTCAGGATGCTTGTACACGGAGCAATAAGTAGAGTGACGGATGTGGAGTCTTTAGTAAACTTGATAGAGCTCTAGTGAATGAAAGCTGGCTTGCTAGCTTTCCCAACTCAGAAGCTTTCTTTCCCATGGCATGCATCTCAGATCATAGCCCACTTTGGTCAACATTTGGCCCAATTCTCCAGGTGGTGGAAAGCCCTTCAAGTTCTTCAATTATTGGACCAAGCACAAGGAATTTCTCAAAGTGGTAGAAGAAGCATGGAATTCTCAAGCCTCGGGCACCCCTATGTTCAAACTATTCTCCAAGCTCAAGGCACTCAAAGGGGCACTAAAGGCTTTTAATACCAAACACTACGGAGGAATATCGATCAAAGTTGCAAAAGAAAAAGCCAAACTTCATGCTATCCAAAGTGAGATTCAAGTGAATGCCAACCGTAGTCTCCCACTTGAAGAAAGTAAAACTCTTAAGCATTACCTTCACCTTGTCCAAGCAGAAGAAGCCTTCTTTAAGCAGAAAGCAAGGGATAATTCAATCAAATTGGGTGACCAGAATACTTCTTACTTCCACAGGAAAGTAAAAGCCCATTGCTCAAGGAACAAAATACTTTCAATCCAAGACAATCAAGGGGAAAGACATGAAAACTATAATGAGGTAAAGTCCATCTTCATTGATTATTATAAGAAGCTATTGGGGACTCCATTCCAATATCTGCAGGAGGCTAAGCATTTTGTGGGGAATATCATGCAAACTAACATTCCTTTGGAACTGCTAAGTTCCTTGGATGTTGATGTCACAGATAAGGTGATCAAAAGCACCCTATTCTCATTACCTAGTCATAAAGCTCTAGGGCCGGACCGGACAGTTTCACTTCCCACTTCTTTAAGAGGGCCTAGAGTGTTGTGGGGGAGGATTTCCTTACGGCTATAAGATATTTCTTCAGCATGGGGAAGCTTTTGAAGGTAGTTAACTCTACTATAATTGCTCTAGTTCCTAAAATTCCTAATCCGAGTAAGGTGACAGACTACAGGCCTATATCTTGCTGTTCCACCATTTACAAGTGTATCTCAAAGATTATTGCCAACGGACTTAAGAAGATAATGCCATTAATAATTAGCCCTGCTCAAGCAGCTTTTGTAAAAGGAAGATTGATTGCCTCACAAATATGCAGTGAAAATAACCCCCAAGTGTGAGGGGCATGTGGCGTAGTTTTACCTGGTGAATTCAGGATCGTTTTCACAGGGAACCCTAACTAAATGACTCTTAAGATTTCTAAGTTCTTCTAACTACTGTTCTCTTTTTGGAAACTATGAAAGCAAAAGAAATTTTGATTTTGAAAAGTTTGATCTAAATTATAAACTACTTGACAATGAATTAAAGTGCGAATAATTAAACTAACTAAGCTGGAAATAAAAGCTCTAGAGAGAGAAAACAACTACATTAAAGAAACAATAAAAAGATTCAAAATAAATTAAACTCAAATAAAACAACGAATTAAATTAAGGTTCTAAACAATGTAATTAAAGATCTTGATTCAACCTACAAATCCGGGTGAATACCTTATTCTCATGTATGGATGTGATTAATTTATCTCAGTTTACAGCTCATGTTTAGGAAAAGTAAATCGGAAAGATTTCTTTGTCAAAGCTTTAATTTCCAAAGCACGATTCTAAAATCACGTTTAGGATAAATAAAACTGGAAAATTTCATCTTGAAAACATTCTTTGGTCCATAGTTCTTTTATTTGATTTCAAAATATAAAAAAGTTTTAATCATGTAACGTCATCAGTGATTTCAAGGAAATATGATCGAGATTACATGTTTTCGAAGACTTTGAAGATCAAATGAATAAGAAAACCAGAAAATATATCTAAATCTATTTCATCTATTTTCAAAGTATCAAGAAAAATTGTAATCATGTGTAGTTATCAGTGATTTCAAGGAAATATGATCAATTACACAAGTTTTCGAAGGTTTTGAAAACATCTGAAAACTGACTTAGAAAAAAAAAACAAGAACCCAAATATGCAACTTTTACGTTGCATGCTTGAATTCAGTCACATCCAACATTCAAATAAAGATTCACCCATCATTGATGGGTTGAATCAAGAACGAATCTACGCTAGCATGTTAATAGAATAACCAAAACAGAAAGTAAAAGAAGAGATAAAGAAAGCAAACTCCATTGATGAATAAAATCTGCAACTTCAATTAACTGCTGCGTAAAACTCCGCTTGAATCCAAATCTTCAATCCAAAGTTAAAGAAAACTCTCAAAAAGTAAAGAAAAACTCTCAGAAAAATAAACCCTAAATCGTATGTTCCACCCCCCTTAGGTTAGGTAGAAAGTATGTATATATAGGCAACTGAAAAACCTTAAAACTGGACTTCTCGGACTCACGGCGTTGGGACGCCAGGGGGCAGTAGCCTCTTTTCTTCTACTGCTTTCAGCTTCTGTTCAGATTTCGATGCACTCGGGCACCTTATCCTTCATTTCTTGCTTGATCTCCATCCTTTTCCAGCTCTTCCTAGTCCTCCTTACATCCCTCCAAGCCTTTGATGTCAATTTTGGATCCTTTCCTTGCTTCTAAACACATTTGCTGCATAAGAAAAAGAAACCTTAAAATGTTATTAAATTAAATGAATTAACTCTAAACCTTTATTAATAACAATAGCAAATTAAGAAAATGATTACACTTTTGAAGCGTAATCACACCCCCCAACTTACCTATTGCTAGTCCCTAGCAATACTGAAATAATGAAATGGAACTAACTCCTATATTCTCTTTTCGTTGGAATCACGGCTACATTTAGCAATGTGCAGCAAGCCTTTTAAACCCATAGGTTCCCCCTAGTGGATGAGTGAAGTCTCGTGAGGGTTTGCAGTGAATTTACCCACAAAATTCTTAAATTTGTTCAATGTAGAAAAGTCCGTCAAACAATTCCTGATTCAATCCCAATAGAGAATTAGTTACAAATCCCAAAAATTGCATAAAACCTCCCAATTCACATTAAACTTACCTAGTTCTCAACCATTTAGTTTCAAGTGTGCCAATTTATGTCATTCATTCAAAATAGCTATCAAATATAATCCAAGACTACGGCCTCGACTTCAAATCTCACCAAGTTGTCCACTCATAAATGAAATCACTCTAGAAAGGGTACTCTCATGGTTCATGCAAAGATGCAATATCAAATGAGTGCAATGAACCCAAATCAAGAAGTGACTGAAAGAACTAAAGTACGCAATGTGGCATAGCTTCATGAATGGAACGTATTAATGCATAAACAAGAAAACCATTTCAACCACATGAATTTGATCAATGCTCTTATAAGTGTCTTTCACCTAAAGTCCGTTAGGTCTTTACTAGGTTGTAGCTTAGCCATGGGGCATTGGTTAGACAAATAAAGGATAGAAGAATCAAAGTACATGTCTAAGGATGATAGTGCCATGAAGTACTCCCCAACTTTTCTCCTTTCAACTCCTTGAATGCCAACATTGAAGCTTTATATATATATATATATTTTTTTTATTATTATTATTTTTTATTATTTATTTTTTTTTCACCACATTTTTTACTTACAAGCTCCACCCTTATACCCTTTATTACAACTTGTTTCTGCACCAACATCCCAAGACATGCAAGGGTTGGCTCACCTATATATCTAAGGCTAAAGGGTCTTAAATGTGGCTAAAACAAGAAATTTCATATATTATTATCTATATTTTTTTTCAAAGGCTTCAAAATGGCTCCAAATGTAATGTAATTAAAGAAAAGTCACAGGCCTCCAAATGTACAAAAGATGGCCTAACATCACTCTCTAGGTTAGTAACATTTTTTCAGAGGCATTGATCCATACATGTAAAATCAAAAGTAGTATCTTGTGCATTTAAAACCAAAGCAAAGTAATGTGATGAAGCTATTCAAAAAAATATGAGATGAAAGAAATCATATAGAATATTAAGTATAAACCCTCACGTCTATTCATCATATGAACCTTACGACCCACTCGAAAATCACATTGCCCTTAAGCACATATGGGTATGAAAACTATAAACCACATGCCTACATTTTCACTTTGTTACCCCGTTTATTTCAATTCATGCTACCATGTGCTCACCCCCCAACTTAAATAGCACATTGTCCCCAATGTGACTCTAAACGGTATGGTGTTTCTGTAGTGTGCATGGGAGCATGAGAAACGCAAGAGTATAAGCAAACAAAGTGTATATGAGAATGTGGTGTGCATAACATTTCCTCCCCCCCCCCCAACTTACCAAAGAATGAATTCATACGCGGAGTAGGATAAAATCAAAAGGGAGAGAAAGGTTAGAGACTAACTCATGAATACAATAAACCATATTGAATTGAAAAGTAACATAATGAGCAAGTGTAGAGAGAAAAGCGTCAATGTCCTCATTGTCAGGGTCAGCCTTAGGGATATCCTCCCAAATTACTGTGTCTATTTCCTCCACAGGCCTGTCATCAATGATGTGTATGCCCTGTCTATCATGAATGAAAAATTCGTGTGGCATTCGAAAGAATAGTCCCTGATGACGACAAGGTCGGGGCATAGGTGGACTATCCTGAAATGACTCAATGGGTCATGCCTCCAACTCGATAGCAGCGACGAAGGCATCAGTATCCTCAGTAGGATCATAGAAGAATGTGGTGTCAGCAACCATGCCATCTCACTCTTCATATGAGGTAGAAGTGTCCAAATCGTCAAAAATAAAAGCATCACACGAATCATAGGCATCCATGCTACTATACCTGAACTTGCAAACATGGAATATGGCTATTGAATCATGACAAATAAAATGACATAAAACAATTATATGATAAAATCAAACTAAAGAAAGTGCATCAAACTAAAATAAAAGTTAATAAGTTACAATATCCAACATAAAAATGGGGGTTATAGCACTAACTATAAAGAGTGCAAAAATAATTAGGTTACAATGTTCCTTCATCATTCAGTAACAATCATTACACAACCCGTTTCTTCACTCGGAAGGCGAAATTGAGGAGCCCGTGCCAAAGTGATATTCGTAAAGGCGGCGGAGCATGTGGGAGTTTGCTGACTCCGTGACCTCCAGGTTAGAGACCCACTCATTGAGTTGTTCAATCACCTTGTTTTGAGTGATGAGCATCTCCATGATTTGTTGATTGGTCACCTCTTCCTCCTCAGCACTATCTTCGTGTGGTTGAGAGCTATTACCTGCCTCATTAGCTGGACCTGCAGATTTTCGTTTTCTAAAGGGTCCGTGGTGTCGTGCTTTGCTAAACGAGAGGTAGTTCAAGGGGTTAGGAGGATCAGTCCTATTTAGAGTACCATCCAAACTTGCTCCTTGTCTTTCAAAAATCAGAGTCAACATCCCTCCAAATGGAATCCCTCATTGCCTCCTAGGGTGTTCAATAAAATCATCCAATTCCTCCCATAGTAGGCGAGGTAAGTCAATAGAGGCTCCCGTACCTATGGCATAAAGTAATATTGCCCTTTTCTCACTACATTTAGAGGTACGGCTCAAGGGGAGAATGTTGTGACAACTAAAAACATGTAAAGGCTAGTATTTGTCATTAAGGTCAGAAATCTTCATTTGGCCTACAGTTGGCCACTCAAGACCTTCCTTTAAGATCTCAGTACTCACTCGTCTCATTCTAGGATTATTCACAAGGAGATAAGGGTATGAAGGAAACATTGGCCGTGGTAGCCCAAAAAGTTCAGCAAAAGATTCAGGGGTGATTATTATGTATTTACCCCTAACAAAACTCCAAATTTCTAATCCATTCTCCTCTCCTTCCTCAAAGGGAACAATGTTAGAACAAAATTCTTGAATCACCTCTAGAACACATTGAGGTTGGAAATTAGCAAAAGGTAACCAACCTCGTTCCTCAAAGTTTTGAAACCACCCGAAGTTATTACTCCTAAAGAATTCTAACTCCCACTTTCATTTAGTGATGACTAATTTATCAAACTAAAATCTATTGAATTTTAGTTCAGCTTCCCGGTTTCTAAATCTAAGCCTATCAAGGGTGCGGGTTGTTGGGTTTCGTTTGGCCGCCATTTTTCTTGGACCCATGTCTATGTGTGAAACAGAAAAGAAAAAGAGTCCAATTAATGAGCATTCAAACTCTAAATCTTATTTGCAACAAAATATCAAAAGTGACAAAAGTGTGGGAAATTTTTCAAAATTCAGTTATGACAGTTATATCATTCAAGTGCAGAACTGTTCATCTATCAGTCCACCTACACATGGTGGCCCAAATCACTTTGATAATATGTAAAGATAATCAACAAATATTCCATTATTGCATCAAGAATCTGAAAACCAACCACTATCTTTAACATGAGAAAACCCATTGGTCGAATATAGATGAAGAGAAAGAGAATGAGAATGGGTTTCAATGGTTCTTTCCAGATTTCTTCAAGAAATTGAACAACAAGGGTCTAGAAACTTACCAAGATCATAGATCAGGGCAAGAAATTCAAATATGGTGGAAGAATGATGAGAGAATCGAAGAACTCATGATGGATGTTGATGGCCTTGAAGCTTCTAGGGAGAAAACACCTCCTTGTTGCAAGAATGGCGGAAGATAGCCTTGATGTGCTTGATTTTACGCAATTTTGACTTAAAAATCAGTGGGTAAAGGATGGGTTTAGAGAGAGAGATGTGTGAAGTAGAGAGAAGGAGAGTTCGATGAAGAAAGAAGAGGGAAACCAGCCCGCTAGAGGGTTTTAACGACCCTATCTGGCACGTTCCGTCCTGACGGCGTCGGGACGCCAGAGGGTAGTTCCATGATGCAAATCCCTTCTACCCCATTGCCAAATGGCGTCGGGACGGCGTCAGGACGCCAAGGAGCAGTGAGTTTGTTCTTTCTCAACTCTCTTGATGTAATTCGACCTCATTATGCTAAAGTATGCTACTTCAAATAAAAATAACCTAATTTAACAAAAGAAAACCTATTATACAACAACAAATTTGGGTTTCTTGGTGTTTTTAATCAAAGGGTGAGGGATCATGAAGATCCCAAGTCTCCACACAGGCCACAAAATTTTCCAAGTAAGGTTTCAATTGATGTCCATTCACCTTGAAACAATTCTTGTTCTTAGGATTCTCAATTTCGATGGCACCATGTTTAAAAACATGTTTTACAATAAAGGTTCCAATCCACCTTGATTGAAGTTTTCCTAGAAACAAATGAAGCCTGGATCGATATAAGAGCACTTTTTGTCTTTCATGAAATGTCCTTCTAGTAATGTGCTTGTCGTGCAACTTCTTCATCTTTTCCTTATAAATTTGCATATTCTTATATGCATCATTGCGAATTTCATCCATCTCTGCAAGCTGTAGTTTACGATGGAGTCCTGCTTCGTCGATGTTGGCATTAAATTGCTTAATGGCCCAATATGTTTTATGTTCCATTTCGACAGGCAGATGACATGGTGTACCGTAAACTAGCCTATATGGTAACATCCCTAATGTCATCTTATATGCTGTTCGATAAGCCCAAAGGGATTCTACTAGGCGCAAAGACCAATCTTTACGACTTGGATTGACTGTCTTTTCAAGGATATGTTTGATTTATCTGTTGGCAAGTTCCACTTGTCCACTAGTTTGAGGGTGATACGAGGTACCTACTTTGTGAACAACGCCATATTTGCGTAGAAGCGGTCCTATGGGTCTATTGCAGAAATGTTTCTCACCATCACTGATAATCGCCCTAGGCACTCCAAACCTTGAAAATATATTCTCATGAAGAAATTTCATCACGGCTTTATGGTCATTGGTTCGAGTAGCAATGGCCTCTACCCATTTAGACACGTAGTCTACCCCCACAAGAACATATTCGTATCCAAAGGATATTGGAAAATGTCCCATAAAGTCAATATCCTAGCAATCGAAAACTTCTAAAACAAGAATGGGAGATAATGGCATCATATTTCGACGAGTGAGACTTCCTAGGCTTTGACACCTATCGCATGCTGTGCAAAAGTTATGAACATCTTTGAATAGTGTGGGCCAATAAAAACCACATTGAAGAATTTTTGAAGCAGTTTTACTTGTGGAAAAATGGCCACCACATGCTTGTGAATGAGAGAATTCAATGATTCCTTGGACTTCCCATTCGGGTATGCAACGTCGGATGATTTGATCAGGATAATACTTGAAAAGATATGGGTCATCCCAAAAAAAGACTCAGACGTTTCTCAAGAATTTCCTCCTGTCTTTTGCACTCTACTCGGATGAGATGTGTCCAGTTACCAAATAGTTAGCAATATCAGCATACCAAGGAGGTGTGGCAGCTGTGATTGCACTGACATTGAAAAGCTGCTTGTCTGGGAAGTTGTCATCAATTTGAATGTTATCATGTGTATAAGCTTCAACAGGGAGGCGAGATAGGTGATCCGCTACAACATTCTCAACACCCTTTTTAACTTTAATGATAAGGTCAAACTCTTGTAATAGGAGTATCCAACGAATTAATCGAGGTTTAGCTTCCGATTTAGTCAAAAGATACTTAAGTGCAGAGTGATTTGTGAAAACAGTTACTGTTGACCCAATTATGTAAGATCTAAATTTCTCTAGTGCAAAGACAATAGCAAGCAATTCTTTTTCTGTTGTTGAATAATTCCTTTGCGCACTATTAAGAACTTTACTCGCATAGTAAATTACATGTGCCTTATTTTCCTTCCTTTGACCTAACACCGCACCTATTGCTTGATCACTGGCATCGCACATTAGTTCGAATGGCAATGACCAATCAGGAGTTTGAAGAATGGGTGCTGAGGTCAAACAACCTTTTAATTTCTCAAATGCTTCTTGACATTGAGGAGTCCACTCAAAAGGAGCGTCTTGTATTAACCGATTGCATTAGGGTTTAGTGACCGACCCTAAAAAGTGTTTCGGGTTCTACCTCTCAAGTGCAAGAGGGCAGTCGTAGTTTTAAAATTCGGTGAGTCCGAGGTCGAATCCACAGGGAGGGCTTTGTTAAAAACTCTAGACTTGTTCTCTTAATTAGTAGGTGAACCTAAATTAATTTAAACTAATTTTTTAGCAACTCAAACTTTTGTTTTAGATTCTAAATGAAAGAAATTCAATTTAATTTAAAAATGCAAACAAAGCATCTACTCTAAATTCTAAAGCGAATAAATCAACTCATAAATTAAATTAAATAACAAGCATAATACTAAAAAGGTTCTTGATCCAACTTTCAAGTCCGGGTAGTTCACTACTTTACCTTGGGATGTTTTTATTCAAAACTAGATTAGGGTTTAATTCGAAAAGTGTTAAGAATATTTTAATCAAAGGTCAGTACGAGTGATCTCAAGCGGATATGGTTAAAGACCTTTGTTTCTGAAAGTTTTTCAATAAAAAGAAACTAGAAATGAATTCGAAACCTATTTTTAACCTTATTCAAAAGTATGTAAACGGTTATATTCGAAAACCCATACCAGTGACTTCAAACGAGTGTGGTTAAAGATTTTCGATTTCAAATGTTTTAGAAACAAGTTGAAAATAGATTTGTGAAAGGTAAATCCCAACGCGAAAGGTTTCACAACCTACGCGAAGGGTTTCGAAACCTACGCGAAGGGTTTCGCAACCTACGCGAAGGGACTACGAACACCCCAAGGCTTTTCGTGAACTACCCTTTCTTGATTCGTTGAATCAAGATTAGGGTTTTACGCTAAAACTACTTTAAGCATCTTAAAAACAATCAAATAGCATTCAATCATACGAAAAGAGAATTGAAACAAGCAAAACATGACATTACGAAACAAATCGAAATAAAACGAAATAGATTAAAGTGCAACTTACAACGTAAAGCGAATGCAAAAGACGAGGTGAAGAATCACTACAAAGACAACGATGAAAGCTCCAACTAAAACCATGAATCCACGCATCCAAGTTTAAAAAAACTAATCTAAAAACTCTAAAAATTCTATTCTAACTCTCAATTCAAGGTGCAAAATAAAAAGGGGCCTTTTTTTTCTTGGCCGTGCAAAAGCTCTTTATATAGATGCCAAGAAACCCTAAAAAAAAGTGCTTTAGTTCTAGAATTTCGGATACACGGTGGTCCCGACCGTCTAATATGGGGGTCGGGACCACAGAAAGCTTTCTTCTCAAATCCTATACACTGTGGTCCCGACCATTAGATGGATGGTCCTGACCCCCAAGTATTTTGATTTCTTGCTTTTCTTCCTCCTTTAGGTTGAGTCTTTGGGCTAGTCTTGGCCATCCAAGGTGGGGTTTGAACCATGACATTTCCTTCGTTTTCTTGGCCATTTCCATAGCTATAAACTTCGACATCCTTGCCTTTTTCTCTGCAAATAAACAATAAAAGTATAAGTAATACAATAACACTAAAACTTCAACTTTAATTATTTAAATGCATGAATAAGTGTTGAGTTAGGGAGTTTGTAATTACACTTTTCAAGTGTAATCATTTAGAAATAGCACTGAAGGATTGAATGAAACGTCTATAAAATCCGGCATGCCCCAAAAATGACCGAATATCTTTAACATTCCTAGGGGTAGGAAGCCTTTCAATTAATTCCACCTTAGCTTTATCAACTTGTATGCCTGCTTGCGAAACAATGTGCCCAAGAACTATACCTTGTGTCACCATGAAATGACACTTTTCCCAGTTAAGGACTAAGTTCTTTTCTCCACACCGCGTAAGGACAGAATCAAGGTTATTTAAACATTGCTCATAAGTGTCACCATAAACTGAGAAGTCATCTATGAAAGCTTCCACAATGTCTTCTACCATTTCATGAAATATACTCATCATGCAGCGTTGGAAATTAGCAGGTGCATTACATAGGCCAAAGGGCATTATCTTGTATGCAAAGGTGCCAAAGAGACATGTGAAAGTAGTTTTATCTTGGTCTTCTAAGGCAACCTCAATTTGATTGTAGCCCGAATAGCCATCTAGAAAACAATAGTAGGCACGTCTTGCTATTCTCTCCAAAACTTGATCTAGAAATGGAAGTGAAAAGGGATCCTTCCTTGTCACAGTGTTTAATTTATGATAATCAATGCAAACTCTCCACCCAGTTTGGATGCGAGTAGGCACTAATTCGTTATTTTCATTGCGAATTACTGTAACACTGGATTTTTGGGAACCACTTGTGTAGGACTTACCCATTTTGAATCGGAAATAAGGTAAATAATTCCCACATCTAGTAGTTTCAGCACTTCTGCTTTTACCACTTCCTTCATATTTGGATTAAGACGCCTCTGCATTTGTCGAATTGGTTTGGCTCCCTCCTCCAAATAAATGTGGTGTGTACGCAAAAAAGGGCTTATTCCTGTTAGATCGGCTACAGACCATCCTAACGCTTTTTAGTGTTTCTTTAGCAGCATTATCAATTGATTCTCTTGTTCTTTGGTAAGCTCGGCTAATATGACCATTGGATATGTTTCACTTTCTCCCAAAAATGCATATTTTAAATTGGTTGGTAGAGGCTTTCTTTCTGGATTTGGAGCTTGGGTGTTAGATGAGACTACTCTCTTTGCCAATGGCTTCAATCTTTCAAACGTCTCTGCCCAGTTCCTTATTGACATTACTGGGCTTACCTCTAACCAATCGAAAATAGATCCCATTTCTTCTTGAGTGTCATTAAAGTTTTTTTTTTTTTAAAGGTAAATAGAATTTATTATTGATTAAAAAAAAATGTACAAAGCAAAGGGGCATACCCCTATCAACTCAAAATTACATCAAACATCCTCAAAAAGATTAATCTCCTAAAACAGAGGAGGGAAGAGACCAAACATTTGGTTAATGTTTGGTCTCTTCCCTCCTCTGTTTGCTTTGTCCTCATTGAAACATAACACTCTTTCCAAAGGATCTTTTATAAACTCATAATCTACATGATCCTGCACGATAGCTTCTATCAAATCTATTTCTTCGACCTCAGACACCTCTACTGGCTGTTTACTAACATGAAAAATATTTGTTTCAAATATGATATTGCCAAAAGACATTTTCATCGATCCATTCCTACAGTTTATCAATGCACTCGAGGTGGCTAGAAATGGACAACCTAAAATGACAGGTGTCTGATCAGGTGTGGACAAATTAGTAAGTGGCTGAGTGTCAAGGATGATAAAATCCACAAGAAAGCAGAAATTCTCCACTTTAACTAATACGTCCTCAACTATACCCTGCGGAACTTTGATGGATCGATCAGCTAATTGTAAGGTTACTCGCGTGGGTTTCAATTTCCCTAAGCCTAATTGCTCGTAGACTGAATAAGGTAGCAAGTTTACACTTGCTTCCAAATCAAACAATGCTCTTTCTATTCGATGTTCCCCTATACAACATGTAATTGTTGGACAGCTAGGGTCCTTGTATTTTAGGGGTGTTTTGCATTAAAGGATAACACTTGCTTGTTCAGTCATAAACACCTTCTCTTTCAATTTCAATCCCCTTTTAACCGTACATAAGTCTTTCAAAAATTTGGCATATGAGGGAATCTGTTTGATTACATCGAGTAGAGATATGTTTATTTTAACTTGCGTGAACACCTCTAATATTTCTGTAGATTTAGTCTCCTTCTTATTTTGTAACAACCTTTGTGGAAAAGGTGCTTTAGGGATGTACTCTCTGGGTGCTTCCACCACTTCTTTATTCTTATTCACTTTCTCCTTCCCCTTATCAACTGGCTTGATGTGATCTTCTTTTTTCTCTATTTGATGTTCCAATTCGTCCATTTTTTTCTTGGTCTTCCACTGTCCACATAGGTTCTAACTCTGCCTCAGGTCTGGTTTCTCTGAGGTGAATGGTTTTATCAATAACTTTGCCATTCCTAAGTGTCGTGACAGCTTGCACTTGTTCGCAACTATGGGAAGATCTTTCAGCTTGTTTTACCTGAATTACCGAATTTGGTTGTGGTTAAGCTGGTAGTTGACCTTTTGGCAAAGTGCTCAATGCTTGGGTTATTTGGGTCAACTGACTCTTTATGTCATCCATAGTTCGGTTATATTCTGCCCACAGTGTTGACTGTGTGTTTATGAATTGCTGAAGTGTATCTTCGATAGACCTTTTGTTTGGGGGAATATAAGCAATCAGTTGTGGTGCAAAGTTCTGAGATGGTCCAGGATTGTGAAATAAAGCTTGGGGAATAGGCGGAGGTGGAGCAAATTGATATTGCTACGTGGTTGGTACTCCATTATTCCTCCAAGAAAAGTTATTATTCCTCAAAGTTTGATTATACATGTCAGAGTAAGAATTTTCCCCTTGGTTTTGTCCTCTATAAGGTTGACAAAATTGGTTGACAGCATGAACAGGTAGTTCATTTTGTTTTTGACTTTGTACAAAGTCTCTAGCAGATGAGAGATTCGGGCAATCCTCCAATCTGTGTGTTTGACTGTCACACATAACACAATATACCATTGCCACAGGTTCTTGGATTACCGATTTTTCCTTTTTTCGTTAAGACTGCTAACTTGGCTCTAAGTTCATCTGGCTCACTAAGTTGATACATACCCCTAGTTGATGACACATTGGAAGCTGAAGCATTTTGAGGTCCAGTCGTGTCCCATGTTAGAGTATTCTCTGCTAGAAATTCAAAGAATTCATATGCTTCCTCAGGGGTCTTATCATAGAATCGCCCATTACACATAGTTTCTACAAATCATTTGTGATGTGGCGTAAGTGATCCAAAGAAAATATTTGCTAATCACCAAATTTCAAATCCATGATAAGGGCAAGAATGCAACAGTGTTTTAAACCTTTCCCAACTTTGATAGAATGTCCCTCCCTGACGAGGAGCAAAATTCAGGATTTGGTGTTGAATAGCATTAGTTCTATTTGGTGGAAAGAATTTCTTTAAGAACTTCGCCTGCAACTTGTCCCATGTGCAAATGGAATTTGGTTGCAAGAACTCAAACCATCGGGCTACCTTATCCTTAAGTGAGAAGGGAAAAAGTTTAAGGAATACTAGTTCTAAAGGACACCCTTGATCTTTTATGGTCACACAAATGTTTCTAAATTGAGTGAGATGATCACATGGATTTTCAGAGTCCATACCATGAAAAGTAGGTAAGAGTTGAATCATACCATGTTTAAATTGAAAAGCTTGTTGTGGCTCTGGCCATACAATGCATGATTCAGGTGTGTGCCTATTAGGTTGCAAAAGATCTCTCATAGATCGTCTCATGACTACATTTTGATTATTATCTTTTACCATTTCTATTTCAGGAATGGCTGAAGAAGAAGTTTGAAAGTCTCCTAAAAGGTTAGTGGGTCCAACAAGTGGGTTATCAAAGCTAGATCTTTGCAATCTATCATCACCTCCTTGTTCCCAAGCACTCATAAGCTATGAAGGAAGACTCAAAAAATCTACTGCTTTTGAGCAGTAGAGAAATTTTTTTTTTTAAACAATAGAAGAATAACTTAGAATTACCCTAGTGAATCAAACTAAGTTCCCCGGCAACGGCGCCAAAAACTTGACCGCCTCACAAATATGCAGTGAAAATAACCCCCAAGTGTAAAAGGCGTGCAGTGTAGTTTTACCTAGTGAATTCAGGATCGTCTCCACAGGGAACCCTAACTAAATGACTCTTAAGATTTCTAAGTTCTTCTAACTACTGTTTTTTTTTAGAAACTATGAAAGTAAAAGAAATTTTGATTTTGAAAAGTTTGATCTAAATTATAAACTACTTGACAATGAATTAAAGTGTGAATAATTAAACTAACTAAGTTGGAAATAAAAACTCTAGAGAGAGAAAACAACTCTATTAAGGAAACAATAAAAAGATTCAAAATAAATTAAACTCAAATAAAACAACGAATTAAATTAAGGTTCTAAACAATGTAATTAAAGATCTTGATTCAACCTACAAATCCGGGTGAATACCTTATTCTCATGTATGGATGTGATTAATTTATCTCAGTTTACAGCTCACGTTTAGGAAAAGGAAATCAGAAAGATTTCTTTATCAAAGCTTTAATTTCCAAAGCACGATTCGAAAATCACGTTTAGGATAAATAAAACTGGAAAATTTCATCTTAAAAACATTCTTTGGTCCAGAGTTCTTTTATTTGATTTCAAAATATAAAAAAGTTTTCATCATGTAATATCATCAATGATTTCAAGGAAATATGATCGAGATTACATGTTTTCGAAAACTTTGAAGATCGAATGAAAAAGAAAACCAGAAAATATATCTAAATCTATTTCATCTATTTTCAAACTATCAAGAAAATTGTAATCATGTGTAGTTATCAGTGATTTCAATGAAATATGATCAATTACACAAGTTTTCGAAGGTTTTGAAAACATCTGAAAACTGACTTAGAAAAAAAAACAAGAACCCAAACATGCAACTTTTACGTTGCATGCTTGAATTCAATCACATCCAACATTCAAATAGAGATTCACCCATCATTGATGGGTTGAATCAAGAACGAATCTACGCTAGCATGTTAATAGAATAACCAAAACAGAAAGTAAAAGAAGAGATAAAGAAAGCAAACTCCATTGATGAATAAAATCTGCAACTTCAATTAACTGCTGCGTAAAACTCCGCTTGAATCCAAATCTTCAATCCAAAGTTAAAGAAAACTCTTAAAAAGTAAAGAAAAACTCTCAGAAAAATAAACCCTAAATCGTATGTTCCACCCCCCTTAGGTTGGGTATAAAGTATGTATATATAGGCAACTGAAAAACACTAAAACTGGACTTCTCAGACTCGCGGCGTCGGGACACTAGGGGGCAATAGCCTCTTTTCTTCTGCTGCTTTCAGCTTCCGTTCAGATTTCGACGTACTCGGGCACCTTATCCTTTATTTCTTGCTTGATCTTCATCCTTTTTGAGCTCTTCCCAGTCCTCCTTACGTCCCTCTAAGCCTTTGATGTCAATTTTGGATCCTTTCCTTGCTTCTAAACACATTTGCTGTATAAGAAAAAAAATTAAGCAAAAACCTTGAAATGTTATTAAATTAAATGAATTAACTCTAAACCTTTATTAATAACAATAGGAAATTAAGAAAATGATTACACTTTTCAAACGTAATCAAAGATCCATCTCAGACCAAATCCTCCTAATGTAAGAATTGGTGAGGAACTACCACAGGAAAAAATGTCCCCAAAGAGTGCAATGAAGATTGATCTGATGAAGGCTTTTGATTCTGCTTCATGGAATCTTATACTTGATGCTTTGCAGGCCCTCAATCTTCTAAGCAAATTTGTTGATTGGATTAAAGTTTGCATCACTTCCCCTCAATTTTCAATATCCTTGAATGGTGTACTTAAAGGTTATTTCCAAGGTGCAAGAGGACTTCGGTAGGGTGTGCACTCTCCCCATACCTATTCTTTATAGCCATGGAGTTCTTTTCTAGACTCTTCAACAAGATGGTGGCGGATAGTAAATTTGTTTATCATTCGAAAT
Source organism: Vitellaria paradoxa (assembly GCA_019916065.1). Classification (NCBI taxonomy): domain Eukaryota; kingdom Viridiplantae; phylum Streptophyta; class Magnoliopsida; order Ericales; family Sapotaceae; genus Vitellaria; species Vitellaria paradoxa. The sequence goes on from CM034235.1 coordinate 33,277,903, forward strand.
GCACAAATCCCCGCATTAATCATATATGCTTTGTGGATGATTTATTTATACTTTGCTCTCCTAATGAAGTTTCTTTTCAGATAATCCAACAAGCACTTCAGGAATTCCACAAGTACTCAGGTTTGTAGCCAAATGGAAGTAAAAGTAAAGTTTACATTTGCAACCCCTTATGTTTTCTAAGTTTAATTTTATCCTTAATAATATATTCCTCTATTTGTTAATTGTGTTTTAATTTCTTGTTATTTAGTTGGAGTTGAATTTATGGCTTCATGTGAGGTTTCTTTTATGGCATGCACTAGCTAAATGAGGGATGGGCTTTTGTAGGCTTTGAAAAAACTTATTTTGTGGTGCTGGGTGAAATTTTGAGTACATATGTTTCTTCTTTCATAACAATTTGGATTGTAGACAATTCTAAGTTGAATTTTATGTTTTCCAAACAAACCTAACAAGTCAACTAGATCTTGGTTATTCGAATCGATTAGAATACTTGTTAGGTTTGCTAAATATTAAATTCTTAATGAACATGCTCCTTCATTCATAAACATGTGGACTGTGGACTATGCTAAACTGGATTTGATATTTTATGGACCTATAAAATTAACAAGATCTCACTATAGATACCCCAGTTTTGTCCCTCTATTTAAGGTTTACAATATTTAATGTTTTAGTTGAATGGTACTCTTTTTTTTTGGTAAGTATAAATTTGGATTAAATGGGAAGTTTATGTACAATATCTAGGGGGCATACCCCCGAACATCAAAATTACATAATAGCTATTGGATCCTCCAATTGTCAAGTAAACTATGATCTACATTAGCCATCTTTACATAATTTTGTAAAAGTTTGGTTCTAACTACATGCTCAATCCTTTGCATAATGCTAGCCACGGATGAGGAATGTCCCTTGTAAATTCTTTTGTTTTTTTCTTCCCATGTGTGGTACACCAAACCGGTCCATGCGAGCTTGCAAAAAACTTGATTGATGTGCTTCCCCCCGAACTTCCCCATAGCCCATAAGACTTCATGCTTCCCCGGTTGTGTAGGCTTGGCAATGGAGCATTTGTGTAACACTTTAGCCCTCAAATCAGCCGCAAATGGACAGTTGAAGAAGAGGTGGTCCATGGTTTCCATAGCATTGCAACATAGAACACAATTAGGATCTACATTCATTCCCCAACCAATCAATCTATCTTTTGTATTCAGCCTTCCTTTGATGGCGAGCCAAAGAATGAAGCTTTGCCGTGGGATGTGTATGTTAGACCAAATTAAATGATGCCAATTTACCTTTTGGTTTCTTCCCCGAATAGCATTCCAAGTAGCTTTTGCATTATATACCCCATTCTTCGAAGCTTCCCAAATAAACTTGTCTTCAAAATTGACTCTTGGCATGTATGTGGGCGGGTGGTCTATGATTATCTCTTTTAATTCCCATGTGCATGGGTAAGGCCACTTCCATTCTCCATCTTCAATGATGCGGCTAACTTTTGCTCCTTTGGAAATTCCAGCATCATAAGCTACCCACGGCCCATATTTTAGAATCAAAAGACCTAGGGGGTGCCAATTAGAATACCATAGGGAAATTGAATCACCTTTGCCAACTTCATATTTGGATAAGGGTCTAGCTTCATCTCTGAGTTTTAGCAACTTTCTCCACATCCAGGAGCAATCTGTAGGTGGTTTTATTTCCCAAAAACACTTTCCTTTGAGTAGGTTATGGTGACACCACTCTACCCAAAGGGAGGGGTTTTTGGTGCATGAAGCCTATATGTGTCTCATTATGGAGGCTTTGTTCCATTCTGCAAGTCTTCTTAATCCAAGGCCACCTTCATTCTTGGGTTTGCAAACTTCTGACCATGCCACTTTACTTCCCCATTGCCTTAATTCAGCCCCTGACCACAAATATCTTCTCAAAACTTGTTCAATGGCTTCACTAACCCTTTTAGGAAGAACAAAATGAATGCTCCAATAAACTTGTATGCTGAATAAAATAGACTTGACAAGAACCAATCTCCCAGCATTTTAGAGGTCCAGCTTTTGACTCTCTTGGTGACTTTGTCAATTAACTCCTTGCAATCTTCGTATTTGAGCTTAGTAAAAATCAGTGGCACTCCTAGGTATTTGACAGGTAACTCCCCAAGTTGAAAGCCGAGCATTGCACATAAATGTTGCTTACTTTGATTGCTAATCCTCGACAAGTATACCTTGCTCTTGCTCCCATTAGGTTGTAGTCTTGAGTACTTTTGAAATTGAAGGAGAGCTTGATGAATTAGATGAAAAGAAGCCTCATTAGGTGTACAAAGTATAAATACGTCATCCGCAAAACAAATATGATCTATAAGAGGATGAGAACATTTCAGATGATAAGTAAATTCACTTCCTTCCACCATTTTGTTGAAGAGTCTTGAAAAGAACTCCATTACAATTAGGAAGAGATAAGGGGAAAGTGGGTCACCTTGACGGAGACCCCTAGCACCTTGAAAGTATCCCTCTAGAGCACCATTTATAGAGATTGAGAACTGGGGAGAAGTTATGCATGATCTTATCCAATCAATAAACTTGCACGGAAATTTTAATACATCCAAAGCATCCAATATGAGGTCCCAAGAAACAGAGTCAAAAGCTTTCATAAGATCAATCTTCAAAGCACACCTGGGAGACATGTTTAATCTATGATAATTCCTCACTAACTCTTGCATTAAGAGAATTTGGTCAGAGATAGTTCTACCTTTAACAAAAGTCGCTTGGGAAGGGCTAATAATGAAAGGCATTAGCTTCTTCAACCTGTTTGCAATGAGATTTGAAATGCACTTGTAAATAGTGGAGCAACAAGAAATAGGTCTATAATCAGTGACCTTACTTGGATTCGGGATTTTGGAGACTAAGGCAATACTAGTAGAGTTGATCACCTTGAGCAACTTACTTGAAGTGAAGAAGGACTTGACAGCCTTTGAAAAATCTTCTCCCACAATATTCCATGTCTTCTTAAAGAAATGGGATGTATACCCATCCGAACCCGAAGCCTTGTGGCTTGGCAAAGAGAATAAGGCAAACTTGATCTCCTCACCCGTGACTTCATCATCCAAAGAGTTTAGCATATCCATTGGCAGGCTTGTTTGCATGAGGCTTCCAACATATGACTTAGCATCTTTCGGGTAATGAAATGGAGTTCCAAGGAGCTTCTTATAGTAGTTGATGAAGGTGGCTTTAACAGATTCATAGTCTTCAATTCTTTCATCTTGATCATCTAGAATAGAGAGAATTTTGTTCCTCGAGCAATGGGCTTTAACCTTTCTATGGAAGAAGGAAGTGTTTTGGTCCCCCAATTTGATAGAGTTGTCTCTTGATTTTTGTTTATAAAAGGCCTCTTCGGCTAAGGCAAGAGGAAGGTAGTCTACAAGGGCATTGTCTTCTTCTTCTATTAAACTCTGATTATCACCTTTTTGCCTCTCACTTTGAATAGCTTCCAGCTTGGCTTTAGCTTCACCTACCTTGGTAGAGATCCCTCCATAATGCTTGAAGTTGAAATCCTTTAGTGCCACCTTAAGTACTTTGAGCTTTGTAGAAAGTTTAAACATAGGGGAACCCAAAGATTGAACTTTCCAAGTCTCCTTTACAACCTTGTAAAATTCCTTGTTCTTTGTCCAATAATTGAAGAGTTGAATGGTACTCTACTAACTAAAATGTACTAATCATAGGAGCAGACAAGGTGTCAAACATCACCAAAGAGCAAACATCCAACAAAACAATAATCAAGTCCCTAGAAAGAGGGAGAAGCCAAGCGGAAAACTCAAATCAAGGCAGAACCCATCAAACTACACAAACATGTTTAGGACAACAAACAGACAACTCTTGCATCAACAAAATAGCAAGAATCCAGAAATAAGGATCAATTCGATTCTGAAGTCCAATGGCCTTTGCCAACGCATCCAAAGAATGCACCAAAATACACAAGAAGACCTAAAACAGGCCAAAATATATATAACATGTCTCAAAACACCTAAAAGAGAGCATGGCCCTGGCCAAGTGGATAAAAGCCTTCCCGCCCGCTCACCCAACTTGAGTTCGAGTCTCTCCTTCCCCCGCTTACCTAATGAAAAAAAAAGAACACCTAAAAGACCCCTCTAAATGTCATCTGGGCCCTGTTGATTCAAAATAGCTCCTACATACAAAAAGAAAGCAATCGATGCACCAAATGTAACTCGAGCCTCCAGATGAAGTCAGAATGGCTCCAAATTTCATAGGGATGCTAAGGATACAATTTTTGAATGACTTAAGTTGGCTAAGTCGGTGACATTTGAGTCATGACTCTTTTTTGATGTATTGGACATGCATCTTCAACTTTCATCCATGATAGGTGATAAATGTTAGAATATAAATTGTCATTACATTCAACATGCACATGGTGTATGTGATCATATCAACTGCATCACTCATATCACACTTGGCTCCTAGGCTATATCACACAAACTTGATCATCACCACTAGGAGCTAAGCTCTACATCAAAAGTAAACTCATTTTCCCAATGATGATAAACACTCATTCTCTCCCGCAAGGTGCTTTTCCCAATTACGCAGTAGGCTTTAACTATTCCTTCACTTTTGGAATAAGACTCCTTTCCTTTAGTTACACGTGAGGCACTGCACTGTCTTTTCTCATCTAGACTACCTTAGGCCTTAATTGCGATGACCTTATCCCTTTACAGGATACGTTAGCTCTAGAAGATAGCTTGAGTCCGATTACTGTGGAATTTGTAAACCATCTTTCAATACACATTTAATTCTTAGCACACCCTCATGCATAAAGACCATATAAGTTTGCAAACATGTCACTATTTTAGCTTTCCAGTACAAGTCTCATCCCCAGCAGAACTCATCTTTACAGAAAATTCCCAGTGGGCATCAGAAGCAGACTTAGTCTTTAAAATCGCATTAGAGTCAAACTAACATATAGAACCCCCTAGGGCACATCACGTCCACATTGGCAGACATTACATTAAACTCGCATGCATGAGCTAGGCTCGACCGCTTCACATTCCATATATCATATGCACGTTTTTGGGTTGTACGTAATGATCATTATAAACTAGAATGTTATTTTGTGAGAATATGATTGCAGAGAGTGGAAAAAGACTCGGATATTCCTTTGCTTCTAGGTGTAACAGTTTCCGTTCGTAGGCGAACCCCAAACCTATTATCTCTGATTGCATAAACTAATTAAAAGTCACTAAAAAAGTCTTTTTTCATCACATTTTCAAAAACATAACTAAAACATTTTAAATTAGAATAAAAAATTAGATTTCTCGATACACCCATTTTGAAAGTGTGAAGTGACAACTCCTAGTCTCTGCATTCATGCCTATCAACCCGATGCACAGATCCAGTCACGATGCTTGGCTATTTGCCTAGATTTGAAATAATTATTTAAGGTTTTGAGGTTTCTCTGTGTGTAGGTTTTGAATAGTCTTGATTTGTAGCCGTGCGTAATGTTCTTAGAAAATTTTCTTTCATTCCTAACCTTTAGATCACAATGTATGCCTATTTAATTCTGTCACTTGCCATTTCTTCTTTTTTCCTAGTGATGGGTATCTTTGATTTGTTCTTTTGAGTTTCGAATGGTTAAAAGATTTAAAAGATCTATTTTTAATAAGTGGTTTGAAACCTTTCGCTCCTTGTTAAGTGTGGGATGGAGGTTATCCATTAGTTTCTGTTATGAAAATAATCTGAATTGTTAATCATAGCGAGCTAACTGTTAGAGAAGCGACTAATGCATGAAAGATTGAATTTTATCTCTAAGAGTGAACCTATAGATGTTGGACTATTCTAAATTGAGTATTTTCTTTAGTTATCGTATCCCTCGGTTCATTAATCAATTTGATCTGGATTTTGGTTAATTGGTTCAATTTGAATTTACCTTTAGATTGAGTTTGCCCTTATGGTGTGAATGGGCGTGTGGGTATTAGCAGGTATTAAAAAAGCTTGATTAGTGATCTTAGGTCAAGTTCCGATTAAATTTGCTTGTTCTTACTTAATTCTTTGGATAACTATTGTAGATCACTTAATTCTTTGGTCCTCATTTTTGGATAACTGTTCTTTGGATAACTACTTTATCATTACCTATGCAGCTTATTAATTTGTTAGATCTCAATTTCTGGTTATTTGGTTTGATTTAAATTTATGACTTTATGTGGGGGGTTTTGCAGGTTTTGGAGAAGCTTGTTTTGAGGTGCTAGGTGAAATTTCAAGTAAATAATGTGCCTTTTCCTTTGTAGCCATTTGAATTAGTAAAATTGAGGTTGTTTCTTAGTTAACCTATCTAACAAATTAGTTCTTGGCGATTTAACTAAATTTAAATTTCTTGCTTCAAACAATAGGTTGTGTGGCTGATTTTAAGTTTCGAGTAATTTGCTTTGTTTTATAACTCTTCGTGTCACGGAATGGCATGAATTGAATTGTCTCTTTCAACCTCCCTTATCCATTCTTAATTTAGTTTACATGCCATATCTTCTTTTTTGTGGGTGTCATTGATTTATGATTTTTTAAATTCTTTTGCTGATTCAGCATTAAGAATGGCGAATGCATAGTTGGTCAAAAGAACTACTATTGCACTTTTACCCTTTTGTCTTTTTCAAGTGTGGAGTCTAGCCTTGCAGGTTGTCTATCAATCTACGCAATTTAAGAAACATTAGTTTTGTTGCCGTAGGATGCAACCTCAATAGTTTCATGCACATATGATGGTGTGTCCCACATGATTTATTTTATATTAAGAGTGACAAACTCCTTTTTAGTTTTGCTTGCAGTCATATTTTTCAGAGAAGGGGAAGGATTTGATTTCTTATTTTACACTTGGTGTCTGTTCCTTGCTCTTCTTTGTGGTATGTTTTGTTTTGTTTTTTCACTTTTATTTTTTGTTGGCAATAGATCTTGTTGAGCCTCATCACTATAAAGTGGGCAAGTTAATTTGATGGACTACAACAGAGGAATGTCGGGAGCTTTATTTTTGTGGGTGCCCAAATTGGGCAGTGATCTCCTGTCGTTCCCTCTTAGTTCTTTAATATATACCCTTTTCTCATTGTGTTTGGGTGGAGAATATTTATGTTCTCTCTTCCCAATGTTGCGCTGTTTATTGTGCTACCTACCAAGGAAAAAAGCATAATTTGGGAGGAATCAATACTTCATGTGTTTATACAGCAACATACTAGTGGCAATCTTTCCTACCAAAAAAAAAATAACATGCTATTGGGAACGCATAGAAAAGCACGTGAAATTATTATTTTTTATTTTATTTTATTTTTTTGAGGGATAGAGAGTTGTATTCCCTTTTCAATCATGCTTTGTAGATTGTATTACCAGCTGGGAAAGAAAATGGAGCCATCATGACCACTTTATTTGTTTAAAGGTTTTTTTTTTTTTTTTTTTTTTTTGAAAGGTAAAGTTATCTTTTTTTTTTAAGGGGGGAGAGGGAAGACTTGAACTCTAGTTATGAGCGGGCAGGAGAGGCTCTCAACCACTAAGTTTTAGGCCACACTCATCTGTTTAAAGGTTCATTCTTTCTATTTTAGTACTCTTTATTGTTTTTATTTTATTTTATTTATTTGCTTCGGTAGTTTCCAACTTGGAACTTTCCATTTCATTTATTTACTACTTTTTATTCGCATAGAATGACTGGAATGGTAGGAGACCTCCTTACAAACTACTTTGAATAATTTGTTATCATTTTTATTGGCTACTCTCCTATCGTATTACATTAATTGCTTAGATTATGCAGCCGCTTGTTGCCTAGATGGGATCCAGAAATACACAATGTTTCATGCATGTTGGATTTGTTCACTCCAGGGTGCCTGCCTCTCTCTGCTAGAACTGATTGATGGCATAATTATATTTTGAGTTGTCTTTTACTACTTTTACTTCTAGTCTTACTATCCTTTTTGTGTTGTAGAACTATATTATTCAACCGATTGATGTATGTTTCTTGTGTGGAAGGTGGAAGTTATGAGCAGTTTATTGATTTTATCTCATACTCTTGTTTAATAATCTCCCCCTTCCCCTTTACAACATTCATGTATTTTGTTGATCCTATCTTATGCTTCATTTCCACTTTCTTCTCCCTCTGGTATTGCTTATCAATGTTTCTTTTTCTAAGTTGCAATACAATATATGAACTCATCGGCACAGTGGTAGGATTGTGTACAATATTAACTTAAGTTTTCTTCATATTTCTTGCAAGGATATTGTGCAACATCAATACATGTGATTGCATTAAATTTTGTTATGTATGGAGACGCCAAGATAGTTGATTATACTGATGTTTAATGGCACGATATTAATAATGAGTTTTGTTGTTGATCTAGAGAAATAAAATAAGAATTATAGTGACCTGATTCTTGATATAGAATACACAAACAGCTTAGTCTTGAGTAGTCTGAGTTTGATCTTAACTATGGTTGATAATATTTGTTATCTTTTTTAGCCGAGGGTTGGGCTGTCGATATTGAAGAAATTAAGAGACTGTGTTTACTATTCGATATTTTATAGGATGAATTGTGTGATTTAGAATGTAGGCCTGAAATTTGCATTTATGATGCTATCACAAGAGGCATAAAGATGGCTATGATATATGTATTGAACAAGTGGGCTTGGATTTTGTCACTGGGGATGTTGCTTAATTTTGATTATATTGTTGTTTAATTTATGGTGATTTACTTTTAATATTCTTTTAATTAATATAAGAATGGGGAACTAAACAGATGCTTTGATTGATGTATATTGAACTGAACTAAACTTGGTTTAGATTTATTATTCCATTTTAACTAATTTTCATATTCTAATGTGAGGTTAAGGGTATGACAATTTTAATTTCAAATTTTGACCACAATAAGTTTCATAATCTTTCCAATGACATATATGTAATGATAGTCTTCTTAGTGGTCTTTATTTTGCATTGACTGGCACAAGAAAAATTTTGCCAAAAAGTAGTTATCAAAAGGATGTAATTATAATAAGATTTTGGTAAGTATATTTCACTAGATTATTTTATTAAAAGTGATTAATCTAAAAGAGAGAGCCACCTTCTAATATAATTTCCTAGCAAAATTTTTTTTGATAATGTAGGGTACTATTTTAAGCACACAAGTATTTTAACTGATTCTGATTAATTACCTTTTTGGTAGATTATTTTTGAAAAGATAACTCATTAACATATTATTTTAAGGATAATATGTTTCATAATCTTTTTAACGATAGTTTTATATAGTCTATTGTATTTAGTATCCAATCATATTGGGCTTTTCACTTCATTCTTCCTGTTAAGATTGTTAAGCAAGTGGAGTAGATTTTGAGAGCATTTTTACGGAAAGGTGTTAGTCTTGCTATGACTGGGTTAGTTTTGCTACAACTGGGGCAAAGGCTGCGTGGAAGGATGTTACCAAAATCAAGAAGGAGGCTAGTTTAGGTATCAAAAGAATAAAGGATTGGAATTGCGCAGCGATGTGTCAATATATGTGGGTTCTTTGTGATCACTTCTCATCCTCTCTTTGGGCTAAATGGGTGAGGGCTAATTTGCTTGTACATGATAGATTTTGGATTGCTAAGGTTCCTAGGGTTCCTAGTGAGTGCTCTTGGACATGGTGAAAGTTTTTAAAGCTTCGTGGGAGAGTTAAAAACATGTTTAGTTACAAAGTAGGAAATTATTGTTCTAATTCACTATGGTATGATAATTGGCTACCAAAGGGGGATATATTTTCTACATTTAGTGATCGCATCAGATACAACTCTGGTTTATTAAAGTCAGCAGTTGTGAGTGATGTTATATGTCATGCAGTTTGCTGCTGGCCATGTACTAATTCTTCTTATTTAATGGAAATCAAGAAAGAAATTGAGCTTTTACCTTTTCCCTTAGTTAATAGGGATGATAAAGTTTTGTGGGATAAAGGTCCATTAGAGTTTACGATTACAGGTGCTTGGGAATTTTTTAGAGAGAAGTATCAACATGTTGACCGGGCCCATCTTGTATGGTTCAAGAATTACACTTCGCAGCACTCATTGATTTTTTTGATGGCAATTCTGTTGGTTTTATAGCATAGGGTTGAGAAAAATACCTTGAATGGAAAGACGAATTCTTTAAAATTTTCTTAATGCACAGCGGAAGCACATTCTTTCAGCCATTCAGTCTTCTAAACTATTCTCAATTCTCTATCTCTAGATGGATGTGTGTGGTAACTCTTTCAGATCACCTTGGCTCATTAATATATAAAAGATATTTATAGAGAGAAAGATACAGAGTTCGTATCAGATAAGATCTCTAACTCTAGAGATTATCTCTTATCCACTTTCACTTATATCTTATCTATATATATATTATCCTAATATATATTTAGAAGATACGGTATCTTGAGAAAATCTCCCAACCATATCTTCTTATCTAAATATATATTAATTATCTATAATTTATTTCATAAATAAATTATAAATAATTAGCCAACTAGATCTGGCCCATCAAGATTAAATTGAGCTAGCTTGGGGACTGAAGGTCCATGGATTCCTAGCTCCAACTTAAAAGATATTTGGGCCTTGTCTTCTCATGACAACACATTATCTTGTAAATTAACCCAAGGCTATTCCACTAAAAACCCTGAGCTGCATTCTAGTAGTTCATGTTGAAATTCATTTAATTAAAACAACTTTTAATAAAATGAATTTTGGTCTTAGACCAATAATATCCACTTAATTAACCCTCCATTATAAGCTCGTAATTAAGTTAGGCTAAATGTCAAGCCCCTTAATTACAGATTTACCCCCATGTCTCTATTTATTTATATTTTGATCATTTTTAATATTTTTATATTTGTAAATAATTTATAAATAAATATTGTGATTCAATAAACAATTTATTGAATAAATTGTGGCCACAGATGGTTTTGAAAGGTAAAATAATTTTTATTAAAGATAAGGAAATAGTGTACAAAACAAAAGGGGCATACCCCTTATTTCATGGCCAAAGCCTACACATAAACAATAAGAATTACTCTTTCAATACAAAAGAAGGTAGAGACCACATCTTCACTAAATGCCTATTAGAATTAGTTTTTGTAAAAGGCTTACAAGACATGATTTTAAGATGAACCATGGATTCTACTTGCTTCATTAGAAAGGCAACATCCATTGAAGTTTGATCATGAATCCGAGCATTGCTTTCTCGCCAAATGAAGTACACCAAAGCAGCAAGTCCTAGTCGGGCCAAGAGATGAAGTAGAGACTTCCCAGAGAGGTTAGCAATACACCACTGAAGTACATCATCCCAAGTGCTAGCAAAGCATTGTAATCCCAATCTCTGTAGAAGCTAACTATGTCCACAGATTTAATGATCAAAAGGATAAATAGCTTAGGTGAGCATATCAAAATGGATTCCATCTTGTAAGTATATGTTCCCACGATTCACGAAATTAAATCTCCAAGTTATCGAGGTTTTGACCATTAATAAGATCTTACTCCGTGATAACTCAAATAGACTTAATTTATAAATGTAAGTCCATTACAAACTCAGGATTAAGGTTTATTGAGCTTATTAAAGCTTGTGTAAATTATGATTAAAGACATTTATTAACCAAATCATAATTTACAACAGTCCTTTCAATATGTATATCACATATACATACTAACTTTTCTGCTCAAAGTCACCACTTTAGTAATAAAGATAAATCACCCAATTAAGAAGTAGAAAAGTTACAGCTTTAACTTAATGAAATGCCCATTTCATTAATTAGCTGTGAAGTTACTTTAATTTATAAAACTTGTGATTTAAATCTATCTGTATTGGCATCTTATGCCCAATACTTAAATCACATACTTTATAAATAAGGGACATTAATGTATGCTTAAATAAATAAATGTTTTATTATATCTAGAAAAATAAACTAAAATAAAATGTTATTACATAAAACATGCTTTCAAGGGCACCAAAGAAATATAAATCTAATAATCTCCCACTTGCCCTAAAGCATGTCAGGCATATGACGAACACCCATATCATAAACATGATAATCAAAGCTCTTAGCTACTAAGGTCTTTGTGACTGATCCGCTAGATTCTCTGCTGAAGCAATCTTGGATACAATCACTTCACCCTTCTTAAAGTCAGAATCTATATGCCTAATGGGTACTAAATTTTCACTAGAATACACAAGCATATAATCTCTTGTTCTCCAAAGATACTTAAGTATATGCTTTACTGTAACCCAATGGTCTGGCTCTGGATTAGACTGGTATTTGCTGACCATTCCTACTGTATAGCAAATATCTGGTCTAGTACATAGCATAGAACATATTAAACTTCCTACTGCTGAAGCATAAAGAACTCATTTCATGCTTTCTATCTCTTGAGGAGTCTTAGAAGACTAATCTTGAGATAGACTAATTCCATGTCTAAAAGGAATCAATCTTTTCTTGGAGTTTTGCATAGAGTACTTGACCAGTGTTTTATTTATGCAAGTAGCTTGGGATAAGCCTAATATCCTATCCTTGCAATCTCATAATAACTTGATCCCAAGGATATAACTGGCTTCTCCCAGGTCTTTATTAGAGTACATGGAACTCATCTCTAATTTCATAGCCTTGTGCCAACTATCTGCATCCACATCATTCATTGTTTCATCATAACTAGTGGAATCTGATTCATGTTCATCAAAGACTGCCTGATAAGACTCCAATTAACATGTATCTAGATGGACATCTAATTGTCCTCCCACTATAACGGAGCACCGGTTATTGATATTCTACAACTGGCTCAGTTTGATTAACAAACTCTGGATTAGGAATTGATTCATTAATTTGACTGGGAATAGCATTAGTGTTGTTAGATAATTCTTCAAGAACAATCTTACTCTTAGGTTTGAAATCTCTCACATAGTCTTCCTTAAGAAAAGTAGCATTTTGTGCTAATAAATACTTTCTTTTCTTCAGGACTATAAAAGAGACCTCCTCTCGTTCTTTTAGGATATCCTGCAAACAGGCAAACTTCAAACCTAGGTTCCAATTTATCTGCCTTTTTCCCTTCAGCACATGTGCTGGAGAACCCTAAATGTGTATATGGCATAAACTAGGTTTATTACCATTCCACAATTGTAAGGGTGTACTTGGAATAGACCTAGATGGAGCCAAGTTTAGAAGATACATGTCTATTTCTAAGGCATAACCCAAAACGAGATGGGCAGAGTTGAATAACTCATCATTAACCTCACTATATCAAGTAAAGTTCTGTTTCTACTTTTTGCTACACCATTTTGCTGGGGAGTCCCTAGTGTAGCTATTTGAGAAAGTATCCCATTATCTGATAAGTAGTCCCTAAACTCATTGAGAAGATACTCGCTACCTCGATCAGATTGAAGTGTCTTTATGTGTTTTCCTAACTACTTTTCTGCTTCTGCCTAAATTTTTTAAAAGCTTCAGACTTACGGTGCGTTAGGTACACATAACCATACCTTGAATAATCATCAACAAATGTGATGAAATATTCAAAACCCCCTCTAGCTTGTATGTTCATGGGCCCACATACATCAGAATGCACTAATGCCAACGGTTCTGTGGCTCATTACCTTTAGCATTAAAAGGTCTTTTGGTCATCTTACCTTCTAGACAGGATTCGCACACTAGTAGTGGTTCAACAACCAGTGAATCCAAAGGTCCACTTTTAACCAGTCTTTGGATCCTATCTAGATTTATATGACCTAAACGTAAGTGCCATAGATACGTTTTATTAGTTTGGGATACTTTGATTCTTTTATGGTGATTAGTTTCATTACTCAATTATGTGCCATGCAGTGAGTTTATTTTAGGATGCAAACAGTATAAATTGTCAATCATTGTACTAGAACAAATAAACATTTTATTCCTTTTGATTACAACGGTAAAAAATAACTGAATATCCACAATTATTCAAGTTACTAACCGAAATCAAATTACGTCAAAGTTTAGGTACAAATAAACAATTTTCTAAAACTAAAGATCTGAATGCATCAAAAAATAAAGTAATAACTCCCATTGCTTTGGCTGCAACCATTGCACCAGTTCCCAACCTAAGACTAACTTCTCCATTATTTAAAACCCTGGTTTCCTGGAACCCTTGTAATGAATTGTAAACATGATTAGTGGTTCCAGAATCTACTATCCAAGAATCCGTAGAATCAACCACTAAACAAGTTTCAATGACGAGAATGTTACTTGAGGTTCCAACTGTCCCCTTGGCCTTTGCCTGTACAAACTTTGCCAAATATACTGGGCAGTTCCTCTTCCATTGCCCCTTCTACCCACAATGGAAACACTTTCCTTTGGGCTTTTTTTCCTTCACTTGATTTTGTGCCACCTCTTAACTTAACATCTTGTTCAATTTGAGGAGCATTTAAATCAAGTTTAGGAGGGCATGGATCAATCAAAACAAAACTATGCTCTTTCGCAGTTAAGATAATGTTTAAATTCCTTTTCCAGTCCGTATAATTAGGTCCAGTTAAGTTATTCTGACTTAAAAGTGCAGCTAGTGGGTTGAAAGACATTTTTCTAGATAAAACAAATAAATTTAAATAAGCATACATTCTTAAAAACATGAAACTTTTGCATAATACAATGCATAAAAAATATATATGCATAAGTAGAACTCTATAACTACTTTATTATGCATCAATAATCTAATTCCATTTTAAATATGCCTTCGTAGGGTGGTCATATTTGTCACTAATTAGGCAAGTCCACTTATTTATTATTATTTTCATTAGATATCTCGTATCTAAATAATAATAAATTACCGATATTTTTAGCCTTTTAGAATGAATTTAATAAGAACTCCGTAGGGAGGATGTTAAATATTCTAAGTTGAGTGTATAACCACTGTTTTAATTTTTCATATTTCCCAAATAAAAAAACTACCATAGGGCAGTCAAATCTATTTAGTAATATTCAAAATTTTATCCTTTAAGGAAATCTTATCCAGTAACCAAAATTGATTAATATCCTCCGTAGGGAGCTTACAAGATTTGAGACAAGATATTAATCTATTTTTCTATAGGATTAACAGTGGAGGCCGTGGGTTTTATGTCTAAAACCCTCCCCCACTCAATTTTTATAACTTAAAGTTTTTAAGGAAATCCTATCCAATAACTTATACCGATTACTATCCTCCGTAGGGAGCTCACAAGATTGAGACAAGATATTAATCTATCTTATGCTATAGGATTAACAGTGGAGGTCGTGGATTTTATGCCTAAAACCCTCTCCCACTCAATTTTTATAACCTAGAGTTTTTAAGAAAATCCTATCCAATAACCAATACCGATTAATATCCTCCATAGGGAGCTCACAAAATTTGAGACAAGATATTAATCTATCTTAATATAGGATTAACGGTGGAGGCTGTGGGTTTTATGTCTAAAACCATCTCCCACTCAATTTTTTATAACTTCGAGTTTTTAATTTTGTTAATTTAATATTTAAAAAAATATTAATTAACACTCTAACCATTAATATCTAATTTTATAAAATAAAAAATTAATGGGTTATGTCAATATAAAATTAACAAAATAAATAAATGATATTAACCATATTCTAATCTCATTAGAATATAAATATCATGAAAATTAAACAAAAAGATATTTATTATATCCTAATCACATTAGAATATAAATATTATGTAAATTAAATGATATTAACTCCATTCCAATCACATTAGAATATTAATATCATAAAACATTAATTATGCATGAACATGTGATGCGGCATCCCTAAAATCTATATGACATGTTATCAAACAAATATTCATAATAGATAAAATAACTAAAAATAAATAAATAACCCTTAATTCACAATTTTCCTAGAAAATTACATTGACCAAAAAAAAAAAACTAATCTCGTCTTTTTGTAGCCAATGTCCATCTTCCTCCTGTTTCCTCTGAATTCTTCTTGCTATCTTGGCCTTTGGAATTTAAATTGAATTTTGGGTTGAGGGCATTTTTGACACTTCTTAAAATTTATAAACTAACTTCATAAATATAAAAACTTTTGGGCTGAAAATTTATTTTTAAAAATTTACCCAGCCACTTTAAGAAAAAACTTAAAGTTAATAGATTGAGAATTTCCCTTTCACCCTAGTTATCTTTAAAACCTTTCAATTAAGCCCTTAAATAGTACTTTTAGAAAAATTTCAAAAACAACACCAGGGATCCAAAAACTTTTCAAATACACCCTCTTCCCCAAACCAACTCTTTACATGTTCTGTATTGTGAGGCTCAAAAATTTTCGGCAACAATTCCAATTTCCGACAGCATCTCCAAATCTAGTAATTTCTTTGGTCACAACCCCTGCCACAACCCCTCCCCAACCCAGATTGCCTACAACCACCGCAAATTGCCAGCACCACGGAAACTTCTCGCAGTCATCGCAGGCCTCTCGTGGTACAGCTCTCACCCGGTGACCACCTAACGCTGTCGTAGGTTCACACAGCCGGCACTTGTGGTTCGCAGTGCACCCGAATCGGGATCCCACAGCTGGCATCTCTCTCTCCCGCAGTACCCCCTTTGGGTTCTAGCATCCGACAACCGCTGGTCCTGCCACGGGTTGCCAAGCAACACTGCAGGACTGTTCTGCACCGCGTTCTGCGCCTTGCACTCCTGATCCGCACGCCGACGCTGGCTATCGTGGCCCAAAAGGGCCGACATCACCGCGATTCCCCGTAGCTTCCCGCAGTCTTCCGGTGCCACCATGGGTTCCTGCAGCCATAACTGCCCCCGTGGTGGATCCGACTGCGAGTTGCCCAGATTCCTCATCTTCTCTTTTTTTTAATTATTATTCTAGAAGGCTAGCTGTCCGCTGTGCCCTCCTTGGAATAGCTACGGGACGCAGACCGCGGGCTACTGCTTGGTTCTGCAGTGCCCAAAATATTATATATATATATATATTTTAAAATCTACTGTGTGGGCGGCTGGTAGGGGTTTTGTCAAATTTTGATGCCAGAATTCTTTGCTCTTCTTTTCTCTGCTTCAATTGTTAACTCCTTTGGGTCTGTCTCTGGATTTCCATGTTCTCAATCTCAATTGAACCGAGACACTCAACAAGGGAATACAGACTCGAAAATTAAACAATTACAGAGATTTACAAATCTAGAAAAATAAAATTAGGAAGGAAAACATGGTTCCAAAAATTAACCACCCCTCCTGTTACACCCTTGAAAACAAGAAAAACAAAACTACTATGAATTAAGGGTTTTATTCAACCACACATGAGAGAGAAATAAAATTGATGCCACATCTATGCATAATTAAAACTATGCTATAAATCCAACAAAAGCTTTGATACCAATTTTTGGTTTTTATAGCATAGGGTTGAGAAAATACCTCAAATGGAAAGACAAATTCTTTAAAATTTTCTTGATACACAGCAGAAGCACCTTCTTTTAGCGATTCAGTCTTTCAAATTATTCTCTATTCTCTCTTTCTAGATGGATGTGGGTGGTCACACTTTCAGATTACCTTGGCTCATTAATATATAAAAGATATTGATAGAGAGAAAGATACAGAGTTTGTATCAGAGCAGATCTCTAACTCTAGAGGGTGGTTCGGGTATCAAAATAATAAAGGATTGGAATTGTGCGGCAATGTGTCAATATATGTGGATCCTTAGTGATCACTTCTCATCCTCTCTTTGGGCTATATGGGTGAGGGCTAATTTGCTTATACATGATACATTTTGGATTACTTAAGTTCCTAAGGTTCCTAGTGAATACTCTTGGACATGGTGAAAGTTTTAAAGCTTCGTGGGAGAGTTAAAAACATGTTTGTTACAAAATAGGAAATTATTGTTCTGATTCACTATGGTATGATAATTGGCTACCAAAGGGGGATATATTTTCTACATTTAGTGATCGCATCAGATACAACTCTAGTTTACTAAAGTCAACAGTTGTGAGTGATGTTATATGTCATGCAATTTGTTGCTGGCCATGTGCTAATTCTTCTGATTTAATGGAAATCAAGAAAGAAATGGAGCTTTTACCTTTTCCCTTGGTTAATAGGGATGATAAAGTTTTGTGGGATAAGGATCCATTAGAGTTTATGATTACAGGTGATTGGGAATTTTTTAGAGAGAAGTATCAACATGTTGACTGGGCCCATCTTGTACGGTTCAAGAATTACACTCCGCAGCACTCATTGATTTTTTTGGATGGCAATTCTATTGGTTTTTATAGCATAGGGTTGAGAAAAATATCTCGAATGGAAAGACGAATTTCTTTAAAATTTTCTTAATGCACAGCGGAAGCACCTTATTTTAGCAATTCAGTCTTCTAAACTATTCTCAATTCTCTCTCTCTAGATGGATGTGTGTGGTCACTCTTTCAGATCACCTTGGCTTATTAATATATAAAAGATATTTATAGAGAGAAAGATACAGAGTTTGTATCAGATAAGATCTCTAACTCTAGAGATTATCTCTTATCCACTCTCACTTATATCTTATCTATATATATATTATCCTAATATATATTTAGAAGATATGGTATCTTGAGAAAATCTCCCAACCATATCATCTTATCTAAATATATATTAATTATCTATAATTTATTTCATAAATAAATTATAGATAATTAACCAACTGGACCTGACCCATCAAGATTAAATTGAGCTAGCTTGGGGACTGAAGGCCCATGGATTCCTAGCTCCAACTTAAAAGATATTTGGGCCTTGTCATCTCATGACAACCCATTATCTTTTAAAATAACCCAAGTCCATTACAAACTTCAGGATTAAAGTTTACTAAGCTTATTAAAGCTTGTGTAAATTATGATTAAAGACATTTATTAACCAAATCATAATTTACAACAATCCTTTCAATATGTATATCACATATACATACTAACTTTCCTATTCAAAGTCACCACTTTAGTGATCAAGATAAATCACCCAATTAAGAAGTAGAAAAGTTACAGCTTTAACATAATGAAATGCCCATTTCACTAATTATCTGTGAATTTACTTTAATTTATAAAACTTGTGATTTAAATCTATCTGTATTAGCATCTTATGCCCAATACTTAAATCACATATTTTATAAATAAGGGACATTAATGTATGCTTAAATAAGTAAACGTTTTATTATATCCAGAAAAATAAACTAAAATAAAATGTTATTACATAAAACATGCTTTCAAGGGCACCAAAGAAATATAAATCAAACAAATTCGGTATATACTAGCCACAGCTAACAAGAGGTTATCCTATGGAAGTTTAGCTTCTTATAATTGTGCCATTTGTGGCCAAGGAATAGAAGATCATGATCATTTTTCTGTACATTTCCCAGTTAGTAGCAGTATTTGGGCATCATTGATGAAATTGTGTGATATTCGTATCTCTCATTCTTAGAGTGATAGGGTTAATTGGGCATCTAGTACCTTGAAAGGGAATTCACTTCAACAAACTTTACTTAAGGTTTGCATTACTGCAACGGTGTATAATATTTGGCAAGAAAGAAATCGTCAATGTTTTGAGAACTCCCATAAGGATGCCAATTCAATCTTTAGTACTACTTTTAAAATCATCTGTGAGAAAATCATCTGCTGTAGTAAGTTTAAAAAAATAAATAAGAATTTAGAATTGATTGAAAGGTGGAGAATTCCAGTTCATAGTCTCATTGCTTGCTAAGTGGTGGTTCAGTGGCTTGTTAAATTTGCTGGTACACTGAGGTCACACTATTGCTGAGCTGGTTAATCTTGTGGATCAAGGTTCTGTGGCATGCTGCTTCTGTGGGTTACTGCATTTTGCTGTCATTCCTGCATTATGCTAGTGTTGTGGATAGCATATAGTTGAGGATATTTAATTGTTCCTTGAATCTATTTGGGATTACTGTTTCGAGCATTTTTGGTTTCTGCGGAAACATGGTAGTTTGAATGTTCACTTTCCTTTTCTCTTTCCCTCTCCCCTCATTTTCTATTCTTTTCCCTCTTTTCTACTACATCATGGTGATATTCTTGTTATGGTGCTTGCTGGTGTCTGCATCTATCTTCCAAGTTTCCTCTTAGCTGCTCGTTGCAGGTCACTTGGTTATTGCTTGCATTTGTCCACTGGTGGTTCACTTTATGGCTTGGTTTCCTAATGTTGTATGCTGCAACATGCTACTGTGTTGGTAAGGTTGGATACTGTGAATCTCCTTTCCAATAACTTGACTTATGTTGGTCATTGTGCACTGTTGATGGGCTTATTTGCTGCTTGGGGGCAAGATGGTCAGAAGTCAAGCCTTGCAGTGTTGTTTTGTTCTTTTTAATGT
The DNA here is from genome assembly GCA_019916065.1 of Vitellaria paradoxa. Taxonomy (NCBI): domain Eukaryota; kingdom Viridiplantae; phylum Streptophyta; class Magnoliopsida; order Ericales; family Sapotaceae; genus Vitellaria; species Vitellaria paradoxa. The sequence continues at coordinate 33,298,193 of CM034235.1, forward strand.
GGCATTTGGTTGCTGCGTTCTAATATTTTAGTCTCTAGCTGGCAGCTAGCTGGTTGCTATGTTGGGTTATTTTTCCATGGTTATCTATTATGATAAATTCTGCTATGAAGATGTGCTGATATTTCATGCTCATTTTGCTGGTTATTGGTGGTGAAACTTAAGCTTGTTAAGGATGCTTTGAAATCTTTGAGCAAAAAGAAGAATATGGAGATGAAGGCTGGCTTTTCAAATATTCGTATGGAATTATGTGAATACCAAAGAGCTCTTGATCATTGTGGGGGTTATCCAGACTTGCTTGGTAAGAAAAATGAATGCTTGTGCAGACTTGTAGAAATTACCAACGCTGAGGAAAGCTATAGTGAACAAAAAAGTAGAATTCAATGGCTTCGTGAAGGGGATCAAAATTCAACCTTCTTTTTCAAATATTTTAAAGATAGGTAAAACAATAAAAAAAATATCATGTATTCAAAGAGAAGTTGGCTTCCAGATTATTGATGAAAATGGCATTAAACGTCAAATTGTTGTTTACTTTCAACAGCTCCTTGGTTCCAGTTATTCTATTCCATATAGGGGAAAGTAGGCTCTTCAGGAGTTTGTTCATGATGGGCTGGCTCAATGGTAGAAAGACTTTCTTAATGCTAACATTACTGAATATGAAATCAAGAGGGCTATGTTTAGTCTCCACCCCAATAACGCCCCTGGGTCAGATGGTTTTAATGGTATTTTTTAAAAAAAAAAAAACCTCGGCATTTCTGGAGCTTTTCAGATGTCTTTCTGGTCTTCATCCTAATCCTCTTAAGAGTGAGATTTTCCTTTCTGGCATTGATGAGGCCACGTAGATTAGTATCCTACAGACTCTCAAGTTTCGTCTTAGCACTCTGCCTGTGAGATATCTTGGGGTGCCTCTTATTTCTACTAAGCTACGGGTTATAGATTGTCGGGTGTTAGTGGATGGGATTGTTACTAGGGTTAAGAGCCAGACTAATCAATTTTTGTCTTTTGCTCGTTACTTGCAACTTATTCAATCGGTGTTATTTAGTATACAGTCTTTCTAGTGCTGACATTTTATTATGCCAGTGAAAGTCATTAAAGCTATTGAAGGTATTTTGCACGCCTTTGTTTAGAAGGGTTCCTCTTTGGATACACATGGTGCAAAGGTAGCTTGAGAGAAGGTGACTTGGCCTAAGAAAGAGCGTGGGTTGGGAATCAAGAAGATTAGGGATTGGAATTTGGCTTACATGACTCGGTTCGCTTTAGAGTTTACGTCAACCTTTTTCTACTTCATTGTGAGTTGCTTAGGTTAAGCAAAATATTTTGTATAAGGATTAGTTTTGGGTGGCAAAATTTCCATAGAATTGTTCATGGACTTGGAGGAAGATATTGAAGTTATAGGATAAGGTTCGACCGTTTATAGCTATGCGGGTTGGATATGGGTGTCATACTTTGTTATAGTTTGAAGCTTGGCCACCTAGGGGACCTATATGTACTTCTGGTCGTGCTAGGGTTATTTATGATTTGGGGTCGTCGAGGGATGCTTTGTGAGTGATATTATTGTTGATGGTCGTTGGTGTTGGCCAGTGGCAAATTCTTGTGAACTCATTGACCCTAAAAAGGAGAGTGAAGATCTTCCTCCTCCTAATGTTGGGCGGGCTGATGTTCTTATGTGGCGTAATAATGGTGATAGAGCCATTTCTTCAAAAGAGGTTTGGAACTCTTTGCATACTCATCATCTCGATGTGCCTTGGTTTCCTATTGTTTGGTTTAAGTATCATGTTTCACGTCACTCCTTTATTCTTTGGTTGGCTGTGGGAAAGAAATTAACTACTCATGATAGACTTCTCTCTTTTGGGTTATTGTCTTACATGAGTTGCTTTTGCTGTAGGGGCCCTATTGAAGATCATGATCATTTTTTCTTTCATTGTCCTACTACGAATAGAGTATGGCATGCTATATTAACAGATTGTGGGTTTTAGGTCTCCTGTGCTTCTTGGGAGGAAGTTATTGAGTGGCTTTTGTTCAATTTCCAAGGGTCTTCATTGCTTTCGATTTTTGGTAAGCTAGCTTTGGCTACATGTGTTTATGTTATTTGGAAAGAATGGAATAAGAGGAGGCATGATAATTGTTATTTGGATGAGGTGACTCTTATTAGATCTATTAAGAATCTAGTTTGGCTGCCTGTGATGAGTTGCTTGGGATTCCCGAAGATTGATCAGAATTGGCATTTGGTTCAAAGGTGGAATTTGCCTTTTTTTTATTTTGAGTTGAATTTGTTGGAGGTTGTTTGCTTTGTTGTTTTGCTTTTCCCTTTGCCATATATTGATTATTTTAATGAGGGTGAGTTTATTGGTTGTTTGGTTTTCAACGGTATGCCCCTGAGTTATTTGCACATAACTTTTATTATTATTAATTTATTTTATTTTACCCTTCAAAAAAATTATATCCCTCGGTTCTAATGTTTTTATAGGCAAAAAGAAAGGTGAAATTGCCATGTTTAAGCGATATGGGATAAAAAAAATAAAAGTTTTGTGAATGTAAAATGTCTCAGCCTTTCGTTGAAGAATAAAACTCAATCTCAATTTTTGAATTTTAATATGTGAGTGAAACATTTTTGAAATGTATTATGTTTTATTTTATATATATATATATGGATACTTTTCGCTAAGATACTTTAACCGTTGTTTATATTTCTATGCTTAAACATATTATTATTTTTATTATTAATAAATACCGGTGCAATGCATAAATACATATAAACATAGCAGCAACATTATTTTTTTTAAATTTAATAACATTTAAAATTTTATTCAACTATTAATTTATCTTAATAATTTTTTAAAATAAAACCACAAATTTATAATTAACAAAATATTCAAATAACAAAAAAAAAAAATCCCATACAACTCGTACATCTACCACTTAAACTAACATTTAATTAGAGCGCAATTAGTAATGCTATCATTTTTTGTTTATTTTTATCTGTTTATATTTTTTTAATTTTTATTTTCTGTTTACGTTTTTTTCCATAAAACAAAATTGAAACTGCACCTGTAACGGAATTTGTTTATAAAAATTAAAAATATTTTATTAATACAAAATTAACTAACTTTAGTAAAATATATATTTTTTATTTATTTAATGATTAATTAAATTAAACTAAATATATTTAATTATTTTAATTATTTTATTTATGAAAAATAAGTTAAGTCAATAAAAATAAAATGTACAAAAATTAATTTAATTATATTATTTATCAAAAATAATTTAATAAAATGTATTTCATCTTAATTTCTTAAAGATATTAAATTAAATCAAATAATTAAATTAATAATAATTATTTAATTTAATTTAATTAACTAGTTAATTCTTTATTAAGAGTAATTTAATAAAATATATTTCATATTAAATTAATTGATTAGATTAAATAATTAAATTAGAAGTATTTTCTTAAATTAGTTAAATTAATTTAATTTAATATAATTTAATTATTTATTAAATTTTAGTTTAATAAGATATTTTAATAAAATAATTCATTTTAATTTGATGCAACAAAAATGTTTAAAGTGTTAAAATTGACAAAATATTTGTAACATAAAAAAAAAAGAGAGTAAAAATATTTTTTTCTATTTATGTTTTTTTGTTTAATTTTTTATTTTTAAAAATAAAAAGTAAAATTAGATTTAATAAACACATTTTTTTGCCTGTTTTTAAAAATCTATAAACATAAACATAAAAACAGTAAATATAAATATTACCAAGTGGAGCCTTGATGTTTCAAAAATTTTAATCAACTAAATTTCATAATACCAAATTAAATATTAATTAAAAACTAAAACATTATTAAATGAGTATACTTATATTTACAACTTTAATATAATTCTATCTAACCTGCTTAATAATAACTCATTATCGATTGGTATAATTAGATTTAACATATTTAATCACAACTGTTTATGACTTAATCCAAACACGCTCATACCCTCAATTGCCAGCTTTAATTGGTATCAAACCATTCAATTGAAACTTTATTTATGACAAAAATTAATTTTTATATTTGATTTGTGGTAGAAATAGAAGAAAAATATAGGATTTAAGAAATTAAAATAATTAAATTAAAATTAGTTTATAATAAATGTAATTTATTTTTATATTTTTTCAATTTACTCAAATAAAATTATACATTTTATATATTCAATATTTTTGTAATAACTCCAAAATTTAAAATTTTTAATATTCATATTTATTTTAATATATTATTAAAAAATTAATTTTAATATAAATATTATTTTAATATATATATATTATATAAAATTAATAGTTAAAAGTGACCACGTGGAGGCATGATCAGCTTAGAATTATCTTTTTCTTTTATTTTTATTTATTTTTTTTACTTGGCCTCCAAGTTAGCATTTAATATATATATATAAAAGTATGTGTGTATGTGCCTTAGGTGGCAGAAGTGAACCGAGAAAGAAGAAAAAAGAAAGAGAGGGAGAGATGGAAAAGAGAGAAAATGAGGATTTAAGTTCAGGAATAATGGGGTTTTGGTATTTTAGACGTTGTGATCATTATAGCGGTGTCGGATCGTGATAATTCGGCCTAAAATGAGAGATACAAAGGAGTGAAGTTTTAAAATTTTGGAGTTTCTTCACTTTTTCTTTGGATCTGAGGTAGGGATTTGATGCATTTTAATTACATATATGAGATGTAAAATATTTTGATAAATTTTTGTGTATTTATTTTGTACAAAAATGGTTACATTTATACTACACTATGTGAATTTAGCCCAAACTAGAATGCCAGAAGATTCTGGCCAAAATAAACTTGCTAGGAAACTTATACAAGGGAACATCCTTGGCATATTCTATAAAGTACTAAGAATTGCTTTTCAAATCCAATAATTTTATATAATTATGAATTGACCCCAAAGTTTTACAAATTTTCAGTTTGACCCCACAATTAAAGAAAATTTCAAATTGACCCCAAAAGTTTTGAATAATTACATAGTAATCCCTAAGTTTTGAGTAATTACGAAGTGGCCCCAAGTTTTTTATGAAATTATGATTTTACTCCTAAAAGTTGTGAAAAATTAGAATTTTACCTCTGAAGCTGTGAAAATTTACAATTTGATATTTATAGTTAAATATATGAAAAATACGCAATTTAGAATGCCTAATTTGAAATGTTTGAGTGATTTATTTTATTAATGGGAAATGTTCATGGAAGTAATAATGTGATGTTAATGGTTGATTATAATAAGTTGTTTTATTGAGATGATAGCAATGAAAGATAAGAGAAACGTGAATGAAGTTTTGATTGTGAAGCTGTAGATACTTAAAAAATAAGAAGGGTACAGAGATTACCCTTGGGTTGAAAAATCCTAAACTTGTGCAAGGGTTGGTATTCATGCCAATAGGTTAGAGCTTACAACGATGATAGTTATCGGGTTAATCGTGGCCATCAGGTTTGGACCCGTGAATGACGATATTGTATAGTATTTGCCCCATAATTGTGATGTGATAGTAAATAGATAAATGAAAGATAATAATTGGATTATTTTTGAAATCTATGTTGATGTGTGTTTTGATGTTGGGATGTGCAACGACTTGCAATTTATGAGTTATTGATATGAAATTACTGCTAATGTAATTCTTGTGCATATCATACATGTATTTATTGTGTATCATAGGCATAAGTGGATTAATGCTCACGTCCCTACAGATTTTTTTGCAGGTCATAAACCTAGGACTTTGGTGGGCCATTGTTGGAATTACTTTTTGCATCGTTATAATATTATTCAGGATTGTAATATTAATAATTTGGGAATTTATTTGATATGATTATAAAGGTTTTGAGATCTAGATCTCTATTATTATTTGGGGTTGTGGTTGACGTACTGTTGCCCGGTTACGCGGAAGTTTAATTGTTATTAATTACTTTTAATTATTAATAAAATTATTATTATATATTATAAATATTTTAGTTTATGTTGTGGATGACTCTTTCTCTCACTCCACGAGTTCTGAAATTTAGGGCATGACAATTTCATTTGTTTTTTTGTTTATATTTTCCCCACTCTTTCATTTTTTTCTCACAAAATCCTTAGATTGGGGATTTAGAGAGACAAAAAAAAAAAAAAAAAAAAGAAAATGAAAAGAGAATTCAAAATTACTTGTATTTGCTTTGTGTTGTTTGTATTGAAAATGATAAGAAAAACATATAGAAATTGAAAAATTAAAAATAATTAAATTATAATACTAATTTCTTTATTAATGAATGCTTTATATTTTCATATATATATATATATATATATTTATTTATATATATTTTGATCACTCAAATAATAAGCATTTGAAAATTTGTATTACTTTTATTTTTTCTTTGTTTTCTCTTTATTTTTTTCCAAACATTTCTTTCACCAATTTTCAGTTCAAAAAACACTATAAAAGAATTGTTTATTGACAAAACTAAATAGCAATCCAAACAAATTATATCAAAATTAAAATTAATAATTTTATAAATATTTTGGGAGTTAAAAAAATTACGATCGAGTAAATCTACTTGGCAATTAAAATAGATTAATTTAGGTTAATTTTGATAACATAATAAGTTTTGTTTTTAGAAATTAAATTATTGATGTTAAAAATATAAAAGAAATGTTCCATAGAAAATCGGCACAGGATGTGAAATCATATAAAACAATTCTTTTTTTAATATGAGCTTTTCATTAAATTTTGTGGGTAACTTTTAAATATATTATTTTTATTCATAAAAAATGTAAAAAAAATGTTTCTAAGTGAGTGAATTGACATATTTTACAAAATAAATATGAATTTTTTTTTCTTATGTATGTGATTGAGTTGTTTTGGTTCTTTTTTTATGAATGTAAATAATATGTTTAAAAACTACTAAGCATAAAAAATAAAAAAAATTAAATTTTAATAAATAATGTCATTTAAAATAAAAAAACAAAAAAAGATCGCTTCTTATTTGTTACCAAACTAAGCCTAATTGCTAACTTTTTACTGTTATATATTTTTATTCAATTCCTTACAACTTAACCTAAATTTATTAATTTAAAATTTCATAATATCAAATATATTTAAAAGAAATAAATATAACAAGGCGGCATTTAAACTCTTTACATTAGAATTGAAGTTAACAATTTAAACGTAAGGTAAATTTGACACGAATATGATTGAAAGAAATTATAAATTTAAACATAACATAAAATTATTATAATTTAATTTTGTTTTAAAATATTTAATATAAAAAAAAAACAAAAATTCAAAAATTTTTTTTCTTAAAGTTTTGCAACGGTTTCAAAATTGAATTAGTCTGAACTTCCGGACAAAGAACCTTCTAAATTGCCGTTAAAACGCACCGAATCAAACCCTCTCCCCCCCCCCTCTCCGTCTTTCTATTTATCGATTCATCGTCGCTTATCTAGATTCACTTGAATCGGCGAACTCCAGCTGCTCAGATTCATGAGATTCAGCAAAATTTGTTGGTCTAGGGCTTACTTGATCGCGAATTCGAGTTCACATTTGGGATGATTTTTCGCAAACCCTAGAATTTACTCGAAGACATGGAGGGCTATGTGGAGGATCTCGCAGCACCCCCAGATTCATGGGAAGTCGCGGACTTGGATGCGAGAGTCAGCAGGTTGATGCTATCCTCCTCCTCCTCCTCCTCATCCTCCGTCTCCTCTTATAAGGACTCTTCTTCTCCGAATTCGCCATTGTTATTGTCCTCTTCGTCGAGCTCTGCTTATCATGAGCTCACCAATGGTTAAGCTTCTTCGTCGTCGTCAGAGCTCAGAAAGTTGGGGGTGGTTCCGAAGACGATATCGATTCGGTCGATCAGTTTCTTCACGAAGCTTTGCAGAACCCTTGGGGGAGGCTTTCTGGTAACGTCCAACTTTGGACTCTGTTTGGCTTGCAATTGATTGTTTATTTGTCTTCTCAGTTAATAGGACTTTAGGATTTTGTGCTAATGTGGTTGATCATTGCCGTGACTATGGTGATATTATGAACTTTTGATTGTTTGTCTCTTGTAGTTGTTTTTAATAATCTATTTGCTGCAATTTTGTAGGCTGGTTATATAGTGGTATGGTTTGATTTCTGCTGCTTGATATATGTAGGCATCCAGGTATGGTTCTATGGAGTATGGCATGGATGCTTGTTTTTAGAGAAGTTAACTGTTCTAAATAAAAGAACATCATTGAAATACAGGGGGACAAAGGAAGTATAAGTAATTATACTATGGAATTAACAGAAAGTTAAGCCCCCCGCCCCCCTGTTTGTGGGTATAAGTTTGGTGGTGGTATGGGCTTCTTGGATTTGTGAATGTGCATAAAAAATAAAGGGCTTGGAGATAATTATGCTAGGAAAGAAAAGGTTGGAGGGCCACTCCACAGCCATCAATGAATAAATACAGTGTGTGGTTTGGCGTTTGGATGAGCATTAAGGTTTGAGATGTTTGGTGCAGGAGTAATAAAAGGAACACAAGTTTTGTTTGATAGGAATTTAATTAGTTAGAGTTGATGATTACACAAGGACTGGCAGTAGGTACCTTCACAGTTTCCTTGCAATGGAGAACTGGTTCTTTTTTTTTTTTTTTTTTGGAGGGGGGAATAAGTACCGGTTCTTGTTATTGTAAGTGTATTTGCTCTTCTAAGGGGAAGTTTTGTTAAATATTCTATGGAGTTCGTTGGCTCTAGTTTTTAGCTAGGTTGTAATCTTAATGACTTTAGGTTTTGGATTCTTTGTCCAACCATGTGTTCTCATATTTTTTAAAAACATTTTCCCATTTCTTTTATTGCTGTTCGGAGGGGGGTTTGTTCTAGACGGTTGATGGTTAATGCATGGTTTTAAAAATTTTAAAACACAAAGCTCCTTTTATAAGTTTCACTTTTTTCATGTTCATCAAGTCTCTAATTGATTTGAACTTTCCTTTTTTTGGGGGGGGGGGGGGGATGAATTTTTAGTATTTTGATCAGAAAAGTACAGCATTTGCGGTAGTTGTGTATACGCTTCTGATTATTGATCAAAATGAAGGATGGATACGCGGTAATGGATTTGTATTTTAAAAAATATCCTTTGATGCTTCATTCTCCCCCCCCAAAAAAAAAAAAAAAAAAAAAATCCATTAAAACCCTTTCTTGTAGTTATAGGTAGCTCAGCCCCTCTCTCTGCCTTCGGGTGTCATTTTACAATGTTCCCAATCTCTATGCTTTGCATCCCAACTTGATGCGGCTTCCTCTCAAAACCAATTTCTTTCTGCGTCCACAGGCTCTTCTCGACCCAATTGCCATCATCCATACAGTATAATCTCTCTCAACAATGAGGTTCCATTGTTGTCTTATTTGCGAAATAGGTAAAAAATTCCACTTTGTATATTCTATTGAACTCCTTTTTTTTCTTCATATTTAAATTGTACAGTTTGTAGTAACCATTTGCAGAATATGATAACCTCCACTATCATGTAACCTCTCCCTATGCGTGTATTTTGTTCTTAAGTTTGTATTTGGCTTGTGATTCTCTTATAATTGAAATGCTATCACTACTATCTAGTTATTGTATCTTTGTTTCTCTAAGGTACCTGTGCTTGTGCTTCCATCAATTCCGCAAGATATGTCAGGTGACTTGATGGATTGTTTTGATGAAGTTCAAGGAAATAATAACTTTTACTTTTATTGAAAGAACAGAGAGACTAAATAGCATGCTAAAAAAAGCAAATGACATCTTACAGTGGCCATTTACCCAACACTAATCTGTACCTAAAGAATATGTTAAAGTAATGGTTCCTGTTTTGGTGAGCACTTTGCGGTTCACCAGGTTAACATTTAGTTCCTGTTTTGGTGAGCACTTTGCTGTTCGCAAGGTTAACGTTTATTTTCCATTCCAGTTGTTCTAAATACATTAGATCAGTCCCAACTTTTAGTTTGTTAGTTCAGTAGTTCATTTTGTTTTCCAGTACTTCATGCTTTCAATTTCAATTCTAGTTTAGAATTTTGTTTACAGTCTTCAAGTTCAAGTGCAGTTTTTTTAATTCTTGCATATACTTCTTGTCTTTTATTTTCCTGCACTTGATTTATTTATTTAAAAGCATATTGGTAGATTTAGGAGTTTGTTTCACATGGAGATGAAAAATTAGGATTTTATCTATGCCTAGATTTATGTACCATTGATTTTAATGCAGAAATTATTTCAGGATTTTTAAATCAATAATTTAAGTTAAGGTTTTGAACATTTGAAAACTATTAGAATCGACAGGTTTGTTGTGAGTTTGCATCTTTACTTTGATTTTGTTTTCAAGTATTTAACCATTGTTTTTGATGGAGAAATTAGGAGGGCTTGCGAATTTGAACTCTAAATGCTCTTTCATGCAACAGCTGATTGAAAATTTGTACAGTAAGAATGTAAAAACTAGTCATGGTTTATTTGTCTTCGTAATAAAGTTTGATTTGTGTTTGGTTAATTTAAACTTCACTTGTTCCTTTTGTCTTCCTCCTTGTATTAAATCATTGATCCTAACAGAGGAATTAGGGGCCTTGTAGATGCCAATTTGGCTTCATTGTATGATTAGGGTGGAAAGTGCTAAAAGCAATGTAGAAACTAGTGCGTTTTGTTTGTTTTTCCTTTCCTTTTATTTTATTTCTTCTTTTCCTCTTTTAATGTTTTGATGAGTGTAATAACTAGTCCACTTTGTGGCTAAATAGAAAGTTTTTGTTGCAGTCTATACAAATATTCTTGTCTTTGTAATGCTATTGCTTATTTGTTGATGTCAAAATAAAATTATTCTAAGAACAAAATTGGTAAATGAGGAATCAATTGTTACTATGTACACACGCCAACCAAATGGAATATGGGCCTATTGATACATTTAGTGATTGTGATGGCCATTAAGGCCTAACGGCTTAATGAATCTATAATCCATAAAATGACAAAAATTATATTCACCAACACAATAGTAAAAGGTGCACATGCACAATTGGAAAAGAGAAAATGTTGTTTCATAAAAAATGGTGTATATCATTATTTGATTAGTTGGTTGATTTTGATTAATTTTCAATAATGTTCTAGGTCATTCAGGAATATTGGTGCTAAGATTCAAATAAGTAAGAAAGTTAGTGGGAAGTTGTTAAGTTACAATCACTTAGGAAGTTACAAGCTAATAGGAAATTATTAGATGTTACAAATGATGAGGAGTAACTTGGTTATTTTTTACATCCATAAAATATGTATTGAGACGTTCAAAGAAAATGGTCCAACACCACTAATACAACTATATTAATTTCAAGCATTCTCTTTAATTTTTAGTCACTCTAGTCAATTTACTTTTCTTTGTACATTTTATTTCAATGCAATTAATTTAATTTATAGTCACTTCATTTCCTTTACATTTTTTTTTGTCTTTTACATTCCATGTCTTTTCTAATTTGTTTACCTTCAGTGCCATTTGATTTTCATTCATCTCTTAGTTTGGTAATTTTCATCCCCGAAGTGATGACTCAAAATGGAGTTATATCTTCACCATCACCATAGCTGTATTTTCATGGAAGAATTGACAAATTTGAAATCCATGCACAAAGGCAAGTACAACTCACCCCTCTAGCATGGAAATAAATAATTTCAAAATTGTGAAAGACCATGAATTGTTTGAGCCTCATTTTTTTTTTTTTTTTTTTTTTTTGCACGAGTAATTTTTGGAACACCAGGTGAGATAATGATTTTTATATAAAATAATCTTTCAACAAATTGATTGCAGCATGGAGTTAATACTTGCCAAGTTTAGTCAAGCATTTTTTGCTACGTCTATTTTATTCACGTGCTTCATAAATGTGTATTACTTCTTCTATTTACATTCATCTTTCTTTATGTTGGGTACAGGTTCTTTTTGCTTGATCCTCACTCAATTATGATGACATCTTTATGTTGGACATAGAGTCTAAATTTTTCAATTCAACAGTTCTAATCTTCTATACAAGAAAGGGTCAAAGCACCGAAAGTTGTCTAGTACATTTTAAGACAATAAGAAATAAAATGACTTCTTTGATTTCTGAATGATGAAAAACTTTATAGATATCCTCCTATTTATAGCCTACTCCATAATCTATACATGGTAAATTTCCCTATGATGAATCCTAGAATTACTGAGGGAATATTACAAAGAAATGGTAAGTTTCCCTATGATGGATGCTACAATCACTGAGGGAATATTTACAGATTTAATTTCCTAATTCTCCTATATTTCCACACTCCCCCTCAAGTTGAATCATAAATGTTGATTAAATCCAACTTGCCTATTAATTCTTCAAATACTGGTTTGAGAACTCCTTTAGTAAGAATGTTTGCTACTTGTTTCTGTGATGGTACATAGACTATGCAAATAATTCCTCCTTCAATCTTCTCCTTGATAAAATGCCTGTCTACTTCAACATGCTTGGTTCGATCATGTTGAACTGGATTAAGTGATATATCAATGGCAGCCTTATTATCACAATATAGTTTAATAGTAAACTTTATTATAACATGTAATTCTTCAAGGACTCTCTTCAGCCACAATCCTTCACATATCCCTTGGGCAATGGCTCTGTATTCTGCTTCAGTACTGCTTCTAGCTACCACATTTTGCTTCTTACTTCTCCAAGTTATCAAGTTGCCCCATACAAAGGTGCAATATTCTATGGTGGATCTCCTGCCTTCTATTGATCCTGCCCAGTCTGCATCAGTAAAGATTTCAACTCCTCTGGTTTCACCTTTCTTGAATAGTGGACCCCTTCCTGGTGAACCTTTGAGGTATCTCAGAATCCTATATACTGCTTCCTGATGTGCCTCCTTTGGTGAGTGCATATGTTGGCTCACGGTACTTACCGCAAATGCAATAGCTGGTCTGGTATGTGAGAGATAGATTAGTTTCCCTACTAGTCTCTGATATCTGTCTCTGTCAACAGGGCGTCTTGCTTCTTCTGTCTTTTTCTTTGGTTCTATTAGAGTCTCACTAGGCTTACAACCTAGCATCCTTGTTTCAGAAAGAAGATCAAGTATGTATTTTCTCTGGGATACACTGATTCCTTTCTGTGATCTAGCTACTTCCATTCCCAGAAAGTAACGTAATTGCCCAAGATCTTTTACTTCAAATTCATTTGCTAGGACTTTCTTCAACCTTTCTATCTCTACTGGATCATCACCTGTCAAGATGATATCATCAACATAAACTATGAGAATAGTCCTTTTTCCATTTTCAGTAATCCGAATAAACATAGTATGATTTGCCTGCCCTTGTTTGTATCCCTGCCTTTTGATCACCTTTGTAAATCTATCGAACCAGGCTTTGGGAGACTGTTTAAGTCCATATAAGGACATCTTCAGTTTACAAACTCTACTATCTTCTTCCCTGCAGAATCCAGGCGATAGCTTCATGAATACCTCCTCTTCTAGGTCTCCATTCAAGAAAGCATTCTTGATATCCAATTGTTCGAGTGCTAGTCCAGATTTGCTGCTAAAGATAGGAGCACTCTTACAGTATTTAGCTTTGCCATGGGTGCAAATGTCTCTAAGTAGTCAATTCCATATGTCTGGGTAAAATCCTTTGTAACTAGTCGTGCCTTGTATCATTCAATTGTTCCATCAGTTTTGTACTTCACAGTAAAAACCCACTTGCAGCCTACTGGGTTTTTCCCTTTTGGTAACTCTGTCAGTTCCCAAGTTCCATTCTTCTCAAGTGCCTTCATCTCTTCCATGACTGCCTCTCTCCATTCATGGATATTAAGAGTTTCCTGGATATTCTTTGGAATTGTAATACGATCAAGGTTAGAAATAAAGCTGCGGTATTGAGTGGATAGGGCATTATAAGACACAAAGTGTGACATGGGATGGAGAGTACATGATCTTGGTTTTTTTCGAAGAGCAATGGGCAAATCATCATTATTAGAGACATTAGGGAATGTAGTTACCTGCTTGGGATTATACGAGAACTCGTGGTTAGGAATTGTCATCGGTTCTAGCTCTTTTGATGTTGGAAGTGTGAGAGACTCTGGCTCCTTTGACTTTGGTCTTCGTGAATGAACTAATGTTTCTTTAGTTTTTTTAATTTCTAGATCATTCTCAAAGGATGAGTGTTCTTCTATTGATGGCAAAGTATATGGAAGAGACTCATAGATGGAAAGACCCAAGTTAGTTCGAACTTCATTTGGTGTCTCTCCCTGAAGAGAGGACTGGGTATAATAGGGTGTGGTTTCGAAGAAGGTTACGTCCATACTGACAAAGAGTTTATGAGATATAGGATCATAACACTTGTAACCTCGTTGGGTAGGAGAATAGCCCAGAAAAACACATTTGCGAGCTCGAGGATCAAGTTTGCTACGTTGATGAGCATGGATATGAACAAATGTTGTACACCCAAATACTCTGAGGGGTATTGTGGAGTGAACTATTGAGGTTGGAAAGAACTCATGTAATTTTTGAAGAGGTGTAGTAAAGGATAAAACTCGGCTGGGCATACGATTTATTAGGTAGATGGCTGTTAGGATAGCATCTCCCCAAAAATGTTTTGGCATGTGCATTGTGAACAATAATGCTCGTGCCGCCTCAAGAATATGTTTGTTTTTCCTCTCAGCCACCCCTTTTTGTTGTGGGGTATCAATGCATGAGCTTTGGTGAATAATGCCATTTACACGAAGATAAGGGCCCAAAAATTGGTTAAAATATTCAGTCCCATTATCAGTCCTTAGAGTTTGGATTTTGGTATGAAACTGATTTTGTATCATGGTGTGAAACTCAATAAAGACTTGAGTGAACTTCAGTTTTGTCATGTAAAAGATATACCCAGCACACACGAGTATGATCATCAATGAAGGTTGTGAACCATTTAGTGTGTGTTCTATTGGAGGTTCAAGATGGTCCCCATAGATCACTATGAATCATAGCAAAAGGAGTAGAGGGTTTATAAGTAAATTGAAATGAAGCACGATGATGTTTAGCAAACTCACATGTCTCAGATTGGAATTTGACGGATTTTTTATTCGAGAACAGGGCTGGAAATAAATGTTTTAAATAAAAGAAACTAGGGTGGCCCATTCTAGAATGCCACAATAGAATTTCACTATCTTGAGACATAGATACAGAATTAAAAACCTGACTTACATTGTTACTCATAGCTTCCTCATCAAAGTAGTAGAGTCCTTCACATTCCTTAGCACTGCTAATCATCTTCCCCGATGACAGATCCTGAAAAGTACAAAGAGAGGAAGTGAATGGGTAGAGGAGGGTAGAGAGATTGATCTTTACAATTTTATGCAATTTGTAGCTGGCATGCAGTGATGGGAGGCAGTTGTAACATGTTTTTTTCTTCTTCTTAGCATCTTTTCGATGCTACTAATAAAAATTACTTATCTTTTCAAAAAAAAAAAAAAAAAAAAAGTTAGCTGAGCAGTTTGAATCTCTGGTTAATTTACTAATAGATAGTAAGTTACAAGAGAGATTTGGGACATAGAGGACAGATTTTAAGGACAGTGTGTTTGATAGGGGAATACTCTCTTTCCCTGCTATAGATGAGAGAGATCCGTCTGCAATTCTGTCTTTCAAATTCCCAGCACAAGGCATATATGAAAAGAATAGGTTGTAAGATCTAGTCATGTGGTCAGAGGCACTTGAATCTATGACCCATGGAATTTTGGTACTGGACGTAGCCAAAGCTTGTGAAAAGTTACCTTTCTGGGCTAGTGATCCAGATGGAACATTGGTGGAGGATTGACCAGAATTCTGAAATGTGGAGAATAACTCATAGAGCTTTCCAAGTTGTTTAGGGTTGAATGGACTGTTTTGACTTGTTTGTGAACCTCTTCCTCCAGAGAAACTTTCAATTGCAGCTTGGTAACCCTTATTTTCATTCTGTCTGGGTTTCTAGTTCGTAGGTTTTCCATGAATTTCCCAGCATGTGTCTTTGGAGTGGTCAATTTTCTTGCAATGATCACAAAATGGCCCCCCTTTAATTGATTTTGGATCCATTTCATTTACTGGACCTCGGGTCAAATACCCGTACCCATCAGCACCATGGGTCTTTGTTTCGGATCCTTCTAGGGTCAAGTGACCCGACCTGAGACCCTTGCTTTGGGTTATTAGGGCTGAGTGGTCTCGTTCAACGGACTCCTTGCCCAGCATCGAAGCCCTTTGAGCTTCTTCTCTTCGCAACTTGGCGAAGACTTCTCTGATCGACAGTAAGGGATGCCGGCCGAGGATCCAGCCACGTACGTCGTCGAGGGTTTGGTTCAGACCAACCAAGAATTCAAAAACTCTTTCGTTTTTGACCCTCTTCTTGAATCGTACACTGTCGCCGGTGCATTCCCAGCTATCGTCGGTGCTCTGGTTGAGTTCTTGTTAGATCGACGTCATCTCCAAGTAGTATTCTATGACATCTTTGTCTCCTTGCTTTATCTGCCACAATTGGGTTTTCAGATCGAAGATCTGAGCGAAGTTCTCCTTGTCGGAGTACGTCTCGTGTACGGCATTCCAAACATCCTTCACCATCGGCATCCACAGGTAGGTCTTCTTGATCAATGGGACCATCGAATTGACGAGCAAGGAGGTTACCATGGCATTCTTCGATTGCCATC
The DNA here is from genome assembly GCA_019916065.1 of Vitellaria paradoxa. Taxonomy (NCBI): domain Eukaryota; kingdom Viridiplantae; phylum Streptophyta; class Magnoliopsida; order Ericales; family Sapotaceae; genus Vitellaria; species Vitellaria paradoxa. The sequence continues at coordinate 33,314,808 of CM034235.1, forward strand.
GCTGGAGAGCCACTGTGTCTTCTTCGTCTGGTCTTTTGGTTGCGCCGGTTAGGTAGCCAGTTTTCCCTTTGCCGTCAATCACAAGCTTGATTGACTATGCCCATTTACGGAAATTTTTTCCGTTGAATTTGTCGACGGTGATTTGGATTGATAAGATGTCTGCCCCTCCCATGGTGGTAATGGATGGTTGCTCCTCTATTCCTCCTTCGTGAGTGATTGAGGAGGAAATTTCCTGACTGCCGGTAGGTTTGGTGGACATTTGGAGCTAGGTTTTTTAAGAACTGAGCTCTGATACCATGAAGACAATAAGAAATAAAATGACTTCTTTGATTTCTGAATGATGAAAAACTTTACAGAGATCCTCCTATTTATAGCCTACTCCATAATCTATACATGGTAAATTTTCCTATGATGAATCCTAGAATTACTGAGGGAATATTACAAAGAAATGGTAAGTTTTCCTATGATAGATGCTACAATCACTGAGGGAATATTTACAGATTTAATTTCCTAATTCTCCTATATTTCTACAATATTAAAGATACTTACCATGACGGAAAATGTGAGATAATTGCCATTGGTAATGGAATAATCAATTTGTTTGTCACAAAAATGATACAGGAATTACTGTGGCTAACTAAGTTCATTCAATTTTCCATGCAGAGGATGAAAATTGATGGCAGATGCAGAAAGTGGTGAATTCTGGGGTTTCCTTGGTGGCTTTGCTCCACTTCCAAAGAGAATAGCCAATGATGAGGAGAAAACCATTGATGTTGTTTTTGTAAGCCTATTTAGGTAATATATTGGGTTTACTTAGGTTAAATTAATCTAATAAATGCATCGAACAATTCCAAACTCCCATTTTTAAAGATTTACTCTATATGGATTTAGGCATATTCTCCTTCCTTATTTGTTGTTCAACTTCACCATGTTTAGATCATGAAACAGTAACATTAAGGTCCCGTTTGGTAATGCTTTCGTTTTCTATTTTTTTTTATTTATGTTTTCAAAATTTTGTAAACCGGCAATAAAAACATATTTGTTAAATCTGTTTACGTTTTTTTTGTTTAAAAAAAAATGAAAACTAAACAGAAAAACGTAGACAGAAAAAATGTGTTTTCACTTTGTTTTCTTTTTCTGTTATAAAAATTTTATCAATTCTAATACCTTATCTATTTTTGTTACATCATATTAAAATAATTATTTTATTTAAATATTTTATTAAACCAAAATTATTTTTAATAAATAATATAATTAAATTAAATTAATTAAATTAATATGTAATATCTATTATTAATTTATTTCTAATAAATAATTAAATTAAATTACTTAATTTAACTAATAAGAAATATTATATTGTTAAATTATTTTTAATAAATAATAAAATATAATATATTGGTTTAATTTAATAAATAATTTAATTAAAATAAATATATTTTATTAAATTATTTTAATAAAAAATATTATAATTAAAGAATTTAATTTAATTTAAAAAGTAATTTAAAACAATTAATTTAAATAATATTAAGTTATTAAATTATTTTTAATAAATATCATAATTAAATTAAATTAATTTATTTAATATGAATTATATTTTATTAAATTATTTTTAATAAATATCATAATGAAATTATTTAAATTATTTTGAAATAGATTTTATTCAAATTAATTTAATTTAATTAATTTATTTAATATGAAATATATTTTATTAAGGGGTTTTTGGAGGCCGGTCACTATTTATGGACTTATAAACATTTAAGTCATACCTAAAAATCTTATTTGTGAATAAGTCACACTTGCAACAAAAAGACTAAAAAGGATATCACGCGTTTTTCACTACATTTCAAAACTGCCAGTTTTATTCGAAAATAGTGCATACTTTACTCATAACTTCCGTGACTTTCCATCTTCTTTATAAAGCAAGTAAAACTGATTTTTGGAAACAAAATCAAAACTAGTTGAGAAAAACCTAATTCCGCGACTTTCCATCTTCTTTACAAAATAAGCAAAACTGATTTTTGGAAACAAAATCAAAACTATTTAGGAAAACAGTACCATATAATAAAACAATACCACATAAAAAATAATACCACATAATAAAACATTATCGCATAAAAACAGTACCGCATAAAAAACAGTATCACATAATAAAACAGTACCACATAATAAAACAGTACCGCATAAAAAAAGTACCGCATAATAAAACAGTACCGCATAATAAAACAGTACCTCATTAAAACAGCACCATTCTTTGCATGATAGAGTCATGCGGTACTGTTTTTGAACGAGCATGCATCCTAAAAAAAACAGTACCGCAGACTTGTGGTACTGTCACACATGCGGTACTGTCGGTCATTCGTTTGATATGTGAACTATTTTTGTGTTTACATGTGATGTTTGCATGATAGAGTCATGCGGTACTGTTTTTGAACGAGCATGCATCCTAAAAAAAACAGTACCGCAGACATGTGGTACTGTCACACATGCGGTACTGTCGGTCATTCGTTTGATATGTGAACTATTTTTGTGTTTACATGTGATGTTTGCATGATAGAGTCATGCGGTACTGTTTTTGAACGAGCATGCATCCTAAAAAAAAACAGTACCGCAGACATGTGGTACTGTCACACATGCGGTACTGTCGGTTATTCATTTGATATGTGAACTATTTTTGTGTTTACATGTGATGTTTGCATGATAGAGTCATGCGGTACTGTTTTGGAACGAGCATGCATCCTAAAAAAAAACAGTACCGCAGACATGTGGTACTGTCACACATGCGGTACTGTCACACATGCGGTACTGTCGGTCATTCGTTTGATATGTGAACTATTTTTGTGTTTACATGTGATGTTTGCATGATAGAGTCGTGCGGTACTGTTTTTGAACGAGCATGCATCCTAAAAAAAACAGTACCGCAGACATGTGGTACTGTCACACATGCGGTACTGTCGGTGATTCGTTTGATATGTGAACTATTTTTGTGTTTACATGTGATGTTTGCATGATAGAGTCATGCGGTACTGTTTTTGAACGAGCTTGCATCATAAAAAAAACAGTACCGCAGACATGTGGTACTATCACACATGCGGTACTGTCGGTGATTCGTTTGATATGTGAACTATTTTTGTGTTTACATGTGATGTTTGCATGATAGAGTCGTGCGGTACTGTTTTTGAACGAGCATGCATCCTAAAAAAAACAGTACCGCAGACATGTGGTACTGTCACACATGCGGTACTGTCACACATGCGGTACTGTCGGTCATTCGTTTGATATGTGAACTATTTTTGTGTTTACATGTGATGTTTGCATGATAGAGTCGTGCGGTACTGTTTTTGAACGAGCATGCATCCTAAAAAAAACAGTACCGCAGACATGTGGTACTGTCACACATGCGGTACTGTCGGTGATTCGTTTGATATGTGAACTATTTTTGTGTTTACATGTGATGTTTGCATGATAGAGTCATGCGGTACTGTTTTTGAACGAGCTTGCATCATAAAAAAAACAGTACCGCAGACATGTAGTACTATCACACATGCGGTACTGTCGGTGATTCGTTTGATATGTGAACTATTTTTGTGTTTACATGTGATGTTTGCATGATAGAGTCGTGCGGTACTGTTTTTGAACGAGCATGCATCCTAAAAAAAACAGTACCGCAGACATGTGGTACTGTCACACATGCGGTACTGTCGGTGATTCGTTTGATATGTGAACTATTTTTGTGTTTACATGTGATGTTTGCATGATAGAGTCGTGCGATACTGTTTTTGAACGAGCTTGCATCATAAAAAAAACAGTACCGCAGACATGTGGTACTATCACACATGCGGTACTGTCGGTCATTCGTTTGATATGTGAATTATTTTTGTGTTTACATGTGATGTTTGCATGATAGAGTCGTGCGGTACTGTTTTTGAACGAGCATGCATCCTAAAAAAAACAGTACCGCAGACATGTGGTACTGTCACACATGCGGTACTGTCGGTTATTCGTTTGATATGTGAACTATTTTTTGTGTTTACATATGATGTTTGCATGATAGAGTCATGCGGTACTGTTTTTGAACGCGGTACTATTTTTGAACGAGCATGCATCCTAAAAAAAACAGTACCGCAGTCATGTGTTTAAATATGTAATCCAGATTTGTATATATTCATTCGATCGACGTTAATCTCACAGTACAAACTCGTGTAATCCGTGTGTATTCATTCGTATATAATCCTGTAACAGATTTTTATCTCACTATATGTTCACGCAATTGATAAGGAATGAAACAAAAACGGAAAACGTGATTTTCGGTTCCATAATTTTCGGCAACTTCATCTCAGTTAATTATAGAAAAAGGGCATTTAAGTCATATTATAAATTATATTTAAAACAAATTTGTGGGACCCACTCAAAAGTATGACTTAAATACAAAACTTTTCACATTAATGTGACTTAAAAGCAATACTTTTTTTTGAGTGTGACTAATAACTTTAAAAGATTACCAAGTATGACTTGGATACAATTTTCCGTTTTATTAAATTATTTTTAATAAATAATATAATTATATTATAATTAATATATTTAATTAAATTAAATTAATTTAATTAATATGAATTATATTTTATTAAATTATTTTTTATAAATATCATAATTAAATTATTTAAATTATTTGAAATATATTTTATTCAATTTAATTTAATTAATTTATTTAATATGAATTATATTTTATTAAAATATTTTTAATAAATATCATAATTAAATTATTTTGAAATATATTTTATTCAATTATTTTTAGTAAATAATATAATTATATTGTAATTAATATGTTTTATATTTACTAGATTAAATGATATATTATTTATATTTTATTATATTATAATTATAAATAATATAATTATATTGTAATTAATAGATTTTATATTTACTGGATTAAATGATATATTATTTATATTTTATTCAATTGTTTTTAATAAATAATATAATTAAATTAAATTAATATTAGTAAATAATATAATTATATTATAATTAATATATTTTATATTTATTGGATTAAATGACATATTATTTATATTTTATTCAATTGTTTTTTAATAAATAATATAATTAAATTAAATTAATATAAAATATATTTATTAAATTCAATTAATTTTTAAAAAACTAATAAAATTAAATTTTTTATAAAAATAAAAAATTAGTAATTGTAAAGAAAATTGTATATCTAAATGTAGTTTTAGTTTTCATTTCAGAAACTGAAAATGACAACAGAAAACAAAACACAGAAATATAAACATATAAATGTAAACAGAAAAACGATAGTGTTACCAAACGGTCCCAAATTTTTCTTTTTTCTTTTGAAAGGTATTTATTTAAAAAAAAAAAACTGTTATGTTGGTTATTAAATTTTTTTGTTATTCATGTTTATTATTTAAAAATTCCCTTTCATGATGCTCGTGGGAATTAATCCAATTAGTCAATCATAAGTCACATAATCTTTGGGTCAAACTAATAAAGAATGGCAGGTATGGTGACAAGAATATTTTTATGAGGAAACTCTATTGAAAAAAAAAACCCCTTTAATCTGATGCGGAGATAGATAAAATCATACACTTTACGACAAATCCCTGGTTATAAAGTTTTGACAATAAATAAATGACGACACTCACACCTAATTTACCAAACGCTTTGCTCGAATCCATGATGCATTGATCAATTAGAAGACCCTTCACAAGCGTATGGTAATGTTCTGCACACTTTCACGGACACACAGCAAACTGCACACAAACACACGATGACACACCATACACCTGTGAAAACCTTGAACTTGTAGAATGATATGTTTTATGACTAAATGTTTGACAGAAATCTTTCTTTGAAGCTCTCTTGTATTCTTGATTGATTTTGTCCAGAAACCCTAGATAACCCTATCCATAAGGTAACAAAATGTTAGTTTGAATAGGAAATTGAAAAGAATCGCAATAGGAAATTGAAAAGAATTCACATCAAGTATCTAGCAACGGTATCCAGTAATTTCCAATTTGCAAGCAATGAGTTCCCAGATAACAACAATTTGCTGCAGTGTTCAATTTGAACAACTCCAAGCAATTCCAAAACTAGAACTAAGCTAACTTAGCCTTTGTCTAAAGATACAAGATTTAGGAAAGATTAGAAAACTTCTGAAAGACTAGGGAACTTCCTAATACTATTATATTTCCTTGATTTACATTAGGAGATAAGTAATTGATGTCCTATTAGTATTACAACTCAATATATCCTAGGTAATTGTAATCCAAATCCTATTAAGTTTTGGAATTACCATCCGTATTGGTCTAGGAATCACAATCCTATTTGGTTACGGAATTTTCCAATATAGGAATTTGGACTAAATTGTTATTGTTATAATTGCAAAGTATACTATAGCATTAACTATATAATTTCTATGATGTCTAGAATTGTATCTTTATATCCTATGCTTATTTATTTTAGATATATATTTTCTTGATTTTCTCTTATTTTCTTTTGTGTGTTTAAAATTTTAAATGTTCAATATATATTTGGATAATGGAAGAAACCAAGTAATTTTTTTTTGTTTGAAGGGTAATCTATATTAAGAATTAAAAGATACAAAATCTAATGGGCATTCCCCCGTATTTACATTCCAACTCTAACTGTATCCATACAACCATAGACTATCAAAACAAAGAGCAATATAATTACATCTAATCATAGGAAGAACCACACGACTAGCTCAAGTAGCAACAAAGGCATATATTAGCCCGTACAATCTAAGTCTTCAACATATCCTCGGTAAGTTTCCAAGACTGAATTAGGTGCTTGTTTTCGAGGGAATACTACCCAAGATTTTTAGTCGAATAATCTCGTTCACCATTTTGATGATAGCAAGTTCATTAAGGCTCGAGCCTTCATACATGCACTTGTTTCTTTCTCTCCAAATCACATACACACAAGCAGCCAAGCTTTTTTTTTTTTTGATAGTTCAGCCAAGCTTAATCCCCCAAGCAAAGACCGAAGAGATTTACCTTTAAAATTTAAAATCATCCACTTTTGAGTGTCGGACCAGGAAAAGGATGAGAGAGAAATACCACACTTATCAATCACTGTCTTCCATGCCCTCCCTGTGAAGCTACATTAAAGGAATAGATGGTCATGATCTTCCCTTTGCTCTAAATAGAAAACACACTTCATACATTGCATTAGGCCACAAGGATGGAGTCTATCTTGAGTGGTAAGCTTCCCCTTAATAGCCATCCACAAGGAGTGCCTAGGTATGTTATGGTTAAACCAAACAATAGGGCTCCAATCCACCTTTGGATGATGCTTTCTCATCCATCCGAGCGATCTTGGAAGAAAATTTTGTAGTCTTCGTGCCATTCCACATCAATTAATTAGATCTACTAGAGAGCGGGTCTAAAGCTTTTGTCTCCCTTTTGAGGTCAACTAGATTGAAAGAATTTGCCAGAGGCCACCTCCATTGCCCATTCACAATAATATCCTTGACCAGTGCATCTTTAGGAAGTCTTGAGTCATAAATAACTCTAGCATTGAGGGAATTGCAAATAGGACCTTTAGGCAACTATGCATCAAACGCCAGAGGCCACCTCCATTGCCCATTCACAATAATATCCTTGACCAATGCATCTTTAGGAAGTCTTGAGTCATAAATAACTCTAGCATTGAGGGAATTGCAAATAGGACCTCTAGGCAACTATGCATCAAACCATAGAGATGTTTGACAACCATTCCCTACCTTGGTGGAGATGAACGACTTTACTTTCTCTCTGATGTTAAGGATCTTCCCCCAAGTCCAAGAAATAGCTCCATGGCACTTTTGCTACCCAAAAGTGGCTTTTGTGCAAACAAGTTACGCTTCACCCAAGTGACCCACATAGAGGGGGAGTTTGGCTTGCAAAGCAACCATACAAATTTGGTCATAGAGGCAACATTCAATTCTCTAATCTTTTTAATCCCTAAACCTCTTTTTTCCTTTGGCCTAGTGACATCATTCCAAGCAACCTTAGCTCCTTTTGTGTTGAGTGAAACTCCCTTCCATAAGAAAGCCCGAAGATAACTTTAAAATGGCTTTGATTACCTTCACAAGGAGGATAAAGTGAGAGCACCTGAAGGATTGAATGCTGAATAACACCGATTGGATAAGTTGAATTCTCCCAGCAAAGGAGAGGAACTTGTTAGTCCATGTCTTCACTTTCTTTAGAATTCATCTTCTAAGCCCTTGCAATCAGTTGCACGAAGCTTTAAAGCAATTAATGGAACACCAAGATATTTGACCGACAAGGAGCCTGTGTTATAACCAAGTTTGTCAACAATGGCTTGCTTCACCCTTGAAACAGAGTGCGTTAAGAACTTTCTGGAAACATATTACAGGCCCTGTAACTCTTCACAGATCAAAAGTTATGGTCATTTAAAACTTAGCTGACAAAAACTCCAAAACGACACATTGTTGAACAATATCTCCATCTTTAACAATGTCAGCCCAAGATTTTTTAGAAGAAGAAGAGTTCTCACGTTCACCTTCAAAATCTGGGGGAACTAGGGAAATGGGAAGAGGAGAAATCATCTCCCTCTCCATTAGAGTGTTAGCAGAAACCTAGGACAAGCTTGAGGGGAAGATAGCTCAAAACAAGCCAAAGCCTTACTTGGGTTTGTTTCATGCTCTTTATGCTCTTCATGGTGGCTCGTTGCAGATTTATGCTCTTGAATAAGGATTAGAGCTTCATGAAGCTTCTCCTTTAACTTTGTCGAACCCTCATCACCTTTGCTCACATCTTCAATGGCTTTCCCAACAGCTTCTAGGTTTCCACTAATGGAAGCATCTTTAGCCCAAACGCCCCTTTTAGGCACAAAATCAGTGTTCAAATAAAGTCTATCAAAACCTTTCAAAAAAACAGTTGTCGACGAAGCTCTTCCTATAACCGCCAGGTCACTTGTTGAAAAAACTCTTGGATAATCCCTAGAATAGCAAAGCTTTGAAATCTTAAAAAGTTGATTTGGACTCTTTCTCGAAATAACCAGGTTCTCATCAGCTTTACAGCTCTCTCCAAAGAAGAAACTCCATCCTTTACTTTATTGGAGTCAAAAAAGGCATCTCCAGCTTTACTCGAATGGGAAAGCTGACCTAGCTCTTTCTTGGCATCTTTCATAGTTGCCATTTTAGGTAAAAAAAACCTAGAGAAATCTGTAGAGAATTGAGAAGAGCAAGCTAGGAAACGCTAGCCGCCACCCTAAAACCCTAGGAGCCCTAGAGAGAGAAAGTTAGAGACTCTCATTTCCCTCCTTAGGTACTAGTATGTTTTATCGAAACCAATTGTACTAGTATGTTTTATCGAAACCAAGTAAAACAGATATGTATCCTTGGAGATGGATTTTAATAGTACAAACTGGACTTATTAGGTAATGAAAATGTTATTATAGTAGAAATCTTGATTGTGGCGTAAATTATGGATCCTTTATATATTAGTTTTGACAGTAAGGTTTTTCCTATTCTAGCATTGATAAAGGGCAAGCACAAACTGTCAAGGCTGATTCTTTGACTAGAGAGCTGCTAGACACAAATAAATGTTTTCTCCTAGATTGTCGCTTAGAAGTTTGTGTGTGGATGGGGAAGAAATAGCTCTCTTGATGAAAGGAGAAGTTCAAGTGGAACTGCAAAAGTGATATTAAAAATGCACGTTTGAAGAATGGTTTTTCTGAATATTCATTCATATCACAATATGATTACAAGTACTCTTCTTTTAAAGACTATTCTACCATAAAATCAAGGATCTAATTATAGCTATTCTAGGTATTTAAATAACTGATTTCGTAAGCTAATATATACAGACCTAGTTTCCTAACATAAAGCAGATCAGATCTTCCACATAGTTGTAATTAGCTGTCTCATTACCCTTTCGCAATCTCCAATAATCTTTGTATTTACAACTTGTATCAACTCAATCTTATAACACTCCCCCTCAAGCTGGTTTGAAAATGTCTTCCATAGCTTGCTTGCTGATCAATCTCTTGAATTGGTTCTTAGGTAAGCCTTTTCTAAGGATGTCTGCAATTTGACCGTTGGTTAGAATATATAGCATGCAAATCAGTCCACTATCAAGCTTCTCTTTAATAGTGTTTATCAACTTCAACGTGTTTCATCTTATCATGAAGAACTGGATTGTGTGCAATAGAAATTGTGAAATTGTTGTCATAGTATAATGTTATAGGTAATGGGCTAGAAATTTTTAGATCTTCTAACAATTTCTTACTCCATAATACTTCACAAATACCATGTGCTACTGACTTGAATTCTGCTTTCACATTGCTTCTTGCTGCCACATTTTGTTTCTTACTTTGCCGTATAACTAGATTTCTTCCAACAAATGTACAATAACCCGATGTAAATCTTCGATCCATGATATTTCTTGTCCAATCAGCATCAGTGAAGACTTCAATCTACATGTGTCCGTGATTCTCAAATAGTAGTCCTTTACCAGGAGTTCCTTTCAGGTACCTTAGGATTCTATAAACTGCTTCAAAATGTTTTGGTCCAGATGAGTGTATGAGCTGGCTTACCATACTCACAGCAAAGGCTATATTTGAGCATGTGTGTGATAAATAAATGAGTCTTCATACTAATCTTTGAAACTGGTCCTGATTTACTAGCTCTTCTGGTTTAGCCGATTGTAGCTTTAAGTTAGGCTCGATTGATGTCTCAGCAGCCTTGCATCGCATTAAACCCATCTTGCCAAGAAGGCCTAGCATATATTTTTGTTGTGAAACACTTCTGCTCGTCTTTGGCCTTGCAAATTCCATTCTAAGAAAGTACTTTAAGGGACCAAGGTCCATAATTTGGAATCCTCAGATAGTACCTGTTTTAGTTTTTTAAGTTCCAAATAATTATCACCGGTTAGGATTATATTATCAACATAAACAATTAGAATAGCAACTTTCCCTTCATTAGAGTGTTCATAGAACATAGTATGATCAACTTGACTCTAATAGTAACCATGATCTCTTACAACTCTTCCAAACCTTTTAAACTAAGCTTTAGGGGATTGTTTGAGGCCGTATAAGGATTTCTTCAGTTTACAAACCTTGTAGTTGGCAAACTTTTCTTTAAATCCCGACGGTAGCGTCATAAACAGTTCCTTTCTAAATCTCCATTCAAGAAGACATTTTTAACATCTAATTGATGCAAAGGCCAATTAGATTTAACAGCCAAGGAGAGTAAGACATGAGCAGAATATACCTAAGCCACTAGGGCAAAGGTTTCTTGGTAGTTAATTCCATAGGTTTGTGTATACCTTTTTGCAACCAACCTTAATTCGTACCTTTCCACACTTCCATCAGCATTACATTTGACAGTGAATATCCATTTACATTCGGTAGCTTTTTTTCCTTCTGGTAAATTAACTATCCTCCAAGTTTCAGTCTTTTTAAGTGCATTCACATCCTCAAAGACTAATAACGATTTTTACTTGGCATATTTCTAATGATTTCCTTCTGGTCTGATGGAAAAGAAGTATTAGATAATGGTGTAGTTATTTGCCAAAAATGGTCTTCCACTCTTTCAATCTCCCCCCGAAGATTGTTTTGTGGGTAATAAGGCTAATTTTCCAAGAAAGTGACATCCATGCTAATATGAATTTTCTTGTCTTTGGATTATAACACTTATATCCTCTTTTGTTAGGAGTAGATCCTATAAACACACATTTTCTACTCTAGGATCTAGCTTAGATAAAAAATTGCTAGTTATATGAACAAATGCAGAGTAACCAAATACTTTCAGAGGAATATCAGAGTTGATTCTAGTGTTAGGAAATATCTCTTTTAAGCAGTGGTGAGGTGTTTTGTATTTGAGAATTCAGGAAGGCATTCCATTGATTAAATAAGAGGATGTAAGAATAGCTTCCCCCATAGGTGCTTTGGAATATTCATGGAAACCATTATAGCTCTACCTACTTCATTCAAGTAGGTGGCAGTTTCTTATCTTGGTAATGCCATTTTGTTGAAGTGTGTCAGGGCTAGTTGATTGGTGTTGGATACCTTTCTCTCCAAATAATCTCCTAGGTGATCATTGAAATATTCAGTATCATTATTCGTAGGTAAGATGCTGATTTTTGTTGGGAATTGATTTTCAATGAAATTGGAGAAGTCTATGAAAAGTTTTTTTTGCATTGAATTTTTCACTCATCAAATACACCCAACATGACCTAGTATGGTCATCTATAAAGGTGACAAGCCATTTTTTTGTAGACAAAGTATTGACCATTAAGGACCCCCAAACATCACTGTGAAGAAGATAAAAGGGTTTTAATGAATTTGGCATCGTCTAACAGAGGAATTTTCAATTTGTGAACCAGCTTCTTCTATTTATTCTCATCTCTCTCTTTCCTCTATAACTCTTGTTTTCCTCCATGGTTATCTGTCTTTGTGTTCTTATTTATTTCCCCCATTTTCTGGTTACTTCCCAAAGGTTTTGTAACAACTCTTTTTCTTTTCAAAATCAACATTAACCTTAAGGTTTGGATACTCATTTTTGATCCGATCCAATGTCTCCCAAGTGGCATCTTCTGGAGGCTGGCCTTCCTACTGTACGAGCGCCTCTTGGAGCAAACTCTTTCCACGGTGACGGTCTCGGATTTGTAGTATTCACTCTGGCTTGGGAGCTATACGGCCCTTATGATCCACTGTTGGTAAGGTAGTGGTAGGTAATGTTCTCTCTCTTATCTTTGTCTTAAGCTGGGATACATGAAATATAGAATGAATCTGATTCTGTGAAGGTAGATCCAACTCATATGTGACTGGATTTATCACTCTTGAGTATTTTGTAAGGATCGTAATAGTGAGGGGCTATTTTTAAATCTAATCTCTTCTTCATTGATATTTGTTTGTAAGGCTGCAACTTAAGATAAGCACAATTTTCTTTAGATACATGTTTTGTTTTCTTTTTGTCTGTTTGCCATTTCATCCAATTTTTGGTAATATGCAAATGCTCTTGAAGAATTTTTGAAATCCTAGGGTGACTTAATAGAATTTCTTCCACTGAAGCCATTTTAGCCAAACCGGAAATATGGTCTTTTAAAGTAGGGTGAGGGAAACCATACAAAGCTTCATAGGGGGTTAGTTTCAGGGAAGAATGATAACTAGAATTGTAATATTATTCGGCCAAGAATAACCAGTTAGACTATATTTTAGGGTTTTAGCTGAAAAGCAACAGAGTTAGGTTTCCAAATAATGACTAGTCACCTTAGTTTGACCATTTGTCTGTGGATGATAACTAGTACTAGAGTGTAATTGAGTTTTCAATGGTTTGAAGAGTTCTTTCCCAAAAGAACTAGAGAAAGATGAATTTTTGTCTGACACAATAGTTAATGGTAGCCCATGGAGTTTAAAAATTTGTGACATAAAAATCTGGGCTAATTAGGCTATAGTGTAAGGATGGGAGAGAGGGAGGAAATGAGTAAATTTAGACAATCTATCCATAATTAGCCAAATAACAGTGGCCCTCTTAGAATTTGGTAGTTCATCGATAAAATCCATTGAGATGTCTGACCAATTCCTCGTTGTTATAGGGAGTGGTTGAAGCATCCCTGTATTAGCTACTGTTTCATACTTATTCCTCAAACAAATATCATATTCTCTCACATTATTCCTCAAACAAATATCATATTCTCTCACATTCTTTTTAATATTTTGTTTTATGTTTGGCCAGTAGAACTCCTTGAGAGTCTTTTTGAGAGTTTTCAGATAACCACTATGTTCGGCATTGGGTGCATGATGTACATACTGTGGCACTCTCTCTTTAATTGAAGCTACATCTGGAATACTTATTCTCTCTTTGTAAAATAATAAATCATGCTTAGGATAATTTATACATATTGTTAATGTATATTTATGTACCTAGTATATCCAATATTTATGGATCTAGGGATGTTGGCGAATCTGGATATGATTGCTCTAGAAATCTTTGCATTTATGTTAATTCTTTTTCACTTTCTCTGCCTATAATATCCCAGATTTCTATATATTTTTTTTTTGGCAGGCGAGCGGGGAGGGGGGAGCCCTAGTCAAACCCGGGTGGTGAGCGGGCAAGGGAAGGCTTTGCCACCAAGCCAAGAGCCACACCCCAGATTTCTATATTGATATAAGTAGATGGTTTTTAGCACATTTTTAGCATGTTTGGTGGCCTTGGTCAACTATTTTAATTTGCCATCCTCAAGCGCGCGCACGCACGCACATATATGTGCATGCAAGCACATCTTTGTGTATATTCTTTCGTATGTACTTATAAAATATTTGAGCGGGAAATTATTTTTAGCCAAAGAGAAACTTCTAGAGGAGCTTTTGCCTCACCACTTTCTTTTTTCTTTCTAAGGATATTTAAGTAACTTTTCACAGAAGAAAGCTGGATTTGTTTTCTTATCTGGAAAACACAATTTACATAAATAGTTATTTTTAAATGTTTTTTCATCCGTGTATGTGCCATACTAAAACCAATTGGTTATAGGGGACAAGTGAGTTTTGCTAGATGCGACTAGTCAAAGTTGTCTAATCATTGTCAAGGGTTTGGTTTTATATGGCAGGTAATAGCATGTTATTCAAGTTTCGTAAATTTTGTGTGTCAACTTATTGAAATCTATGTAATTTATTTCTAGTCTTGTTAACGTGGTTGAATGGCATCTTGTATATTGCCATTTACCTTTGATATTTCCTGGTTTGATTGTTACTTTCTGAAGTGGATGATGCTATGCAGTGTGGTTTCGTCTGGTGACTACTATTGAAGACTGGAATTCTTGAGTTTGCTTTGTGCTTGAAGACTGGTTCCTACTTGTTTACTTTTCTTGATGTTTGTTTCTTAGTTATGTTGGGATACAAGTGACGTCTAGTGGGGTACTATTGTTGGTCGCTATTTTGCTGATTGGACGATTCTTGGGTCGTTTGAAAGCTGAAACTTTGAAGTAGTTTGCTGTATTTTGATTGGTTTATCAAGGGCTTATGGTGCTTAATTGGTTGTTTTGCTACCTATCTTTTCTGAATCTGCACTTGAATTTTTTCGGATAAACAGTGGCTGTGTTAGTGCTTAATTGAATGGCGCTTGTGTTGTATTTTGCACTTTTGTTAATTCTTTTGCTGCAAATTCCCTGCTTATTTCTGATGTAGTTGCTGCATACTGTTTTGCAATATTTGCTTGGTAGTGGAGTCTCTTTGTTGCTGCTATTAGTTAGTTGAAAACTTGATAGATAAAAATTAGAGACTTAATTAGTCTCCTTTTTTTTCATTATATTTATAATAATAGAGTTACACCAAGAAAGGAAATTACAATCATACTAAGAAAGGAAATTCCAATCACAAGAATTAAAAACACAATAATTCCTAACTAAGCAAATATTCTAGAATATTCTGACACTCCCCCTCAAGCTGGAGTATAGAGGTCAAACATGTCCAGCTTGGAACATAATTGCTGGAATCGAGAGCACGACAAAGGCTTAGTGACTATGTCACCGAGCTGAGAATCTGAGCGTACAAATGGGATAGTAAGTTCCTTCTTAAGTAGGAGATCACGGATAAAATGACAATCCACCTTTATATGTTTTGTTCTTTCGTGAAACACAAGATTATTGGCAATAAAGATGACAGCTTGATTGTCACAGTACATCGATATTGGAGTTGAAATTTTAATGCCAAAATCCTTAAGTAGTGAGCGAACCCAATGCATTTCCGCAGCAGTATGAGACATGGCACGATATTTAGTTTTAGCACTAGAACGAGCAACGACTGTCTACTTCTTACTGCGCCAAGTCACAAGATTACCACTGACAAAGGCACAATACCCAGAGGTAGACCTCCTATCAGATCGACTGCCAGCCCAGTTTGCATCATTGTATCCTACTACATCCAATATAGTATACGGTCGATAGAGTAATCCCTGGCCTGGAGAACTCTTCAAATACCTCAAGATTCGACATACAGCATCAAAATGTGGCTGCTGAGGAGCATGCATAAACTGACTAACCACACCATCAACATATGTAATATCTGGTCGTGTCACAGTGAGATAAATCAATTTTCCCACAAGGCACCGATACCGACCAACGTCAAGGAAAAGATCACCACTTTAAGAATCAAGACGAACCATAGAATCTATAGGGGTATCAGCGGGTCGTGACCCCAAGAGTCCAGTTTAAAAAAGCAAGTCTAGTACATATTTCCTTTGAGATAGAGATATACCCTGTGAGGATCGAGCAACCTCAATCCCTAAGAAATACTGTAAAGCTCCAAGATCCTTTGTATGAAATTGCTTCCCGAGATGTTGCTTCAATTCATAAATGCCTTTCTCATCATTCCTAGAGATAATAATATCATCAACGTAGATAATCAAAACAATAGTACCAGTAGAAGTATGATGTATAAATACCGAGTGATCGGATGTAGATTGGCTGAAACCATAATCCAATAGAACTTTACTAAATCGATCAAACCATGCACGTGAAGATTAATTGAGGCCATACAAAGCTCGATGTAGACGACAAACAAGATGCTCACTACTTGGAATAACATATCCAGGTGGTTGATCCATATATACCTCTTTCTGAAGTTCTCCACGTAGAAAAGTATTTTTAATATCTAGTTGAAACAAAGGCTAAGACTTACTGCCGCTGCCAAAAGAACATGGACCGAGTTAAGGTGAGCAACTGGAGAGAAAGTCTCCAAATGATCTACTCCATATGTCTGTGTATATCCCTTCGCTACCAACCGAGGTTTGAGCCTCTTAATAGATCCATCTGGCAAATACTTAATAGTAGGAAGAACAAGATCATCCAAAGTAGTAGACCACTCCCTCTCTCGAGAGGAGGGAGAAGGCTCCCCCTCATGAGAAAAATAAGTAGACTCAAAAAAGGTAACATTTGCACTGACAAATATCCTGCGATAAGGGGGATGATAACAACGATAACCTTTGAGTGCGAGAATAAGCAAGAAAAATGCATTGTCTGGCACGAGGAGAAAGCTTATCCAAGCCTGGATCAAGATTATGAACAAACGCAAAACAACCAAAGGTACGAGGAGTAAGGGAAAACGGGGATGTTGAGGGATAAAGGAGAGAAAAAGAGGATCGATTACCAAGGGAAACAGATGGAACCCGATTAATGAGATAACAAGCGGTCAAAATAGCCTCACCCCAATACTGTTTGGGAACATTCATATTAAAGCACACAGTACAAGCCACATCTAACAAATGACGATGCTTGCGTTCAGCAACACCGTTTTGTTGGGAGGTGTGAACACAAGTAGTCTGATGAATAATTCCCTGTTCAACACAAAAAGTATCCATGACAGATTTAGTGTATTCCAATGCATTATTAGAACGAAGAATTTTGATGCGTTTGTCAAATTAGGAAAGAATCTCATTATAAAAGCGCAAAATAATAGCAGGTAACTCAGAACGATTTTTCATTAAAAATAGCCAAGTCATTCGAGAGTAATCATCCACAAAAAATAACAAAATACCAATATCCATTAAGTGCTGAAACCTGGGAATGACCCCAAATGTCTGTATGGACTACATCAAAAGGTTTAGACTGACGATTATTATGACTAGGAAAGGAACTGCGGTGATGCTTGCCAAGCTGACAAGCTACACACTCAAGATTCGAAACAGACTCTAAACTAGGAACTGCCAACTTGAGGCGAGCCAAGGATGGATGACCCAGGCGACAGTGCCATTGAAAAGAAGAAACAGTTGTAATGAAAACGGAATGAGAAATAGAAAAACTTGCAGGTTCAGATAGTGAAGTCCATTTCGCTCACATCCCGAACCAATCGTTCTCTGCGTCCTGAGATCCTGAAATACACAAGAAGAAAGAGAAAAGGTTATAGAGCAATTTAATGTTTCAGTGAGTTGACTAATAGACAATAAATTAAAAGAAAACTTAGGAACATAGAGACTCGAGGGTAGGGAAAAGGAAGGGAAAGGCTGAAGTAATCATTTACCAGCTACAAATCGGCAAGACCCATCAGCTAAGGTGATACGATGTGTGGTTTGAGTCAAGTTAGAAAATAAAGATGGGTTACCTGAAACATGGGTACTAGCTCCGGAGTCAATGAGGAGCAGAAGCAGTAAATCAAGTAATACTTACTAAATGAGCGAGCGTGGCAGTAGAACCGAAGGAGTGAGAAATGCGGAGAGCTTGCACAATAGCTTCTAACGTAGCTACAGAAAATGGATTCTGTGAATCAGAATGGGATTCAAGTCCCGTAGATTCCACAACAACATGATGAGTTTGCTCAGGACGACCATATTTCTTCCAACAATATGGCTCGGTATGATTAGTACCACCACAATGATCACACTTCTTTGTACCTCTGCCAGAGCCTCAAGAACCAAATGAGAATTACGACCACCATGAGAACCACCACGTGAATTACTTCGTCCACTACCAACCAAAGCAGCTGAATCAGATCCACCAGAGAAGGAAGGTGTTGTTCGAGAGTGATGACCTAATGAAGAACGCTGCAAACGAGAATAAGCATTAGCCATGGAAGGAATAGTCTCTCCAGCCAGAAGCTGATCACGATAACCACGAAGATTATCAGCTAAACCAGCCAGAAGTAAAACAGTCATGAGTTCCTCCCATTGCTTTATCATATCTGCCTTAGTCTATGGAAAAGGACGAAGCTGTAACAAACGATCACCAAGTCCTTTAAGTGTGCTGTAATACTCAGACAAAGATCGACCATTCTGTCGAAATGAAAAGAGCCGCTCATAAGCTTCAAAGATTTTAGAAACATTGCTTCGCTGAGAGAAGGAGTCAGATAAAGAGTCCCAAATTGCTTTTGACGTATCACATAGTGACACTGTGTGCAATACAGAAGGTTCCAAGCTATGCCATAACCAATTCATAACCACAGCATCTGCAGCCCTCCACTGTTTATAATTAACAGGCTGTAAATCTGGAGGCACGTCAGTAATGAAGTGTTCCATCTGTCGGCTTATAAGAAAAATCCGTACAGCATGCGACCAGGTCAAATAATTTGCTCCATTCAACTTTTCACTAGAAATTGATCTGGGAACACTGTCAGATGGAACAACAGGTACAGCCAGAATTGGAACCAAATCAGAGACCATTTTTGAAGGTTCATTAGCCATTGCCACAAAATATACCAAATAGATCAAATACAAATTACCAAATAATAGAAAATAGCACCGCTTAATACCACCTATTAGCAAAGATCAAAACCAAATTGCTTCTGGATCACTGAGTGAATCAAATCAACTTTAAAAAAACAGACCATCAATAGTGAGACACGTTAACTAGTCCAAAAGAGAAATTCAAAGCCAATCAGCGAGAGACGATGAAGGGATGAAGCATCAGAAATTCAAAGACAATCGGCGCGTAAGTTGCGAGAGATTATGAATCATCGGTGGCGACCCAAATTCAGATCAAGAAAATCATCAATCAATGATCGAGACCATCAGGCGAACATCAGATCGAGCGAGCACGAGAATCGACGATGGAAATCTCAAACAAGGGCCGACGATGAAGGACTTCAGGCAACTTAGACGATTGGGCGACCTTCAGACCATTGTAGCTGACGGGTTCTCACCGGCGAGAGCCGTTGGACAGAACTGAGTTGTGCAGTCGGTTTGTCGGTCACCGATAATCGCTGATGGTCGAAGATTGAGCAAATGTACTCCGACGGTGAGCACTGTAAACCCTAATTGTGATTTTTTTTTTTTTTTTTTTTTTTTTTGGGAAGGGGCAAAGTTTCCTGCTCTGATACCAAGTTGAAAACTTGATAGATAAAAATCAAAGACTTTATTAGCCTTCTCTTTTCCATTATATTTATAATAATAGAGTTACACCAAGAAAGGAAATTACAATCATACTAAGAAAGGAAATTCCAATCACAATAATTAAAAACACAATAATTCCTAACTAAGCAAATATTGTGGACTATTCTGACAGGTTCGACTATGGTGGTCTGTTCGGTTCTGTAAGATGGTTTCTTTTCTTGTTGGTGTTATGCACATTTCCATGCTTTAGCCTGTTAGGTTTGGCTGATCTGATTGTGTCTATTTTTTCTATTTCTTTGTTGGGTTGTCATCTAAGTTTGTGGCTTTGGTTTTTTTTTTTTTTTTGGTGTATTGTTTGAAAGGTGAAAATAAAAATATGAAAACAAAAACTACAATTTTGCTTTAGATGTTTGCAACATCAAAGAGTTAGGTGGAGTCCTAGTTGTTTGGTTACATTTGTGTTGACTCGTATGTCATTGTTGTGAGTCGTTCGCGTGTAATGCTCTATTTGGATTTTTTTATCATTTTGATGGCTAGTTTTAAGCTTAATCTATATACAGAGGTATACCCTAGCATCATTTAATTTGATTTTAAAATATATATTTTCACCTTTCGAAAAAAAAAAATATGCAGGCAACTAGGAGTGAATAGAATAGTCAGCATTCTCTTATACCCCTTACTTTATCTGCGTGGGCAGTAGGTCTCTATTATTGTTTTTGCATTTGTTTGTTTTTGTGGTATTGAGTTAATATCATTTGCTGGTTTAACAATGTATCTTCTAATGGTTGTTGTAATTTGGATGCTGGTTTTTAGCATTGCTTTCTTCCTATTTTCCCTTACTTCTAGTTTGGAACTCGGGTTGGCTGCTTGGTAGAAGCTTCTGCTACTATTTGCATTGTTGTGTATTATTCATATCATTTGTTGTTGGCTGAATTGGAGTATTACCATTGTTGTTATTTCCTAGTTAGATTATTGGTTTCTTGAGTGGACGTTGCTATGGCGTTTGGTGTGGTCTAATGACTACTGTTAAAGATTGAAATTGTTGAGTTTGCTTTGTACTTGAACCTGTGTGCTTGTTGCTTGTTCCTACTGACTTGCTTTTCTTGATGTTCGTTTCTTATTTATTTGGGGATACAACTGACGTCTGGTGGAGTGCTATTGTTGATCGCTATTCTGATGTTCTGGCAATTCTTTGGTTGTTTGAGTGTTGGAACTTTGAAGTAGTATGGTATATTTTGACTGGTCTGTCAAGAGATTATGGTGGTTAATTGGTTATTTTGCTGCCTGTCTCTTCTGGATTTGCACTTGAATTTTTCTTGATACACGGTAGTTGTGTTAGTACTTAATTGATGGCGCTTGTATTGTATATTGCAATTGTGTTAATTCTTTTGCTACAAATTCTTTGCTTATTTCTTAGGTGGTTGCTGTATACTATTCTGCAACATTTGCTCGGTAGTGGAGTCTCTTTGTTGCTGCTATTGGTTCGACTGTGGTGGTCTGTTCGGTTTAGTAAGATGGTTTCTTTTCTTGCTGGTGTTCTGCATATTTTGATGCTTTAGCCTATTAGGTTTGGTTGATCTGATTGTGTCTATTTCTTCTATTTCATTGTTGGGTTGGCATCTAAGTTTATGGGTTTAGTAGGTTTTTTTTTTGCCCCTTTGAAAGGTGAAAATAAAAATATTAAAACAAAAATTATAGTATGGCTTTAGATGTTTGCAACATCGAAGTGTTAGGTAGAGTTCTAGTTTGGTTATGTTTGTGTTAACTCGTATGTCATTGCTGTGAGCTATTCACGTGTAATGCTGTATTTGGCTTTTCTGTCATTTTGATGGCTAGTTTTAAGCTTATTGTCTGTACGGGGGCATACCCCTAATATTTTGTAATTTTTATTTTAATATATTTATTTTCACCATTCGAAAAAACCAGAAAAAAAAAATATGAGGGCAACTAGGAAAGAGTGCATTAGGTCAGCATTCTCTTATACTCTGCTTTATTTGCGTGAGTTATATGTCTCCATTATTGTTCTTGCATTTGTTTATTCGTAGTAGTGAGTTAATATCATTTGTTGGTTTAACAATGTATCTTCTAATGGTTGTTGTAATTCGAATGCTGGTTTTTTGCATTACTTCTTTCCTATTTTCCCTTGCTTCTAGTTTGGAACTCGGGTTGACTGTTTGGTAGAAACTCTTGCTGCTATTTGCTTTGTTGCGTGTTGTTCATATCATTTGCTGCTGGTTGAATTGGAGCATTACAACTGTTGATATTTCTTGGTTGACTGATGCTTTTTTGAGTGGACGATGCTGTGCAGTTTGGTGTGGTAAGGTGATTGCTATTGAGGATTGGAACTGTTGAGTTTACTTTGTGCTTGAACCTGTGCTTGCTGCTGGTTGCTACTTGCTTGCTTTCTTGATGTTCGTTTCTTATTTATTTTAGGATGAAGGCGGCAGAAGCCATCCCTATTAATGTTAAGAGGCCCAAAAATGCCTCAACTTGGAAATAAAGCATGTAAAAAATTATGTCAATAATAATATTAAATGGTATTTTTAACCCCAATATTTTTATACTTAAAGGTTATTTTTAATTGCAATATTTTAGAATGCAGTCACCTTTTTTATACATTTTCACATGTTAAATTTGATTAACTTGATTATTGGCTTTTTAACTGGTGATTTATTGTTCACCATGAGATTTAACCGATTAAAAGGTTATGCAAACTTCTGAACCAGCATAGAGAGACATTTAAATCACTCCAACTTTTTCACTGAAAGCTTCTTCAAATTTTTCGAATACAATTTGTGATATGTTTTTGTTACAATTGAATCTTATTTAATAAATTTTTAACTAAATTGGTCTTTACTATCTCATATGCACATGCACATGTAAATGAATAAGAAATAGTTGACAACTTCTGCACTCTTGTTTTCATGTTGTTCTAGTTGCTTTAGTTTTGATTTAGTTTTCCTTATTTGTTTTACGGATTTTGCTACATTTACATTTTATATATATATATTTCCTTTTTTCCCCTCTATATCCTATGAGGGTCCTTGTCGGTGCCATTGTTTAGGGAAATAATTTTGAAATGTTTGTTGCTAGGGTAATTTTTGCACTAATTTGATGACCTTTCTTCTCGATATAAAACAAAAAACTATGGTTGATTAGACTTGAAAAAATGGCTGAACGCGAAGGTATTGTTTGTATATGTTGTTCCCTTTTTAATTCTTACCATTATTTTTTCATGTTTCTTTACATCTTGGGCTATAGGATTTAATTTAATTTTATTTTTAGTTAAATATGAATTGCAGAAAAACTTGGAGCAAAGAGGAAGAAACAACCCAAGAAAGATACTGTTTCTAAGATAAAATCATTAGTTGATGAGGTAAAGTTTGGTTGCACCATCCTTAGTATGCAATTAATATTTTTACAGATATTTGAACTTTGGAATAGTGTGAAAAACATTATATGAGTCACGTTGGCCTGGTCTTGCTACGTAGAACTATGTAGTAAACTATTTTATAAAACGAGGTGTAGAAAAATATAAACTGATAAATGATTGGCTTTAGGTGTACTGGGAAGCACATTTATAGAAGTTTGTCAGTTTGATTTGATTGAAATATTAGAAAATGTTATTATTTTTCACTAGATTAGCTTATTAATCAACACTTCTATTATTTTGATTTGAGAAACAGTTGTCTCGATAAAGCAGGACGGATGGTTTTGCTTCCATCTTTTGAAGATTGTATTGGTTACGTTAGAATTTCAGGTAACACAGTGATTGCTATAGTATAATATTTGTTCCCAAAAAGTTGGTTTGTCTTTCTGATGCATGTTCAGTGGTCTTAGTCAACTATTTTAATTTGCCATGCTCAAGCACACGAGCGCGCACACACATCTTTGTGTGTAAAGTATGTACTTCTGAAAATATATGAGCAGGAAATTATTTTTGATCTATGAGAAACTGCTACAGGAGCTTTGCCTCACCACCCTTTTTCTTCCCTTCTTTCTAAGGATACTTGAGTAACTTTTCACAAAAGAAAGCTTGATTTTTTTCTAATTTGGAAAACATAGTTTAGATAAATAGTTAATTTCAAATATTCTTTTATCTGTGTAGATGCCACTACACCGAAACCAATTGGTTATGAGGGGCATGTGAGTTTACTGGATTTGACTACTCAAAGTTATCCAATCACTACCATGAGTTTGGTTTATATGGCAGTTAATAGCATATCATTCTGGTTTTGCCATCCTATTGAAATCATTGTAATTTATAACTAGTCCTGTTAAGTAAGTTGAGTGGCATGTTGTATATTGTCATTTACCTTCGATATCCTCCAACTTTTGTTGACCTAGAAACGTATTTAAATATCATTCTTTTTGAATTGACACATTAATGTTTGTCGAAGGTGAAATGGTTAAAATGATGGTTTTTAGTCAATAGCTTTTCATTTTTTTTTTCACCATTAGTTGTGATATGTTGTAATTTCTTGGTATACTTGTCATATTTCATCGCTTCATGAGTTACCTGAAAAGTTAGATTCTTGCAACATGTTTGAGTGTTGTGCAAATTTCTGGGACTTCGAAATGTTTTTTGTGGTGCAGAGACTTGTGTAAGTTGCATATCCTATGGATGAGGAAAAATCGAATTAGATTATATTGTGTTAGTTGGTTTCTTGTGTATATATCTATTTGAAATCAATTCGACTAGGATTTTATGTTACCACTTTTCAATAATTACAAAGTAGAAAATGTTAACTCTAGGTCTGATGTATATGAAGCAATTTAACTTAGTATGTTAATTCACTCATTTTACTTTGTAGAAGAACCTTTTCCAATCCATCTTTTGAAACTTAATCTTTTAGCATCAATGTGAAGTGCTTTCTTGTCAAAGATCAGAAAGTATCTCAATAGTCAATTAGTCAAAGATCTTGAGGACAAACATTTATAGGTACATTAAAATTCAAGTTTCATGCTTTTCTTTTCTTTTTTTTTTTTCCCTTGCAAGAAGTAAGCTTCTATTATATTTTAATTCAATAAATTTATAATTATATCACCAATTTAAAATGGCAAAAAGTGTGAGAAAGGTCAATTTAATAGTAAGAGAATGTCAATTTAATAGTAAGAGAATTGTTATTCAAGAATGACACATAGCATATAATAGATGGGAAGGTGGCTATGTATCTTGTGCTTGTTCCTTGTTTAGCACAGAGTTTGTATTTACATTCTGGTTTATTATGGAATATTAATATTTGAAGGTGTAATATCGACGTTCAGACACGTGGAGGCAGTCAATTTAAATGCAAGAGACTTATTTTTCTAGAATGATATGTAGAGTATATTACATAGGAAGATGCCTCTTTATTTTATACTTGTTCCTTGTTTACCGCTTAACTTGTTTTTATCTTTTGGTTTATTATGGAATATTAATCATTGAAGGTGCAATATTTGTGTTCGATCATGTTCATTGTAATATTGCTTTTATGCTCTCATTAGAAACAATATATTCAATTGTGAGTGGTTATCATAGAATAGTTTTTGTGTTTTGCCTTTTTGAGTTATGATTTAAATTGGGCATTTCTCTAATTTATCCTACAAAAAGGACATTTCTCTAGTATTTATAATAAATTGACGTAAATTAACAGTGTTGAATGCTTGAATCCTCATGGTGGCCCCTTTGATTTGCCTATGATGAATTGCAAGATCAGGAAAATGAAGTGAAAAGATGAAATAAGAAGGAAAGAGAGATTTGGATAGATAAACCACTTCGAGGGGGGTCTCCTCCTTACAAGGTAACAGCTCGTTACAATATATTTTTCATAAAAAAGGAAACCCCATGCAACCTGCTACTTACTTTTTATACTCAGTGTATTTACAATGTAATAGGCCTATGTATTAGGCTTCTAGTAGCTATTACTAGTGAACTGTAAATTTAAATAGGAGACAACTGAAATACTGAGATAGGCTGGATGATGACATTACAATTGAGAATGGGCTTAGCCCAAGACAGAGCCCAAGCACTCTCCATATTATCAGCAGTTGAATCTAAGCCCAGCCTTGATTATTGGAATGAAATGACCTTCTTACCCCCTTTTAGAATTCAATACACCCAGCTGTGTATTTGTCCTTTTGCCTTCCCCAACAACCCCAACTAACTCGACTCTTTTATCTTCAATTCCTTAAATCACCTGAATTGATTTTGGTCATGGCTTCTTCATGAGCTAGACAATTTGGATTGAGTGGGCTTGTGGCATTGTCTAGGTTGTCCACTTGTTGATCTCCTTGAATGATCTGACGGTGAGGATTGTCTCGGTGAGCCCTTTTGTCTAATAGAGGACTTTTCACTTTGTGAACTAGTTTCTCCTCTTTGTTCTCATCTCTCTCTTTCCTCTGTAACTTTTATTTTCCTTCATGGTTATTTGTCTCTGTGTTTTCATTTATTTCCCCCCATTTTGTGGTTATTTCCAAAGGTATTGTAACAACTCCCCTTCTCTTCAAAGTCATCCTTGACCTCAACGTTTGGATACCTGTTTTTGATCCGATCTAACGACTCCCAAGTGGCATCTTCTGGAGCTTGCCCTTTCCACTTTACGAGCACCTCTTTGAACAACCTCCTTCCATGGTGATGGTCTCGGATTTGTAGTATTTTCTCTGGCTCGGGAACTACACGGCTCTCATGATCCACTGTTGGTAAGGTAGTGGTGGGTAAGGTTTTTTCTTTTACCTTTGCCTTAATCTGTATTACATGAAATATAGGATGAATTTGGCTCTGTGATGGCAGGTCTAGCTCATATGTGATTGGATTTATCAATCTTGAGTATTTTATAAGGACCGTAATAGCGACGGGCTATTTTTAAATCTCTTCTCGTCTTCACTGATATTTTTCTGTAAGGTTATAATTTAAGATAAACAAAGTCTTCTTTAAATACACGTTCTCTGTTTTGTTTGGTCTGTTTGCTGTTCATCCAATTTCTGGACATATGAAAATGCTCTTGAGAAATTTTTGGAACACTTGAATGACTCAATAGAATTTCTTCCATTGAAGCCACTTAGCCAAACCAGGAATATAGTTTTTTAAAGTTGGGGGAGGGAAACCATACAAAGCTTCATAGGGGGTTAGCTTCAAGGAAGAATGATAATTGGAATTGTAATACCATTCGGCTAAGAATAACCCGTTAGACCATATTTTAGTGGTTTCAGCTAAAAAACAACAGATGCATCTATGGATGATAACTGGTACTAAAGTGTAATTGAGTTCCCAATAGTTTGAAGAATTTTTTCTAAGAACTAGTGAAAGATGAATCTCTGTTTGACACAATAGTTGGTGGTAGCCCATGGAGTTTAAAAATTTTTGACATAAAAATCTGGGCTAGTTAGGTAGTAGTATAAGGATGGGAGAGAGGGAGGAAATGAGTAAATTTATACAATCTGTCTATAATTCGCCAAATAAGAGTGGCCCTTCTAGAATTTGGCTGTTTGTCAATAAAATCCATTGAGATGTCTGACCAATTCCTGGTTGGTATGCAAAGTGGTTGGAGTAGCCCTGGATTAGCTACTGTTTCATACTTATTCCTCTGACAAATATCACATTTCCTCACTTTCTTTTTAATATTTGGTTTGATGCCTAGCCAGTAGAACTCCTTGAGAGCCTTTTGGAGAGTTTTTTGATAACCAGCTTGTCTAGCCACGAGTTCATCATGTACATACTGTGGCACTTTCTCTTTGATTGAAGTTACATTTGTAATATATATTTTCTCTTTGTAAAAATAATAAATCGCGCTTTAGAAAATTTATACATATTATTAATATATGTTGTATATTCATGTACTTAGTGTCTCCAATATTTATGCATTTAGGGGATATGTACCTAGTTGAGGTTCTTTCTACAGTATTTATTATATGTGTATATTGTATGTGTGTAAATATTAGGAAGTGACAACCCATTTGGGTGGGTCAAACATTTCAGTAAATCCTCTCCACAACTATTAGTCCTCTTTGCATGGTATATATGTCATGACATTGAGAATTTTTCTTTTTTCTTTTGTTTTGTTTTGTTGTGGACCATATATTTAAGAGAATCGAAAATGAAGCTGACAATTTCTTATGCTTGTGTTATGCTTCATGTTGATGTTACAAGGAACAATACAAATGACCAGTACCAAATTAGGTGAAAATATTTTGCTACTTCTTCACATTTTATATATTTTGCTACTTGTTCTTGGTTTCTATTACTTTCTTACTAATCGTGTGATTGGAATATGATTGGAATATTAGCTGAAGTATTCCATTTATTTTCTTCACTTGTTTAACCTGTTCACTCACGTACTGTCATTTTTCTTAGATGGTTAGATGATTTATACATAAACAATAGAATGATGAATGGGGAGTCATTCTATTGTTTAAAAAATAACATGGAAGGAGTTATTGTTAGTGTGTTCTCATCTTGGAATCAAGGTGTTATGTTTTCTGCCAGTTTCTTTTGTTCATTTTCATTTTAAATCTTTTCTAATTGTTTTCTTTTCTTTTTATTTTTCCTATTTCTCTGTTCTCGACTTTAGAATTGTTGACCAGTTTGATTGTTCAAGCAAATTGCTTGCAAGTGATGGTTTTCTCAGTTTTGGAGGCATATTTGAAATTTGCACGAGTAATTCATTTTACGTATCGTATATTGCAAAATCTTCTTATGGGTATTTTTTTTTTACTTTTGAAGCTTGTGTCAAAATCTTTGTATTTGGGTTAATTCTTTTTCACTTTCTTTGTCTTCCTGGTTACATTTGGTCATTGTTATGGATAACTTAAAAACAAATAGTGAAATGAATTTATGTAAAGTTGTTTTAATAATTCAACTTGAGTCCTCCTTCTGCAGGCCATTTAAGAACTGGGATGTTAGTGAATTTGGATATGATCGCTCTAGAAATCGAAGAAAACACAAAAAGTTTGAAATAATATGGTGTATTCAATCAAAACGCATACGTTCAACGAAGTCAAATTATTAGACAAGCGATTAAATATAGAAAAAAACCAGTATACAGTTAATGTTTTTGCAGAAACTTTGAGATAGCGTAGAAAACATTATATGAGTCACGTTGGCCTAGCCTGGCAATGCAGTAAATTATATTTTATAACGAGGTGTAGAAGAATATAAACTAATAAATGATTGGCATTAGATGTACTGGGAAACACATTTACAGAATTATGCCAGTTTGATTTGATTGAAATATTAGAAAATGCTATTACTTTTCACTATATTAGCTCATTACTCAGCACTTCTATTATATTGACTTGAGAAACAGTTGCCTCGACAAAGCAGCAAAGATGGCTTTGCTCCCATCTTTTCATGGTTGTATTGGTGAAGTGAGAATTCCAGGTAATGTAATGATTGCTATAGTGTAATATTTGTTCTCAAATATTTGGTTTGTCTTTCGGATGCATGTTCGTTGGTCTTGGTCAACTGTTTTAATTTGCCATCCTCAGGCATGCACGCACACATATGTGCATACAAGCACATATTTGTATATATTCTTTTTTATGTACTTCTGAAATATATGAGTGGGAAATTATTTTTAGCCAAAGTGAAACTTCTAGAGGAGCTTTGTCTCACCACTTTCTTTCCTCTTTTTAAGGATACGTGAGTAACTTTTTACAGAAGAAAGCCTAATTTTTTTCTTATGTGGAAAACATAGTTTACATAAGTAGTTATTTTAATTTTTTTTTTTATCCGTGTATGTGTTATACCAAAACCAATTGGTTATGGGGACGTGTGAGTTTACTAGATGCGACTAGCCAAAGTTGTCTAATCACTACTAAGAGTTCGGTTTTGTATGGCAGGTAATAGCATGTCATTCAAGTTTTGTAAATTTGAGTGTCAACTTATTGAAATCTATGTAATTTATAGCTAGTCTTGTTAACTTGGTTGAATGGCATGCTATATATTGCCATTTACCTTTGATATCCTCCAACTTTTGTTGACCAAGAAACGTATTTAAATCTCATTCTTTCTGGATTGATAGTAAATGCAAAATGCTGGATGGTGGTTGGTAAGAATCCCATTGATTTATGTTATTAAATAGATGCTTTTGATTTGTTTATTTCCTAGACAAAACTGGCATATGCTTGCTCTTAGTGAAGGTGGTGTTTTCACAATCCTCCTGGATACTACAATATGCTCTATGCTCATTCAATTCTTGCATTGTCCCTCTTTCTCTCTCTCATTTGTTTTTTTTATAATCTTATCTATTCTTGTTTTTCTTTATCACGGCTCACTTAGTCAAAGCTTTGCAGAAGATAAAATTACAATGAGACTTTGGACCTGCAAATTGCTAGTCTATGTTATAAGAGAGCAAACAGTCATGTTTGGGAACAATATCATTTTAAAATCATTTTTGATGCATATGTTCTCTATTTTAAGTTGTTTGTTCTTTTTGTTTTTTTTTTTTTGTATCCTTGTGCTTGTTTTTGCTTGTTTGGATGCTTGCAGGATTAATAAAAAAGTTGCATCCCGCTTTCTACTGTTGTTCAGGACATTGCTCTTTCTTCCTGTTCTTTCGTCTTCTTCTTAATTTAATTGTTCTCCATTACTGGTTTTATGGAGTTGCTTGTAACTCCTTCACTGGTGGGCATTATGTATTGGTGGCGTGGTAGCTACACCATTATTTTCGAGTTAAGAGAATTTTCACATTCAGTATTTTTATTTCTTGTCATAAGTGTTGCTTTGCACTGTAGAACTATTTTTGTAACTACTTAAATGTTACACACTAATAATTTTATGCTTTTTTTTGTAGGTTTTGAATGAGGCTAAATGGTTTTGGGTGTATTCCAAGTATAAATGGCTCAATATGGCCATGTATTTTGAAATTTATCTTCCATAGAATGCAAATTCTAAATATTATATCATTTCTCAATTATGGTTCACTCTTTAGTTCTTTCAACTTGCCTGGTGTTGGATAGGAAGTTGGAGATGTGGTTGATAATGGGAATGCCATCATGTTTCTCACACCTGGTTTGAAATATTTTCTATTAGACAAACATGTGATTGTAGTGTTCTCTTTGTTAACTTTTGTGCCTACAGCTCTCTCTCTCCCCATTGTGTCAATTTAGGTTGTTGACTCCTATAGGGGGAGGGGGTTCTTTGCTTGGTTTCGTTACGATTTACGTATTTATGGAGATCTTATGGCCAACTTGGTTCTGATTATTCCTTCTCTTCATGACTTGCATATGTTTCTTTTGTTGTCGCTTTGCTTTGACCATTGAGGCTTAAAGGGTGGGAATTAAGGTCTTATCTGAAGGTGATTTTTAGTAAGAACTTTTAAGATTGTTTGATATACATTAATGGGTTCATTTTCGAACAAGTCGTGTGAAACATAGACTCATAGGCCAATCCAAGAGTTATACTCACCTTATGAAGTCGTGTGTGAAACACTAACTCAAAGACCAATTCAAGGGTTATATTCGACTTCTGAAGTCGTGAGTTAGACTTAAAAAGGCCAATCGAGGAGTTATACTTAACATGTCATCAGAGCTACGGACGGCTTCAGGAATTTGTATTCATTGTTATTGGTGTTTATTCCTTGTTTATTGTTGTGCACTTTCTATATGTTCATGCACCTTGTTTGGTTCAATTTGCTTTTCTTTTTTTTTCCCCCCAAAGACTGTGTGCTAATCAGGGATATATGAGGGGAGTGTTGTGCATTGTTGGGTGCATTTCCTAGTAGATTAACCTTTTAGGACAATTGATTCAGATTTGTCTCTAACTTGTGCTTCTAGCTGTGGTAAACAATTAAACATATCAGGCCCAAAATGTCTATTTCATTGTAGTCCCTATTATAATTATCAAGGAAGATGTTTCATTCATGTGAATATTACACTAGGATTGACTTCTCTTTCCCATTGTATTCACTTATATAATGTACATGGACTTGCCACAAAAAGGTGAGGAGAGGGACGAAAGGTATGATATTTTTTCTTGGAGTGCAAGCAATTTTTTCCTTGGGCATATTTATTTATTTATTCTTTTACTTATTTCTCCTTCTAAACACTTCCTTCAGACACCGGCAAACCATGTAATTATAGATTTGAGAGCTAAACTATTTTTTAATAATGGGTTATTATTGGACGGGTTGAGATGGATTATATCAAATTCGCAACCCGGATTTAAAATTTTAATTTTTTTTTTTTGCGAATTTTAAGCATTTTTTTTTGGCATTTTTCAAGATATTTATAATTTAGTTTAGATCTTTACAAATTTATAACAACTGATGGATTGAAAATCAGAGGTGTATAAAATTTTCTTGAGAAATTATGATTCCTCAAACAAAATACATTTATGCAATGTCTAATATAATTTGAAATTAATAAACTAAATTATATCAAGTTATTTCAACACTCTCCTTTATGTCTAACCCCAATTTGCACGTGAAGTAGAGATAAACAAACTAAATCAAATAAAGTGTATCAACACAAGTAAACAAAGTGTACAACAATAAATAGGGAATAACAAAATTCAAATCTAGAATCTCTTGGAACTAGAGCTCTGATAGATAGCATGTTAAGTCACTAATTGTCCTAAAAGTTTAAGCTATTAAGAAATGGGTCCAACAATGTATATCAAGCTATTTCAACAACCTTTTATATTAACTCCGATAAAATAAACTTATTTTCTAATACTTCCCCTCAAACATGTTTGTTCTGTGCTATATCTGTCACTTGTGGTGAATACTATAGTAGAATACGTGGATGGTATACCAACCATCTTAGATAGTTAACGTAAGGAATGGAATCCAACAAAACATGTCTAATTCTTGACACAAAGTTGACTTGTTTTAACCTCCATTGCTTGATCTTGGCGGTGCATTTATGCTATCTTTGTCTACAAGTACAATTCAATCCTTTTTGTCCTAGGTATTCAGAGTTTCTAGTAAGGGTCTAGTGCCCTACCAAATCTTCTATGTTGCGTGAGCTCTTTGTTAATGGTAGGTAAGAAATTTTCTTTCTTCATGATGATATGTGCACTCTTGTAAATGGGTATTGTGCTTGGGATGTTGATTGTCTAGATTGTTGAATTTTATTGGCTATTCTTGAATAATTTATTAGATGTTAAGAAATAGATTGATTATCATATTAGTCGATGATTTTACTCTTTGCAAGATAATGATTGATATTGGATTTCTAATTGGCAATGAATGGTGAAGAATCAAGAGGTTTTAATTAGATTAATTAGATTCCCTGCAAGTCAGCTTGTGTAGAATATATTATAGGATCTAGTGTATTACAGTTGGCTTGCAGGGACGTTTATATTGGAGTTCTAGTGGGTGCGCTAATTGTCTAGAAATGAAGTATTTTTTTGACCTTGGTTATTAATCCACTGCCCATAACTCTTTTCTATGGTTTTCTTTTGACACACTAGTTTTTTTTTTTGGTAGGGTGTAGTTCTTGTTGAGCCTCATTTCTGTACAGTAAGCTGTGTGGTGTAATAAAAAGTTCTTCCAGGCAACGAGTAGGGTAGGTCAGTTGAGGAACTGCAATAGAAGCATATCATAAATTGATTCTGTGGGCACCTAAATTGGGACTGTGATCTCCCTACAATATTCCCTGTCATTGGAAATATCACTTAACACTTTTTCACTATCTTTTATGTCTCCCCATATCCTATTTTGTTTTGGTAGCAACATGCTATCAGGGGTACTATATGTTTAGAAGCATGAGAGAACTTTTTTTTTTATGGATGAGGATTATATGTTTTCCCCTATTTGATGTTGCTTTGTAGATTATGCTACTAGTCGAAAAAAGAAACATGATTCAGGAGCAATCGTGGACCCCCTTGTCTATTTAAAGGTTCATTTTCTTTATTGTAGTACTCTTCTTGTTTTGTTTTTTGTTTTTTCCCTTCAATTTGGAGTTTGCAGTTAGTTTATTTGCATTAATTGTTTTTTTCACTAGCATGGAATGAGAGTGGAATGGTAGGAGATCTCCTTGTGAACTATTTTGGTTCATTTGTTGTTATCTTAATTTGGTGCTTTTCATCCTACTGCGTTTGTGGCATATTTGTGTTTTGTGTTTGCTTTTTACTATTAGTTGTTAGTGTCATCAACCACCCCTTTTAGTTTGCTCTAATGCTGTTGTTTCACTCTCGTCTCTTGCATGCCATGGTTTTGTTTCATTTCCAATTCCTACTGTCTTTTGTGTTGGTAATCCTTATTTCTTGTGTTGAATTTGGTGGTGTAATGGCAAGAATGGCTACAATAATTAGAGAAGTTTTGTTCTTTTAAGGATATCTTGCAACAAAATTTCTTCTATTGTGTAAATTATAACTCATAATCTCTTGTGTGCTTATACGGACACTGCCATTTATGTTGTCAATCTTTCATGGTTCATTTCTTGGTTCTCTTGGTCTTTCATTGAATTGCATGCTTGTTGGAGGGTTGATAGTACTTGCAAAATGCTAGAGGGTGGTTGGTAAGAATCCTAGTGGTTTATGTTATTAAATAGATGCTTTTGATTTGTTTCTTGTTGATAAGAATCCCATTGATTTATGTTATTAAATAGATGCTTCTGATTTGTTTATTTCCTAGACAAAACTGGCATATGCTTGCTCTTAGTGAAGGTGGTGTTTTCACAATCCTCCTGGATACTACAATATGCTCTATGCTCATTCAATTCTTGCATCGTCCCTCTTTCTCTCTCTCATTTTTTTTTTATAATCTTATCTATTCTTGTTTTTCTTTATCACGGCTCACTTAGTCAAAGCTTTGCAGAAGATAAAATTACAATGAGACTTTGGACCTGCAAATTGCTAATCTATGTTATAAGAGAGCAAACAGTCATGTTTGGGAACAATATCATTTTAAAATCATTTTTGATGCATATGTTCTCTATTTTAAGTTGTTTGTTCTTTTTGTTTTTTTTTTTTTAATCCTTGTGCTTGTTTTTGCTTGTTTGGATGCTTGCAGGATTAATAAAAAAGTTGCATCCCGCTTTCTACTGTTGTTCAGGACATTGCTCTTTCTTCCTGTTCTTTCGTCTTCCTCTTAATTTAATTGTTCTCCATTACTGGTTTTATGGAGTTGCTTGTAACTCCTTCACTGGTGGGCATTATGTATTGGTGGCATGGCAACTACACCATTATTTCTCATCTTAAGCATTGCTTTGCACTGTAGAACTACTTTTGTAACTACTTAAATGTTACACACTAATAACTTTATGCATTTTTGTAGGTTTTGAATTAGGCTGAATGGTTTTGGGTGTATTCCAAGTATAAATGGCTCAATATGGCCATGTATTTTGAAATTTATCTTCCATAGAATGCAAATTCTGAGTAATATATCATTTCTCAATTATGGTTTACTCTGTAGTTCTTTTTAACTTGCCTTGTGTCAGATAGGAAGTTGGATATGTGGTTAATGATGGGAATGCCATCATGTCTCTCACACCTGGTTTGAAATTATATTGTTCTCTTTGTCAACTTTGGTGCCTGTGGTACTCTCTCTCCCTATTGTTTCAATTTAGGTTGTTGACTCCAATGGGGGGAGGGGATTCTCTGCTAGGTTTCATTACGATTTACTTGTTTATGGAGATCTTATGGCCAGCTTAATTCTGAGTATTCTTTCTCTTCATGACTTGCATATGTTTCTTTGGTTGTCGCTTTGCTTTGACCATTGAGGTTTAAAGGTTGGAATTAAGATCTTATCTATAAGGTGATTTTTACTGAAAACTCTTAAAATTGTTTGATATACATTAATAGGTTCATTTTCAAACAAGTCATGTGTGAAACATAAGACTCGGAGGCCAATCCAAGAGATATACTCCCCTTAATGAAGTCATCTATGAAACACTGACTCAAAGACCAATCTGGGAGTTATATTTCACTTCTGAAGCCCTGTGTGAGACTTAAAGACCAATCGAGGAGTTATACTTAACATGTCATTAGAGCTACGGACAGCTTCAAGAATTTTTATTCCTTGTTATTGGTGTGTATTCCTTGTTCATTGTTATGCACTTTATATATGTTCATGCACCTTGTTTGGTTCAATTTGCTTCCCCCCCCCCCCCCCAAGTCAATGCGCTAATTAGGGTTATATGAGGGGAGTGCTGTGCACTGTTAGGTACATTTCCTGATGATTAACCTTTTGGGACAATTATTTCCGATCTATTTCTGCCTTGTGCTTCCAACTGTGGTAAACAATTGAGGATATTAGGCCCAGAATGCTTATTTCACTGTAGTCCCTATTAAAATTATCAAGGAAGATGTTTCATTCATGTTAATACTACACTACAATCGACATCTCTTTCTCCTTATATTCACTTATATAATATACATGGACTTGCCACAAAAAAGGTGAGGAGAGAGCAGAAAGGGGAATTATGATTCTTTTTCTTGGAATGTAGGCAATTTTTTCCTTGGGCATATTTATTTATTTATTTATTTATTTATTTTACTTATTTCTCCTTCTAAACACATTGTTTTGACAATAGCAATTGTAGATTTGAGAGTTCAACCATTTTTTAATAATAGGTTATTATTGCATGGGTTGAAATGGGGTATATCAAATCTGCGAACCCAGATTTAAAATCTTATTTTTTTGGTGAATTTTAAGCATTTTGGCATTTTTTGGCATTTTTCAAGATATTTATAATTTAGTTTAGATGTCTATAAATTTATAACAACTGACGGATTGAAAATCGGAGGTGTATAAAATTTTCTAGAGAAATTATGACTCCTCAAAACAAAATATATTTATAATGTCTAATATAATTTGAAATTAATAAACTTAAAATTCATCTTTATATGCTAAATAAAATTATATAAAAATTATTTTATTATTATTATTTTTTATGGTACAAAAATTATCTGCGTGGAATGACCGATCCTAGAATGTGTTCGGGTTTTAACTTTCAAGGGCAGGAGGGTGGTGATAGTTTTATTTGGTGAGAACGGAGGTCATCTGCACATGGATGGCTTTGTTAAAAGTTCTAGACTTGTTCTATTAGTTAGTAGGTGAACCTAAGTTACTCTAAACTAACTTTGGATTTATAAGATGCTTGAGTATGGTTGAGTTGAGAATGATGTAGTGAAAGAATTGTGATATTAAATTAAAATGCAAATATTGAAAATAAAATAACTAAAATAATCTTGACTTTGAACTAAATCCGGTAAGGGGTAGTGGTTTACTCAAATGCATTTGTAACTCAACCTAACAACCTAGCATTGCTAGGTCGGAAGGTTGGAAGATATTTCATTAATCTTATTTTATGGAGCTCAAGATAAGCGGATGCCTTTGAAATTAGTTTTGGACTCACCGAGACATTGAATCGGACACCTAGTGTGCACGAGCATTAGCTTGTAACTAGGCGTCGATTGTAACACGGGTGAATCGATTTTTTAAGAAAATCTCATGTTATGGTTTTAAAAAAATAAGTTCTAAATCAACAGGCCATTGAATCAAACACATGGTATGCACGAGTGGCCAATCTTAACCAAGCTACAATTATAATACGGGTGATTTGATTTCGTAGGAAAACCTAATTTGAGTTTTGGAAAATATATTTCTAACTTACCGGGACATTAAACTAATCACTTAGTGTGCACATGTTAAAACTTGTAACCAAGTTATGGTTATAACACAGGTGAGTTGATTTTGAAAGAACCCTAACTTACTATGAGATTCTAATTAGAAATCAAAAGATATTTCATTTAAAAATATTCTTTTACGTTTGAGTTTACCGAACTACTATACCACCTTCAATGGCTTGAAGCCAAGAACAAATCCTAGCCTAACATGCTTGAACTTCGAAGAGAAAAATATATACTTGCAAACCATCCATTAATGTAAAACAAAAAGTGAAAACAAAAGATGTTAAAAACTAAAGAAACGAAAAGAAATATGAGAAATCTGAACTTAAAGTATCGAATTAAAATAATTGAATACGAAGTCACTTACATGCGTAAACCATAGAAAACTTCAACTTAACCTAATGCGTGAATCCAAATCTTCAAATCAAACGTAATGAAAACTAAAAGAAAACTATCAGAAAAATAACCCTAGAACTCCTCTAAATAGCTGTATATGTTTCCTATATATAGTGCAGATGAAAAACCCTAAAAACGTAATTTATTCGTGCAAATCAATCTTCTGTGGTTCGGATCACCTGTGGGGGTGTCCAGACCATGGTGCCCATCTTCACTTCGTGTTTTGCTTTTGACAGCTTTCTGTATTCAACTTCCAACGTGATTTTGACCTTGAATACGATGGATTCAGACTTTGGCTAAAACACAAAAGTTGGAGCCCTTTGAATCTTTTTTCCAACCTAAAAAGAATCAGGTCAATCGGAGTTATGAGCAAAAAGTTATGGTTAAAAAACTGATAAGGTGTCAAGTTAGAACTTCAACTACACATCACTTCAACCATCTTGAACTTCGGACTATTTCCTTCTCCTCGGCAGCCATGGTAACTGATTCTATTCCTTGGGATGGCTCTTGGGACATTGAGGAAGTCTTGAAAGTAATTGGACATGCCAGCTTTTTTGTCTTCAAGTTATTTTTTCCATGTGTGCCCAATGTTCAGCGAAATGCCCCAAAAGGCACCAAAGCCTATTCTTGCATTTCCTTACTTGAGCTTGCTTTGGCTCCTCCTCACATGCACTCTTAGTGTTATTTAGGGCTAAAAGACCAAATTATATCACTTGAAATACACAAACAACTAGAATGCATGGAAATGAGATAATTAAACTAACACCTTGCCAATAACAAACAAAATTACATAATTAGCATGTTCAATAGATATAGAATTGTGCAATAATGCATACTAATTACACCCCCCAGCCTAAACATTGCTAGTCCCTTGCAATGCATACAATTAAACCATGGGGTACCCAAAAAAAAAAAAGTGCAAGGATAGCCACAATATGTAAGCTCTTATTAAAATCAAACAAAACAAAATAAAAACTAATTAAGGTAATGTTCGTTTTCGTAGGAAACACACGGCCACACTTAGCGGGTAAGGCAAGCCCTTTAAACCCGTAGGTTCCCCCTAGTGGACGAGTAAGGTCTCAGTGATGCTACCCACAAACATCTATGGGATGGTCTGAAGATGTCAAAAAGTGATTAAAGATAAAAAATGAATCAAGCTTAAGCCCAACAAGTCACGTAACCCAAATATCATGTGTAATTTTCAAGTGCTAAGCATAAATGCATGTATTATTAAAGTAGGAAGAGCATGTGTACAAAATTGTTTCGTTCATTTAACAAGATTGCAACAGCATAAACGAAATTAAGTTTTGACTTCAATTACTCACAGGGTACCACTCATAGAAAAGAATTCGGTCATCAATGATTCACACACATCTATTAGCATATGATGCTATCCTAGTTGCACATAACCCCACAAATAAGAGTGAATTGAATTAATTTTCAAAGTAGATAGCTCATAACAATATTCCAATGCATGTGCAAAAGATCACATCACAACTTACACAAGACTGCTAGATGCACAGCACAAGAGTTGCTCGCATAGAATCTACTAAGTCTTTATTTCAGTTATAACTTGGCTAGGGGTAAGGGCTTAACAATGGGAGATATGGAAATTGTAGCACGTCTTGGGATAAAGATAATCAAGTGCACACAAGTCCCAAACTACCCGATTCCTTTCCAACCCAACAAAGATCCTAACAAGAAGCTTATTTACACTAAATACTACCCTTGGGACAATTGCAAATATTGCAAATAATGTACAAGTCTCAGAATTTCATAAACAAAGGAATGATAAATTTTTTTTCTCTTTTTTTTTTTTTTTTAATTTTGAAATATACATCGGCTGAATTCTCCACCCAATGTTTCCTCTCAATATGTTGCTCTCAAAAGTTTTCATTCCCAACTCTCGTTCACATCATTGATATTGAGGCACTTTCACAACCCAAGACATGTGAGGGTTAGACTTTAAGTGTGTGAATAAGGTTAAGGGATAATATATGACGTGAAAACCAAGGAAAAAATATATAAATCACACATTTTATTAAAAGGTTTCAAGTTGGTTTCTAAGGTAATTTATAACCAAGAAAGGACTAGAAGGCCCAAAATAGCAAAGATGGCCTAGCATCATTTTCAAAGCTTACAACAAATCATAATGTGCCAAGTGAAACTCATGCAAGTGTGTGTGATGCGAGTGTGTATTGAAAACCAAAGTGAAGAATAATAAAAAAAGTTGTGATTATGTGCAGCCCTTCAAAGAAAGAATAATAGGCTCAAAAGCTCACCATTAAGGAGTTTAAGTCTCTACCTAGCCCAAGAATCCTCAATTAATCAATGTTAAACAAAATCCACTCCTAAGCACGTAAGCTCTTCTCCATGATAGTCACAAACATGTACAAGATCATGACACGCTCAACTTGAACTGGTTTTCTATTAAAGCTTGAACAAGACTCACTTATCACTCTCTCACTCAATTCCACAATTAACCAAACCAAAAAAGGCCAACATGTAGGTACAAAGATGCTAAATTCCTGTATTCAAGCTCAAAGGTGCTCAAAAATTTTAAAATTTTGCAATTTTGGCACAAAAGATCATCATGCGAACTCTACTCTCCAACCTAAACTAAACATTATTAAGCAGGTATTATCTTATCCACCCAGTGATATCCGTTAATGATTTTTGCTGGGTTCAAACCCATTTAATTTAGGTTTAATTGGGCGAATTCATGGGTGTGGATGATAATGGCCACCCTAAGTTGTCATTGAACTAACACAAACATGTATCTTATTTGTATTGGGGTATGGAAGCAAGA
Source organism: Vitellaria paradoxa (assembly GCA_019916065.1). NCBI lineage: Eukaryota > Viridiplantae > Streptophyta > Magnoliopsida > Ericales > Sapotaceae > Vitellaria > Vitellaria paradoxa. The sequence goes on from CM034235.1 coordinate 33,355,374, forward strand.
AGCATGACTTGTTTGTTACACTAGTCATCTACCGCCTTTTATTCATATTTACTATTGTAACGATCCGTATCCATATAGTACAATATTGTCTGCTTTGGGCTTGGTAAGTTGCTTCCCAGGAGGTCAACCCCATATAGTACAATATTGTCCGCTTTGGGCTTGGTAAGCTGCTTTCCAGGAGGTCACCCATCCTTGTACTGCCCTCATTGGAGCATGCTTAACTCTAGAATTCTCACTGAATCCAGTGCCTTCACGGCTTTAAAACGCGTTGTTCTTATATGAATATTGAATATTACATATATGCTACTTCCTTCCACGACTCAGGCGATGTGGAATGGGAGGCATTGCTTCTCTGCTTCACCTCCGGCTTCACTCTCCCACAGGTAGAGTCCCTCACGGGCAGGTCCCTCACAGTCCCTCACAATCGCTCCCCCCTTACAGGACATGCGTCCTCGCATGACCTCCTGCTTCACTCTCTCGCAAGCAGAGTCCCTCACAGGCAGGTCCCCCACATGTGGGGCCCCAACACGCGTGATCCCACACTTCTAGCTGGGCTTTGGCTTTGATACTATTTGTAACGATCCGCATCCATATAGTATAATATTATCCGTTTTGGGCTTGGTAAACTGCTTATTATGAGGGACTGTGAGGGAAAGTGAAGTCGGAGGTGAAGCAGAGAAGCAATGCCTTCTATCCTACATCGTCTAGATCGTGGAAAAAAGTAGCATATATGTAATATTTGATATCAATACAGTACAACGCGTTTTAAAGCCGTGAGAGTACTGGGTTTAGTGGGAACTCTAATGTTAAGCGTGCTCCAGTGAGGGCAGTACCAGAATGGGTGACCTCTTGGGAAGCAGCTTACCAAGTCCAAAGCAGACAATATTGTACTATATGAATGCGGGTCATTACAAATGGTGTCAGAGCCAATGCTTAGCCAGAAGTGTGGGATTACGTGTGTGGGGGCCTTGCATGTGGGGGACCTGCCTGTGACGGGCTCTGCCTGCAGGAGAGTGAAATAAGAGGCCACACGGGGACGCGTGCCCTGTAAAGGGGGATTGTGAGAGACTACGAGGGACCTACTTGTGAAGGACTCTGCCTGCGGGAGAGTGAAGCAGGAGGTGAAGTAGAGAAGCAATACATTCCATCCCACATCGTCTGGATTGTGGAATAAAGTGGCATATATATAATATTTGGTATCAATATAGTACAAGGCGTTTTAAAGCCGTGAGGGCACTGGGTTCAGTGGGAACTCCACGGTTAAGCGTGCTCTAATAGGGGCAATCTAAGTTGCGCGGACCCCCCAAAACTGTGGAGTACCCACTCTGGTGTGGGTGGGGTGCGGGTGTGGGTGTGGGTGTGGGTACGGAGTCGGGTACGGCACTTTCAATCCGGATACGACTGTGATGATTAGTTGAAGGAATCATCTATTTTGGACTTCTCCGGCAATGGCATTTTCCGGCCATGGTGTTCTCCATCCAAAGAGCTCTTTGGATGGGTTCAACCTTTTGTCTTCTTTGTGTTGATTACAAAAAGATAATTAAATTTTACAACCTTTATGTATATTACATAGAAGTCACATGTCCCAAGCAAGCTATTAATTACATTAACATTAATTACACTAATAGAGACATTCCCATGCGAGACTTTTGCTCTTCCATTTGTGTACATAGATTTTTTCTCTTCTATTTTGTGTATTATGTATAGAGAGAGAGAGAGAGAGTTAGTAGATGAAAGGACAAATAACAAATAATTAAAAATATTAACTTATAATATTAATTTATAAAATAATTAAAAATTACATGGGGATACGAAAGGACAAATGATAAATAATTAAAAACATGTACTTGTAATATTAATTTATAAAATAATTAAAAATTACACGGCGTATCCCAGTACCCGTATCTGAATTCGGATTCATATCCGCGTATCCTTTATTCTCTAAACTTGCATAATCCGACACCTAAATTCACACCCGCACCCGATTCGAGTCCGGGGTCCGAGCAACATAGGGGGCAGTACCAGGATGGGTGATTTCTTGGGAAGCAGCGTACCAAGCTTAAAGCGGACAATATTATATTATATGGATGCGGGTCGTTACAACTATTATTGTTTATACCCTTTTAGCCATTTATATTGCTTATAGATATGATTTTTGGATTGGGAAAAAAAAATGAAGAAAAGAAAAAGTTTATGTAAAAGTGACACGTGGTGAAATTTGATTGGAAGAAGTTAGAAAAAGTTGATAACTATTTGTAATTTATGGTGAAGTTTTCGAAACGCCACCATAATGTTTAAGAATTTCCAGGAATGTGAAAAGAGTAGATAACCTATTTGAACAAAGTTAACAGTCTCAATTGTTTGCAACTGTTTAACATTCAAGAAAACAATTTTTTGTGATGCAAAAAGTTTGATTTTAGCTTGAGACTACTAATTTGTTGCAGTGTGACGAGCTTGTTTTTGGGTAGATTCTGGATTAATACACGAACTCATAAAGTTAAATAATCAATCTGCCAGTTATTTTTATTAAACATAAATGGGGGAATTTTTATCTTAGAAGTGGATTCTTTGATACTTACAAGAGGCCCATAACTGTAGAGAGGGAAATGATTTTATCATTCTTATATCTGCAGTTAGATGTAGATAAATTGATGTGATGTTCATTTTTAAACCTTCGTGATTGGTTTAGATGGTTAACAAGAGTAAGGAAAAACGATAGAAAGAGAAGAAGAACGAACTAGCACAAATGGGAGAATTTTATCCTAGAAGCAGATATCTTTGACATATTTGATATTCTTATAGGAATAGAGGAGGCACATTTATGAGGAAACTCATGTTGGGTTCAATTGAAAATGATTCTTTCATTTCTCAATCCTCAATTCAAAGAAGAAAAATTGGCATGATATTTAATTTTGAACTCTACTTGATCGGTCTAATGGATTTTGAACTATTAAGGTGATTAACTAGGGTTCAAAGAAAAGATATAAAGAGAGGAAGAAAGAAAAATAAGAGAAAATTATAACGATAGACAAGATAGTTACTTTACCTCGGTTAAGTCACAAATTGTCCTAAAAGCTTAAACTATTAGGAAATTAGCCCAATAATGTATATCAAGTTATTTCAACACCTCCTTCACGTGTAACCCCAATTTGTATGTGAAGCAGAGATAAGCAAATGAAATCAAATAAGATGCACCAATACACATAAACAAAGTACATAACAATAAATGGGGAGTAACAAAATTCGAACCGAGGATCTCTTGGAACCTGAGCTATGATAGTATGTTAAGTCACCAATTGTCTCAAAAGTTTAAGTTGTTAAGAAATGGGCCAAAAAATGTATATCCAGCTATTTCAACAACCATTTTATATTAACTTTGAGAAAATAAATTTATTCTTTAGTACTTTCCCTCAAACATGTTTGTTCAATGCTATTATCTATCACTTGTGGTGAACACTATAGTAGATTATGTGGACAGTATACCAACCATGTTACACAGTTATAACACAAAGAGTGGAATCCAACAAAACATGTCTAATTCTTGACATTGAGCTGACTTGTTCTAACCTCCATCGCTTGATCCTAGTGGTACATTTACGCTATCTTTGTCTACAAGTACAATTCAATCCTCTTTGTTCTAGTTATTCAGAGTTTCTAGTAAGGGTTTAGTGCTCTCCCAAATCTTCTATGTTGCCTGAGCTCTTTGCTGATGGTAGGTAAAAAAATTTCTCTCTTGATGATGATATGTGCACTTTCTTAAATGTGTATTGTGCTTTGGGATGTTGATTCTCTAGACTGTTGAATTTTGTTAGCTATCTTAAATATTTTTTTTTGAAAGGCAAAATAAATATATTAAAATAAAATGTCATCATACAAATATACGAGGGCAGACCCCTGGCCAAAAGAGAATCAGTAGCTATCATACCCAGAGGCATACCCCTAGATTACCATAAATTACTAACTCTAACAAACTCAAAGGAAAAAACAAAATAAACCTATCTACTAATAATAAATAAAGGAAGCTACCAATATCGAACCAAATGTAGATGTGTAGGAGTACTTGGGAAACCCGTACAGTCACTTAATCTCAACCAAACCAAGTTCATGACTGAATGGATTAGCGTAATCTCATTCTTAGGAGGATCACCATGAAATCGTGAATTCCTTTCTCTCCATATCAAATAAACAGTTGCAGCAAACGAGAGGCAACCAATACAAGCACATAAGGAGGCACCTTTTAAAGTAGAGCAAGCCCATAACCACGTATCTGACCAAGATGAAGATGAGGCTTGAAGAGCACATTTGTCAGGGATTGCCTTCCAAATCCTAAAGGAAAATGGATAACCAAAGAATAGGTGATCATGATCTTCAACAATATCCCCACAAAGATGACAATGCCTTTGTTGAATCATCCCAAAAGAGAGAGGTCTATCCTGAGTAGATAACCTGCCACGAATAGCAACCTTCAAAATAAAAACATGATGAGGAATATAGTTCTTAAACGCAACAATATGCTGCCAAGGCACACAAGGAAAGTGAGAACGAAGGACCTCCCAAACAACCTTAATAGAAAAAGCCTTCTTTCCATTCCACATTTCCTTATCACCCCTAGAGCAATTTGGAGGCGGTATGGAGAGAGTTCCTCTCTTAATTTAAGAAGCTCATTAGAATTTGCAATTGGCCAATTCTAACGTCCCAAAGATATGATGGCCTTAACTTTTGCATCCTTTAGTAGACCAGAATCATAAATAACTCGGGTACTCGTAGAATGACATATTGGACCTCTTGGCATCCATGAGTCAAACCATAATGATATATGAGCACCATCCCCAATTTGCATATTAAAGAACGACCAGACCTTCTCCCGTAGCTTTTAGGATTTTCCTCCATATCCATGAGCAATTCCAGGAAAGTTGGCAACCCAAAATTGCTCCTTGCGAAGAAGGTTTTGCTTAACCCATGACACCCATAATGAAGTAGAACAGAGCTGACAAAGTAGCCATATATACCTTGTTATTGTAGCTAGGTTCCATTCTTTTATTTTCCTTATACTAAGCCCTCCCTCATCCTTTGGCCAAGAAACTTCATCCTAAGAAACTTTAATTCCATGTCGCTTCAGTGAAACTCTACTCCATTGAAATGCAAAGAGAGTGCCTTCAATAGACTTAGCAACTTTAGAAGGTAGAACAAAATGGTAACTCCAAAAGGCCTGATTTTTTTTTGCTAAACAGTACCGATTGAATGAGTTGAAGCCAACCAACAAAGGATAAGAAACGATTAGTCCAAGTTTTGATCCTCTTAAAAATTCTGTCTTCTAGAGCACGACAATCAGTGGCCTTAAGTTTTGTAGATATGAGAGGAAGCCCCAAATACCTCATTGGCAAAGCACCTACCTGAAAACCCAGATAGTTCACAGTACTAGTTTGCACTGAGTCCTCAACTCCAGAGAAAAAAAGGGTACTCTTGGTAGCATTGGGTTGAAGTACAGGAAAAGAAGATACAGTCTTGGTAGCATTGGGTTGAAGTACAGAAAAAGAAGAGATAGTCTCCATAGCCTCCTTCACCACTTTAATGGATGCCAAATCCCCTCGATAGAAGATCATCAGATCATTAGCTAAGTAAAGATGAGATTTTCGACATCTCCAGTGAAACTTGAACTCAGGAGAATCCCAAAACTTCTTATTCAGAATATGAGAAAATACCTCCATGCATATAACAAACAAGAAGGGGGATATTGGATCTCCTTCTCGAATGCCTTTCTTGCCTTCAAAATATCCATGAAGCTCTCCATTAATAGAAACAGAAAACATTGAAGTGGAGACACAAGCACACACCCATCTAATAAATTTAGACGGAAATCCCAACAATTGTAGAGTATCCCAAAGAAAGTCCCACCTCACAGAGTTATACACTTTCATTAGATCAACCTTAAGAGCACACCGTGGAGAAGTAGATTGAAGATGATAACCCTGTACCAACTCCTGAGCCATTAAAATACTATCACTAATAAGTCTTCCTTGAATAAATACCGCTTGAGCTTCATTCACAATATGAGGAAGAACTTGTTTTAAGCGGTTGGCCAGTAGCTTAGTGATGCATTTATAAATAGTGTTGCAACATGAGATCAGCCTAAAATCCTTCAATTTAGAAGCATTTGGAACTTTGGGGATAAGGGCTGTAATGTTTGTATTATATTCCTTCAACAGAATTGAAGAAGAGAAAAACTCCTTAATTGCTACGGTGACTTCTGGACCCACAATATGCTGAGTTTTCTAAAAGAAGAAAGCGTTGAAACTATCTGGCCCAGGGGTTTTATTAGGATGCAAACTGAACATAGCTTCTCGAATATCCAAATCTGAAAATTCAGCTCCTAACATTCCAATTTGGCTCTCAGACAATGAGTGTGAAACAAAATCCTATAAGATGTCCCTCCTGCATAAGGAATTGAACTCTCAGAGCCAGGAAGCCGCGTATAAAATTCAACAACTGATGCAGCTACGTTCTCCTTTCCCTTAATCCATTCCCCATCCTCTTGTTGAATCCCTAATATCTTATTCACATTCTGCCTCCCTTTAATGGAATTAAAGAAAAACACAGAGTTTTTATCTCCTTCAGCTAACCATTGTATCCTACTCCTTTGCCTAACATAGCTTTCCAATCCACGGCTTGCAAGTGCAAAACGGTTAAGACAATCCCTCTCCTTTTCAAGAAGTTCTGGATCACCTCAGGAAGAAGCAACAGAAGTCTGGATAGAACCCAATGTAGCTCGCAAAGGATCAAGAGAACCATAAAGCTCCTTATTCTTTTTTGAACTCATCTCATTCAAAGCTAGCTTGAGAAGCTTCAACTTCTTATAAACTCGAAACATTGCGTAACCATTCACAGTAGTTTGCCAAACCTGCTGGACCAATGGAAGAAACTCCTCAAATTCAGTCCAAAAGTTGAAAAATTTGAAGGGCCTACGATAGGAAGACGTAGCAATCTCCAAATCAACAATTACTAGAGAATGGTCTGAAACACCATATGGAAGAAATTCGGCCATGGATTGTTCAAATGAAAAAGCCAAGAAGCATTAACCATTGCCCTATCAAGCTTACGACTAATATGACCTGATCCCCTTGAATTGTGCCAAGATTACAGAAGTCCCCCAAATCGCAAATCATCTAAGCTTGCTTCAAATAAACAATCGTTCAGCTCATCCATGAAACAAGGCCAATCAACATTGCCCTCTTATCTTTTATGCTGAAACCAAATTACATTGAAGTCCCCCATTATAATCCAAGGCGTAGCAGCAAACAATTCCGAAGATGTTTTAAGATTGTCCCACAAAAGTCTTCGAACAGATAAATCATTAGAGCTATACTTAAAAGAGACAATCAAGGAGATCCCTGACTCCACAATAGTAACCGAAAGATGCACGAATTGACTTGTCATGGAAAGAACAGTAGCTTGCACCTTAGTCGAGTTCCATCCCACCCAAATGCAGCTAATCTCATCAAATTCATAATTGGCAGCATACTTCCATCCCTTTATCACTCCATGCTCAAGTTTTTCTTTATTACAAGGCTTTATCTTTGTTTCTAATAAAGCAAAACAAGCTAAACCATGAACAGAAACTAAATGACATACCTCGGATTGCTTTAAGGGGTCATTCAAACCCCTAATATTCCAAGAGGCAATTTTAATCATTGTAGCTTTTAAGAAGAGCAATCTCCTGGGTTACCATCAAAACCCACCTTATTCTTCTTAGAATCCTTCTTCTTTTTTTTTTTTTTTTTGGAGTCCAACTGATGTAGCACCGTGGAGGCAAGAACACAATAATAAAATGAAAAGTAAACAATGCGAAAGTAAAACGGAAATTATTTCAATATCATTCAAAAACTACCGATCCCTTACAATCTCTAACCTTTTATATAGGCTAGGGTTAAAGACCACATGAAGTAATATTTAAAAATAAATCAATCAAATCTCGAATTTTATGAAAAGCAAATAAATCACATCCCAAAATATTTTATGGAAAATAAATAAATCAAATCCCTAAAATACTGCTCTTAAAACTTAACCCATCCAATTCAAATTTCATCCCCGCCTAAAATATTTGAATTTGAAACGGTTATCAAAGTTCCCATCACCAATCCATCCACCATAGTCTCTAGTTGAAGAGAAGTTAAATCAATAGGAGTGGGACTTAAATCCGGGGAGACTTAAATCCGGGGAAACTCCAGTGGCTCCATGTACCAAGTCTGAGATTACAGTTGGGGCTTGTACAAGGTCCTCATCCATAGCAGAAGAGGAAATAGAAGAGTCCTTAGGAACCGAAGCATCCTCCACTACATGGTTATCAACCACATAGTTATCCTCCTCCATAACTATGTTGGAAGGAATAACACTCATAATCTTCCCTGCATCTTCGCTGGTATCTAAAACAGCTAAAGATCAAGATTGCAAGATTTTGAAGTTTCATCAGCTTGCCGAATAGGAGGAGGAGTCCGATCAACCAAAGGGACCTTCCCCTTCCTCCTAACTTCTTGCCATTCCTCTTCCTTAGAAGGTTGAGGAGTAGTATCCAATGTAGTCTTTTTGAATCCATTCTTATCGTGGTTGATGCTTGTATGATCTAGTCATGTGGCCAAACTCCTTAGAATAATCACACTTCTTAGGAACCCGGTTATACTCAACTGAAATCTCCACCAAAGAACCATCTTCTAATTCAAGATTGAAGGAGCTTGGTAGTATTGCATCAAATCCCAACCTCAATACATATCCGAGCATAGTTAATTCGTTTAACGGTTTCGGTCATTCTATCAGCATGTAGAGGCTTGCTAACCACACTTGTAATAAACGTAACCATTTTTCATTCCAATATTCAAGAGGGATATTAGAAAAGTGAACCCAAATTGGAACAAATTTGCAACCAGCCTTGGAGAGATTCATACCAGGTTTCCACCTTTGCAAGAAGAAAGGCCGCCCTCCAAAATACCAAGGACCCCCATCAACCACTAAAGACACTGTTTTAGAACTTGAAAACCAAAAGAAATAAAAACCATTATCATTTGCAAGAACTTCCATAAGTCCTTTAGAATCCCATAATCTAAATGCAACCTTTTGAACCAACGAATATAGAAGTTTGTCCAAGAAGAAACCTACCAGCATAGAACTCCACTGAAATTTGCCTTTTTATGCAATAGAAGCTGGTGGTTTAATCGTGATGATCCCATCCGAAGAGGGTTGAGGTGGTTGGATATATGAAAGTTTCATGGAAGAGGAAGACTCACCTGTAACAATGGTCACCCATGAAGCTTTTCCGCTATTAGAAGGAACATTATCCTCACGTGTAGCATTGGGAGATGTCGAAGTTGGAGAAGAAACCAAAACTGAATCCTCCTTCATCCTGTCCCCATTATCAACCTTATCCAACAGAGAGTCTTCATGAAGATCTACATCCAAAACCCTAGCGGGCACACCAGATTGCATATCAACATCCCCATCTGCAACCTTGCTAGAAATGTTATCTTCTTGATCACAAGTGGAATCCTTAGAAACCTTAGGGTTTATTCCTTTAAGATCAACAAACTCCAATCTGTAAACCCCATTGGAACTATAAGAAACACCCCTTAAAGCAACAATGGAAGAAACTACCTTTGGAAAGGATCCGACCTTCAAAGCCTTAGATAGGTTTGGCCGAGTATGGTGTCCTCCTTTGAAATCCCGTGGAGCCATGAAAAACCAAGAGGAAGAATAGCTATCTTAAATAATTTATTAGATGCTAAGAAAAAGATTGATTATCGAATTGGTCGATGATTTTACTCTTTGCAAGATAGTGATTGATATTGGATTTCTAATTGGTAGTGAATGGTGATGAATCAAGAGGTTTTAATTGGATTCATAATGGGATATAATTAGTTGGAGGTCGGTGTAATGTTTGTTAGCTTATTAATAATGTGATTTGGATTTCTAGTTATTTACCTCAACTTGAATTTATTAAAATTCAGTCCACTCTTATGGTTGCGATTACAGGGGTGTAAGTAGCTTTTATGGAAGCTTGGTTCAGGTTATGACTAGATTTGTTCTTTATTCGTAACATTTTGGATCATGGACTATAATGAAGTGAATTTTGTCCTAGCGATACCTATGGATCATGTAATATTCTAAATTGAATACTATCTTTAGTAATCACATCCTTTAGTTCATTAATCAATTTGTTCTAAATTTTGGTTATTTTGCTCAATTTTAATTTGCCTTCAAAATGAGCCTTGTCTTATAGAGTGCATCATGGACAGTTTTTGTAGGTTTTGAAGAAGCTTGGTTAGTGATCTTGGGCTCTTTTTTTCATAACACTCTGGCATAATGGTTATTCTTGATCGAATTTCTTCGTTAATAATTTATCCCTCATTTTGTTAATCAACTAGGTTTCAATTTTTCGTTATTTGACTTGACGTGAATGTATAGCTTCATGTGAGGTTTCTCTTATGAGATGCACGGGCTAATGAGGGTTGCATTTTTCAAGGTTTTCAAGAAGGCTTGTTTCGTCGTCAGGTGAAATTCTGAATATGCTCATTCTTTCATAACCTTTGGATCATGGACTTCTAAATTGAATTTGATGTCTCGTAAACCTATCTGATATATTCATTCTCTATAATTGGCTCAATTCAAATTAAGTGCTTTAGATTGAGGTTTCTCTGCTTGTAGGTTTTGAAGAATCTTGGTTTGTGGTGCTAGATTTGAATTTATTGCAGCAATAAAAATATCAAATTCCAATATAGGAGTAACTTGTTCAATCCATCTAATCTATAACCTCCACTACTTAATCCTAGTTGTGCATTTCGACCATCCTTGTCTATGAGTACAACTAAACTATATTTATGCCCTGCTAACGATCTAGCATTCCTCATGTTCTATATCCCTTGAGTCCTCTTTGGATGGTAGGCAAATATTATTTAGCGGTCTCCTAAATGGTCATTGTAGTTTTGGAAGATGATGTCTATATTGTTGATTTTTGTAGTCCATTCTTGAATAATTTATTAGATAATTGTCTCTGTTAATTGAGTTAGATTTCTAGTAGTACTATGGATGGTGCAAAATTGAGAGACTTTAATTGGATTCCTAATTGGGTATAATTGCTTAGTGTTTGGTTTGATGTCTCAGTTTATTACTAAATTTGATATGGATTTTTGGTTACTTTCCTCGAGTTGAATATATTTCATCAGAGTATGGTTTGTCTTACAATTGTTATAGACTGTAGGGGTGTTTGTAGCTTTTATAAAAGATTGGCTTGTGTTGTTGGTTCTGGTCCTAATAGGTCCTTGGATTTTGTTAGTTTATTAATAAATTTCGTATGTATTTCTAGTTATTTTCCTTGACTTGAATTTGTCCTTTTAGATGCATGTTTCTCCTATGATAGCGATGCATTTGTAGGGATCTTAATAGCTTTTTTAGAACCTTAGTTTTTTATTATTGGTTCAGGTTCTGACTTCTGACTATCTCTACCCTTTCTTTCATAATCCATTGACTATGATAGGTTGAATTTTATCTTTACTAAGAGTGTTCATAGTTATTCATCCGCTAATAGAGTCGACTTTTAGTGAAGATCTGCTCATATATACTAATAAGGGGGTTAAAAGACGAATTTGCTCTCGAGTTAGCAGTCAAGCAAAGGATCTTTTAACTATATCTGCACTTCCTTTCATAATTCATATGATATGATAGATTGAATTTTATCTCTAAGAGCGAACCTGTGGATGTTTTAATTAAATTGAGTATTTTCTTTAGTAATCGTATCCTTCGTTTCATTAATCAATTTGATCTAGATTTTGGTTATTTGGTTCAATTTGAATTTACCTTTAGATTGAGTTTACCCTTGTAGTGTGAATGGGTGCATGAGCTTTTGTAGGTATTAGAAAAGTGTGGTTAGTGATCTTAGGTCAAGTTCCGATTAAATTTGATTGTTCTTACTTAATTCTTTAGATCTCATTTCGGTTATTTGGCTTAATTTAAATTTATGGCTTCATGTGGGGGTTTTTGTAGGTTGTGGAGAAGCTTGTTTTGAGGTGTTAGCTGAAATTTTGAGTAACTAATATGCCTTTTCTTTTGTAGCCATTTGGATTAGTAAAATTGAGGTGGTTTCTTAGTTAACCTATCCAACAAATTAGATCTTGGCTATTTAACTAAATTTAAATTTCTTGCTTTAGACAATAGGTTGTGCAGTTGGTTTTAAGTTTCTAGTAATTTGCTCTATTTTATAACTCTTCATGTCATGGAATGGTATGAATTGGATTGTCTCTTTCAACCTCTGTTATCCATTCCTAATTTAGTTTACATGCCATTTCGTCTTTTTTATGAGTGTCTTTGATTTGTGATTTTTTGAATTCTTTTGCGAATTCAACGTTGAGGATGGCGAGTGCGCAGTTGGTCAAAAGAACTACTATTGCACCTGTACCCCTTTGTCTTTTTTTAGTGTGGAGTCCAACCTTGGAGGTTGCTGTCAGAGTATGTAATTTAAGAAATGTTAGTTTCGTTGTTGTGGGATGCAACTTGGATAGTTTAATGCAAATATGATGGTGTGTCCCACATAATTTATTTTATACTAAGTGTGACAAACTCCTTTTTAGTTTTGCTTACGGGCATCATTTTTCAGAGAAGGGGAAGATTCAATTTCTTATTTTGCACTTGGTGCCTGTTCCTTTGCTCCTTGGTGTATTTTTGCTTCGGTTTGTTTTTTCACTCTTATTTTTTGTGGGCGATGGATCTTGTTGAGTCTCATCGCTATAAAGTAGGAAGTTAATTTGCTGGACTACAATAGAAGAATGTCGAGTGCTCTACTTTTGTGAGTGCCTAAATTGGGCGGTAATCTCCTGTTGTTCCCTTTTAGTTCTTTAATATATTCCATTTTCTCATTGTGTTTGGTTAGAGAATATTTATGTTCTTTATTTCCAATGTTGCGTTTTTGATTGTGATTCCTACCCCCCCCCCAAAAAAAAAAAAAAAAAAAAAGCATAATTTGGGATGAAGTGCTTCATATGTTTATATAGCAACATGCTAATGGCAATCTTTCCTACCAAAAAAACATAACATTCTATTGGGGATGTGTAGAAAAGCACGTGAAATTATGATTATTTTATTTTATTTTATTTTTTTAAGGGATAAAGAGTTGTATTCCCTTTTTAATAGTGCTTTGTAGATTGTATTACAGCTGGGGAAGAAAATGGAGCTATTATGACCACTTTATCTATTTAAAGGTTCATTCTTTCTATTGTAGTACTTTTTATTGTTTTTTTATTTTATTTATTTGCTCTGTGGTTTCCACCTTGGAACTTTCCATTTTGTTTATTTGCTGCCTTTTATTCGCACGGAATGAGTGAAATGGTAGGAGACTTCCTTACAAATTGCTTCGATTAATTTTGTTATCATCTTTGTTCACTGCTCTCCGATCGCGTCACATTAATTGCTTAGATTGTGCAGCTGCTTGTTGCCCAGATCAGATTTAGAAATGCACAATGTTCCATGCATGCTGGATTTGTTTACTCCAGGTTGCGTTGCCTCTCTCTACTAGACATGATTGGTGGCATAATTGTATTTTGAGTTGTCTTTTACTACTTTTACTTCTTAGTCTTGTTGTCTTTTTGTGTTGTGTAATTGCATTATTTAACCTATTGATGTATGTTTCTTGTGTGGAAGGTGGAAGTTATGAGTAGTTTGTTAATCTTATCTCATACTCTTGTTTAATACTCTCCCCTTTCCCCTTTGTAGCATTTTTGTATGTTGTTGATCCTTTTCCATGCTTCATTTCCACTTTCTTCTCCCCTCCAGTGTTGCTAATCAATGTTTCTTTTTTTAGGTTGCAGTACTATTTATGAACTCATCAACACAGTGGTAGGATTGCCTACAATAGTAACTTAATTTTTCTTCATATTTCTTGCAAGGATATTGCGCAACATCATTACATGAGATTGCGTTAAATTTTGTTATGTATTGAGACACCAAGATGATTGATTATAATAATGTTTAATGGCAAAATATTAATAATGAGTTTGGTTGTTGATCTAGAATAGTAAAAATAAGAATTATAGTGACCTGATTCTCGATATGGAATACGTAGACAGCTTAGGTCTGGGTAGTCTAAGTTCGATTTTAATTATGGTCGATAATATTTGTTATCTTTTTTAGCCGAGGGTTGGGTTATTGATATTGAAGTAATTAAGAGACCCTGTTTACCATTCAATATTTTACATTATGAACAGTGTGATTTAGAATGTAGGTCTGAAATTTACATTTATGATGTTATTACAAGAGACATAAAAATGGTTATGATATATGTATTGACCATGTGGGGTTGGGTGTTGTCACTTGGGATGTTGTTTAATTTTGATTGCGTTGTTGTTTAATTTATGGTGATATACTTTTGGCACATGAAAAAGTTTGCCAAAAGGTACTTGTCAAAAGGATGTAATTATAATAAGATTTTGATAAGTATATTTCACTAGATTATTTTATTTAAAGTGATTAATCTAAAAGAGAGAGCCACCTTCTAATATAATTTCCTAGCAAAATTTTTTTGATAGTGTAGGGTACTATTTTAAGCACATAAGTATTTTAATTAATTTTGATTAATTACTTTTTTGGTAGATTATTTTTAAAAAGATAGCTCATTAACATATTAGTTTATTACAAAAATATCATTACCATATCATCCTATTTACAAGCTACAAGGATAATATGTTTCATAATCTTTTTACGGCAGTTTTTTACAGTCTATTCTATTTAGTATCCAATCGTAATGTGCTTTTCACTTCATTCTTCCTGTTAAGATTGTTAAGCAAGTGGAGTAGATTTTGAGAGCATTTTTATGAGAAGGCATTAGTCTTGCTACGACTGGGATTAGTCTTGCTACGATTAGGGCAAAGGTTACGTGGGAGGATGTTACCAAAACCAAGAAGGAGGGTGGTTTGGGTATCAAAAGAATAAAGGAAATGTGTCGATATATCTGGATTCTTTGTGATCACTCCTCATCCTCTCTTTGGGCTAAATGGGTGAGGGCTAATTTGCTTATAGGTGATAGATTTTGGATTGCTAACTTTCTTGGTGAATGCTCTTGGACATGGCGAAAGATTTTAAAGTTTCATAGGCGAGTTAAAGACATGCTTAGTTACAAAGTGGGAAATGGTCATTCTAATTCAATATGGTATGATAGTTGGCAACCAAATGGGGATATATTTTCTAGATTTAGTGATCACATCAAATATGACTCCAGTTTAGTAAAGTCAGCAGTTGTGAGTGATGTTATATGGCATGGAGTTTGGTGCTAGCCATGTGCTAATTCTTCTGATTTAATGGAAATTAAGAGAGAAGCGGAGCTTTTACCTCTTCCCTTGGTTAATAAGGATGATAAAGTTTTGTGGGATAAGGATCCATTTGAGTTTACTATTAGTGGTGCTTGGGAATTCTTTAGAGAGAAGTATTAACATGTTGACTAGGGCCATCTTGCATGGTTCAAGAATTACATTCCGTGGCACTCGTTGATTTTTTGTATAACAATTCAGTACAAACTACCCACACTTGACAATTTAATGTTGGGCTTGAGAACAATGAGTTCAAAGTCCCTTCAGAAATTTCCAAGAGTGGATATGGGCAATAGGAATTTGCCTTAAGTGGATTCTTTATTGATAAAAAATTACCATTTCAAATGGTTAAGACTTGGAGTGAAAAAATTTGGGCAGATGACCTCCAAGAAATTGCTACCCTTGAAAATGGCTTCTTTTTCTTTAAATTTAAAAGTGAAGACGCTACAAAGAAAACTCTCGAGGGAGGTCCTTACTATTTTGGCAATCAGCTAATTATACTTAAAAGATGGCATTTTGGAGTGTGATTAACTAAGGATGAGTTTTCTTCAGCACCCATTTGGGTTAAGCTCTATAATGCCCCTCTCAAATTTTGGACAGTAGATGGATTAAGTTATGTGGCAAGTGCGATTGGTACTCCTTCGTGTTTTGATGAATTTACTCAATCAAAAGTCAACTTTTTTTTTTGGTAATTAATCAAAAGTCAACTTACCTATGCTAGAGTGTGTATTGAGATTCAAGTTGATAAAGTTATCCCAAAGTCATTCAAATTAAATTTGGGATATGGTGATCCTTATGAAATTAGAGTGGAGGTACCATAGGGGCCTCAAAAGTGTGATGATTGCAAATCCTTTGGGCACTCTACGGTTTCTTGCCCACATAAAACCAGTTGAAAGTTTGGTGAAAAGAAATTCAGAGACTTGATTAGCCTTCTTCTCTTTCATTATATTTATAATAAATGAATTACATCAAAAAAGGAAATTACAATCTAAGGTTTCCTAAATATATTCAATCAAGTATCCTAATTACATTCAATCAAATATTCTAAAAAATTTGGAATATTCTGACACTCGCCCTCAAGCTAGAGCATAGAGATCAAACATATCCAGCTTGGAACAGAATTGCTGAAATATAGGTCGAGGCAAAGGTTTAGTGAATATATCACCCAACTGAGATTTGAGCATACAAATGGAGTGGTAAGATCTTTCTTAAGTAGGAGGTCACGAATAAAATGACAATCTACCTCATGTGTTTTGTTCGTTTGTGAAAAATTGGATTGTTGGCAATAAAGATGGCAGCTTGATTATCACAATGCATTGACATTGGAGTTGAAATCTTGATACCAAAATCCTGGAGTAATGAACGAACCCAAAGCATTTCTGCAGCATTATGAGCCATGGCACGATATTCAGCTTCAGCACTTGACCGAGCAACTACTATCTGCTTTTTACTACGCCATGTCACAAGATTGCCACCAACAAAGGTATAATATTCAGAAGTAGATCTCCTATCAGACCTACTACCAGCCCAGTCTGCATCACTGTATCCTGTTATATCTAATGTGGTAGAAGGTTGATAAAGTAATCCCTAGCCTGGAGATCTCTTCAAGTACTTCAAAATCCGACATACAGCATCAAAGTGTGGCTAACGAGGAGCATGCATAAACTGGCTCACAACACTAACAGCATATGTAATATCTGGTCGTGTCACAGTGAGATAAATCAATTTTCCCACGAGACGATGATATTTGCTGACATCAGGAAAAGGATTACCACTATCGGAATCAAGACGGACTATAGGATCCATAGGAGTATCAGTTGGTCGTGCACCCAAGAGTCCTGTCTCGGTAAGCAAATCCAGTACATATTTCCTTTGAGATAGAGATATGCCCTATGAGGACCAAGCAACCGCAATTCCTAGGAAATAACGTAAAGCTCCAAGATCCTTTGTGTGAAACTGCCTTGCTAGATGTTGCTTCAATTCGGAAATTCCTTTCTCATCATCCCCAGAAATAATAATATCATCAACATAGACAATCAAAATAATAGTACCAGTGGATCCATGATGTATGAACACTGAATGATCAGATGTAGATCGGCTGAAACCATAATCCAAAAGAACCTTACTAAATCGATCAAACCATGCACGTGGGGATTGCTTGAGACCATACAAAGCTCGATTTAATCGGCAAACGAGGTGCTCACTGCCTGAAACAACATACCCAGAGGGCTGGTCCATATATACCTCTTCCTGAAGTTCTCCATGTAGAAATGCAATTTTAATGTCTAGTTAAAACAGAGGTCAAGATCGATTTACTGCCACTGCTAGAAGGATACGAACTGAGTTAAGACGAGCAACTGGAGAGAAAGTCTCCAAATAGTCAATGCCATAAGTTTGTGTATATCCCTTAGCTACCAATCGAGCTTTGAGCCGCTCAACAGATCCATCTGGTAAGTACTTGATAGTATATACCCATCGACACTCCACTGCCTTCTTTCCAGGTGGAAGAGATGTAAGTTCCCACTTATGATTATTATGCAATGCACGCATCTCCTCATCCATCGTTGATTTCTAGCCTGGTGATAATAAAGCCTGCTCATAAGAGGTAGGTATAGAAACAGAGGACAAGGCACAAACAAAGGATCGTAGACGAGGTAATGTACGATGATAAGAAACAAAGCTAGCAATAGGATGTTTAATGCAAGTACGTTTACGTCGTCGTAGGACAATGGGAAAATCATCAATGGAAGGTATAGGTTCAGGTTCAGGAGGTGTAGTGTTATGATCTTCAAAGTTTGTAGGAGCAGTTGTGGCAGGTGACTCAGGATCCACAGGTGGAGAGTTGACCGGTGTTGAGTGAGCAGTAGGACGAGATCGACGATGATATACCTGCAAAGGAGGAGATCACTGTAATAATGGAGGCAGACTAGGGCTAGGAGCAGGAATAACGGGATCAGGGAGAACAAGATCATCCAAAGAAGTAATAGTCGACTCCCCCTCTCGGGAGGAAGGAGACACCTCCCCCTCACGAGGAAAATAAGAACTAGACTAAAAAAAGGTAACATCGGCACTGACAAAGAGTCGTCTGGAAGGAGGGTGATAACAACGATAACCCTTTTGAGTGCGAGAATAGCCAAGAAAAATGCACCTTCTGGCGCGAGGTGAGAGTTTATCTAAACCAGGATCAAGGTTATGAACAAATGCAATACAACCAAAGGTACAAGGAGTTAGGGAAAATGGAGAAGTGGAGGGATATAGAAGAGAAAAAGGAGATCGATTACCCATAGAGGTCGAGGGGACTCGATTAATAAGATAACAGGCTGTCAAAACCGCTTCACCCCAATATGGTTTGGGAACATTCATATGGAAACACAAGGTACGAGCCACATCTAACAGATGACGATGTTTGTGTTCAGTAACACCGTTTTGTCGGGAAGTATGAACACAAGTGGTCTGATGAATGATGCTCCGTTCAACACAAAAGGTATTCATAATAGATTTAGTGTATTCCAAGGCATTATCGGAACGAAAAATTTTGATGCGTTTGTCAAATTGGGTAAAAATTTCATTGTAAAAACGTAAAACAATAGCAGGTAACTCAGAACGATTTTTCATTAGAAATAACCAGGTCATTCGAGAGTAATCATTCACAAAAATAACAAAATACCAATATCTATTAAATGTTGAAACTCGGGAAGGACCCTAAATGTCCGTGTGGACTACATCAAAAGGTTTGGACTCACAATTATTGTGACTAGGAAAGGAACTACGGTGATGCTTGCCTAGCTGACAGGCTTCACACTCATGACTCGAACCAGACTCTAAACTAGGAACTGCCAACTTAAGTCTAGCCAAGGAGGGATGTCCCAAGCGACAGTGCCATTGAAAAGGAGAGACAGTTGTACTGAAAACAGAATGAGAAATAGAAAAGCTAGCAGGATCAAGGTAATAAAGTCCATTCTGCTCACATCCCGAACCAATCGTCCTTTCCGTCCTGAGATCCTGAAAGACACAAGAAGAATGGGAAAAGATTATAGAGTAGTTTAATGATTGGGTGAGTTGGCTAACAGACAATAAGTTAAAAGGAAACTTAGGGACATATAAACTAGAGGGTAGGGTAAGGGATGGGGAAGGCTGAAGTAGTCCTTTACCAGCAACAGACCGATAAGACCCATCAGCCAAGGTAATACGATGTGTAGTTTGGGTCAAGTTAAAAAATAAAGATGGGTTACCTGAGACATGGGTACTTGCTCCAGAGTCAATAACCCACTGAGAAGCAGAATCAGTAAAACAAGCAGTACTATCTGAATGAGCAAGTGTGGCAGTGGAACTGGAAGAGCGAGAAATACGAAGAGCTTGTACAATAGCATCCAGTTTAGCAGTAGAGAAGGGACCCTGTAAATCTGAATGGGGTACTGATGGGTCACCAGAGCTAGCAACGCTTGGACCAGAATTGACCCCCTTAGATTCCACAGCAACATGATCGGTTTGCTCAGGGCAACCATATTTCTTCCAACAATATGGCTCTGTATGATTGGTACCACCGCAATGAGCACATTTCTTGGATCCTTTCCCAGAGCCTTGAGAATCACCACGAGGAGTATGACCACCACGAGAATTACCTTGTCCACTACCAACCAAAGCAACAGAATCAAAACCACCAGAGGAAGAAGGTGTTGTTCGAGAATGATGACCTAATGAGGAACACTGTAATCGAGAATATGCATTCGCTATAGAAGGAATAGTCTCTCCAGCCAGAAGTTGATCCTCATAGCCACGAAGATTGTCATCCAGACCAGCTAGAAGCAAAACAGTCATAAGTTCCTCCCATTGCTTTATCATATCAGCTTTAGTCTTTGGAAAGGGATGAAACTGTATCAAACGGTCTCCAAGCCCCTTCAGATTGCTATAATACTCAGAAAGAGATCTACCATTTTATCGAAAGGAGAAAAGTCGCTCATAAGCTTCAAAAATTTCAGAGACATTGCTGCGCTGAGAGAAGGAGTCAGCTAAAGAGTCCCAAATTTGTCTTTGACATATTACAAAGTGATACTATATGAAGTACAGAGGGCTTCAAGCTGTGCCATAATCAATTCATAACCACGGCATCTGCAGCACGCCACTGCTTATAATTAACAGACTTTGAATTGGGAGGTAAATCTGTAATGAAGTGTTCCATTTGTCTGCTGATCAGAAAAATCCGTACAGCATGTGACCATGTCAAATAGTTCGTTCCATTCAATTTTTCACTAGAAATTGATCTTGGAAGACTATCAGATGAAATAACCGGAATCAAATCGGAGGCCATCTTAGGAGAATCATCAGCCATCTTTAATAAATAAAATATGCCAACCAAATAGACCTTAAGCAAATGGGGACAAAACAGTAGAGAAGAAAACAAAAAAATAGATCAGCAATAGAAGGTCCAGACCATCAACCGAGACAAACCAGCAATGAAAGAAAAGAGATTTGCCGGCAGCGAAGAACGACGAAGGATCAGCTGGCGATCGGTGAAGGACAGCAACGAACCACGATCAGATCGATTGAGCCCCAATCATCAGATTGAACGACGAGACCTTAGGGCTGATCAAGCAATCCAGCCATCAGATCGTGACCTTAGGTCGCTAGTCAAGGGATGCCCAATGAAGGTCTTGGGCCGGCGAACAAGACGAGGAGAGGCGGCCGAGACCTCTCACCAACGAGCGAAGTCGTCGGTCGACAATAAGATCTGCACCAACGAGTGACGAGCGACGAGACGAAGGAGGAAGCCGAGGTCTCGGCCAACAATAAGATCTGCACCGATGAGCGATGAGCGACGAGACGAAGGAGGAAGCCAAGGTCTTCACCGACGATCGACGTCAATCAATTCCACTGGAATTGGTGGGTCTATCGCAGCTAGTTATGGTCGGAGAGAAGCCATCGCCGACGATCAGAAAAAAACAGTAACCTTCTCTCTTTTTTTTTTTTGTTTTAATTTCTTGCTCTGATACCAAGTTGAAAGTTTGGTGAAAAGAAATTCAGACTTGATTAGCCTCCTTCTCTTTCATTATATTTATAATAAACGAATTACATCAAAAAAGGAAATTACAATCTGAGGTTTCCTAAATATATTCAATCAGGTATCCTAATTACATTCAATCAAATATTCTAAAAAATCTGGAATATTTTGACAAAACCTAAGCCTACTAATTCTTCCTCTAGGCAAGAATGGAGAAAAAAATGAATAGGGATAATAAAATAGAAAATTCGTATGGGTGGAAAGAAGTGAAGAGGAGTAAAAGTAAAGGAATATATATGTACCTATGGAAAAAGAAAAGAATACTCCCTCATCCTCTAACGTATTTCAAATTTTATCATCATATCAATTTGATGAAAACAATATTGGGAAGAAGTTTTGTGAGTGGGGGAGGGAAAGATGAAATGGAAGTCTCTCCTTGTCAAACAGAGAAGAAGTAAAATGATATTACTCTTTCACCTTTCAATTTGTGAAGGGTGAAATTAAAAATGTTAATGATATTGGCCTTGTTGATTCATCTAAGCAAGTTACAGCCTTATGCCAAGAGAATGGATGTTCGGACTTCCTTAATGGAAACCATTCGAAGGAATATTCAAGATCTCAAAACAAGAAAATTTTACTGGAAAAAATTCAAAAGCTGAAATCTGCTAGGGGACATGCTTTTGCTAGTCTCTCATTTTACAAGGAAACATCCCCAGCATCCAATAAAGCACGGAAAAAATAGTTTATGGGTTTCTATGTTTTGATTTCTAATGCTCATCCACTTGGGCTGTAAGTGAAATTGTTTAGGATAAACTTATAAAATATTTCTTTTTTGGCCTACTCACTTAGGATGTAAGTGAGATTATTTAGTGAGTAGCATGAGTGAGCCCTAGTCCTTAGAATAGGTTGTGTGCGCTCTTGTGATAGTTGGGTTATTCCTCTTGGGATGTGTCATGAACTCATTGTAATATTTTTATATTTGGTATGTAAATAAAAACTTACCTACCCCAAAAAAAAAAAAAAAAAAAAAAAAAATCCATATGCCCAATGTCATCATGTGGCAAGCAATGTTGTAGAGATTTTGAGACCAACACATTATTTAGCAGGGTAGGAGGCGCTAAGTGGTGTGAATATGAAATAAGACTGCCAAGATGGGCTACGTGTTGGAGTATTGTGCAAAGGAGAGCAAGGATCAGGTACATGCAAAAGAGTAGACTCATCGTGCTCCTTAGATGGCTAAGAATCCGCCAAGGTACTTAGTGCATGTATTGAACCTTCTGCGTCCTCTGCATTGGCTTGATTACTCTGGCTCTCCTGAAGCAACAAGGTATCGAAATGAAATAGAGCTAGGAATTGAGAGTGCTCTGTTCTATTTGACGGAACAATTCCTTTTCAATTAGAGCTGAGCGTGGGGTCTTCTCCAACTAGTGTGGAATGCAAGGATGAAGCTTCTTTAGCATTTATTGTAGTAGAATTTTTAACTCCTCCTCTTGGTAGATTGAGACCATCATCCTTACTCAAATAATCTCAGCTTTGAAAATCTAGAAAATTATTACTTTTATAGCATAAACAATTTTCACTTCCTCCCCCCCTTCTACAAACCTTATAACTTGTCTTCTACCTTTCAAACCATCTCTTAAAAATCTTTCCTCCACTGAACCCACCATAGATCCATTTGTTGGCGACTTTGTCATTAGTTTCCAAAAGCTATTCTACATCAAGTATATATGGTGTAGGATTGTAAAGAGAAAGAAAGAATCAAAGGAGGAGGAGGTTGAGGAGGAAGAGGGGGAGAAAGAGGGCAGTAGCTGTAGGGGAAGAATCAATAATAAAAAATATCATTTAAGCAAATGTTTTGTTAGCCCTGATTAAGGTTTAAATAGAAAATTTTATGGGCCTAACACAAAAGGCCTAAAATAAAATAAACCTACACTAAAATAGTCCAAAAACAAATGGGTCCAAAATAATAAATAAAATAAAACTTAATTAACTAAAATAAATATTAATAATCAGTCCATAATAATAATGGTTGGGCTTCCTTGGCCCGACGTGCATACACGCATCCATATCGTCTACTGGTGTCCACACTAACTCTCCCGGGGTGGAAAGAACTCGGTTCTGACGAGGAGGTGGCGCGGTGACTCTCATAAAACTCCATGAGGTCTAGATCAAGCTGCTGCAGTGTCTTAGCGGGAATCCATGTGCAATCAGAATCAGGACGACCATCCCAATGAACAAGGAACCTTCGAACCACGCCATCCTTGGTGAGATCAACCTGCTCATCGAAAATAACATCAATTTTATTATTGTGTGCAGGGACTGGTGGTAGTGATGAAGTAGTAGGTAGTAAGTTTGGGTGATAGTCAACAGATGGGGCATCAAATGGTTCTTCAGGGGATTGAATATGTCCTTTGTAGGCAATAGGGTCCTCAACATTAAAGATGGGGCTAAAATCAAAGTGTGATGGAATATCAATGACATGCGTCTGATCCAACTCGTTTTAAAATTTTAAAAGGACTAGCACTACGAGCTTGCAATTTCGAAATGGATCTAGAAGGAAAACGTTCTGGCCTTATTCTAATCATCACATAATCACCAACATTAAAAGCAACATGTCTTTTATGTAAATCAGCTTTAAGTTTGTATGTTGCATTAATTAACTCTAAACACTTATTGATATTAACATGCAAGTCTCAAATATGTTGCATAAACGCATCAGCCGACTCAGACACTGTAGCAAATGAAGACATGGAAACTAAGTCTAAAGGTTTTCTGAGCTTATAACCATGCACAACTTCAGAAGGGCTCATTCCTATCGACCTATTCACAAAGTTATTGTAAGCAAATTGAACAGTAGGAAGGATTAAATCCCAATTCCTATGATGATCTTTAACTAAACACCTTAAGAGATTCCCTAAGCTATGGTTAACAACTTCTGTTTGGCCATTAGTTTGGGGGTGATATGCTGTAGAAAATTTGAGTTTTGTACCCACTAGATGTTAAAGAGTTTTCCAAAAGTAGCTAGTAAAACGAACATCCCTATCAGTTACTATGGTTTTAGGTAGACCATACAATTTGACGATTTGTGAGAAGTATAACTTAGCAACTCTAGAAGCGTCGGATGTCTTACTACAGGGAATGAAGTGACCCATCTTAGAAAAACGATCTACCACCACAAGAATAGAATCATGTTTCCTAGATGTGCGAGGGAGTCCTAACACAAAGTCCATACTAACATCTTGCCAAGGACAACTACGAACAGGAAGGGGGTGTAAAGACCAGTATTTTGTTTCCTATGCTTAGCTAGTTGACAAGTACGACATTGACTTACTATTCTACTGACATCCTTTTTCAAACTCGGCCAGTAAAATTGACGTTCAACTTCTCCTATGGTCTTGTCATGTCCAAAATGTCCTGAAAGACCTCCAACATGAACTTCCCACACTAGGAAATCCTGTACTGAAGTTATCAGGATGCAAAGTTTATTAGCCTTAAACAAGAATCCATCCTGAAGAAGGAATTCGTCAGAAACTTCAGACCTTCCATTCCATAGCTCTTGAAAATTTTCTCCAAAGTCAGGACATGACTCATACTCATCCTTAAGTCTTAAATCCTATAACCTTAACGCTTATGACAGAAAGTAAGGACACACGACGACTAAGGGCATCAGCTATCTTGTTCTCAACTCCGGACTTATGTTTTATGACAAACGAATAGGCTTGCATGTATTCAATTCAACGACCATGCCTATAATTAAGCTTCTTTTGGTAACTCCAATAATGTAAGGCTTCGTGATCAGAATAAAGGACAAACTCTTTCGGTAGTAAATAATGGCGCCAGTAGCATAAGGCTTGTACTACCGCATAAAATTCCTTGTCATAGGTGGAAAACTTTTGTTTAGCCTAACATAATTTTTCGCTAAAGTAAGCGATAGGATGACGCTCCTGATTGAGTACTCCTCCAATACCTACTCCAGATGCATCACATTCTACTTCAATGACCTTTGAAAAATCAAGAAGACGCAATACAAGGGACTCAGACATTCTTTTCTTGATATTTTCAAAGGCCCTTGCAGCATTGTTTGTCCACTTAAACTCTTCTTGTTTCATACATTTAGTTATAGGGGCCATAATGGTGCTGAATCCTTTGATAAATTAGCGATAAAAAGTAGCTAACCCATGGAAACTACGCACATCATGAATAGTTTTAGGTTCAGGCCAATCTAGAATTGCTTTAACTTTCGAGGGGTCAGTCAAAATTCCTTCAGAGGATACTACAAATCCTAGGAAGACAATCTTATCAGTAAAGAATGAACACTTCTTCAAGTTGGCATAAAGGTTTTCTTTCCTAAGGGTGGAGCAGACTTGAACAAGGTGGTCCATATGTTGATCCCTACTTTTACTATAAATAAAGATATCATCAAAATAAACCACCAAGAACTTTCCTATGAATGTACTAGGGGCATTTGAAGGCCCAAAAGGCATGACTAACCACTCATAAAGGCCATCTTTGGTTTTAAAAGCAGTTTTCCATTCATCTCCTGGCCGAATTCTAATATGATGGTACCCACTTTTCAAATGAATTTTAGAAAATACCATGGTACCCGCCATCATGTCTAACATATTATCTAGCCGAGGGATAGGAAAATGATACTTTACAGTTATCTTGTTTATTGCCTTACTGTCTACACACATTCTCCAAGAGCCATCTTTCTTTGGGGTTAAGAGGACTGGAACAGCACAGGGACTCATGCTCTCTCTAATAAATCCATTTTTGTGAAGTTCATCAACTTGCCTTTGTAATTCAGCATGCTCAGTAGGATTCATCCTATGGTGTGGCAAGTTAGGAAGTGTAACTCTTGGGATTAAATCGATTGCGTGTTGAATATCACGCAATGGGGGTAAACTATCTGGGAGATCCTTAGGAAAAACATCTTGAAACTTTGCAAGTATCTTATTTGCCTCTCCTAATGTGTCTTGCGGAGAGTCTATAGGAACTTCCTTAACTACCAAGGCAAACACGATACATTATTGTCTACCTATATCACGAATGAGTTTTTTAGGGCTAATAAAGTTCAACCCCTTTCTACTCATCACCTCTTTCCCTTTTGCTAGGGTTAGCTTGTTTCGGAAGAATAGGCTTGAGATGAATCTTCTTGCCATTAAACATAAAGGAGCATGAATTGGAACGGCCATAAAGAGTGATATCTAAATCAAACAACCATGGCCTTCCCAAAATAATATGGCCAACATCCATAGAAATCACATCACACCAAATTTTGTCTTTACAATAAAGGAACTGATTAGGCACTTGACAACGCTTTTTTATCGTTATGGATGAGGCATCTACCCAAGAAATATTATATGGGTAAGGGTGGGGAACAGTTTGAAGTCTTAGACGGGCAATTATACTTGAAGATACTGCATTGATGCAACCACCACTATCCACTATGACCTTACAACCCTTATCATTAATCTTAGTATAAGTGTAGAAAATGGCATGACAACGCCAGTCTTCCATCTCTCGGGCTTGCGTAAGGGTACACCGAACTATACCCATCCAATGGTGGTTAAAAGTGAGTTGTCTCTCTCTTATACTAGAGGAAATGGTCCTAAGACATCCCACTAAATTTTCCTCATACTCTTCATCCACATCTTCAAAATCCTCCACATTGGGTTCATATACTTGCTCCTCTATTGACTCATCATTCTCGACTCTCCCATTCTCCCCAATAAGTAGAGTTTGGGAGGGATAGCTAGCAGATACGTGTCTAAAACCATGACACTTAAAACATTGGACTCGAGAGTTATTTCTAGAATCTTCAAGTAAGTTACCCTTATTCTTATTATTGTTTATAGCATGGGTATTAGGAGGTGGTCCCAAAATAAACGTAGTGTTTGACAAGGAAGGGCGGTTAGTAGGGGGCGACTATCATTAAGCTTTGCAAATTGGGGCTTACCTACTAGTTCATAGTTCTGAGCTAGAGTGTAAGCCTCGTCTAAAGTGGTGATTCCTCTAAGGACAACCTCTCTTCGCAGCTCATCATTAAGACCACACCTAAACCGACTCAAAGTAACGGCCTTATCCTCTTGAACATTACGTCTCATCATGAGTTCATCAAACTGGGTTATGTAGTCTTTCACTGGCCGATTACCTTGTCGGATATCATTCTATTGATCTAGCAAATTGCTATGGTAGGACAAAGGCAAGTACTTAGCTTGAGCTTTTCTTTCATCTCCTCCCAATTGGGGGTTCATGACGCTTAGCACGTAAATTCTCAACACTTTCCCAATATAATTGGGCACTCCCAGTTAGCTTCATTTTAGCAAATCGACACTTTCTCTCTTCAGAAAACTGGTACCACTCAAAGAAGCGGTCCATATCTTTCAGCCATTTGGTGAACACCCAATGATCTAGGCAGCCATCAAAAGTCAAGTCTTCTACTTTGAATTGTTTCATTAATTTATCATCATTACGCTCAGGTGACCCACCATTTCTATGACGTGGCACTAGTTCTCTATTTTGATTCCTAGGCCTAGTGTGTTCCTCAATTATGTCCATTCTAGTGTTTAGTCTTTGAATAGCTTCAGTGAGGGCTGCTAATTGGATTTGCAATTGGTCATTTGTCATAGTGCTAGAGGATGTCAATGTGCGACCACTACATAATTGCATACAAAGATTCTATGACTAAACTTGTTGATATCAATAACGACTCACGCAATTATTGCTTATATAAACCTAAAGTGTTTATATATAAAGACACGTAAAACTCTAAATGTTGTTTAGATTATAAGATAACTCGAACAAGGTGCAAGTAATAGTTCTACCCTTTTTTTTAGTTCTTTTTTTTTTTTTTTTTAATAATGGGGGATCAAAGCACGAAAGAAATAAATGAACAAATAAAATATTATTGGTTTAAGGTATATTTGGTGAAAGCATTCCTTTCACTATTCAAGACTTTCAAGAGATAAAAAGAAATAGGGAAAGACGCAAAAATAGCTAGAAATAATCGTGGGTAGCGGGATTATTTTATAGAAATGAGTGTTGGGATTATTGGAGTCGCAGTGCACACAATAATTTAATTAAATACTAAAATAGAGAGTAGTTAATAGTACCAAAAATATAATGAGACGAAGTTACCATTCTAATTGGGAATTCGAGTGCACTGGTGACCTCAAATCTGCCGAAATAGTCTAACGAGTATTCTGGAGCTCGACGAAAAGTCGCCGAAGCACAGGTCAGATCGCCGGAATGTGGTGGCTATTTTGAACTTCACCGGAGGTCACAAGAAAAGTTGCCAGAGGTCACTAACCGGTAGCCAAAAAAGTCGTCGGAGGCACTGGCGAGTTTGCCGAAGGGTGGTGGTGCCAATGGTAGGGTTCGTTGGAATTAAATATTAGTAGAAACGCACGAAAATGTGAACAGAAAGCTCAAATTCTTCTACTCCATTGATCATACATGGAATATATTAATATAGTACAAGGTCAATGTCCTGTTTAGGAAACAATTAATCCCTACAAATCAACCCTAGTAAATCAGGAAAAAAAAATCAAGAAGATTACAATCAATAAAATAAATCAAGGAGATTACAATCAGCCTAAATTAGAGACATAGCTGTCAATTAGCTATTTCCACCCATATAAAATCTTCTAGAAAGTCAAAGAATCCGAGATTCTCCAACACTCCTCCTCAAGCTGGAGAATAAATGTTTTCCATTCCCAGTTTGCTAATAATATCTCAGAAAGTTGAGCCGTCCAATCCTTTTGTGAGTATGTTTGCTATTTGACCATTCGTAGGAACATACGGAATGCATATCAATCCACTTTCAATCTTTTCCTTGATGAAGTGTCGGTCCACCTCAACATGTTTTGTTCTGTCATGTTGAACCAGATTGTGGGCGCTGCTTATAGCAGACTTGTTGTCGCAATACAGCCTCATAGGTCCATGCCATTTAACCCACAAATCTTCTAAGATTTTCTTTATCCACAAGAGTTCGTAGATTCCTTGAGCCATTGCACGGAACTCAAATTCTGCACTTGATCTAGACACTACTGCTTGCTTCTTACTCCTCCAGGTCACTAGGTTTCCTCCAATTAGAGTACAATAACCTGTTGTTGAACGTCGATCTACGAGTGAGCCCGCATAGTCTGCATCCGTGTAAGCTTCTACCGTCATCTCTGCTCCTTTTCTAAACATGATTCCTATACAGCTTGTAGATGAATGTTCTTGGGGTCATGCATGAATTGACTTATCACACTCACAACATATGCGATATTCGGATGTGCGTGAGACAAGTAGATTAGTTTTCCCACTAGCTTTTGATACCTTCCTCTATCAATAGCTTCATCATCTCTTGCTTCACTCAATTGGTGATTTCTTTTGATTGGTGTATCAATGGGCTTGCATCCCATCATTCTCGTCTCTTGTAGGAGATCAAGAATCTACTTTTGTTAGGAAACAAAAAATACCTTCTGTAGACCGAGCTACTTCAATCCCTAAAAAATATTTAAGCTTCCTAAGCTCTTTAATCTCGAATTCTTTCGCAAGTCAAGCCTTAAGCTTTAGAATTTCTTCTTCATCATCATCACCTGTCACAATGATATCATCGACGTACACAATTAAGATTGTGAGTTTGCCTACTACTGAGTGTTTGAAGAAAAGAGTATGATCCCCTTGACTTTGTTTGTACCCAATACCAAGCATTACTTTAGTAAACTTTCCAAATCAAGCCCGTGGCGATTGCTTAAGCCCATAAAGTGCCTTTCTTAACTTGCACACTTGATTATTTTTAAAATATTTCTTGAAACCCAGTGGAGGTTCCATATATACCTCTTCCTCAAGATCACCATGTAAAAAGGCATTTTTGACATCAAATTGCTGCAAACACCAATTGAAATTAGCAGCCAAAGATAGAAGAATGCGGACTGTATTCATCTTTCCTACCGGAGCAAAAGTCTCTTGATAATCTACCCCATGTGTTTGAGTGTACCCCTTGGCTACTAACCTTGCCTTGTATCTCTCCAAGGATCCATCTGCTTTAAACTTGATTGTATACACCCATTTACATCCTATAAGTTTCTTGTCCTTTGGATGATCAACAATCTCTCATGTACAATTTTTATTAAGTGCACTTATTTCCTCATTTATGGCCATTTTCCAATTCTTATCCCTAAGTGCCTCATTGAAGGTTTGGGGAATAAGAATGGTATCTAATTTAGTGAGAAAGCAGCTATGTTTATGTGAAACGTTATCCAAAGAAACAAAGTGAGAAATAGGATGTTGAGTACAATTTCGAACTCCTTTCCTGACCGCTATAGGAACATCTAAATCATCAATTAATGGAGAGAGTGGTAATTGTGACTGCATACCTGGTTTTGTAGTTAACTCTTGAACTTGCAATTGGGTGGAAACAGGCTCTCTTCTCCTTGAGTACATTAGGATAGGATTTTCAGTAACTGGGGTTATATTTGCGGCTGATTCTAATGAGTTAAAGAGGCTGGTCATGTGGTTGGGTAAGAATTGAGTCACTAGGCTGGTCATGTGGTTGGGTAAGAATTGAGTCACTAGGCTGGTCATGTGGCTGATCAAGAATTGGTGAGGCTTTGGTCTTAGGCTAGTCAGTGATCTGTAATTCGAGAAAAAAAAGCTCATGTTCTTTGTCTTCACTCACAATCTCTCCCTGAAGATGAGAACTAGAATAGAAAGGCTGTTTTTCAACAAAAGTAACGTCCATTGAAATGAAGAATTTACGAGAAGTTGGATGATAGCATTTATACCCCCTTTGAGTGGAAGAATAACCAACGAAGATACACTTCAATGCTCGTGGATCGTGTTTTCCTCAATTAAAGTCATGAATGTGAACAAAAGCCACACATCCAAAAACTTTTGGGGGTAATTTGGAAGCAATTTGTGAATTGGGGTAATACTCGTAAAATACACTCATAGGACTCTTGAAACCAAGAACTTTAGAGGGTATTCTATTTATCAAGTGAGCTGCAGTGAGAACAAATTACCCCCAATAATATTTGGGGACATTATTTTGAAATAGGAGTGCTCGGGTAACTTTTAAGAGGTGTTTATTTTTCCACTCGGCTACCCTGTTTTGATGCCGTGTATTAATACAAGATGAGTAATGAACAATTCCTTTTCTTTGAAGAAAAGATGAAAGATTTTGTTTGAAGTACTCTCTTGCATTATCACTCCGTAAGCTTTTGATCCTCACCCCAAATTGGTTTTTGATCATTTGGAAAAAATTTGGAAAAATTTCACTGACTTCGAATTTATTTTTCATAAGATAGACCCAAGTTACCCTTGTGCAATCATCTATAAATGTAATAAACCACCTTGCCCCAGTAATGTTCAAATTTCTAGAAGGACCCCATGTATCGAAATGGATTAAAGAAGGACCCCATGTATCGAAATGGATTAAAGAAAAAGGTAATACACATCTAGTATTGCTCAAAGGATAAGAGACGTGTTTGTGTTTAGCAAGTTCACACACATCACAATGTAAACTATTCATTTCAATATTTTGGAATAATAATGGAAACATAGTCTTGAGCAAACTAAATGGTGGATGACCTAAACAATAATGGTGGAGCTAAATGTCCTCTTTATTGGTGGAATTGCTAGATAGATAGGATTTTGAGGCGGAACAGTTACTGTCTTCCTTAGCATCAAGGATGTAGAGCCCATTCCTTTCCTTAGCAAGCCCAATCATCTTCCCCGAGACCCAGTCCTACAAAATACAATGTGTGGGATAGAAAGTCACTTGGCAATTCAAATCACATGTAGCTTGTTTTATGGAAAAAAGATTTACAGCTAATTTGGGAACATGTAGGACATTTTTCAACACAATTTCGGAGGAGAGAGGAATGGTTCCCTGACCTGCAACAGTGGTAAAAGTTCTATTGGCAATTTTGATTTTTCTATTACTAGGACAAGGCTTATATGAGGTAAAAGGTTAATGTGAAAAAGTCATATGATCAGTAGCACCTGAATCTAGGATCCAAGTACTGTTCTGGACCAAAAAGGAGGCACTAAGAGCATAAGAATCAGAGAACTTACCTGATTGAGCCAGAGAACAAGAGCTGTCAAGTTTCCCAACTGATTTTAGCATGGATTGCAACTCTTTTATTTCCTCCTTGAGAATTTCCAGTCCATCTTGGTTCAGTTTTTCACCAGGAATTTCCTTAGCATTCGTCATGTGGGCTTGTCCTCGTGGCTGTCCCCCACGATTACCTCCATTTCCTCCAACATTTGGAGGCTTCCCGTGGAGTTTCTAACAAGTATCCTTGGTGTGACGCGGGTTCCTGCAGTGAATGCACCAGATCCCTTCATGGTTGGATTGCCTTTCATTTTTATTGGTCTTAGCATTATGTCCATTCTTTGTAGAATTCATGGCTGATCCTTCATTTACTGGATTGACGAGCATCACGACTCGGCGGCTGTCCTCAGCCCGTATTATTGAGAAAACACCCTCAAGAGACGGGAGAACTACTTTCCCGAGAACTTAGACTTGGACTTGATCAAAATCAATATTGAGGCCTACAAGGAATTCAAAGATTCTCTCCCTTTCCACAAATTTCTGCAATATAGCAGCATCTTCCCCACACTTCATTTTAAAGCTTTGATAATAATCCAACTCAAGCCACAATCCTTTGATAGGACTATAGTACTCAATGATAGAAAGGATACCTTGCTTTGTGGTGTTGATTTTGGTTCGAATCTCATAGATCAACGTAACATCTTGCACTTTTGTATAGGTTTGGCGAACCGTTTCCCAAATTTCTCTAGCAGTTGTGAGGAACATGCAGGTTTGGCTCACTTCAAGTGTCATAGAGTTCCACAACCATGACATGATCATGGAATCTTCTTCATCCCATTTTGTAAATGTAGCATCCTCAACTGCAAGTCCGGTTCCCATAAGATGGCTCAATTTTCCCTTTCCTTTGAGAAAGGTTTTAACAACTTGAGACCATTGATAATAATTTCGGCCATTGAGCCGATAGGAAGACTGAATGTTCTGTAGTTCTTCTTTTGATTCAACTGGCATCTTGTCTTGGTTAACCTCAGCATTGGCACCAAAAATAGTAGGTTGATTCTTGAATGAATCTGATATAATGAGAGACAAAGAGAAAAACCAAGAAAAAGGCAGAGGTAGAATGAAAAGAAATGAGAATAGTTTGACAACTAGCACCTAAGAGGTGTGAAAGGGCCACAAAAAGGCTCTGATACCATGAACAGAAAGCTCAAATTCTTCTACTCCATTGATCATACATGGAATACATTAATATAGTACAAGGTCAATGTCCTATTTAGGAAACAATTAATCCCTACAAATCAGCCCTAGTAAATCAGGAAAAAAATCAAGAAGATTACAATCAGTAAAATAAATCAAGGAGTTTACAATCAGCCTAAGTTAGAGACATAGCTGTCAATTACCTATTTACAGTTATATAAGATCTTCTAGAAAGTCAAAGAATTTGAGATTCCCCAACAAAACGTACTCAAAAGGTTTGAAGGTGCGTAGGGCGACAGCGGCAGCCCCGGCAACTGTTGCGGTGGTTGTTGTTGTTGTTTTTTTTTTTTTTTTTTTTTTTTTTTTAGAACAGTGATTAGGGTTTAAAAAGTTTGTAGGATCTTTTGCTTTGATACCAAAGTTGGTGTAGGATTGTAAAAAGAAATGAAGAATCAAAGAAGAAGAAGGAGGAGGTGGAGGAGGAAGAGGGGGAGAAAGAGGGTAGCAACTGTAGGGGAAGAATCAATAATCAAAAATATTATTCAAGCCAATATTCTGTTAACCCTAATTAGGGTTTAAATAGAAAATTTTAATGGGCGTAACACAAAAGGCCTAAAATAAAATAAACCTACACTAAAATAGCCTAAAAACAAATCGGTCCAAAATAATAAATAAAATAAAACTTAATTAACTAAAATAAATATTAATAATTAGTCCATAACAATAATGGTTGGGCCTCCTTGGCTCGACGTCCATACACACGTCTATGTCGTCTACTGGTGTCCACACTAATATACATATTACTTTCTCCACGAGGGGTGCTTATAAAGCAGAGGTGATAACCAAAATTAGTGAATGTTTGTCTGCGTGAACATAAGAAATTTTATAAAGATTCTTCTTTTAATTTGTTGATAATTCTTAAGCCAATTATGCATTTGGGTCACAGGCCAGCAAGGGAAGGGAAGGGGATAAATGGGAGAACAAAACGAAAGTTAAAATCCAATTCTAGGCTACTTTATCATCAGTTTCCTAAGGCTTTCCTACGTCAAGAACATTTTTATTTTATTTTTCACCTGTTGTCTGAAAGTAAAGCTGAGGAATGAGACCAAGTGAACCATACATTATCTATGTGAGGATCAAAATTTTTATAAAGTATCTTATTTGAGTAACTTGTTGATAATTCTTGCACCAATTATGCAAGTGGGGCGCTGCCTATTGGCAGAATGGAGTTGGATGGAAGGAGCAAAATGAAAATGATAATATACTGCTATCTTCAACTATTAGGATAGTGGCTTTCTCATGCTGGAGGCTAGTTTCCATATCCAATCCATGCCTCTCACTATCGCTTATGAATACTATGTATATAATGAATAGTGGGCTTTCCTTCTTTTTCTACTTGGAGATGCAAAAGAAGTTGATTTTGCCTACATTGTTGAGGTAGCCCCCTTTTTTGTGACCCCATTACCAATATTCAACTATGATTATGAATTTCCATAATTTTTCATTGATGCTTGCAATATTATAAGATGATGTAGGACACCACCATTAAAGTGATTCTCATTTTCCTTATAAATTCTGGTTTCTATTTTTTGCTTTAGTCTATGCTTGCTATTGCTCATGTAATTTAATCATTTATTTTAGGTTCCTCCTTTTTCTTATCTATGGTTAATTTTTAATTCTTACTCGAATTTTAGGTATGATTAGATCGCTCATTCCAGTTGCTTGTCCCCTTGGTTGATGTGGATAAGATATAGGGTTAAATATCTACTTATCCCTTAAACTATCAAAATTTTTTTTACTTCCCCCTTCAACTACCAATTGAACTCCCTTCCCCCTTCAACTATCGTTTTCTTTTTTACTAAGGACAAATCATGTTTTCCATCCAAATTTTGTGATGGAAACCGTTAATTATTTTTTTTTTTAACTAATGAAAAAGGAAATGGGGTAATATGGATATTTCATACACTTAAAACAACTAAGGGTTTTTAATTTATTGATCAAAGTAAACTTTTACCTGTCAAACCAAACCTATCCGAAGGGATTCAAAGCAAACTTATGCCGGTCAACTCTATTGTGGGATCTGAATGCTTGGTAGAGCAAACTTATAATCTTTTAATTGGTTTAGCAAAGTAAACTTATGCTAGTCAAAGAAAATCTATAACCTTCTAATTGGTTTAGCAACTTGGGGACCTTTTTTATTTTAAATCAATTGCGGCTTTTTAGTTCAGTCACCGTTTTTCAACTCCATTGCGGATCTTAAGGGTTTTCATCAATAAAGCTAGGGTTTCAAAAATAGCGTGGGTCTTGAGGGCTCCCACTAGAAGAAAACCGACTTGTAAGTATCGAGTAACACATTTTTATTTCAAAAAATCCACTTTTTGGGATTGATGGGGTTGGAATTGAGTTATTTTACATTGCAATTGACTTACTTTATATATAATAATAATCTTACCAGTTTGATTTAATAATGGTGATAATTGTAGTTTTCATTTAATTAGAGACTGGGACACACGCGATACATGTGTAAGTCGGCATGTGACAAAAAAGATTCGCACAAAAGTTACTGGCTTATTTTTTTAATTGCATAAGCATAGCATAATTTTTTTTTTTTTTTTGTTTTGGCAAACAAACAAATTGTAAACATCACCCGTAAAAATAATGCGATATACATGCAATCAAAAAATAAGCCATTAGCTTTTGTGCCAATTGAGTTCAATGTAGATATTTAACCCAAAATATTCTCGTTCTAGTTTAATTGATAGATGAAGGGGGAAGTAAAAAAATGTAATAGTTTAAGGGACAAATGGATATTTAAGCTAAAAGACTAATATAGCCTTGGGACTAACTTTTCCATCCATCTATTGGATGAAAAATGTGATTTGTCCTTATTAAACGAAAAAATGATAGTTGAAGGGGGAAGGGAGTTCAATTGGTAGTTGAAGAGGGATGGAAAAAAAAAAATTGATAGTTTAAGGGGCAAGTAGATATTTAACCCATAAGATATATTTATTCTTCTATTACTAAAAAATCAAATTTTTTAAAATTGGAGGATCAATGTGAAATTTGTTTGTGCTAGTTGCACTATTATCCAATGTCTAAGTTATCCTGGAACATGAGATGTTAAGATGCTCAATTTCTGTGTGATATAATCCATTAGTAAACTTGCAGTTTTAGAATTTGATATCCTATAGAGTTTAATCTGAAAACCTTTAAAAGACATGCGGCATAGTCGTGAAATATTTTAAAGGTACTTGTACAATGAGATTCTTACAAACCCTAGTTCCTATCATTTTAAGGATTAAGTGCTTAATGTGCTTCATAATGCTAGAATATTCACTTACTAAACTTCCTTTAAGATAGAAATCGAGCTTAATTATGTTAAAACTAATTTTAAATCCTTAATCCTTATTTATGAACAGGCGAAGGCAACACTCTGGTGATCCTTAATTAGTATTGGCAAGGAAATGAAAAATCCTTCTATACGAGCTAATGGAAAGTGTTGGTGTTCATCATGTGCACATGCCAATAACCTAATTATTGTTGCATTGTGGTTTTGGAAACACTAAACTGACTAGCTAAAGTTTAGTAGACACTTTGTATGTTCAAATAGGTAAGTGCTACAAGATCTTATGCATTGAACCAATGATTATGGACCTGAATCCATTGCTAAAATAGTTTCATTGGCTCCCATGGAAGGCTGTTCTCTTAATATTATATATATATATATATATATTGTTGAGTTAAATATAAGTTAGTGCAAGTACCAAGTGAGAACAAATGGCATGCAGACTATGTATGGAAGGATAGAAAAGAGGCCAAAATACAAGCTATTCATATTCCCTAGTAGAACCCCCCCCAAAAAAAAAAAAAAAAAAACACACACACACACAAAAAAAAGGACGAAGGGAAAAAAAAAAAAGAATAAAGAAAAAGCTATATGTATAACAGTCAATAGATTCATGGTAACCCTCAGAGAGAGAGAGAGAAGAAGATAGTATGTATACCAATCAATAGATTCATGGTAACCCTCGGAGAGAGAGGGAGGGAGGTAAGTTTCCATCTAATACTTTAGCGTCTAAACCCTTCTTGCTGTTGAACATTTATGCAGGTCCTTAAAATATGGATCACAAACGCCGCCTTTCATGTTGATTTGTAGCTATTGACCACTATTATCAGAACTGGCCAGTCCCCTGCAGTTCAACCACTGAACAAGAGCCTTGAGTAGGTTGGTTTGTTTAGTAAAGGCCCAATAGTTTGGGTCAACAGTTAAGCTTGCAGGGCTTGACCGGTTTTGATAAAGAGTGGTTCACCAATCAATGTGTAAGGTAGCCAGTCTCAAACCCTAAATGCTTTACACTAGGTAGGTGTGCCAACAAACCTTTGAAACGGGGTGATATTTATATTTCCAAATAAAATTGTAGAATTTAGGATCATACTGGATGAGTAAGCTGTGTCGACACACATGGTTGAGCTATTTGACCCGTGGCCTACTCATCAAAATGAGCAGATGGCCATACTGGAATCAAAACAAAGAAGTGAAGAGAAAGCATAGAGAGCAAGGGGAAAAAGAGCCAAAAAAATAATTCACATCCTTCTTTCTCTGCCCTTTTATGAGTTTTCCTATGGTTGCTAATCAACAATCCCATTATATGTTGCACTAGAGATCTCCCACTAGCTTTATAGGGGAATCTAGAAAGCTTCCCAACTCATGATGTTCTATATTAATTTGCTCATTTCACTATGTAAGGAGTTGCCAACATGGGACCTTTCATAGTCAATTTCTAGCTTTGTTTTGACTCCTATAAATGGCTTTATTTTATTTAATGTTGTTGATTGATTTAATTCAATTGTTATTTGTATTTCACGAGTTAAGGGAATTTTAACAGTTTCCTAATTTGCTTTATATGGACAGTGTCCTAGTGATCTATGGGTTTTTATGTTTTGGACCAAGTTATGCTGTTGGTGTTCCATTATGGATTTGAGTTAGATGAGATATGTCTAACTATGGGATTATCGAGAATTCCATGTATAGCTGTCTAATGCTTTTAGTTCAATAGCAAACATGTTTATGAGAAATTTCAGGCAAGTTTATCTTTTGATGATTTTGTAATGCAATTCTACTTCGGGGCTGATGCCCCCCAAGATTCTGGGAATATTCCTAGAGTTATCAGTTCCCTCCTACTTATTTTAATTTATTGCAGTTGTAATCTTTTAGAGGCCCATAATTAGACTTGGTTGATTTTTCTCCTACATTCTTTAGACTCCTTTTCACAAACTGTAGGTCTTATGTAATTCGAATATTAACACAGCATATAAAATTAATACAATCAGCCGTTATTAGTGTTCATAAACGCAGTGACAGCCCAAAATATCCCAATTAGTTAGTTTTTGTGGCTAAACAGATCTAAAATGCTTCGTCATTGTTGGCCCTTATGAGGATAAAAGAAATTTCATATTTTGCTAAGCTTTCAGCCACGTCAATTGTTACAATCAGGCCTAAAATATCTAATTTAATGTTGGTGTGGTTTAAAAAAGGTGTCAGAATTTCTCACAGAGATTCCAGTGAGCTTGTACACATGATTAAACCCATAAAGCATGTCAGAAAAAGCCTTTGCTAACTCCTATTGTCCTATCCTGCATGGCTTTAGTGAATGTGGAGTTCTAAACCTCTCAAATCTTTATCTACCATGTCCAGACGGGATGACTATTGCATTCTTTTTTGTTGTTGGGACAGTGAAAAATGATGTGATGTAGGTTTTTGATGGGTTTCAAAAGAAGGGGATATTTCCTAGAAGCCTTAATGCCTCTTTTGTTGCATTGATTCCACATAAGAATGGGGCAATAGACATTTGGGTTTTTAGGCCAATTAATTTAGTTAAAAGTTTATAAAAATTGTTAGCAAAGGTGTTAGCTTTGAGATTAAAACATTCTTGAGTGGTATTTTCACACATTCTCATAATGCATTTATGGAGGGACATCAGATTGTAGATGTTGTATTAGTGGCGAATGAAGCAATAGATCCTAGGATTAAAAGTGGTATTACAGGAATTATTTTTAATCTCGATATTGAGAAACCTTCCAATCATGCAATTGGGATTTTTCAATCTATTTGCTAGGAATGATGGGGTTTGGTTCTAAATGGAGGAGGTGGATTTACATGTGCATATAAAGTAAGGTTCTGAATCATTTTGAATGGTTCTCCTACTAGTTTCTTTATTTCTACTAGAGGGCTTAGCCAAGGGGATCCTGTTTTCACTGTTCTTTTCATTATGGTGATGGAGGCATTTAGTAGACTTGCGGGCAGAGTTATGTTACATTAAATATTTCACAATTTCCAGAAAAACCAAAATAGTGTGGTTTTTCATTTATTATTTGCTGATGATTTCATA
Organism: Vitellaria paradoxa; assembly: GCA_019916065.1. NCBI lineage: Eukaryota > Viridiplantae > Streptophyta > Magnoliopsida > Ericales > Sapotaceae > Vitellaria > Vitellaria paradoxa. The sequence continues at coordinate 33,395,337 of CM034235.1, forward strand.
ATAATTTTTTGGGGTGGATTGGTTACAATTGGGGCATCGTCAGTGTGTGTGGTTATGTTTTGAAGTGTTTCAAAAATCATGGTAAGTTTAAGTTGATTCTGAATGGGGAGGTGGGTAATTTTGATGATCTAACTTCAATAATGGGATGCAAGATTGGCCTTTTGCCTTCTATGTATTTGGGGCTTTAGGATGGTAGAAGCTTTATATATCAAAATGGGTAAGGGTAACTCGTATTAGGAGTACATTGTCATGCCTGCCTAAGTACATTCTCTCTCTTTGCACCATTCCAATGTCAGTGGTTAAGAAATTAGAGAAGTTTCAAGGAAACTTTTTATGGGGTGGTTTTTTTAGTTGAAGAGTTTAATATTATTCGATTGAATGGGAGACCGTTCACCTTTGAGGGATGGTGGAATTGGTATTTTAAGCTCAAAATTTTTAATAAAGCTTTATTAATGAAATGGTTGAGGAAATTCACTTGTGAAATAGAGAGATTTTGGATAAAGGTGATTTCATCTAAATATAGGATGGCAAATGTTAGTGGACTACAGTTTGGAATACTAGTCTTTGTAAGAATCTTCATGAGTGGGAGTTAGATTGTTTTGGCAATCTTCTTATAATGCTGTATTCAAGGAAGGTAGGAGGGGGCATGATGAAATTCAATGGATGAAGTCTAAATTAAGGACCTTTGAAGTTAAATCATATTATTAGCTTTTATCTAAGGAGTAGGAGGTGGATTTACCTTGGACTAGAATATGAAGTATGGAGCACCTCTAGCGGTGGCTTTTTTTAATTTTTATGTTTAATGCATGTTAACAATTGACATTCTCATTTTAAGAGGAAAAGTGATGGTGAATTGGTGGTGTTTACTTTAGAGAGACGATTAACCTATTGATCACTTTTTCCTACATTGCATAAGAGCGAAGGCCAGATCTATGCTGGAAGATATCACTATATCCACATCGGATTACTGCAGGTAGCTTTCAAACCTTTGACCCTTCAAGGTTTAAATGCTTCTATTCTTGCTATCCTTAGAGACGGTAGATGTCTCAATTTTAAGGATTCACTCATGGGAGTAGTCCAAACCAGTCAGTGTCATGCCTAGTTTTTTTTAATACCTACCCTAACTTGAGTCTGATCCTTACAGACTCCAACATCACTGCAGCTTTGAATCTAGATAGCAAGTCTAGTGGTTATGAGTTTCTTCCAGGATCTGAAACTATAGCGGTTCTATTTAGGGTTCATTTTAAGGTCCTTAAAACCTTAGCCCCTAACATCCGCCACATAGATCCTAAAGGACAAACTGTCCTAATAGAAACAAACCTACAGGCTTCCAATATAGCCACCAATAGGATGCTCAGATGGGATGAAATAAATTTCCCAGAGCAATGAACTTTACCACAGGCGGTCCCGGCAAGACCACCTGTTTAAGAAAATGTTGAACAAATAGTTCAACATAATTCAGGAGATGTTGAAATAAGCTTCTCTCCAGCCACTCGACTTAGGATAGCTGGTCCTAGAATTTTAGGTCCTAAATCTTCTTTAGATTCTAGGATAGATTCTAGATCTGAATTTTCACGTCCAGCTTATCGTGTGTTGGAACCACCTTCTGAGGCACCATAAACCTTGGAAGAAGACATCAGGGGTATTAGAATATCTGATGCCCAGATTCCTCATGGAGTCTATCCCACATTTGAGGCCAATAGATGGAACTCTCCAACTGCCTCCAAAATGAGTTTTCATCTGAATGGATAGATTTCTTACACCTTATATAGGTACTCTTACGTTAGAGCCAACGTTAGAGGAACCCAAGATAGACTTGGCTCCAGGTAGCTCTCTTAGGGTATACTTGAACAAGGATCTCGTGAGTCCTAAAAACAAAGTTTTTCTTAATTGGTATTTTTCCAAAATGAATTCAGAAGAAAAACTGTTTTACAAAGAGCAATGGCTTTCAAAAATGAAAACTACAAATAAGGCGCAACATTTTGTTCCTTAGTTTTTTGAATTTTATTTTCAGCAACAGCAAGAACAAATAAATGTTTTAGAAAAATAGTAGTAGTTAAAAACTGGTCGAAAGATCACAGCTGCTCACCCTCCTCCAGAACTTTTGATTTCTGATCAAAACTGTGAAGGAGTTGCTGTTGTTAAAACTTCCTCTACTGAGTTGATAGCCGCGAGGATATCAGACTTAGCACTATTGCATAAATAGTTAAATTATTCGAATGTATTCATACAAACTATTGGACAACAACTTAATCAAATTGAAATTTCTTTAGCTGACGTTCAAGCTAAAATAAAACTTTTTGAAAAACAAAAGTTTGCTGAAACATCATCGGATAGTTTAAAGCCGGCTGGCATCAGACTGGTCATAGAAGTTGAAGGTTTTTATAACCCTGAAGTTTCTGTTGACGAAATTGTTAACAAACTTCAACAAAAAATTGGATCTTTAAAAATTGAAACTCTTTCTCAAGAGAGAGACTCAGATCCAAGTTCTTCCGAAGATCCGGTAGTCAATAAGATTACGAGGTATTCTATGTCTGCTAGGAGAAAACCTCAGGGACAAAGACCTTTAGAAAGATATTACAACCCTAGGCCAACACCTATCGATCTCCTTCTTGAAGAGATGGATGATCGTGAGCAGTATACTTATTCTGCTCGGACTGCATATTCATGGAATTTGGATGGCTCTTCCTCAAAGAATATTCAAGAAATTTGCCATCGAATGCTCATGTATGCTACAGTCCAAAAAGCCAACAATATCAGTGATCTAGCAGCAGCAAAACAGATCATTGCTGGCTTTCATGGATCCCTCAAAGGATGGTGGGACCATATTCTATCTGAAGGGCAGAGACAGCAAATTCTCAGTGCAGTAAAACCTGAAGCTCGCACTGTGCAAACTGAGGCTGGCCCTAGTCAAGGAACAATGATCGTAGAAGATGCAGTATATACCCTTATATGCTCAATTCTTGATCACTTTACGGGCTACATCACTTCTCGAAGTGAGAATATTCGGACACTTCTTCAAAACCCTAAGTGTCCAACTCTCTCCCATTATCAGTGGTATAAAGATGTTTTTCTTGGGAGAGTAACTCAGCTTGATGATGGAGGATCGGACCATTGGAAATCTAAGTTTATTGATGGCCTTCTAACTCTGTTTGGAGAACGAGTTAGGAATATCCTTCGTAACAAGCATGATGGGATTTCTATTCCTTACTCAGAGTACACATATGGTCACTTATTCTTTATCTGTGAGCAAGAAGGATTAGCTTTATATAATGACATTAAGCTTAAATCCCATATCAAACGACAGTAATTGTCGGAACGCAAGGAATTAGGTGATTTTTGTGACCAATTCGCCTTTGACCTTGAACCTAGTCCTAAACCCTCTAAGATTCATCGGACTAGAAACACTAGGCCTAAGCCTAGGAAATTCTACAAGAAGAGATCTTCCCCTCCCACCTACGTTAGAAAGAAACCTTCTTAATTGCTTGTCATTGCTCAATTACCTCACTCTTAATTACAAAATTCAGATTTAAGAAGGTTGAGTAAAGAAAATTGAGACAAACTTCCCCCAAGTGCAAGGTGTGATTGTAGCACAAAATACTGGTGATTACCAGGTCATTTTCACAGGGACCTAAAGAGCAAATGAATGGTTAAATCTGATGGATTTGATTAGCAAAACAAAGGCTCACAAAAATGTAAAACAGAAGTGAAAATCTGATTTGGAAATGTTTGTTGTTTTGAAAATGAGTTTTGAAATAAAAATTAAATTTACTTGGAAACTGATATTTAAAAAGATGGGCAAGGCAATTTCAATGCCTCTCCAAATCAATCTCAAAATGCCAAGAGTGTATCAATCATTAATCCTATTTGTTCCAATTTTTAAGAAATTAATTTCAATTAAAACAAGCCATGGATCAAACACATGATGTGCATAATCTATCTTAAGAACAATAGAGATTCTAAGTCTAGCAACTCTCATACAAATTTGCAATGAAAGTTCTAAGTTAAGTAACCCCTATGAGCCCATTGATAGAGTATGTAAATCAATGCCAATCGGACCTTGAATCAATGATGTCTAAAGCAATTAGATACAAACAGAATTTGTGATCAAAGAACTCAGAATAAGCCCATGAAGATCAGCATCTTGAGAATCATTGGAAAGGACATTGTCCTTGCCTTAGCCCAAGAAGAACTCTGTCGGTCATTCTTAGGAAATTAGAAACAAAAATAGAAAGATGAAATTGAGACATTGAAATCTGAAATTGCAATTGAGTTGAAATCTAATTACAGCAGTTGAAATTGGAAAAATGAAATTCAAGACCCAAAACCTAAGCTACAGTAATAACAATGAAGAGAAAAACAAAGCTCTCCTCCTCTACCTAAAAGAAAACTCTCAGACCTCTCCAGCTCCCTCTGTCTCTATGTCTCCCACTCTATAACCTCCCCCCGTGTGTATGTGCGTGGGATGTGTGATGTCTCTCCCCCTTCCTTCTGAAAATTCCCTCTTCTGTTATGCAATTCGTTCCTGAATTACGGATTTGCCATTCCTTGATCTCAGGATCATGTCACATGGGGAAATTACAGTCACGTGGAATCTGTTACTGGGATATTACACGTCATTCGAACGCTGCAATATTGTATTCAAATACGACATTCCCTCCAGCACTCAATGCACTCTTTAAAAGCATTCGAATGGGTCAGATCCATCATCCGAATACAATTTCCTGCTTCAAAAATCTCAGACCTGATGATTTGATCCCCTGGTATTGATCTTAAGAAAAATTCTGAATCTCCCAAAGAGGTTTAAATCAGCTGATGTGTTGTGTTCAAGCTCATCCAATCTTTCACTTCTACATTACTTCTCCTTTGCAACTTTAGTGAGCTCAATTTACCTTCCATGTGATGAAAACTCAACATATGCTCTATTTGAGTGAAGGAGATAAAATCTGGATAAGACAAGAGTTTTATATCATTTATATACCATAAAAAGGTATAAATCAACTAGTTAATGTGCGACAATAGAGGTCCAATCATTCATTCAAAAGTAGAAAATCTAGCTTCATTGTTGGAAATGTGGTAAGGAAGGCCACTTTGCCGACAAGTGCCGTCTTCAGAAGAAGATTTCAAGATCTTCATCTTGATAATGACACACAGCAGGCTATATTGAAGTTAGTCCTGCGTTCACATCCTCCCATAGAGGATGAAGGGGATTTTGGTAATGAAGATGATCCAATTTTATATTCGGATATTGCCAGCGAAACTTCTACAAGTTTGCCTCCCCAATCTCCATGTCACTGTAAAATTTCTAGTGACTATGATAAAGCATTAGCTGAAATGCAATGCTTGAGGATCAATGGCCTCACTCAATTTCAGGAAGAATTATTAGACCTTACTAATGGTATTCCTGATTCTGAACTTAGGAGGAGAATCTTAGGAAAATGTCTAGAATTTCCTTCTAAACCTCCTAGATCTGCTCCTAAAGCAGATATGTACTCCATGCAAGAGGTTTACCGCCGAATGTCTCTTAAACATTCTAGTAAACCAGTTACCTTGACAGGTCTTCAGCATGAGATTACAACCCTAAAAGAGGAAATAGGCCTCTTAAAACTAGAAGCTTCTAGTTTGAAATCCAAGATTGACCACTTAGAATCCCAACTAAGCTCCTCTAACCCAGTAATAGATGAGTCTTATGCGGTCAATACCTTGAAGGTTACCATTCAAAAATGGTACATCCAAATTAAGCTAGTAATAAATAAGACCCTAGTTTTGGATAGTCTAACCGCTTTGGTAGACAGTGGTGCAGACTTGAATTGCATCAATGAGGGTTTAATTCCTACCCAGTTTTTTGAAAAAACCACTCAGACTCTCTCTTCTGCCTCGAATAGTAAGCTGCAAGTTAGCTATGAGCTTTCTCAAGTAGATGTGTGCGTAGACCATAGTTGTATACCCGCATCATTTCTGCTTGTTAAAAACCTTTCTCAGCATGTCATATTAGGCACTCCATTCATTAGAAACATCATGCCTATAACATGCATTAATTCGCAAGGAATCATAGGAACATATAGTGTAAGAGCATATCATTGCATTTTATCACTAATCCTTACACACTACTTCTCAATGAAGTAAAGCAAGTTTTTCTTAAAGAACAACAAATTGCTTTTTTAAAAAGAGAAATTTGCTCTCTGGCCATAAGCCAGAAACTTTCCCAACCCTTTTTCAAAGAAAAGGTTTTTGAAATTGAACAATCTTTTCAAAGGAAAATTTGTTATGATATTCCTAATGTATTTTGGAATCGAAAAAGACACATGGTCACTCTTCCTTACGAAGAGGATTTTGATGAAAAAACTATTCCTACAAAAGCATGACCATGTCAAATGAATCAGGAATATCTAGAACTGTGCAAGAAAGAAATTGACTCTTTACTTGCCAAAGGGTTAATAAGACCCTCCAGCTCCCCATGCAGTTGCACGTCGTTCTATGTGAACAATGCCGCAGAAAAGGAACGAGGGGTTCCTAGGTTGGTCATCAACTACAAACCTCTCAATCGGGTGTTGAAATAGATTCGATACTCCATTCCAAACAAAAAGGATTTACTTTCGCGTCTACATGATGCTAATGTATTCTCCAAATTTGATTTGAAATCAAGGTACTGGCAGATTTTGATTTCAGAAAATGATCGTTATAAAACAGCGTTCACAGTACCTTTTGGGCATTATGAATGGAACGTTATGCCATTCAGATTGAAAAACGCCCCATCAGAATTTCAAAGAATTTTGAATGATATTTTCAATCCTTTTTCCAAATACATTTTAGTTTACATTGATGATATTTTGGTTTTTTCCAAAACCCTTGAAAAACATTTTAAACATTTGAAAACCTTCAAGGAGATCATCAAAATTAATGGTTTGGTCATAAGCCAACCAAAAATGAAACTTTTTCAAACTTCGATTCGTTTTTGGGTCATACGATCCAACAGAGAACTATTCAACCAATTTCTCGGAGCATTGAATTTGCTTCCAAGTTTCATGACAAAATAACCGATTTTAAAATGTTACAATGTTTCCTCGGTAGTCTTAATTATGTCTCAGATTACTATAAGGATTTGGCAGTTGATGCTGCTATCCTTTACAGTCGCCTCTCAAAGAGGAAGGTTGATAGTCCATGGACTGAGGATCACACTCGGGTTGTTAGGACTATTAAAGGTAAGTTAATAAGCCTACCTTGTCTCAATCTTGTTAAGCCTTCGTGGTACAAGATAGTAGAGACAAATGCTAGTAACATAGGGTACGGCGGGGTCCTAAGACAGCGCTGCCCTGAATCAGGCAACGAGTTCCTCGTCCGATTCACTTCTGGCAAGTGGAATGATACTCAATTAAAGTATCCCACTATTAAAAAGGAGATGCTTGCAGTGGTAAAATGTATCAGCAAGTTCCAGGATGATTTATTAAATCAATCTTTTCTCCTTAGAATTGACTGTTCTACAGTTAAATCCATTCTTGAAAAAGATGTTAAGAATTTGGTTTCTAGGCAGATTTATGTTGCTTGGCAAGCTCAATTATCTTGCTTTGATTTCAAGATTGAATTTATTAAATGTGAATTAAATTCTTTACGGGATTTTCTCATCCGAGAATTTTGTAGGCAGATGAACCGTAAAAACGGTCGCGGCAGAGGCCATAAGCCTGCTGCTAAGCAATCTGGACGTGGCCAAAGCCTGTCTCAATTTCCTCCATTACAGCAAAGCCAAAGCCTGCTGGGAGCTAATCCCTTTGCAATATTGGGAGAAACCGTAGCACCTTCTTTGGTAAATCTCAGCAAGTATCTTGTCAAAACTAATGCGGAATATCTGGAGCAACTCCAGAAGAAGATAGAAGGACATAAGCCTTCAGCTGAGTCTTCAAATACGAGACATAAGCCCGTTTCACAGATTGTTGGACATAAGCCAGCTACAATTGCAGCTTCTATACTGCAGGCACAACCTGTATATATCACAAGTTCATATTCTGAGCCAATTGTGGCTGTGGAGGAGGAATATTCTTCATGGGTAAATGATCCCGGTTATTGCAAAAAGAAAATTTTAGATCGGTTTCATTATTCCACTCCCCACTATAAGTATCGGATTGTATATGAATCCATACTTATTTCTACAGAATCAGTGGGAATACGTCATTATTATAAAAATAATAAAGTTTCTCCAAATATCATGTATAGCCACTGTTATATCCGGAGAATACTCTCTGCTACTGACTAGGGAATTGATCCTTTCTCCCCACGATCAGTTAAAACTCCTTTTGATAAGCAGAAGTATCATTATAATTTCTAGGACTATCAACAGGCCTAGAAATTTACGTTTTTCTATGAAAACAAAAATCAATCCCATTCCTGGTTTTTCCGTGTCCGGGAAGAGTTTTGGGATAAAACAAAAAAAATCCCCACTTAGGTTTTTCGGTGGTGGAAAATGTTTGGGCCTTCTCTTTCTTTAGTGCCCTAGCCAGTCCAAGATCTTTATGATTCTTGGGCTGAGGTCCATCCTATTTTAAACGATCTAAGTAAAAGATCGTATGGCGGGCAACCCATTTTCTACTTGTGGGCCGAATTCGGTATCCCACGGATATGGAAATGGGGTTTAAAAATTGAAACAGATGACCTGGACATCCCTATGCTCATTCGGACTACCCATTTTCAATGGTGGAAGTAAGTGGACGTCCCAGAATTGGTCAAGAAAATCAAGAAGGTCACTGCAGCCTATGGTAAACAGTCTACTGAAGCACCCACTGAACACAAGTCCGAAATGCGTACCCGATTCCGTCGAAGTTTTCAAAAAAGATTCCCAAAAGCCATGGAGTTCGAAATTATACTCAAATGCTTGGAATATTTCAAAGGCGAATTGAAGAAGTCTTTGATAATTTCCCAAATGATTCACTTTTTCAAATGTCTGTGGATACCCGGTCCATAAGATTGGACAACCCACCCTTTAGCAGGAGAAGCCCAGAATCCAGAAGAGAACATCCCTCCTCATCCGGAAGATGTACTAGATTTTGCCCTCGACCTGCTTCGACAGCTCAAAGGAAAGGACAAAGCATAGTAAGATCGTGGGACACCCCACACAAATTTGACCGTCCATGTGTCAGGATCTTACTTAAGGCTGTAAAGAAGACAGCACCTCGCCAGCTATGCCAAAGCCAGCTTCACAAGGCGACAAATGACTTTCGGTGGAGATAAGCCACCCGTGACAATGCACAGTCACCTGTTTCTCAAAGGACCAACCGACTACAAATCATTCAGCACACGCCACCCGTTGAGACAAAAATTGTACAGTAATTGTAATAATTTCTCGGATTCCAAATTGTATTCTTCGGTTCTAAATAGTTTAATTTTCTCTCTATTTAAGCGGAGACCTGAGGCTTGTTCAGGCATGCGTTTGCTTATCCAGCCCTTTCCTTTACCATCCCCATCTTGTCATCTTTTAATCAGTTTAAATAAAATATTATCTTTTTGTATTTATCTTTCTGTATATAGAATCCCTGCTTTCGATCCATTTGAGCCAACCACAATCTGGTATTAGAGCCATCTTGGATGGCAGGGCGGTTCTAAGCTGCTCGTTATTAAGGTATGATTTAGTTTAAATTTAATTTATTAATTATGTTGAGTGCATCTTTGGCTTTTTCTCATTTCATGTATGTCCATTTAGTTTTAGATTCTGTTGCCTTAGATAGGTCGTGTTAGGCGAAGTGAGCCGTGTTAGACCTTGTAGGCGTAATCAGTCGGGAGTAAAACTTGGATATGAATATATCTTGAAATTTGATAGGTAAGCCAGATATCCATTTTACATAATTGATAGAATAAAACTTGATAATGCCTTAGTAACACTTGCATCATTCTTAGGAGAACTCTCTCTTCCTTCCCCTCTTCTAGTTGGTCCCGATTGTGAAATCTGCCGACTTGGTGGATTATCCTAGCAATTTGCCTGGATTAAACCAGTGGACCATTCCACATGTTGACCCATCTCACATCTATAGGATAGGGTTAACTGAGAGATTTACCTCTCAAATCGCTGTAAAAAATACGGAGTAGACCGTGACTATGGACTCATCGGAAAAAACCATTGAACTGCTCTCGGCAGAGGATATCCAGATCTATGCTGGAAGATATCACTGTATCCACATGTCCTCGCTATTTTTGATAGAAGTTAAGCATGCTTTTGAAGTGTGATTTGGTTGCCAAATCAATAAAAGTTGGAGGAAAGTATGGAGAATTGTTCTTTGGCAATAAAAGTTGGAGGAAAGTATGGAGAATTGTTCTTTGCTGCCTTGTTTCATTGATATGGAGTGAAAGAAATAGAGCCTTTTAAAACATTGAGTTTTCATTGTATGAAGTGAAAAGTTTAGTTTTATCCACTTCGTATAGATGGAAAGGACCGATAGTTACATAGATTTATGTCTTTTGTTTGGGTTGATTTGAGTTTTTTTTTTGGGGGGGGGGGGGTAATTAGGAGGCATTTTCTTAATGCAATTTTCTTATAAAAGAAAAAAATGAAACACCCATTATTTCTTTCTAGTTTAGCGTTTCCAATACAATACCAACATGATGCAATCTGTATCCTTGCGTTGCACTTTTCTTTTTCCTCCCGTTCTTTAAGACAAAGTTGGTCAGTGGCTTGTCTTTTCATGCCTTATCAAAATATATGTACACTTTTTTTTTGGGGGTGGTAAAAATGTAGCTCCTCTAGATCTTATTTATTTTTATTCTGCTGTTAGGTTTGCTGCATTATCAGGAATATGATAAGAGATTGGGCAGCTGAGGTTCACTCTGATTCTCATTGATTTCTAGGCTGTTTTTAATTTTTTTTTATTTTTTTTTTAACTTAGAGAACTTCAAATTTAGATTCAGTGTTCTCTCCTACTACTAACTTACAAAAACATGTTTCTTTTACCACGGGGGCAGAGGGAATGTGACCAATGCTGCAAGCCTATTCTTGAAGGGCTTGATGTTCAATTCCCTGATCACCAGAAGGAAAGGTACCTTTTTTCTCTTATTGTTTCGGAGGTATACTTCTCAAGGAGTAGGTTGCGTTTTTCATTTCTTTTAAATATTTATTTATTTATTTTCATTGCTTGGGACTTATGTGCCATCATGATGCTGGACTAATGTCTTCTTTTTTAAGTAGCCCTCCTGCTTGTTTAGTTCCTGTTGCTGGACTTGGTAGGCTGGCTTTGGAAATTTCATGTTTAGGTATGTTTGCCTTTTTAACTGTTTATGCATTCTATGGTGAAAAATGTCTTTCTCTAAGTGCCTGACATTTTTTTTCTTGTTCCAGGTTTTATAAGCCAGGACAATGAATTTTCATATTACATGATGATTTGCTCTAGTTTTACGCTTAACCAGTAAGAATATCATTACAATCTCTTTCTAATTAACTTAATTCATGTCCCTTTTTATGAAGAGTATATATGATTATTTTTATGCTAAGATTTTTGTTATGTTATTGGCACTCAAATAGCAAGGGGGTGTAATTCGCTTTCAGACAATGATCAGCTTCGTCCGGTTTCAATTCCAGATATACATCCAGCTAGGTAATTAATCTGCCATTTTTTGGAGCACCTATGTTTGATTCTTTTATTTCTTTCCCTTTATATGATTTTAAATTATTTTAGGGAGTTACTTATCTTTACGGATTTCAATTATACGAATAATACGATCTTTTATGTCCAAACGTGCTTCTCAAATTGCTCATATCCTATAATATGCTTAGATTATACCCAATAATATGATTTCCTAGTGCTTGTGGCTCTATCAAGAACCCTAATCTTTGCTTACCAAGCCATTCACGGTCACTAACTAAGATCTTTTACTGCGTCCATCATCATCACATTGAAGTACATCATTGTATGTGGGTTGGTCTTACACGGTGGACTTTGTGCCTTTGTTAACGGTAGACTTCGGTTCCTGATCATAGTTGAACAGTGTTATTGACATCTCTTTGACATTGCCGAACCATAACAAGACCCACCATCTCAGCACTGTTGTCGGAAGAGCAGCAACACTCCCACACGCGCCATCCAGACCTCTTAAGAGTACAAAGGAGGAATTTTTAGTGACTTTTATTTTTTGGCATTTTGTAGCATCTCAAAAGTTGCTAAAAATTTCTTAAAATTTCTCCAAATTTTTACCTACCAACCAAAAGTTACTAAATCAAATTTTTTACCAAATATGCAAAAGTCGCTAAAAGTTTCTAAAAAATTTTATTTATTTTACCAGATATGTTAAAACTTGCACCTAGCAACTTTAGCTAAAAAATGGCCAAAAATTTTTAAAAATTTCCAAATGCACCGTATGATCCAAGTTGTAGCTTTTAGTTAGCTTTTCTTTTTGTTTAACATATTCCACTTGAATGCAATACGACATAGTGAGTTTGACTTGGAAGCGTTTGCACAACAAATTGGAGTCTCTTTTGTGCAACAAATTGGACTCTCTCTCTCTCTCTCTCTCTCTCTTTCGTGTGCATTATCGGGGGAGTGGTAAGAGTATGCTAGAGGAAGGTAGATAAAATCACTGGAGCTTTTTTTTTTGGATTAGTTAATAAAATTTTATTAGTAAGGCATTAAGAAAATGCTACCAAAACATGCCTAAAAATCATTACATGGATATATCCTCTACAAAGATCAAAAGAATCTGTATCTGGTGCTATCCCTCTCTTTAACCAACTGTATAATTTGATTAGAAAAGAGCTCTTCAATCTGTGTAAAGGCAGAATGTTCTTCTATTGTGTCCCATCCGTATAAGCCAAAAAAAGAAAAAAAACGTAATGGAGCTGCTTGCCATGCCCTGCTTCTATTCTTCTAGTGGAGCTACTTGCCGTGATTTTCTTCTAGCCTCCATCCTATTACCCCATCACACTTACAAAATATTCTTAAACCTTCTTTAGATTCGCCCACTGTACACCAAATCTGACTAGTAGAGCATCTCATAGATGCTTTGCCCGCAAGATATTTTTGATTTTGTAAGTATTTCCATTGGAGGATGATGTCTCTGTAGCTTAATATTTTGAATTCAGAAATTTGATGAGTTAAACTTTTTGTGAGTGTTAAATTGGTGGGTCTCATTGGTTCATGAGGTTCTTTTATCTTCTGGAAAACCCACTCCTCCCATTCGGAATATATTGCAATTGAGGTTTTATGAGGGGTGGTGTAATTTGGATAATTGTTGAATTGACTCAATTTTGTCTTTTGGTTTCTTTGCTATTCCATTATAGTAGCATTCCATTATAGTTTGGATAAATCTTGAACTCTAGTAGCATTCCATTATAGATTTAAAATCTTTGTCTTAGCTATTGGGATATACGAGCTTAATAGTTTTTCTTAGGCCTTGGTTCCATCCCACCCTCCTAACAAATTCCATATAGTGATTGGTGTTTTTCTATTTATTAGTTACCTAGAACGTGGTTTCTTAAGGTACACAATACAAACACGTGTCTTTTTTGGTGCCTTGGACAAAAGGGGTCAGCTTGGTGGAAGCATTATTTTTGGTCATCGTCCAGTTGAGGATGGATCATTTATATATATATCCCTATATAGTATGTGACAATTTCAATAGTTATTAGTGTGGCTACCTAGGCGCCAACCAGGAGACCCAGGCTTACTCCATTTATCCCTAAAGTATAAAACTGCATCACTGCAATGCCATCAGCTGGCCACAATAAGGCTACGCAGCATTCTCGCAGCAACAGAAGCTTCCCACAGAAATTACCAGTATTCTTGGATTGTGAACAAAGTCTGGGAATATGCTAACATCATCTACGGTTCAGCGAAGTGGAGGCTAAAATTAAGGAACCACTAGAGATTTGCCCAACCAATCTAGGGTTCAACAGAGTGGATGCTAAAATCGAGTAGCATTCCATATAGACCCTTTTCCCCTAGAGAGTATACAATTCATTTTTATTTAAAATTTTTGCATTGCATAGCATCGTCATCGTATTCAAAGTGCCATTGATGTTTTAGCTTGTGGTTAATGCTCTAAGGCGAAATAGAAAGATTTTAGGAATAAAGGCAATACTTAGTTCCTCCTAATGTGTTTCAAAACACTCTTGATTCTCTTTGTACTAGATATCCTTCATTGCAAAGATTCAATTTGTACAATAATAATAGCAAATAAGTATCATGCATCTCTATTCTATCTTTGCCCTTAGTTTCTCAATTAACCTGCAAATAAAATAGCTAAAAACTGTGTAAACTAAGCATAAAAATAAAAGATTTTTTGTTTTCTTTCTGTAACTTTGGCATGCATAAAAAAATGTGACATTTCTTTTCTTACAGCATTTTCAAATGAAAAAAAAAAAACATATATGGTAGTGTAACCATGGAATATGACCCTAATTGAAATGCATACATCTGTCTCATATGTTCATTCGCAATTTTTATGACATTTCGATATTTTATTCCATAATTGTCATATATTTCTGTGAAGTCAAAACTCAAATCCATTCATTTGAAATTCATCTATCCAGATGGAGCATTATTTTTTTGCGATAATTTCTTTTATACCTAATCTACTAAAGGTGAAAATGACTAAACTTTTTTTTTTTTGAAAAAGATAAGTAAATGTTTATTTAGAGCAAAGGAATTTACAAGAGCATCAATGTGATGCTAACACAAGACTAATGAAGATCAAATACAGATACAAACTAGCCAGACAAGGCAAACCAAAAAGTCAAATCCAAACAAAATAGAGATCAACCTATCTGATCGAGGAAGTTTAAGAAAGAAGGTAGATGTACCTCCCTTCCTTCCCTTACCCAACCATATAGACAAGCGAGAAAGTAGTTTTTTATCCTCAAGATTATCCTGTTTTCATCTTCGAATATTCTTCTATTTCTCTCTTTCCATACCAACCAGAACACATAAAATGGTACCACATTTCGAATGGATTTCTTATGCTTTCCAAAGGGCTGACCCCACCAAGCCAAGAGAAAGTCACATAGACTCCATGGGAAGCATAATTGAACTCCAAAGCATACGAGAATTAAACTCCACAGCTCCGCTGTTCATTGACAGTGCAATAGAAGATGTGCAATAGATTCCTCCTGTCTAAGGCATAAAATGCATCAGTTGACTATGAAATATCCTCTAAGCTTAAGGTTATCCATAGTTAAAATTTTCCCCCTAACTGCACATCAAGTGAAGAAAGTCACTCTGGGAGTAATAGTTTTATTCCAAAGCTTTGCCCATGGGAAAACATCTTTTGGATCTCCTTGAAGGGATAGATAGAAGGACCTGACAATGTAAGTTCTTATGAAAATGACTACACCTTATGAACTTCAAAAGGCTACATTACGCCCCTTGTTCTTTACATCCCCTATACTTTGTACCCCTAACTAGGTTTGTATACTAATGTGTATTTTTTATATTTTTGATATGAAAATTTAACACCGTCTAGGATTTCACTTTAGTCTTAGGTACAGAGATGTAAAAGTAACTAGCAATAACCCGCGCCTTATGGCACTGTATAAGTTTCTTATATAGTCGAAACTTTAGATGAAATGTTCAAATCGAAAAAACTATGATAATTCATAGGTTCTAATTTTTTTTCCCAAAACTTTAGGCCCTACCAGTTACATGTGTTTTGATCTCTCTCTCTCTCTCTAATTAATTTTTGATAAGCACCATAAAAAAAACACAAATTATAGAGCTTTAATTTGGAATGTTCAACTTCTTTGAAACCATAATTGGATGGTATTTAAATTGGAATTTTTTATTTGCATATGATCTCCATCCCTTAAATATGGTGCAATTTAAAATGCTTAATCCGTTTTGTGAGATAGGTGGTAGTAGGATCCACTAAAATAAGAATTGAGCAAGAAGTAAAAAATATAAAAATGATGTCAATCATTGAATGAAAGAAAAAATAATTCTTAACCGTTGGATCTTATTTTGTGAGAAAGATATCTTCAAAAACCGTCCTATTTTATTATATAGATATTTTGAAATTTGTGTTTATGGGTGATTTTCACCTTTAGTACAAAGTGTATAAAAGCAATCGCCCCCTTTTCCAGGATACTTTTTTTTTTTTCCCCTTGTGATGTCTTCCCAAATACTGATGCCAGTAGCACATTTTGTTGTTTAATGCTTCCACATTCTTCTTGGGTATGATAATTCTATATTATGATATAATCAGCAGACATCATGTTGTAGGAGGTTGGGATGCGGTTGTTACATGTTTCTTCATTGATACAGCACACAACATTGTTGAACACATTGAGATCATTTCAAGAATCTTCAAAGATGGGGGAGTAAGATGCTTGAATCCATTTGTTAATCTTCTTTCTTTTTTTTTCCTATCAATTAGATTCGTGCTTAATATGATTGGTTTATAGGTCTGGATAAACTTGGGGCCTCTTCTTTATCACTTTGCAAACATTTATGGTCAGGAAGACATAAGATTCTATTCCCTGTAGTAGATGCATGTACCTACTGTTCTGATCCTTAAGCTGGATTAATGGACTGATATGTTGGCTTTCTATCATGAATTTTCTTTGCTTCTTTGTAGGAGATGTCCATTGAATTAAGTTTAGAAGATGTAAGAATGGTTGCTTTTCATTATAGACTTCAATTGGAGGTAATTTGATGTTTTCTTTAGAATATCTTGTGACAATCCTTCTTTGCACTCCTTTTTAATTCTCTAAATTTTTGGACAATAGAAGGAGAGGACCATTGAGACAACCAATTACTCAAACCCTCGGTCAATGATGCAAGCAGGTGTCTCATGCTATGCGTACACTATATCTCCTTGTATCCATTTTTCATTTCCTACGTTCAAAATTAATCAATTTAGCTGGAAGCTATGTCACATGAACTCTCCAACATATCTGAACATGTGCTGGACAGAAAACATACGTATGTGGGGATGGGGTTTTTTTTGTCTTGGCATGTGTATTACTGTACATATGCAATTGAATTAAAACAAAAATGGAAGATAAGTTTTACCATATAAATGAACACCAAATCTGTTTCAGCGATTCTCATCTTTCAGTGGATAGGAACCATTGATACATGGGGGGAGCAGTAAATTCTATGTTGCTTTTTGACATTGTCTGCTATGTATTTCTAGGGATGGTGTGGGTAGTATTTATGGGGCTACTAGTAAACTCTGTGTGTGTGTGTGTGTGTGTGTGTAGATGTAAAAGAGTAATTAGATGCCAGATTATATGCCTTTTTCAAACTTAGATTACCTGTATAATGTTGAGCAGAAACTGGAATTGGTTTAAATTTCAGTATATGACTGAATTTGACCACTCATACTATTGAAATTTTCAAGGTTTATATCGTTGCAAAAAATTGAATAGCCATTAGATGTAAAAATCAAAATATCTAACAAATTTCAAGAAAACAAAATAAATTTTATGGATTAAACAAAAAAGAATTCCACAACTATATGAGTAGATCTAACAAAAGAATTTAACTCATAATCATAGCTTCACTTCCATAAATGAACTAAATCAAGTCAAGTAGTAGTGTATTTGAATTAGGCTTGTTAAGCTTAGTGGTTGCGAAATTTTAATCAACTAAATAAATTTGTGGTTACATAAGAATTAGTTTTGGAAGTAAGGACTTAGTTATCTTATTTCAAAGTTTATAGCTATTGAAACAAAGTCATATAAATAAGAAAGTTGTCCTTTTTCCTAGTAGTTCTAGCTTTGAGAGTTGCTGGTCTCCATTCCACTTATGCTTATGGTGCAGTTTGTTACTGCTGTGATGAGCTATGTGTAGCTAGTTATAAATTTGTTTTGCTGTGCAAGTGTTGGACTGATGGCTAGTGTAGGGCTTTGAGTGGATGGATGTTTAGTTGCTGCTGTTTTGCTGGGATGTTAGGTTGCTGATGTGTTTATTACTGTTGCCTGCTACTTTTGGTCAGGTGGCAACTTCATGAGGATCTGATTTGCTGTGTATGCTGCTTGCTGATGTTGCTTGGTTTTGTGTTGTTGCTTTTTGGCCCTCTGTTTTGGAATTTACTGTTCTTAAGTATTGGCTTGGTATTTTCTTGTAAAGAGGAGGTGAATAAAAGTCTCCATGGCAGTGCTCATCCTTGGGCCTTGCTGGTTTAAGACAATGACTGCTGATATTCTATTTGGCTAATTGTGGAATGTAGTTTGCTTGCTGCTTTCAACTTCTTGTTGCATCCATCCTTTGGAGAGGTGGGGCTAATTGTAAGTGGAGAGTAGATGAGCACCGGATGCGTCAAGAATTGGTTTACTGGTGGGCATGTTTTAGAATTGTGGATACGAGAAACTGCTTGGAGGCTGCGGGGAATGTTACTACTGCTACTCTTATGCCGCAACTAAGTGGAGTTGGATGCTGCTCCCCTATTGCTGCTTGTGTGTGATGATTGATGCTGTATCTAGATACTTCTTCGCTTGCTTAATGGCGGCCACATTTGTTGGATTCCTTGAGATGTTATTGTGTTATTTTATTTTGCTTGGGTACTTAGTAACTGTTGTTGGCTTGTTATCTTTGGGCTGTGGCACTTAGATAACTCTTCAACATTGGTCTGGATGGCTTTCTAGTTCTTTCTTATGCCTTGAACTAGTCTCGAACTTTGAATTTTCATGGGTAGGTCTAGGTTGTGAATCTTCAAAGCTAGTTGTTTTTTTTCAAACGTCATTGTAATGGCAGGGATATGCGCCAAAGTTTTGTACTTTCTTACTACTAATTTAAATCTTTTTATCTTTCCCAAAAAAAAAAAGTTTTTGCTTTTAGGTGATTTGGTGACTAACAATTGATACCAGAATTGGGTTAAGATCTTAAGTTTAATTGTATTCCAACCTAAAAATATAAATAATCGCACGTATTTGGTCCTTTTAAAAAAGTCAGTCTAGGTATGTAGAAAAAAAATAAGTAAATGTAAATAATAAAGTCATATGTCCCTTATTAGCTTGAGCTTTAGGCGAGATGATAGTTAACAATTTTATTATAGCTACTTGCATTTTAGTGGGTATTTATATATTTGAGCATTATTTTCAAGTGCGTTCCATACTGCATTTTGGACAATGACGGTGGCGATAAGGCAAAAGTAGTAGCAGGGGATGTCATAAAATCTTTCCACGAGTTGCACAATGGGATTATATATATACTTGCATCAAAAGGAAAACTTATCTTAAAAAAATTGTTTTTATTAATTTTCTCTCCCGTCAACTCTAAATATTGTGTTAGCATTTATGTATATGCATATATACAAAGGGAAGGGATAGGGATTTTAATTTATTAAAAAAGAAGAAGAAGAATTCATGGCTAAAATATTTGAGAGACTTAGAAGAGTGAGTTCTATCAAAAGGAAAACTTACCTTAAAAAATTTTGTTTTTATTAATTTTTTCTCCCGTCAACTCTAAATATTGTGTTAGCATTTATGGATATACATATTTACAAAGGGATGGGATAGGGATTTTAATTTATTAAAAAAGGAGAAGAAGAAGAAGAAGAAGAATTCATGGCTAAAATATTTGAGAGACTTAGAAGAGTGAGTTCTATTAACCAATGTACACTTCTAGAGTCATGCCAATCTGAGTTACATGTGACTATTCACAGCTGTACTTGTACCATCTAAGAAATAGGAATTGTCAACTGCTGAAGCAAAGCTCTGGTTTGAATTTAAATATTTACATTTAACAAATATTTCTTAGCCAACTAAGATGTTGGGAGAAAATTTATTCCAATGCTATTTTCACCTACTTGATTAATGTCTTAAAAAAGTGTCATAATGTGTGTGTATAATGAAATAGAAAAACGAAAGGAAAAGTTGAACAAAATAAGGTTATGATAATTTTTCTTTGTTTTTGTAATAGAAAATTAATAAAAAATGAATGTATATTTGTGAAAAGGTTAAAATTATCTTTAATTTTTATTGTAAAATATAAGTATATGAAATCTAGTGATTGTCTAAAGTGGTGTTTGGTTTGCTTAAAAAATAAAAATAGAAGTTGGTTTTTTTTTTTTGGGGGGGGGGATTCACACACTCCTAAGTAGTTGTAACAAAAAAAAATGAAATTGAGATGATTTGTATGCACCACAACTTTCATCAAAACGCACCGAACTCTTTTTTTAAATTAATTATTATTATTATTATTATTTTGGTGGTGTAGTACAATAAAACCTATACTAATTATACTGATTTGAATGGAAATAAAATTATCCCCTCAAAGTTTTACCCTCTTTTCCACTACGAGATCTTTTGACTTGGAACGATCGCAATTGACAGATCTCAACAATCTTTTTCCCATGTTTGGAGAGTTTCTAATCGCTGCAAATGAGTTGACTGTTTTAAGTTTGATATGTAAATTTTATCAAGCTTGAGATTTTGTTTAAGTTTAAATTATTAAACTAGGCGCTCGGGTATTCGATTAGAGTTATATTTTTCTTCATTTCGTTATTTTTACGTGATTTACGCACCCAAATTAAAAACAGCAATAAATTGACAATTGGATGTCCAATTAAAATGAGATTTTTCTTTATTAGGTATATTTTTACGTGATTTACGCATCCAAATTAAAAATGGTTATAACTTGATGGTCGAGTGTCAAATTATAGTGATATTTTTGTTCATTTCGAGTATTTTTATGTTATTTACGCCACCAAATTAAAAGCACCATAACTGATGCTTGGGTGTCTGATTCGGGTGATATTTTTCTTCATTTTGTGTACTTTTACGTGATTTACACATCCAAATTAAAAGCAGATACAAATAGGCACTCAGGTGTCGGATTAGAGTAATTTTTTTCTATATTTCGTGTATTTTTACATTATTCACACAGCCAATTAAAAACAGTTATAACATGGTACTTGGGTGTCTGATTCGAGTGCAATTTATTTTCGTTTCGTGTATTTTTACGTGATTCTCGCATCCTAATTAAAAACAGCTATAACTAGGTGCCTGAGCATTTGATTAGAGTGATATTTCTCTTCATTTCATTTATTTTTATGTGATTCACGCATCCCAATTAAAAACGGCTATAACTGGACGCTCGGGCATTCGATTAGAGTGGTATTTCTCTTCATTTCATGTATTTTTACGTGATTTAGGTATCTAAAATAAAAGCGGCTACAACTTGGTGCTTAGATATCTGATTAGATTGTATTTTTCTTCATTTTATGTATTTTTACGTGATTTAAGCATTCAAATTAAAAACGACTATAACTTCATGCTCAGGTGTCAGATTAGAATGATATTTTTCTTTATTTCATGTATTTTTACATAATTTACCCATCCAAATTAAAAATAGCTATAATTTGGCGCTTGGTAGTCCAATTAGAATGATAGTTTTCTTCATTTGGTGTACTTTTACATGATTTACACATCCAAATTAAAAAAGGGCCATGAAAATTCGTAATTTGCTTGTAACGATCCCAATCAATAAATCACAAACAAGAATAACAGAAGGTGAGATAAATGAAACCAAGAAACCCATGAAAGGAAACCTCGAACAAAACTTTTACTAAAATCAAACGTTGGTTACAAACTCAACCTCCCGATAGATCGACTCCTCAACTCTATACTACGTTGACGTTTGCTTAACTCCTCAATTCACCAACACCTTTAACAAAATCCCTTCGACTCCTCGAAGGCACAACACCGAATCCTCAGCAAATTCACGTGCTGAATCCTCAGCTCCTCCAACGATTTCAACTCCTTCGAACCACAAAGTCGTAAGTAAGCTTGGCTAAGCAATTGAGAGAACGTTCTGACTTTTCTAGCTCACAAACTTGATGTATATTCTCTCTGTCACTATCCCTGAAGACATCCAAACGATATATATAGACAAACTGAGGCGGCTAGGGTTCAACAGAAGACAAAACAGGTTGAATGTAGTACCTCGCGGGAAGGGCGCACCCGCGGTCTTCCCGCTACGCCCTTCCCGCGACCATCCTATAACTCAGAGTGGCGATCCCACACGGCCAAAACTTCAAACTCAAGTCTCGGCTTTATCCCACGCCAAACAGCGGCCATCTCGCGGGCTTCCTGCATAAATCAATTCCGACACTTGTTTGGCTTCTTTAGGACTTCCAGCCATTATGAAAACTTGTTTTTCTGAGCCTTTTAAAGTTTTACATGACTTAAGACTCTAGTGTCTTAGCCTACACTAAGTCTAAAGTTACAAAACCTTTCCTTTGACAATGGATTTGTCAATTTACAATGTTTTAGACTTAACAATCTCCCCCTTTGGCAATTCTATGTCAAAACTCAAAAACATAATATTATAAGAAAGCTTATCCTATATTAAGGCCTCATGTCATGCCCCGAATCTCATGACCCGAGGGGTGCGTGATAAACACACACAACATGCATTAACATAACCAACCCATGATCAGAGCAACGCAACGTAAACTAGTGAGCCCGAGACATAAGATGAGACAACATAAATTTAACCTTGGCTATAGTCAAGTCCCAAACTTCCAACATTCCTCTCATTAATACATAACTTAGGCCTTAGGGCCCTTACAACCAAATCAAATAAGTCCTTAATGTACAATATTACAATTTCAAATAAAACAAAACTAAGTAACCAAAAGCTTTGCTAACTTTAGAAGGGCTCATGCATAAGCACTCCTAATCCAACCCCATCAGTCCACCTGATTGTTATGGCCTGTTCCTATATCAAAATCTGTAAGGACGTGAGCAAGGATCCACTTGTGCCCATGATACCTCAAACAAACATATATGGTATGTAATCGATGCATGCCAATGTACATATGTGCTTAGACACACCAACATCTATTTATATGCCATAACAATTTATTAATGTCAATTAGTTTTCAACTTATATAAATATTTATCGTCATTCAATGACATCATAGTGTTGTATTTAATTCCAATTATTCTTTATTATTAAATTTCCCAACTTTGAATCTAATCCCATTCTATACCATTTTATCACATATTCAACATTCAACCACATATCTACATCGACATTACCATTTATTCATCGTTCAGTCACGTAATCACATTCATAGTGTCATTATTTCATTATTCAATCACATAATCACATCCACAGTATCGTTTTTTCATTGTTCAATCGCATGGCCACAACAACACAATCCTCGAGGGTTGGGTGCATACACATTATCGTCTTTTATGGGTCAATACCCAACGGAAATGATAAACTGACGTCGTTGTTTAGGATCGCCGTCTAGGGCCACGAGGAGCCAAAACACACACAATGTTGTAGGCTACTAACCCACTGGCATTGACACCAAACCCTGCGTAGGTTCCGGGTCTTTCAATCCGAGCGTAATCTCACGACCCTTCCTATTTTCGCACCCCACCACGGCCCCCAACACACAAACAATCATTCATCACATTTAATACTATTCAATCACAATTCACATTCATCACCATAAACTTTTCAACACACATAACCACTTTCCATTTCATCATGGAACTTAACACATTTCATCTCTTCATTTCATTTAACCCAAGCCTCATTTAATTTCCATCACTTATTAACAAAGGTTCACATTTCAATTTCTTACAATCATATATTCACTATTCGGTTCATCCCAAGATTCACCACATATCAACCTTATTAAACATTTAACATTTATCAACATATACTATCTAACACACATGTCAATGTTACGGTTCATTCCATAGCTTGTTAACATATCACATTGATCAAACCATATTAAGCATTCCACATTTACCAAAATTATAAATATATGTCTCTTTGTCAAGTTACCTTTCACTTAATTAATCATAAGTTCATATACCTCAACATTTAGTTTACATCAAGACATATTCACAATTCTACTCGATTAAGACCCTTATCTCAAAGTAAGCTTCCAATTTGTTCATTCAAGGTAGCATCCATTCACCTTTACAAGTTAAATCCCATAGGTTTAAGATAATCAACCCTTAATCACTTTTTAAAGCTCATTTCCCTTTTTAAAACAATGAAATTAATCAAGTAAAAGTTTCATGTAAAAGCATGTTACCAACTCTTCCATATGCCCAAAGTAGAAGGCCAAACTAAATAATGTTAGAAAAGTGACCTAGGCTCAGTGGGCACCCAAACTGACACTCAACCGTGCACCCAAGGGGCTTGGGCCCACACCTTGTGTGCCCAAGGGCTGGGTGGCCATGTCTTGGGCACCCAAGGGCCCAACTGTGTCCCCCTCGTGCGCCCACAGCTTGGGCCAAGTTCCAGGTTTCATGCTCTGTTTTCTGTTTTCTTGGTTTTCCATACTTGGGACCTCAAATTGACCAACTTTAAGTTAAAATACCTAAGGTTTCATGTTTATAATATCTCCACAAGTCTTATAAGCATTCAAGGAAACAAACCATTTGAGTTTTCATTGACTATGGGCTAAGTTATGGATCAAACATCCTCATCTCTCTCTCTACCTATACATGTGTGTATAACCCTCATTTTCTTCCATGAATGAAACCAAATCTTGCAATGGTTACCCAAATATTGTTCTAGATCTTGTTACACACCATATATGTAAGAATGAGCATAAAATCCCTACCTCAAGTTGAATAAAGATGAAGAATAAGAGAATGGTTCCTCCATATTTCAAACCTCCAACTTTGATTGGTTTGATCTCCTCTCCCTTTGATCTAAACAACAAACAAATCACATAGATAGGTTCCTTGAGTGCTTAATTGCATCCTTGCAAGGTTAATTTGATTTTGGCTAGGGTTAAAGACACTTACCATGCAAACCCTCCTTGGTTCCCTTGTTTCTTCTTCCTTTTTCCTCTCCCGGTCTCCCTTGCTCCTAATCAATATTCCTTTCTTTTTCATCACACACATATATATATTTACCACTTTTTGCTAATATTTTAATGGTTGCACAGTAGATTCCAGATCCTTCCATCCCATAGCCTTAATATAGGTGTATAGAGGAGAGGGGCCAGCTGAAAAATGCTGAGAAACTCATATCTGTCAAGTCCACTGTTCCTTAGGCGCCCAAGACCTTCTCAGGTGGGCGCCTAAGACCTTGGGCACCTATGCCTTGTGTGCCCAAGGTTCCCCATTTTTCTTGCACTTGACTAAAATGCCAACCTTTGACTGTATAACCCATTTCCTTTAAAGTTCTCAACTCTAAAGCACCATAAATGATCCATACTACTAATTTAACATATTGTTGTCCCAAATAGCAACACTAGAGGGGGGTGAATAGGGTTGCTTAAAAATTTTGCAAATAAAAATTTCAACCCTAAAACAAATATGTCAAGATGAATATGAAATGCACCAAAAAAAATTATTCAATATTTGTGAATGAAGAGTGAGTGCTAGTGTTTGCAATAAATATAAAGAGAAGGGAAGAAAAGCAAACACAATCGATTTATAGTGGTTCGGCTTTAATGTTGCCTACGTCCACTCCCCCAAGGCCTTCCTTAAGATTTCTCCACTATTCTTTGAAGAACTTATTACACACTAGCTTCCCAAGGTGCTAGAAACCTTTCCCAAGTGATTTTATCCCCAAACCACTCACATAAGTCTCTCTCAAAGAAAGTATCTTGTTTTGGTTCTAACACTTGAACCAAAACCAACAAGAGCTCACCCAACTCTCACAAATTAAAAGGGCTTTAAATTTCCCTTTCTTACAACAACAATAATGAGTTTGAAACTCAATCAAATAAAAAAGAAACTCTCACAAGTTGAATATGAAAGATGAAGCACAAGTGTGGGAAGAAATCACTCTATGTTTGCAAAGTTATGCAATTTCTTGTATCTCTTTGTAAGCACTTCTTTCTTGCCTTGTTCCTCTTCTTGAATCTGAGTTTGAGGCTCTATTTATAGATGAAAATCTGCAAATGGCCGTTACTAAGTGAAAAGACACTTTTGCCCTTGAAAGAAATTGAATTTCCTTGCTTCCAATGCTGTCTTTCAGATTCAGATTTTCTGAGATATATTTGTGACCGTTTTTCACGCTAATAACGTTCAAATCTGACATTGCCCCAGAGTAAAGACTTTGTAGATATATAAGTCAGCTATCACATGTCAAATTTTGAGCTTCATCCAACGGTTAGATAGTCAGATATGGCTTCTGAACCGAGACCAGCTTCTGATAGCTTTTTCTGACATTCTGAATCTGTGTTTCCCGTTTAAGCTTTCGTTTCACCAGGATGCTTTTAGAATTAGAAGAAACTTAAACTACAAAAGTTGTAGCTTTTTGAGTCTTCTTTTCACACACCAAAAATCAGAATTTTTAAAGCTGTAGAGTATGAGTTATGTCTCAAAAACTAAGACTAGCTCCAGAATCCAGAATTAAAAACCTTTCTGTAATGACTAATATTCCAACTCATGTTTTGATATCTTAACGTCAGATCCACAAAAATTTCCCTTCGGTAAAGTTGTAGATATAGAAGTCTAGTTTACTATAGTAAAATTTCATAATAATTGAACCGTTGGATCGTAAGATATCATCTATATACTGATATATGTCTGATTTCTCTGTTTACCCGAGTTAACCTCTAGTTCAAATCTTCATCTTACTTTGATTTCTATTACTCCCAACTTTGAAATTCCTTTATTCCATCATCCAAATTATGTGAAAATATCTAAAAAGTAATATCAATCTCTTCCAACTCTATTATCTTGAATCTATCAAATGAATTGTAACATTTCTTACAATGTCTATTTGAAAATTTATTGTGAAAATTTAATTCAATGTTTGTTATCATCAAAATCAATTATAAAACTAACTTTATAAACCTTGGGCCAACACATATCACAACTTCCAAAATGCATCCAAAACCATATACTTGTATTAATACATAAGCCTGGGGTATTACACCTCAGTAATCTTTCAATTTATCAACATGTCCCAATTAATAACCTGTTTTCTGCACACTTAAACAAAACGATCAAGGCATCATGTAGAATAAATAAATAATTAAAAAATTAAATAAAACATTAACAAAAAAATGACACAAAATTTTCTCCCCTTTAATTATCACAAAATATTCTCCCCCTTAATTTTCAAAAAGTTAATTGTTCTTTTTCTCGATTAACTAACTTCTTTTCAAAGATTCTCCTAACTATTCTCCCCATTTTTGACATGAATTAACAAAAAAAATAAGGTACAATGGGTAATCTTGATCAAATCATTCCAAGTTCTATTTTTCCAAACACAAAACTAAACACAGTTTCAAAATTTTGACCATACATAAATAGTAATAAATAAGAATTCCAAGAATCACCGTACTATTTATGTCATGAGTTGTTCACACATGTCAAACCAGTGGTCAAATGCTTGTGCGGTGTGTGAAATGAAGGTTAAGTGCAACATGATTATTACTTTTCACATACTCACATGAATTTTTAAATTGCTCATTTTGGACATTGAATTGAATTGAGTAAGATATGCAGTGTTAGCTCTTCGACTAGTTTCTCCTCAATTCATTGTTTTCAACTAAAACACCAAGATATGTATCTATTGAATTGACATTCACCAATTTTTTTTTTTTTTTTTACTTGGCGGCTTTCACACACTTATGGATAGGTAGCCTTCTTCTTGTATCGTCAAACCCAGAGGATAGTTATTTTGATAACCCGTACATCAACAGGTTAGCTGCACTCTATCCCATTGGTAGCTCTTCGACTAGTTTCTCCTCAATTCATTGTTTTAAACTAAACACCAAGATATGTATCTATTGAATTGACATTCACCAATTTTTTTTTTTATTTCTACTTGGCGGCTTTCACACACTTAGGGGTAGGTAGCCTTCTTCTTGTATCGTCAAACCCAGAGGATGGTTATTTTGATAACCCGCACGTCAACAGGTTAGCTGCACTTTATTCCATTGGTAGCCTTTTCCAAGTGATTTTTTTTTTTTTTTTTTTGTAAACTCAAGAGCAGCCAATAGTCCAAAAAGGAGAATTTATTAAACCAATTGAGTGGTGGAAAATATTTCTCATGATGTACTAAACTTTGTGCAATTACAATTGGCATACCACTACTATGACAAGGAATAACAAAACATGAGATTCAGGTTCATCAAGCATTTCAAATTTATGACCACTATGTAGATTGACAATTTTAATTATGTGATTTTGAAATGTGTATGAAGTAATAGAACATGCAAGAATATCACAAAGAATAACATTGCACCAAAATAAAAAGTATCTAATCTACATGATTTCATAGAACTAGGTAAGAATATAACAATGACGCATAGCCTAGTTCATAAAAAAAAATTTGCCTCTACATGTTAAGGTTCAACCCTTCAACACTCTTAGGGGTGTGGGTGACATAGAAATCACTCTTCCTAACCCAAACAGTTCTTATTTTTGGAAAAACATTTTAAGTCTTGAGATTGTTGGGTTTTGAACCAATGGGTTTTGAAAGATTTTTCTTTATGTTTTTCCTCACTGGCCAAGTCATGTAAGGTCTAGAATCAAGATATGACTTTTGAAACCTTAATGGATTAAGCCTATTTGACACTTGAAGATTAGATCTCAAAGAATTCCTCGTGTCAACATAAGATAGGGGAAGCCCATATAATTTGTAACAATGTGGCCTTATGTGATCTGGTATACCACAATGAAGACATATAGGAACAAACTTAGGTTGTAAGTTAGGGGGCGTACCTTTGAGTTTCTGAAAATTGACTCTGGACTGATTACCTTTCTTGGGATGAGGAGCTTTAACCGTTTTTTGAGCGGTTTTCTTTGAGGATTGAAACGGAATTAGCATAGGTTTGTTTTGCTCACTTGGGGTAGCTTTAGCTTCAAGATTGATCACCTGTGTGCTAGTGTAGCCAAGTCCTTTTTTGTCACGTAGGCTCCTTTGCAACCAAAGTATGTCATCAAGCTGGGAAGATGCAGTATTCATCTTCAGTTGCACGGTTTGCAGCTTACCCTGGGCATCCTTCAATTTATTGTCTCGTTGATCCAATTTGTTCTTGAAAGCTGTTATCAATTCCTCTTGAGAATTTTTGCTTGCTTCAAGTGCTTCAAACTTAATTTGTAATTCCTCCAGGGCAACCTTCAGATTGTCTATTTTCTTCTTTAACACCTTGTTCTTCAACGTCAACTTTTCGTTTTGCTTGTGGAGCTTTCAACAGTCTTGGCATAGCTATTCATACACTTCTTCAACATCTACTTCCTCATTTGAATTTTCTTCAACTTCATTTTCGGAGGATTCTTCTTTCTTATGCGTAGAGGAGGATGACTCTACTGAATTTGAGGGGGCACTTGCTCTAACCATGAATGCAGTATAATTCTCTAAGAAATCTTCTTAAGAAGAAGAGGTGCTCATCTGATCATTTGAATCATCAAGGGTTACATTGAGAACCTTCTTCTTTCTCTTCTTATTTCCGCAGTCTTGAGCTATGTGACCATAACCTTGGCACTCGTAACACTTCACGCCCTTAGACTTATTCTCCTTCTTCTTCTTCTTTGAAGATTTCTCTACTTTGACTTTCTCATTCTTCTTCGTCTTTCTTTGTTTGCTATCTTTTTTTCTTTTTTTTTTTTGAAGAATTTCTAATTTTCTTGGTATAGTTAGCAATTTCTTCAGGAGAGGGGATTGACTAGTCATTACTTGAGAAGGACTCATTTTCCTTAACCGTTTTTAGGGCAACACCTCTAGATTTTGGTTTAATCATGTTGGTTTCATAAGTCTACAAAGAGCCAACTAAATCTTCTACGTACATTGAATCAACATCCCTAACCTTTTCAATAGCTGTAACTTTTGCTTGGAAGGACTTAGGTAGGGATCAGAGAATCTTACTTACAATCTTTTGGCTGGGATTTTGTTCTCCAAGGTTGAAACTGGTGTTAATTATATCGCTGAGCTTGGCGTAAAAACTATTAAAGGATTCATCTTCAGACATCTTCAAGTTCTCAAACTCAGAAGTTATTTTTTGCAGTTTGGACTTTTTGACTGTGGAATTTCCTTCATGAGTTAATTCAAGAATTTTTCAAGCCTCCTTAGCAATCTCGCAACTTAAAATTCTTCTAAACTCATCGGTGGGGACTGCACAGAAAATAGAGCTCAGGGCTTTGTAGTTCCATTCTACCTTTTCCTGCTCTACCCTGGTCCACATATCCATAGGTTTTTCTACTGCTACGTTATCAATAGAATGAGTTGGTTTACCCAACCATTTTCTATGGATAGCCAAACATTGACATTCAATAAGATTAGATGAGCTATCATTCTAACCTTCCAATACACAAAGTTAGAGCCCATGAACCACGGGGGTCTAGTACTCGAACCACCTTCTCTAGGAGGAACCATTAGCAAATACCAAGATCATGTTTTGTTCTAAAAAATGCATCGACTCTGATACCAATTGAAAATTCGTAATTTGTTGGTAACGATCCAAATCAATAAACCACAAACAAGAAAAATAAAAGGCGAGATAAATGAAATGAGGAAACTTATGAAGGGAAACCTCAAACAAAACTTTTACTAAAATCAAATGTTGGTTACAAACTCGACCTCCCGATAGATCGACTCCTCAACTCTATATTACGTTGACGTTTGCTTGACTCCTCGATTCACCAACACCTTTAGCAAAATCCCTTCGACTCCTCGAAGGCACAACACCAAATCCTCAGCAAATTCACGTGCTGAATCCTCAGCTCCTCCAATGATTTGAACTCCTTCGAACTACAAAGATGTAAGTAAGCTTGGCTAAGCAATTGAGAGAATGACCGCTCTCTAAATCAGTAGTGGCTCACTCTCAAGTATAAGAGGTCGGTTGAGTTTAGTCTAGGTGAGTCCTAAGTCATCTTCCACAGGGAGCAAGGGTGTGACTAAATCTTTGGAAACTTGGTTTCGAAAACACTTGCAAAAATCTTGAAAAGAAAAGATGAAAATCCTTTTGGAGTTTTCAAATAGGGAAATGTAATGATGGTTTGAAAATTGAAAACACAATTTAAACGAAAAACAAAAACACGAAGACGAAAACTTTAACAAACTACGTGAATTGAACTTAAGCAAACTATGTAAATTGAAACACTTGGCTTTAACCTGATCCTGTAATGTCCTCGAAGGGCTTAATTCGGATATGTATTTAACACAACCTAATTCTTACACCTGTAATATTAGGTCGGAAGATTCAACGTTAGAAAACTCTTTTCGTAAGGGAATCGTTATTCTAAGGTTTTGAAATCAAGTTTGAAGTCACCGAGACATGGAATTGACCTTCGATTTACACGATTGTAACCGAAGTTCAACTTTATCATGGGTGATTCGTTTTCGAAAATTAATCTAGGATTACGATCCTTACGTTTTTATTCAAAAGATGATAAACAAATTTCAGTTTGAACTATCCAAATTCAACTCCTTCGATTCGATTACATTCCTAGGTTAAAACCAAGAAAAAAAAACTAGCCTAGCATTGCGAAAGCATGAACAAAGCCTTTCGAAAAGAAAATCATCTTCATCATGCAACAAAACACGAAAATGAAATAGATCGAAAAGGTTTAAAGCGATTTCGAAAACAAATCAATCACAAACAAAGACTACAAAGTACTACGAAGTAAAAATGAAGAACAAAGCTATCGAGAATAATGAACTTTTAATTGAAACAAAGTAATGAATGTAACTTACAAGTTAATCTGCATGCGAAGATGAAACAAGGCTTGAATAATCCAAAGCAAAATCAAAACCCTAACCCTAGGTGCGAAGTGTAATGTAAAACTCTCTAAAAAACTCTCAGAAAACAAAACCTAAAGCTTATGTAGGGTTCAGAACATCCAATACATCAGAAATTATTCTATTTACATTAGTACATAACGCAAGGGCATAAGGGTAAAATTACAACTCAAACTTTATTCTGCACGTGTGCTGGACAAATCATCATGGGCGCTCGTGAATAATGAGGGGCGCCCGTGGCTTAGTTGTCCAAAGTGTTTGATAAAGTCCCCAACGAAACAGCCCCAAAAACCCTCTCGGCGAGCGCCCATCCAATTAAGGGTTGGTGCCCGCGACCATTGAGGGGCGCCCATCTGATTTTGGGTTGGGCACCCGTGGCCTCTGTGGGCCACCCATCACTTTTGAGGGGCGCCCATCAGGTCCATTTTCAGCTCCTTGCCTTCTTCGGCTCATATTTGCCTTTTTTATTCTCAATTTGGTCACATAACCCTGCAAAATCCCATAAGTTGATCAAAATTCACATTTAACAATAACAAATGGGATTTCTAACAAATAACTCACATATAATCAACCATGTAACCATGATAATAAAGCAGAAAATATGCACAATCACACCCCCCAACCTAAACATTGCTAGTCCCTAGCGATGCACGCAATCAAACCATGGAGTACAGAAACAATTGCAAGGACACCCACACATGTAAATGCTTATTCTAAAAGCAAAATAAAAAACTAAGGTAATGTCCATTTTCGTAGGAGACACACGACCACACTTAGCATGTGAGGTAAGCCCTTTAAACCCCTAGGTTCCCCCTAGTAGACGAGTAAGGTCTCGTGAGGGTTTGCAGTGATGTTACCAACAAACATCTATGGTATGGTCTCAAAGTGTCCAAGAGTGATTAAGGTCCACAATGACTCGAGTTTAAGCCCAACAAGTCACAATTCAAATCTTATGTGTAATTCCCAACTGCTAGCATGAATGCACGTGCTATCAAAATTGGAAGAGCATGTGTGCAAAACAGTGTCATTCATTCAACAAGGTCTCAAGAGCATAATCGGAACTAAGTTTCGACTTCAAATTCTCACAAAAGACCACTCATAGAAAGAAATTCACTCATCAAGGGTTCACACTCACCTAATAGCATAGGATGCTATCCTAGTTGCATATAACCCCACAAACAATAGAGTGAACTTAATTGAAGTTCAAAGTGGACAGCTCATGACAATGTTCCAATGCATATGTAAGAAATCACATCACACAACCTACACAAGACCACTACATGCACTCACAAGAGTTGTTCACTTAGAATCCACTAGGTCTTTGATTCGGTTGTAACTTGGCCATGGGTAATGGTTAAACAATGAAAGTTATGGAAATCAAAGCACATGCCTTGGGATAAATATGCACAAGTCCCAAACTACCCATTTCCTTTCTATACCCCAACCAACAACATGAAGCTTATAAACAAACTTACAACCTACTCTTGGGACACTCTTAGCAACCGCATTACAAAACATAAATCCCACAATTGAATAAACAAAAGGAATGAGAATTTTTTTTTTCTTTTTTTCCTTTTTTTTTTTTTTTTGAAAATGAATAATGAACTATACAACGCATGAATTCTCATCCTCTCATTCACCCTCATTTGACTCTCAAAAGCTTACATTCCCAAGCCCACATTCCCAAATTAGACTTTGAGGCACTTGTATAGTCCAAGACATATGAGGGTAAGGCTTAAAGTGTGTGAATAGGGTGTAAGGGATATCATATAAAAGGTGAACCAAGAAGAGAAAATTTTAAATCACACACTTTATTGTAAGGCTTCAAGTTGGTTCCTAAGACAATTTCATATCGAGAAAGGACAAAAAGGCCTAAAATAGCAAAGAGGGCCTAGCATCATGCTCTAAGCTCGCAAACAACTCATATGCACCAAGTGTATACTCATGCAAGTGTGTGATGCAACTGGGGTATTGAAAACCAAAATAAAGAACAACTAAGCTAAAATAATGTGCAACCCCTCATGAAAAGAATAAATGGCTCTAAAGCTCACCACTAAAGGGGTATAAGTCTTTACCTAGTCTAAGGATGCTTAATTGATCAATGTTACACAAAGTTCACTCTTAAGCACATAAGTTCTTCCGTGATAGCCAAAAATGCACAAGATCATGACACACTCAACTTAAATTAAGTTTCCTATCAAAGCTTGAACAAGACTCACTTATCACTCTCTCACTCAAATTCACAATCAACCAAACCAAAAAGGGCCAACATGCAGGTACGAATGTGCTAAGTCATGTATGTAAACTCAAAGATGCTCAAAATTGGAAAAATTTGACAATTTTAGCACAAAGGGTCATTATGCGAACTCTATCCCCCAACCTAAACTAAACATTGTCCTCAATGTGAGAACTATGAAGCATATGTGGGTTCGTAGTGTGCAAAGTGAACATGATGATGATGAGCATAAAGAGCAATCAATATGTAACACATACGCCAAGCATTCACCCAAAACGAGAATCCCCATAAGTAATAAAGAACACCCCCTCAACCTAGTTTCTACAGCTCTGGCAACAACAATCAACAAACTATATCCTAGTATTATGCTCAAAATGTAAAAACAGAAGGCAAAAACGGTGGATATTACCTTGAGAGCTTCCTTATTTGAAGAAAACAAAAAGCTATACAAGAGAAAAGGCTAGAAAGAAAATAAAAGAAAAATAAAGAGAAAATAAGACAAGAGAAAGAGTTAGTACAAAAGAAAAAATAAGAGAAAAGAAAATAAGAGAAGAAAATCAAACCAAAAAAAACATAAGAAAATAAGAAAAAAAAAACTCTAATCTACTATGTACAAAAGAAACAAAGAAGAAGGGTTATCCAACAACCTCTCTATCCCACGGGTCCCCAAATGGTTTAAGAAATGACATGTTCTCTTCGGACTCATGAAGCACCGAAGGTGGACACTCTTCAGGTGTAAAACACACCAAAGGATGTAAGGCCAAGTGAGATTCATGAAATCTCGGATGTGGCCGTAATGCGTGTAAGGAGATGGATATGGTGGGTTCTAGCAAGCTCTCGGTGCCCAGAAAATCAATGTACTCACCCCCAATGTCTACTTCCTCCCCCCAATGAGAATCGGTCATAGTATGATCACTCATAATCCCCAGAGTAAGACTCGCAGATGGGGCTAAGTCAAGAGGTGAGAGATGCGCACCACTCGTAACCTAAAGAGTGTAATGAAGTGAACTAGGATCAACCGACTCAATAATGTGCTCCTCAGGCCAGGTGACATTCAGATGCTCAGGTGGAGTCAAAAGACTCTCAATAGGGCCTAGGACGGTCGGGGTGGGTTGAGCATTAATCTTAGTAGTTGGCAAGGATTGCATGTCTCCCTGACTCTCTGTAGGTGGTAAAGAAATCTCCTGAATGGGAGAGTCCATATGGGAATGAGAAAGACGCTCATCCCAACTATCATCCCCAATGTGATTAGGGCAGTTGTCCCACTCGATGCCTATGGTCTCAAATTGTGCATTATTAGGTTCACTAGGCCAATAATCTTGGGGCAGCTCAAACTGGTCCTCAATGAGTGGAATAAAGTTGGGACATGCAAAATCCGAGTAATCAGGCTCCACGTATACGCTACTTCCAAGGGATGGATCGTGAGGATCAAGTGAAGTAGGAGCATGCGGGAAAAATCGGTGTGGCTTTCAAATACATGTGGTTCAAATCTAGTGTCAAGTCTTTCCCGTGGCTTGGTGTGTTCATAGAAAAATTCAAGGAATGACCATGCCTCACCCGGTGTGAGGTCAAGAAATTCCTTCCCCAAGACTATATCAAACGCCTAGTGCAACTCATGAGACAGAGCATTGTATAATATGGCTATAATGTCCCTTAACTCTAATCCATTACTTGGGAAAGTGTCCAAAAGTATGTTAAATCTCTCCTAGCATTTATAAAATACTTCACCCTTTTTTTGATAAAAATTTCTAATTTGAAAGCCATGGGTGAAGGTTTGATGAATATGGAGGAAATGTTCAATAAAAGCTTAACAACACTGATCCCAAGTGGTCCATTCACCAAAATCATAGCTCCAGTCACCAGCCACACTTTGTAAAGACAAAGGAAAGAACATGAACCTAAGCCTTTTACTCATTCTAACATCATTACATAAGCCACACACTGCCTCAAACCTATCGAGATGAAGACATGGGTCTTCCTCCTCATGCCCAAAAAATTGGGGAAGCATACTATATGTATCTCATGTAAAGGCATGTCCAAAAATGCCATCTAGATACTCTATGTATTCTCGAGTATCAAAAAGGCCATGTACAAGATCACCAACTTCCATGTCCAAGATCAGAAAATAAAAAATGAAAATAAAATGAGAAAAGAGAAAAACTACACTAAAATGCAACCTAAGTTAACTAACATGCAAGCTAGGTTATATGATATGCAAATGAATATGTTACAATGCAAAAGGGAGAAAACTACTAATAAAGAGATAGATAAAAAGAAATAATTCGCCTAATTTCTCATGTAAACTCCTGTTAGTTGAAGTAACCAGCAGCTGAAACAGGTCACGTGACTCCCTTAAGTTGGCATATGGTGCCACGAGCGCCCACAGATGAATGTGGGGCACTTCACTCAACAGAATATTTTTTTTTTTTTTTTAGTTATCTAAAAGAAATCCTAGAACTAAAGAAAAGAAAACAAAATGAAAATGCAATGTACACAAGAAAAGAAACAAGGAGCGATGTCACCTGGAAGTCCAAATGTAACCGCGTCAACAAGTCTTTCATCCACAAGCTCTCCGAGTTCAGCACATACACACCGTTGCTCCCCGGCAACGGTGCCAAAAACTTGACCACTCTCTAAATCGG
Source organism: Vitellaria paradoxa (assembly GCA_019916065.1). NCBI lineage: Eukaryota > Viridiplantae > Streptophyta > Magnoliopsida > Ericales > Sapotaceae > Vitellaria > Vitellaria paradoxa. The sequence continues at coordinate 33,431,810 of CM034235.1, forward strand.
TAGTGGCTCACTCTCAAGTATAAGAGGTCAGTTGAGTTTAGTCTAGGTGAGTCCTAGGTCATCTTTCACAGGGAGTAATGGTGTGACTAAATCTTTGGAAAACTTGGTTTTGAAAACACTTGTAAAAATCTTGAAAAGAAAAGATGAAAATCTTTTTGGAGTTTTCAAATAGGGAAATGTAATGATGGTTTGAAAATTAAAAACACAATTTAAACGAAAAACAAAAACACAAGGACGAAAACTTTAACAAACTACGTGAATTGAACTTAAGCAAACTATGTAAATTGAAACACTTGGCTGTAACCTAATCTTGTAATGTCCTCGAAAGGCTGAATTCGGATATGTATTTAACGCAACCTAATTCTTACACCTGTAATATTAGGTCAGAAGATTCGACGTTAGAAAACTCTTTTCACAAGGGAATTGCTATTCTAGGGTTTTGAAATCAAGTTTGAAGTCACCGGGACATGGAATTGACCTTCGATTTACACAATTGTAACCGAAGTTCAACTTTATCATGGGTGATTCATTTTCGAAAATTAATCTAGGATTACGATCCTTACATTTTTATTCAAAAGATGATAAACAAATTTCAGTTTGAACTATCCGAATTCAACTCTTTCGATTCAATTACATTCCCAAATTAAAACCAAGAAAAAAAAAACTAGCCTAGCATTGTGAAAGCATGAACAAAGCCTTTCGAAAAGAAAATCATCTTCATCATGCAACAAAACACGAAAACGAAGTAGATCGAAAAGGTTTAAAGCAATTTTGAAAACAAATCAATCACAAACAAAGACTACGAAGTACTACGAAGCAAAAATAAAGAACAAGGCTATAGAGAATAATGAACCTTTAATTGAAACAAAGTAATGAATGTAACTTACAAGTTAATTTGCATGCGAAGATGAAATAAGGCTTGAATAATCCAAAGCAAAATCAAAACCCTAACCCTAGGTGCGAAGTGTAATGTAAAACTCTCTAAAAAACTCTCAGAAAACAAAACATAAAGCTTACGTAGGGTTCGAAACATCCAATACACCAGAAAGTATTCTATTTACATTAGTATATAACGCAAGGGCATAAGAGTAAAATTACAACTCAAACTTTATTTTGCACGTGTGTTGGAAAAGTCATCATGGGCGCCCGTGAATAATGAGGGGCACTCGTGGCTTAGTTGTCCAAAGTGTTTGATGACGTCCCCAACGAAACAGCCCTAAAAACCTTCTCGGCGGGCGCCCATCTGATTAAGGGTGGGGCGCCCGTGACCACTGAGGGGCGGCCATCTAATTTTGGGTGGGGTGCCCATGGCCTCTGTGGGGCGCCCCTCGCTTTTGAGGGGCGCCCATCAGGTCCATCTTCAGCTCCTTGCCTCCTTCAGCTCATATTTGACTCTTTTCTTCTCAATTTGGTCACATAACCCTGCAAAATCCCATAAGTTGATCAAAATTCACATTTAACAATAACAAATAGGATTTCTAACAAATAACTCACATATAATCAACCATGTAACCATGATAATAAAGCAGAAAATATGCACAATCAGAGAACGTTCTAACTTTTCTAGCTCACAAACTTGATGTATATTCTCTCTGTCACTATCCCTGAAGACATCCAGAAGATATATATACACAAACTGAGGTGACTAGGGTTCAAATGAAGACAAAACAGACTGAATGTAGTACCTTGCGGGAAGGGCGCACCCGCGGTCTTCCCGCGGCCATCCTGTGACTCAGAGTGGTGATCCCGCATGGCCAAAACTTCAAACTCAGGTCTCGACTTTATCCCACGCCTAACAACAACCATCCTGCGTGCTTCCTGTGTAAATCAATTTTGACACTTGTTTGGCTTCTTTAGGACTTCCAGCCATTATGGAACTTGTTTTTCTGAGCCTTTTAAAGTTCTACATGACTTAAGACTCTAGTGTCTTAGCTTACACTAAGTCTAAAGTTACAAAACCTTTCATTTGACAATTGATTTGCCAATTTACAATGTTTTAGACTTAACAAGCCATAACATGGTGCTTAGGTATCCAGTTAGAATGATATTTTTCTTTTCATTTCATGTATTTTTAGGTGATTTACGCATCCAAATTAAAAGTAGATATAACTTGGCACTCAGGTGTCTAATTAGAGTTATTTTTTTTTCATTTCGTGTATTTTAACATGATTTTCGCATCCAAATTAAAAGCGGTTATAACTTGACTTTCAGATGTCTGGCTCGAATGATATTTTCTTCATTTCATGCATTTTTATGTGATTTATGCATCCAAATTAAAAATGGCCATAGGACAGCACTTAGGTGTCTGATTAGAGTGATATTTTTCTTCATTTCATGTATTTTTAGGTGATCTACGCTTTTAAATTGAAAATGGCTATAACTTGGCATGCGGATGTCCGATTTGAGTGATATTTTTCTTAATTTGGTGTATTTTGTCATGATATACGACTCTAAACTAAAAAAGTCTATAAGAAGACGCTCGGGTGCTCAATTAGAGTAATATTTTTCTTCCTTCTTTTTGTGTATTTTTAGTTGATTTACACGTTCAGATTAAAAATGGCTCTAATTGGGAGATCTGATGTCTAATTAGAGTGATATTTGTCTTCTTTTCGTGTATTTTTACATGTTTTATGCTTCCAAATTATAAGCGGTTATAACTTGCTATTCAGAAGTTTGATTAGAGCGATATATTTCTTCATTTTGTGAATTTTTACGTAGTCTACATATCCAAATTAAAAACGGCCATAACATGGCGCTCGAGTGTCCGATTAGAGTCATATTTTTTTCATTTTGTGTATTTTTAGGTGATTTATGCATCCGAACTAAACATGGCTATAACTTTGCACAAGCATATTCGATTCAAGTGATATTTTTCTTCATTTCGTGTATTTTTAGGTGATTTACGCATTCAATTAAAAATGACAATAACTGGGGGCTCGGATGACCTATTAGAGTGACATTTTTCTTCGTTTTGTGTATTTTTATGTGATTTACACATCCAAATTTAAAGTGGCAATAGCTTGCATTCAAGTGCCTAATTCGAGTGATTTTTTTCGTAATCTTGTGTAATTTATGTGATTTATGCATCTGAATTACAAAGATCATGGCGCGGACTGATTAGTACTTGAAATAACTTGAAGCTAAGAGATGAAGGGGAGAGCTTCTCTCTCTAAAATTTCTACATTTCAAACTCGTATTGATGGGGAAGGTAGCTCGGGTGAAGAAAAATTCAGCAACCAAGCTTTCACTTAAAGAATTTCATGCAAGTTTGGTTAAGGAAAAGTTAGTTAAAAGTGGAGGTCCAAATGTTCAATCATCAAGTTCCCGTGCTCAAACAATTCTGTCAAATTCAGATGATGAAAGGTATGTTGAAGATGATTTTTATGATAATTTTCTTTGTTGTAGTCCCTCGGTTAACCAAGTTCAAGTGGAGGAGCAATCACCAGAAATTATGTCCAAATTAGCTGAGCGATTAAGGAAACTTAAAGCTGGCTCAACTCCAAAGGGGATTGCTTCGGATGTGAGGAAGAAGAAGGAACATCAAGTAGCCTTCAAAGACAACAAGAGGAGTGTTGTAGTCTCCCAACCAAGCCGTGAAATGGAGATGAATCTTACAAAGAATGACCAGTGTGGGAAGCAGCAATCAACGGGCCTTTCAACAACGTCAAACATCCTAGCCAATGATCCAATTAATGCAGTTCAGAAAGAAGGAGCCATGGAAGACACACCAAGAGATCTCACTTGCTGGGACAATGTTGTGCTGCACGGGACTTTTCCCGCTCAGGTGGGGGACAAAGCCGTGCAAACCCATTCTCCAAAAGCCTGTATGGACAATACTTGTGGTGGGTCCACTTTTGGTACCCCATGTGCTGCCGTGCAAAGGCAAAATGGTAAATCCATTAAACCGGGGGGTAAGAAAGATGAGGCAACCGAAGCCAGCTGGAATCCAACATTGGGAGTTGACTTAAGTGACGTAGAGGGACCCACTTCAATTACCCCAAGTGTAATCGGGCAAAAAGAAAGTATTTACCCGTTGGTTACCCACTCTAGTGCAGCCATGTTTGACTTATTGTCTGAAGACTTCCCTTCCCCGAATTGCTATTTGAAGACAATGCATAGTGGCGGGCCCCATAGTGAAGCCTCCAAAGGTGGGACACCTCATTCTAGTTCAAGTGCAAGTAAAGATGCAGAATACACCACTTCAATAACAGAACAACCAAAAAGCAATTCGGTTGGTGGGCCACACCCCTTCAACTCACGTGACAAATTAAAGGGAGAAGCTTTCAGTTCAAGCCTCCTCTCGGGTGCAAGCACAATAACAGAACCGGTTCTATCCTCTTCACTAAATCAAAGTGCTGAGCCAAGTAAGTCTCTATGGTCTTCTCTATTCGGTCCAAAAGGTGAAAAAAAAGGCAACAAGTCTTAGGTTCTTCAATGTTGATTTAAATGAAAATGAACTTAGAATTCCAATTGAAATTTCAAAAAGAGGCTACATTCATTGGGAGCATGCCCTAGTAGGCTATTTTGTTGACAAATGGAATTCTTTTCATTATGTTAAGACATGGACAATGAAAACATGGGCAGAGGAGGTTGTAGAGGTTGTCGCCCTTGAAAATGGTTTCTACATTTTTAATATCAAAGTGAGGATGCATTGAGGTCAATACTAGATGGGGGTCCCTACTATTGTGGTAATCGGCTAATTCTTATTAAAAGATGGCAACCGGGCATGCAATTAAACAAGGAGGAATTCTCTTCATTACCCATTTGGGTGAAATTTTACAATGTCCCACTTGAACTATGGACAGATGAAGGTCTGAGTTATGTAGCTAGCATAATTGGAAAGCCTCTTTTCCTTGATGAATACACGCAAAAGAGAAGTCGGCTCACTTTTGCCAGAATTTGTATTGAAGCGCAAGTTGACAAAGACAACCCCAAATCCTTCAAAATCAATTTGGGATATGGTACTCCATATGAAGTCAAAGTGGAAGTTCCATAGAAGCCAAAAAAGTGTGAATAATGCAAAGCTTTTGGTCATTCTACTTCCTCTTGTCCCTCAAGGCTAAAAAATGAAGCTAAGCACATCAAGAAAGAATGGAAAGTTAAAGAAGTTAAGGTGCAACAAGCGAAGGAAGAATGGCAAGAGGTGGGGAATAGGGGAAGAAGCAATTCGGCATTAGAGGATGGTAAGATAATTCCATTACCTTCATCCAACATTTTTGATGTACTTTCAACATGCCAAGAAGAAGAGCAAGCAAATGAAGAAAATGAAGGCAAGCCAACTAGAGAGTCGGAGGATGATGAGGCTTTAACTAAGCAAGGAACAGAGCAAGTAAACACTACACCAATCTCCTCCTAAGCTTGAGCAAAGAAACAGCTTCTAGATCGCATTCAAAAACTCCATTCAACCAAAGCACAACTAATTGGAAGCATCATTAAGGAGACTAGCTCTAAACCAAGCAAGGCAAGGAAAAAATAAATTCGGATGTTGTTTTTGCTTACTAGCCTATCCACTTGGGATGTAAGTGGAAATTTAGTGGATTAGCTAGATTGTGTACCTTTTTTGAGGATGTGCCTTAAATGGGGTGTGCCCCTTTTGAGGAGGTATTGAACTCATTGTAAATCAAATTTTTTGGTAATATAAAAACAACACTTACCTACCAAAAAAAAAAAAAGATCATGGCGCTAGGATGTTTAATTATAGTGATATCTTTCTTCATTTCGTCGGGGTAGGGTTGCTCTGAATCAGAGGGCTCTGAGAAGCGCCTAGGAAGATTGGTTATGTACCAGGTCATGGTGATATGCTTGATAAAGGTTTGTTTCGTCGATAGCATTTTCTGATATGGGATGCGTAGTAGTTGTTGTCACAGTAAGACCCATGTGATTTACGCATCCAGATTAAAAACAACTATAACTTGTCATTCGAGTGCCTGATTCGAGCGATATTTTTATTCAGTTTGTATATTTTTACATGATTAACGCACCTAAATTACAAACGGCCACAACATGGCACTGGGGTATCTGATTAGAGTCGTATTTTTCTTTATTTCACATATTTATAATGATTTATGCATCCAAATTATAAACGGCCATAACATGGAGCTTGGGTGTTCAATTAGAGTAATATTTTTCTTCATTTCGTGTATGTTTACATGATTTATGCATCCAATTAAAAAGGCTATAACTGGTCATTTGGGTGCTTGATTCGAGTGATATTTTTCACTGAGTTATGCATCCAAATTAAAAATGGCCATAACAAAGCGCTTGGGTGTTCGATTAGAGTCATATTTTTCTTCATTTCATGAATTTTTAGGTGATTTATGCATCTAAATTAAACCCTGCTCTACCTTGGCATTTAGGTGTTTGGTTCGAGTAATATTTTTCTTCATTTTGTGTATTTGTAGATGATTTATGCATCTAAACCAAAAACGACCATAACATAGTGCTCGGGTGTCTAATTTGAGTGATATTTTACTTTATTTCATGTATTTTTAGGTAATTTATGCATTCAAATTAAAAATGGCTGCAGATTGGTGATTTGGTGTCCGATTAGAGTGATTTTTGTTTCATTTTGTATATTTTTATGTGACTTAAGCTTCCAAATTAAAAACGGTTATAACTTAGTGCTCGACCATGCAATTTGAGTGACATTTTCCTTCATTTTGGGTATTTTTTTGTGGTTTGGCATCTAAATTAAAAATGGCTATAACTTGGATGTCCAATTACAATGATATTTTTGTTCATTTTGAGTATTTTTACGTTATTTATGCTGCCAAAGCAACCTTAACGTGGTGATCGAGCGTCCGATTTGAGTGATATTTTTCTTCATGGCGTGTATTTTTATGTGATTTATGCATTCAAATTAAAAATTGTTATAATTGGGCACTCAAGTGTCCGATTAGAATGATATTTTTCTTTATTTCGCGTATTTTTATGTCACTTATGTAGCCAAATTAAAAGCGGCCATAACATGGCACTCTGCTATCTGATTTGAATAATATTTTTCTTCATTTTGTGCATTTTTATATAATTTATGCATCTTAATTAAACATCGTTATAACTGGGTGCTCGGGTGTCTAATTGAAAGGATATTTTTCTTTATTTCTTGTATTTTTATATGATTTACATATCAAAATTGAAAATGACTATAACTTGGTGCTCAAGTGTATAATTAGAGTGATAATTTATTCATTTCGTGTGTTTTTACATGATCTAGGCATCAAAACTAAGAAAAGGCTATAACTGCGCACTTGGGTGTCTGATTAAAATGATATTTTCTTCATTTGGTGTATTTTTACGTTATTTATATAGCCAAATTAAAAGTGGCCATAATAAAGCACTTAGATGTCTGATTTGAATGACATTTTTCTTCATTTTGTATATTTTTACGTGATTTACACATCCCAATTAAAAATGGCTATGCCTAGGCACCCTGGTGTCTAATTAAAGGAATATTTTTCTTCATTTCATCTATTTTTACATGATTTGGGCATCCAAATTAAAAACAGTTATAACTTGGTGCTCAGGTGTTCAATTATAGTGATATTTTAGTCATTTTGTGTATTTTTACATGATTTAGACATCCAAATCAAAAAAGGCTATAACTTGGTACTGGAGTGTCCGCTTAGAGTGATATTTTATTTATTTTGAGTTTTTTTGTTTTTGTGATTTAGGCATCCAAATAAAAAATGGCAATAACTTGGTACCCAAGCGTCCAATTAGAGTAATATTTTTCTTTATTTCATGTATTTTTACATAATTTACGTTTCCAAATAAAAATGGCTCCAACTTTGTTCTTGACTATTCAATTCAAGTGACATTTTTCTTCATTTTATGTATTTTTATCTTCTTTAACTTCCAAATTAAAAACAGTTATAACTTGGTGCTTTGGTGTTCAATTAGATTGATATTTTTTTATTTTGTGTAGTTTTAGGTAATTTACCCATTCCAATTAAAAACAGATATAAGCAGGCACTTAGGTGTCCAATCAAAGTAATATTTCTCTTCATTTTCCATCTAAATTAAAAAAGTTATAATTGGGTGGTTAGGTGTCTTACTATTATTCATTTCGTGTATTTTTTCATGATTTATGCATCTAAATTAAAAGCAGCGATAACTTGGTGTTCAAATATCTGATTTGAATGAAACTTTTCTTCATCTCATATATTTTTACATGATTTATACATCCAAATTAAAAATGAAAGTACTATGTTGCTTGGGTGTGCAATTAGAGTGATATTTTTCTTCAATTTGTGTATTTTTAGGTGATTTATGCATCCAAATTAAAAACGGTTATAACTGAGCGCTCAAGTGTTCGATTAGAGTGATATTTTTCTTCATTTTGTGTATTTTTACATGATTTACGTAGGTTAATCAAAAGCTGCCATAACATGACACATGGCTATCCGATTCGAGTAATATTTTTCTTCATTATATGCATTTTTAGGTGATATATAAATCTAAATTAAGAATTGTTATAATTAGGTGTTTAAGTGTCCCATTAGTGTGATATTTTTCTTCATTTCGTGTGTCATGCCCCTAGTTTAATTGTCCAAGAAAGATGGCATGGAAATATAAGAATAAATTAAATTAAATAAAAACCCATTTCAAGGTTAAGTCATAATATAATAACCATCATTAGAGCAATTGAATACGTCTCTCATTCTCATATTAAAATAATATTTGAATAGATCACCATTAATTTATCAATAGCATCATCCACCTCAACGCCATTTCTAATGACCACATCCAGGGTCTACACGATTAGAACAAATATTATAACTGTTAAGAACAAATATTGTAAATTGGCAAATCTATGATCAAAGAAAAGTGTTTGTACTTTTAGACTTAGTGTAGGCTAAGGCACTAGAGTCTTAAGTTAAATAGAATCCTGAAAGGCCTCAGAAGAACTGTTTCCATAATGGTTGGAAATCTTAAAGAAGCCAAACAAGTGTTAGAACTAATTTACACAAGAAGCCCATGGGAAGGCCGTGGTTAGGCGCGAGAAAATCTAGAGAGCAGAACTTCAAGAATTTGCCGTGCGGGAAGTCCACTCTAAGTCGTGGGATGGCCGCGGAAAGGCCACGAGATGACCGCGGGTGCGCCCTTCCGGCAAGTACAGTTTTCAGCCTATTTTTTCAAGCTTTCGAACCTTAGCCACCTCAATTTGTCTATATATATATCCTCTAGATGTCTTCAGGGTAAAATATAGAGAGAATATACAACAGTTTGTGAGCCAGAAAAGTCTAACACATTCTCTCAATCACTTAGCCAAGCATTCTAGCGTCTATGTGATTCGAAGGAGTTTAAATCTTGGAAGAGTTGAAGATTCAGTACTTGAAGTTGCCGAAGACTCGGTGTTGTGCCTTCGAGGAGTCGAAGGGTTTTCATTAAAGGAGTTGGTGAATCGAGAATTCAAGCAAACATTAACAGAATATAGAGTCAATGAGTCGATCTATCAAGGGTTTGAGTTTGTAACCAACGTTTGTTTTTAGTGAAAGTTTTGTTTGAGGTTTCTCTTTATGGGTTTCTTCATTCTGTTTATCTTACCTTCTGTTACTTTTGTGATTCTGGTTGATTGATTGGGATCTTTAGCAGCAAATTACGTATTTTCAATTGGTATCAGAGTGGGTTTGTTTTTTAGAATAAAACATGATCCTATTTGCTGATGGATCCTCCTAGAGAAGGCAGTTCGAGTACTAGACCCCAGTGGTTTGATGGCATCAACTATGCGTGTTGGAAGGTTCGAATCAGAGCACATCTAATCTCATTGAATGTCAATGTTTGGCTATCTATTGAAAATGTTTGGGTAACGCCAACTCATTCTGTCGATAACATAACAGTTGAAAAGCCTATAGATATGTGGACCAAGGCAGAGCAAGAAAAGATAGAATGGAAGTACAAAGCCCTGAGCTCTATTTTCTGTGGCGTCTCTGCCGATGAGTTTAGGAGAATTTCAAGTTGTGAGATTGCCAAGGAAGCTTGGAAGATTCTTGAATTAACTCATGAAGGAAACTCTACAGTCAAAAAGTCAAAGCTCCAAAAAATAACCTCTGAATTTGAAAACTTGAAGATGTCTGAAGATGAACCTTTTGATAGCTTTTATGCAAAGCTCAGTGACAGCATCAATACAAGTTTCAATCTTGGAGAACATATTCCAAATCGAAAGATTATGAGTAAGATTCTTCGATCCCTTCCTTTGTCCTTTCAAGCCAAGGTCACAGCTATTGAGGAAGCTAGGGATGTGCATTCCATGAGAGTTGAAGACTTGGTTGGTTCTCTATAGACGTATGAGGCCAATATGATAGAATCGAAGAAGATGAAGGGAGTTTCCCTAAAATTGGTTCAAGAAGATGACTCATCTTCTAGTGATAAGTCAATTCTTTCCATTGAAGAAATCACACTTTATACGAAGAAGATTAGCAAGTTTTTCAAGAAGAAATGTGGGAAACTTGAAAAGACCAAGAAGAATAAGAAATCTAAAGGTGAGAAGTCTTCTGAACCCAAAAAGAAGGAGAATAAGTATAAGAGGTGAAGTGCTATGAATGCCAAGGGTACGGACATATAGCTCAAGACTGTGAAAATAAGAAGAACAAGAAAAAGGTTTTGAATGCTACCCTAGATGATATAGATGAATCGAGCATCTCATCATCTTCAGAAGATTTTCCAGAAAATTTCACAGTTTTTTTTTTTTTTTGTAAGAAATTTTTTTTTTTTGTAAGAAAATTTCACAGCTTTCATGGCAAGAAGCACGGGATCCGTAAGTTCTAAAGACTCATTTGGTTCTAAGAATTCAAAGGAAGACTCTTCAGAAGTGGAATCAGAACATGAGGATGCTGAAGAAGAAGTGGACATTCATGATGCCTATGAACAGCTGTATCAAGACTGTCGAAAGTTCCACAAGCAAAACAAGAAGTTGACCATGAAGAACAAGATGTTAAAGAGGGAAAGAGACAGTTTGAAGGTTGCCCTGGAGGAATTACAAACTAAGTTTGAAGCACTTGAAGCAAGCAAAAATTCTCAAGAGGAGTTGGCTGCACTAAAGACCAGGTTGGAACAAAGAGATAATGATGTGAAAGAGGCACATGGTAAGATGCAATCCATGCAGTCCAAGATGAATTCAGCTTCCTCCAAACTAGATGACATACTGGTAATTCAAAAAAGTCCAAACGATAAAAGTGGACTTGGATAAACTGGAGAGAAGAAAACCATAGAAGATGCATCTACAAGTAGTCAAAAGATCAAGGTAACCAAGATCTAGCCTCCCAAGTCTGCTATATTCCAAAATGGGAAATCAACTGCTCAAACATTCAAGCACTTGAAAGGTAAACAGCATGTTCAAAATTCTCAGAAATTCCAAGGTATGCTTTTCACTCCTCAAAGAAAATTTGTCCCTGCATGTCATCACTGTGGTATTCTTGGCCACATAAGACCTAACTGTCATAAACTTTATGGAGTACCCATAACTAATGTAAATCAAAGAGGACCTGCAAATCAAAATCACCAAAATTATACTAACAGTTTTTACAATAAGTTTAATGTGTTAAACAACTATGATCCTTCTACTGATTTTAAATATCATTTACATAGGACACCTAAAAACTCTTTTTATTCAAAAACACCTCGTTTTCAGAAAGCTGGTCCTAAAACTCAAAAACAATCTGTCAAGAATAGTTTTTAAAAAATAATGCTATAAGAAAAACTTTGAAAACCAGAACTGCTTGGGTACAAAAATTTGATTTAAATTTTTTTATTGTTCACACGGCCTTAAAAGCTTTGAACTCAAACATGTGGTACCTTGACAGTGGTTGCTTTAGACATATGAGTGGGAATCAAAGTTTATTTTCAGATTTTCAAAATTTTGAGGGAGGTGTAGTAACTTTTGGTGATGGCAGTACATCCTGTGTTTTGGGTAAGGGAAACATAAAGACCCTAGGGTTAGAATGTTTAAAGGATGTACTGTATGTTAAAGGTTTATAGGATAATTTGATTAACGTAAGTCAGTTGTGTGATGCCAAACTTGTTGTTCATTTTTCAAAATCTGATTGTAAAATTGTTGATTCTCATGGAAAAACTATTTTAACTAGTATTCGCACTACTGATAACTGTTATGGTGTATCTAATTCCAAAGGTCTAAGTCTGAGTTAGTTAGAGGTCTACCTAAATTGGGAAAAGACCACAAGGGTGTGTGTAGGCCTTGTCAAATGGGGAAACAAATTAAAATTGCACATAAAAAGGGTCAAAGTTTGAAGACTGAGGAGCCTCTTGACGTATTTCACATTGATTTAATGGGACCCACAGGCACTGAAAGCTTAGGCAAAAAGAAATATATATTTGTTACTGTTAATGATTACACTTGTTTCACATGGGTTGATTTTCTTGTTAAAAAATCCGATACTTTTGACTCTTTTAGAAACTTGTGTTTAAGACTGCAATAGGAAAAACAAAGAAGAATTGGATGCATTACCAGAATCAGGATAGATCATAGGAAGGAGTTTGAGAATTCATTATACAGCGATTTTTGTGAAGCAAATGGAATAAAACATGAATTCTCAACACCAAAAACTTCACAACAAAATGGCATCGTTGAAAGAAAAAATAAAGTACTTTAAGAGATGGCTCGAGTATTGCTTCATGGAAGATCACTGCCAAGGAAGTTTTTGGCAGAAGCAGTTAACACTGCTTGCTGCATGGTAAATAGGGTGTACCTTAAACCTGGAACAAAACAGACCCCCTATGAACTATGGAACGGTAAAAGGCCTAGCGTGAAGTATTTTCGAGTTTTTGGGAGTAAGTGCTTTATCCTTAGGGGTAGAGAACAACTTGGTAAGTTTGACTCCCGAAGCGATGAAGGAATCTTCCTAGGTTATTCCACTAACAGTCGTGGTTTCAGAGTTTTTAACTTAAAAAATAACACTGTTATGGAATCGATAAATGTAATAATTAATGATACTAATTCTTACTCTTCAGCTCAACAGGATGATCATGACGATGTGATACCCCTAACGACCCCAGTTGAACAATCTGAAGCCTTAATAGATGTAAGTGATATATCCAAAAGGGTCGATGAGAAAAGTACTGAACAAGAACCATCTTCAAGAATCAAGTTCTACCATCCAGCCTCACAAGTGATTGGAGATGTAAAGGACCCAATGAAGACGAGTAGATAACTTCAAAATGAGGTATCACATCTTTGTTATGTCTCTTCTTTAGAACCTAAAAATGTGAATGAAACTCTTAATGATGATTTTTGGTTGAACGCTATGCAAGAAGAGTTAGGACAATTTGTAAGAAAAGATGTATGGACTCTTGTATCTCGCCTTTCACATGTGAATGTTATAGGCACAAAGTGGATTTTCAAAAACAAAACTGATGAGTTTGGAACAGTCATTAGAAACAAGGCTAGGTTAGTTGCACAAGGATATACTCAAGTTGAGGGTATTGACTTTGATGGAACCTTTGCTCCTGTGGCTAGACTAAAATCTATAAGAATTTTGTTTGCCATGGCATGTTACTTGAAGTTTAAACTATTTCAAATGGATGTTAAAAGTGCCTTTTTAAATGGTTTTTTAAATGAGGAAGTTTATGTAGAGCAGCCAAAGGGATTTGTTGATCCTCACTTTCTAAATCATGTATTTAAACTAAAAAAGGCTCTCTATGGACTCAAACAAGCTCCTAGAGTTTGGTATGAAAGACTCACCACCTTTTTGATAGACTCTGGATTCATAAGAGGTAATGCTGACAAAACCCTATTCATTTGTAGAGATTCAAAACATATTTTGATTGCACAAGTTTATGTTGATGATATTGTTTTTGGATCTACCTCTCCTGAATTTGCTCATGAATTTAGTGAACACATGAAAGATAACTTTGAGATGAGAATGATCGGGGAATTAAATTTCTTTTTAGGTCTTCAAGTTAGACAAGTAGAGAATGGAATCTTTGTTTCTCAATCCAAATATGCAAAAGACCTAGTTAAGAAATTTGGGCTTGAAAATTGTAAACATGCTAGGACCCCAATGAGCACTTCCACTAAACTTTCTAAAGATGAGTCTGGAAAATCAGTGGATCCTACATTGTATAGAAGCATGATAGGTAGCTTGTTGTATCTCACTGCCAGTCGTCCCGATATATCCTTCAGTCTAGGAATTTGTGCTAGATTTCAATCCAACCCTAAGGAATCCCACTTACATGTAGTTAAAATGATTATCAAATATGTTAATGGTACCTTTGACTTCGGTATTTGGTTCTCTCATGACACCAATGTCACCCTAGTAGGGTATTCTGATATTGATTAGGTTGGGTGTATTGATGATAGGAAGAGTACTTTTGGGGGCTGTTTTTATGTTAGTACTAATCTAGTTTCATGGCATAGTAAGAAACAACTCCGTATCCTTGTCCACTATTGAATCTGAATACATAGCTGTTGGTAGTTGTTGCACCCAACTTCTTTGGATGAAACAAATGCTAGCTGATTATGGAGTTGATTAGAAAACCATGACTGTGTATTGTGATAATCTTAGTGCCATATATATTTCTAAGAATCCTGTCCAACATTCTTGCAACAAACACATTGACATTCGATATCATTTTATCCGTGAGCTAGTTGAACATCAAGTCATCACTCTAGAGGACATTGAAACTCAACACCAACTAGTGACATATTTACCAAACCACTGGACCATTTGAAGTTTGAATCTCTCATATCATCTCTGGGTGTTTGTTCCCTAGACTAAAGAGCGCTCCAAATTTTTCTTTGATTTCTATTTATATATATCTATATAGGTATAGTTAGATATTATTTTTGGAAAAAGATGATGATTTCATGATTATTCTAAGGACTATTCCTTCATATACATTTCAAAAACATGGAAGTATTGCTTTTAGTTTACATAAAAGTTATGAAATTGACTTCCTTAATATTCTTGAAACTTAAGTTTTGATGTTCCTTATCATGGTAGTGGTGTGCCTTTTGAAAATTCACTGAGGTTAGGTGGTCAACAACTAATTTTTCCTTACTTACTTGTGCTCATTAAGTCTTCTCTTTGGACTATTGATTGCAGTTAAGTACAAAATAAAACCAAAAAAAAAAAACTTGGAAAAGGCTACCAATGGGATAAAGTGTAGCTAACCTGTTGACGTGCGGGTTGTCAAAATAATCACCCTCTAGATTTGATGATACAGGAAGAAGGCTACCTACCCATAAGTGTGTGAAAGCTACCAAGAAAAATAAAAAATAAAAAATAAAAAAAATGGTGGATGTTTTACCCTAGTGTCTAGTTGAAAACAATGGATCAAGGCGTATTTAAATGAAGAGCTTTCACTGCACTTCTTATTTGACTCAATCGAAAATCCAAAAAGAGCTTTCTTGATTATCTTATAAGTATGTGGAAAGTATAGATCGTGATCTTTCAAAACCTCATTTCACACACCGCACAAGCATTTGACCACTGGTATGACATGTGTGAACATCTCATCATATAATAAGTACAGTGAGTTTTGGAATTCTCTTTCATTATTACTTATGTTTTATTACAAGTTTGAACTTGTGTTTTGCTATGTATTTAAGGGAATAGAACTTAAAATTCTCTGATAATCCTCCTATTTTTCCCTTATTTTTTATTATTTTATTTTTAGTTATTTTCCTTTTAAACAAAAAAAAAAAAACAAAATTCGCAGGATGACCGTAGTTAGGGCGTTTTGAGTCGCAGGATAATACGAAGATTGATTTGGCAGAGATTGCTCATTGCGGGATATCCACGGGATCAAGGTAGGGTGGCACGGGATGGCTGCTAGATCCACGCAGGATCGATATGGGATGAGTGCGGGATCGCCATGGGTGCGGTCTTCCCGCAGTGAGGCTTTTTAAAGCCCCTTGAACCTCATTTTTGGTCTCTATTCATTCTAACGTCAGCTTGACATTTGTGTCTCCCTCTTTCTGGCAGTTTTGTTTTGTCTATTTCATGGTACGGTTCTTCTAGTGTTTTACTCCCTTGTTTGTCTTTTTGTTATTCCTATGGCTCCTAGGAGACGAACCCGTCCTTCTTTTGACTCTTATCGATTTAGGGGAGATCGTGAATAGTCTCTTTATGATGACACGTTTATGTATCGCCCTATTGTCGTTGAACGTGGCATTTTGCTGCGTGACTTTTCCATTGTCGAGCGTTATTTTGATCGGTTGGGTTGGTCTACATATACATCATATTTTGGCTTTGAAGGTCCATTTTATGAGTATGCCATTGGAGAACTCATTCGTGAGTTTTATGTGAACATGCATGCCATTGATTTTACTACTGGTGTCTTGCGTTCTTATGTTCGTTCTGTAGACATTAAGTTGACACCTTATGTTGTTTCTAAGTTTTTGAGTATTCCTCGCCTTAAGCATGTTGATTTTGAGCTTGTTCTTGATATGAGCAGCCCATCTGTTCTGGCCATCTCTCGTTTACTTACTAAGGACCAAGTTGACTAGGTCGGGGAGAGTATTCCTCACTGACAGTTGTCTGAGATTAATAGGATGCTACATCTCTATGTAGTAAATTCTATTGATCCGACCTTTCATATCACTGTTGTGTCTGAGCGTCGCAAACACATCTTTCATTCTATAGTTACTAGTCGCTTTTTTGATTTGCCCTTGTTCATGTTTCAACTCATAGCTACTAGTAGTGATTCTATGTCCTGGTTTGATTCTATGCCTTTTTGTCTATTTATTACTCACTACCTCTTATCTCTTGGTGTTGAGTTACCTTCGAACTATAAGTTGATCAAAATGCCTAACATGATTAATCACTTGTCTGCTCATCATAGTAGGACCCACTCTAGGCCTACTCCAGCTCCCCAGGCTGCACCTCTACTTGTTACTCCTCCGCCTCGATATTCTTCGCCTTCTTTTGATCTTTTTGCCCCTCCTCTAGCACCCCACCAGCTTATTACATGAATATGCTGGGTGCTATGTTGGCATCCATTTAGGGGGAGAGTCGGGCTTTCCACTTCATGGTCTATGCAGACACGTCAAAATAAGATGCACCTTACTCTTAATCAAGTCCAACAGAATTTGAATACTTATGCCCATACATTTGGAGGCCCCTTCGGTAGCAACTTCTTTCCTCACATGGGTGACTAAGGTGATGGGGCTAGCGTGCATCATACAGGGGGAGCTCAAAATGCTGGTGATGATGGTGATGGCGATGATGGTGACCAAGGTGATGATGCTCAGTGATGCACTTTCTTGTCAATTCCAGTCAAAAAGGGAGAGAAGCACTTGTGATGGCCTTGGATGTTGATGTTGATCTTTTGGATTATCTTGTTGGATTATCTTGTTATCTATCTTATTATCGATTATCTCGTCATCTATCTTATTATCTTTTGTTATTTGAACTATTTGGATTATGTATTTTGGATATCAATTCATGACAAGTGATGTATGGTTGTATTTTTCATCTAATTGGATTATCTCTATTTAGACTCATCATGAGCTTAATGATTGGTTGTTGATTATTATTAATTGTTGCCACATGATGCCGTGATTAGTTTGTTTAAGTGTGTAGCTATACAGGTTAACAATTGGAACATGTTGATAGATGAAAAGTTTATTGAGACCTTAATCTAGGTTGAGCTTAATTGTATTGTTATCTTTCTCAATTTTGACATGGAATTGCCATAGGGGGAGATTGTTAAGAAAAGCTATTGTAAATTGGCAAATCCATGATCAAAGAAAAGTGTTTGTACTTTTAGAATTAGTGTAGGCTAAGGAACTAGAGTCTTAAGTTAAATAGAATTTTGAAAGGCCTCAGAAGAATTGTTTCCATAATGGCTAGAAGTCTTAAAGAAGCCAAACAAGTGTTAGAACTGATTTGCGCAAAAAGCTCGCAGGAAGGCTACGGTTAGGCACGGGAAAATCTAGAGAGCAGAACTTCAAGAATTTGTTGTGTGGGAAGTCTGCTCTGAGTTGCGGGATGGCTGCGGGAAGGCGGCGGGATGACCATGGGTGCGCTCTTCTCGCGAGTACAATTTTCAGCCTATTTTGTCAAGCTTTCGAATCCTAGCCGACTCAGTTTGTCCATATATATTCTCTGGACGTCTTCAGGGCAAAATATAGAGAGAATATACAACAGTTTGTGAGCTAGAAAAGTCAGAACATTCTCTCAATCACTTAGCCAAGCATTCTAGCGTCTATGTGATTTGAAGGAGTTCAAATCTTGGAAGAGCTAAGGATTCAGTACTTGAAGTTGCCGATGACTCAGTGTTATGCCTTCTAGGAGTTGAAGGGCTTTCAATAAAAAAGTTGGTGAATCAAGGAGTAGAGCAAATGTCAATAGAGTATAGAGTCGAAGAGTCGATCTATCAATGGTTTGAGTTTGTAACCAACGTTTGTTTTTAGTGAAAGTTTTGTTTGAGGTTTCTCTTTGTGGGTTTCCTCGTTCTATTTATCTTGTCTTCTACTATTTTGTGATTGTGGTTGATTGATTGGAATCTTTAGCAGCGAATTACATATTTTTAATAATCATGTTTATAGCTATCCAAATAATAATATCATAAATATCAATATCGGACCGACCCTCTGGGTCACATTACTTATAATACTGATAATTTAACACTCAATTAAGAAAACTAAATACAAATGTTACCACCCGTAGTTAAGACTGGACCCAGGTTGCTCTGGCCTAAGCTACCTACGTATCCCACATTGAGAATCAGGTCACCATAATTTCTAGTTATATCTCTTATTTCATAACCAAATTTATACTCAACCGAATAAATCATACATCTCAATTTAAAAAAGTATAAATGCAATCTCATGAAATGGGATGTGATGGAATGCAATGTCAATTCATACTTTAGTCTCCATCTACCCCCAACCTTATCCTGGGATGGTTGACACTTAACACTGCATACGGGGTCACCAACTGCACCGTTTATACTAATAGCAGATGTATATCTCAGTGTACATATATAAACTGAATGGGGAATCATGTTAACCCCCCATTGTGTAAGACTCAAGGGAACCATGTTGCACCCCTTGACCTCTCTGCTAAGGAACCGTGTTATACCCCTAGTTAGGCATTTACTTAGCTCAAGCAAGGTCCGACTGCAGTCCGGAGGAAATCTAATAGTATCTCATCTCAATATTAATGTCCCAACTCCAAATGACTAATCTCTAGCCATATATATTAACTGGGGATCATTTAATATTTTTAAAATCTTATTTTCTCATTTTTCTCAAATCGTGAAGCCAATCCACATATATAACCCGTGCCTCGGCACGTCACAATATAAATGTGGCATTCTCGGCCAATCAATATTCTCAACATTGACTAAATGATGCTACCCCATTTTCATGCATATAATATCCATGACATCTCAACATTATAAGAAAAGCATGATATGATTAATCATCCATAATGACATTTCATAGTCTTAAAATGTGCAGAATTTCAACATATAATCAACATATATGATATACCATTCAAATTGGGTCAAAAACACCTCAAACAGGGTAAAAAATGCCTTCTTGTGGGAAGGGTACTTGAAGGTGAGGGAAGAGCGCGGGAAGGGCGCATGATATTCCAAACTCGCGGGAAAGGCGTGGGAAGGTTGCTCTATGTTAAGGGAAGATACTGAGAGCCTTCTGGCCGCACAGGAAGCCCACGAGATGTCCGTGGGAAGCCCGTTCCCACGACCTATGGTCCACAACACAGATCTGAGTTGCCACAGCTTGATCGAGGACACAAAATACCAAATTCCTAAAACCTCTAGCATAGAAATGGTACCACAACCCACGACAACAACATATATCTTAATATCATGCAACAAGACTCAAAAATGAATAAGATTGGGCATATATATGAACGAACTTGCAACATATATATACATACACATGTATATGCACATGTTCACCATTTACCAAAATCATCACATATATGTATCAAAATCATCCTAGCACTGTCTAGAATATAACTATAAGTCCCACCTACCTCGAATTCGAAGGGAAACGAAGAAAAACGAAGAAAACTAGTTGAGCTCCCAACCATTAAGAGCCGATTTCTCCCACCTCGGGCCAAATTACTGGAAATGGACGTCACCACGATGTTTACGACGTCGAATATTACCCCGATCCACCGACCTTCTACTCCAGATCATACTTTCTCTCTCTACCCATTACCAATCCAGACCACACTTAACCTAAGGAAAATAAAATAAAATAAGTTAAATATCAAAATAATTATTTATTGGCCCAAAATAACACACAAATAGCCAAAAACAAATGCTGGGTATTACATTCTTCCCCGCTAATAAAAATTTTGTCATCGAAATTTAATTACAAATTTTAGTCTAGGAACCAAGATATCCATCTCGATTACATCCCTAGTTCACTTATCTCTAAGGATCCCATAATTCCGCAATGGTGCCTCAGCACACAAGCTAACTAAATGCTCTTATACCAAAATTTAGCTCACATGAACACTTAATCTATATTGTTAGTCAACACTACCACGCATTTCATCTTTTCTCTTCAGAGTTAGTAATTCAAGTCCTTATACCCCTCATCGCTACTAGGGTACACCACCACCTTAAATGATGATACTCTCGAATTTTCTACTTTCAAATGTATAACTATTTCAGTCATCATCAAAGTTTTGAATATCTTCTCAATGACTTCAAATAAATGAAAACCAACCATGACAGTCGCTAATCCCTACAACTTCTTAATCTATACATCGACCACTACATTGGCCACATTAGCATGACACCAGAAATTTAAAATCATAGTCTTCCAATAATTTTTGTCTTTCCTCTAAATCGACTAAGACAATGATTCCATCAGTTAGAAAATATCCAAAACATGATAGCGGAGGTAACCTACCAAATTTACAAACTTCAAATATCAAACACAAATCTCGGTCTCACCCAATCATCACCACAGAAGCCCTTAGGAAATCCACCATTAGACTTTAACTGGTTATTACAAAACTTAGAACACTATCTTGGGCAGTTAAAACTTATATATATATTTTCCTGGCATGCAACTAATCAAACAGATTGTCAACTCTCAACACGAATACTTATTCTTAATAGCCATCAAGCCTAACAGCTTCCACTTTACCAAAAATCATAGGGTTCTTCTCCCATGTCTAGTGAAAATCATTACTACTTTTCCCTAACAAATACTATAACAAGTGAAACTTCGGACTAATAATTAATTCATCCAGATAAAGTCTCAATTACCTTAATCCAACTTGCATTACATAATACAACACCACAGAAACACGAGGAACTTCCGATATGGGCTTTAAACAGAGATATATTATGTCCCTGAGAAGGTAAACCGAGAAACCCTTAAGAATTTATCAACACATGCGCACATCACGTTAAGAAGATAGAACTAATCATTCTTCTCATCAAACCTTAACATGGTCAACATTTCAGAAGTTATTTCAAACACCTTAAGGCAATACTATTCTCAGTTTACCTTGAACTTCACAATAGCCTTAAGGCACAATGATCATCAATCGCTTACGTTAGTAATTGATTGCTACATGAAAAGTGGACCACCCTTTCATTCTCAAGTTGCCTCATCTTTTTCATTTTTTTACAACTCTAAAGTTGATCTACAACCACACATCATTTTATTACAACACACAATTCTCATTAATTCCAAAATTTGTGTACTTGTGCTATTTAGATTTCTAAACTTTCAAATCTAAAATTTCTATCTTCATCACAGTCTCCTCCAATTATCATTCTCAACGCTACCACCATTATTGGAACACTTAGTAAATCTCATCCTTAGGTCCACCGAACTACCTTTGATTACATAAACCACTCACATATCTATCAAACTTACCATCGACAATTACTATTTTGTAAAACTTTCGTGTCTAATTACCAATGGGTACATGTCTCTAATAACAAATATTGTCGAAAGCTCTCCACCTCTTTTCCACGAATTGCTTCATGAGTTTGTATGGAGGCTTAGCTCCAATCTCATTAGCTCCACCTCTTTCTAAAACTACCCTAAACTACTTTCTAAAGTTTTGAAGAAACTGGAAAAACGTATGTGAAAGACTCTCCTAAAACGGCCATCCAATATATGTATATATAGCTGAAAGATAAAACCCTAAAAATTAATTCTCACACAATCTGATTGCAATGGTCTAGACCACCCGTCGCACGGTCTGAACCATAGTGTATAAGTTTCAACTTTTGTGTTTTTTCTTTTGACAACTTTGTGTCCTCGACTTCCAATGCTGTTTTGACCTCAAAGATGATGGATTCAGGCTTCAACTAAAACACGAAAGTTGTAGCCCTTTGAGTTTTCTTTCTAACCCGAAAAGAATCAAGTTAATCCGAATTGTGAGTGAAAAAATATGGTCAAAATAATGATAGGGTGTCAAGCTGGAACTTCAGCTACACACCACTTTAACCATCTTGAACTCAGACCATTTTTTTCTCTTTGGCAGCCACTTTCATTGCTGCTATTCTCACTTATGTTGCCCTTTTCCCTGCAATTAAGAAAATAAATACTATAAGTAATAAAATAATGATAAAACTTCAAAATAAACTACTTAAATGCATCAATGACTATCCAAAAGTGGAGTTTGTAATTACACTTTTCAAGTGTAATCACACCCCCAACTTGAGTGTTGCTAGTCCCTAGCAATGCCCTTTATTAAAATGAAATTCACTTACTATCCTATTTCTCTTTTCGTTGGAAACACGGCTACACTTAGCTACGTGTAGCAAGCCCTTTAAACCCCTAGGTTCCCCCTAGTTGATGAGTAAGGTCTCGTGAGGGTTTGCAGTGATGCTATCCACAAACATCTATGGCATGGTCTCAAAGTGTCAAAAAGTGATCAAGATCAAAAATGAATCAAGCTCAAGCCCAACAAGTCACAAAACCCAAATATCATGTGTAATTCCCAAGTGCTAAGCATAAATATATGGACTATCAAAGTAGAAAGAGCATGTGTGCAAAATTGTTTCTTCATTCAACAAGGTTGCAGGAGCATAAACGGAGCTAGTTTTTGACTTCAAATGCTCACAAGGTACCACTCATAGAAAGAAATTCACTCATTAAGGGTTCATACATACCTATTAGCATATAATGCTATCCTAGTTGCACATAACCTCACAAATAAGTGAGTGAACTGAAATGAAATTCAAAGTGGACAGCTCATAACCATATTCCAATGCATGTGTAAGAGATCACGCCACACAACCTACATAAGACCATTGCACGCACAATACAAAAGTTGCTTGCTTAGAATCCACTAGGTCTTTGTTTTGGTTGTAACTTAGCTAGGGGTAATGGTTAACAATGGAAGATATGGAAATCAAAGCATGTGTCTTGGGATAAAGATGCTTAAGTGCGCACAAGTCCCAAACTACCCATTTCCTTTCCAAACCCCAACAAAGATCACAACAAGAAGCTTTTTCACAAACTTATAAACTACTCATCAGACATTCTCAATAATTATAATACAATGCACAAGTCCCAAAATTACACAAGCAAAAAGGAATGACAAACTTTTTTTCTTTTTTTTTTCTTTTTTTTTTTTGGTTTTTTTTAAATAATGAAATATACATCAGTTGAATTCTCTACCTAATATTTCCCTTCAATATGCTCTCAAAAATTCTCACTCCCAACCCCCATTTACTTCGCAGACCTTAGGGCACTTTCACAACCCAAGCCATGTGAGGGTAAGGCTTAAAGTGTGTGAATAAGGTTAAAGGATAATAAATGAGGTGGGAACCAATGAAATATATATATATATATATATTTATCACACACTTTATTAAAAAGGCTTCAAGTTAATTCCTAGGGTAATTCATAACCAAGAAAGGATAAAGAGGCCCAACAATAGCAAAGATGGCCTAGCATCATGTTCAAAACTTGCAACAACTCATAATATGCCAAATGAAACTCATGCAAGTGTATGTGTTGTAATTGGTGCATTGAAAACCAAAGTGAAGAACAAAAGAGCTGTGATTATATGCAACCCCTCAAGAAAAGAATAATAGGCTCAAAAACTCACCATTAGGGGTATAAGTCTCCATCTAGTCCAAGAATGCTCAATTAACCAATGTTAAATAAAATCTACTCTTAAGCATATAAACTCTTCTCTATGATAATAAAAAATGCAACTAGCATTCAGGGAAAGAGTACTAAAGGAAGACGTTTGGGCAGTAAATAAGAGTGCAAATAATATGTAGGATCAAGTAGCAGAGTGTATTAGGAGGGTAGGGAAAGAAGTCTTAGGAGAATCAAAAGGGAGTGCTCTGGCACAGAAAGAGGCATGGTGGTAGAGCGAGGCCGTCCAAGACAAGATAAAAGTTAAAAGAGAGTGTTTTAAATCTTGGCAAAATGATTGAAATGTAGCAAACTTGGAGAGGTATAAAGAAGTAAAAAGAGAAACCAAAAAGGTAGTTAGTGAGGCTAAGGCTAAGGCATTTGAGGATTTATATAGGTGACTTGACACTAAGGAGGGCAAAAGAGAGATATTCAAGCTTGCTAAATCCAGAGATAGGCGGACCAAGGATTTAAACCAAGTTAAATACATTAAGGATGAGGACGAAAAGGTATTAGTAAAGGAAAAGGAGATAAAGGAGCATTAGAAGAGCTACTTCTACAAGTTATTTAATGAAAGTAAAAGTAGTGACATACAATTAGGGCAGTTTACCACCTTCAGGAAAGAATTAATTATATGTTCTATAGAAGAATCAGTAGGGAAGAAGTAAAAAAAGTACTGAAAAAGATGAAGAATGGGAAAGCGGTTGGACCAGATGGTATCCCTATTGAGGTTTGGAGGTGCCCAGGGGAGTGTGACATAAGTTGGTTGACAAAACTTTTTAATGCAGTGTTAAAGAGTAAAAAGATGCCTATGCATAGAGGAAAATTATTCTTATACCCATATACAAGAACAAATGAGATATTCAGAACTGTGCGAACTATCGCAGGATTAAATTGATGAGCCATATGATGAAATTATGGGAGAGAGTTATTGAGAGAAGACTAAGAAGGACAACAAACATTTCAAAGAATCAATTTGGTTGCATGCCTGAGAGTTCAACCATAGATGCTATCTTTCTCCTAAGGAGGTTAATAGAATAGTATAGAGAAGGTCAAAAAGATTTACATATAGTGTTCAATGATTTAGAGAAGGCCTATGACTAGGTTTCTAGGGAG
Organism: Vitellaria paradoxa; assembly: GCA_019916065.1. NCBI lineage: Eukaryota > Viridiplantae > Streptophyta > Magnoliopsida > Ericales > Sapotaceae > Vitellaria > Vitellaria paradoxa. The sequence goes on from CM034235.1 coordinate 33,456,990, forward strand.
ATTCTATGGAGAGTATTGAAAAAAAAGAAGCGTGTGTCATATATATTAAGGCGATAAAAGACATGTATGATAGAGCCATAACATCTATATAGACGACTGGTAGAGAGACTAAAGAGTTTCCTATCATGATTGATCTACACCAAGGCTCAGTGTTAGGCCCGTACTTGTTTGCTCTAGTTATGGATGAGATTACAAGACATATTTAGGATGAGGTGCTATGGTGTATGCTATTTGCAGATGATATTGTTTTAGTAGATGAGATGAGAGAAGGAGTGAATGCTAAGCTAGATTTGTGGCAGGAAACATTAAAGACAAAAATGTTTAGACTAAGTCGATGCAAAATGGAATATATGGAATGCAAGTTTAGTCAAAGTAGAGTAACTGGTAGTATAGAAATAAGTTTAGGCACACAAAAGATTGTAGAGAAAGAAAACTTTAGGTACCTTGGATCTATGGTACAACAAGATGGAGGGATTCATACTGATGTAAGTCACAGGATTCAGGCCAGGTGGACCAAATGGAGGAGTGCTTTCGGGGCCTCGTGCGATCAAAAAGTCCCCCTCAAGGTGAAAGGGGGTAGGTGAAGACCAGCGGTACTCGCGTACCCCCAGGGGTGGTGCAAACGCCCGGTATCCACACCACCCAGATAAATCGAGAGCGCCCAGGAAGGGTATCGAACCCGTGACGTGCGCCCCAACCACACATCCCGTGCTCAACCCTGCTCCACTGAGCTAACCCTGCCGGGCACCCCCTCAAGGTGAAAGGAAAGTATTATAAGGTGGCAGTAAAACCAACGTTGCTATATGGATCAGAGTGTTGGGCAGTAAAGCATAATTATGTTCAGAAGATGGCAGTTGCGGAGATGAGAATGCTAAAATGGATGTTCGGGATTACAAGAAGAGATAGGATTAGGAACGAGCAGATTAGGGATAAAGCAGGAATATCACTTATTGAAGATAAAATGAGAGAAAATCGATTAAGATGGTTCAACCATGTTAGAAGGCATCCAACGGAGGCACCTATTAGAAGGTTTGAAAGCATGGAGATTGTCAGGAGTAGGAGAGGAAGAGGAAGACCTAAGAAAAGTTAGAAAGAAACTATTAAACATGACCTTACCTACCTGGATCTAATGGAAAATATAGCCCTAAACAGATTTGATTAGCATCGTCAAATCTATATAGCTGACCCCACCTAGTGGGAAAAGGATTGGTTTGGCTTGGCTTGGTTTGGTTTGGTTTATTAAGGAATGAAATAATGATTTGCCTTGCTAACAAGGTTAGAATTTTGGGTTAAATGTGTGTATAGAATTAAAACTATGAATGTTTTAGAGTTAAAACTATGAATTTCAAAACTATGAATTTCTCTGTGGGTATCTTTGCTCCTCAAATTGCATATAATTAAATTGATTCACCTTAGAAAGTTATTTTATTGGCCAACTCGGTGACCTCCAAATGAAGATTGGTTTCATTCTTACACTTCTATACATACATTCATTTATTTCTAAGTTCTTCTTATTTGAAAATCTATATCTCTATAAAGGAAAAGTAAATATAATTCCTAATTTCACATTAAGTTATGCTCTTCTATTCTATATATTTAGTTCAAATTGACAAGTCAATGAGTTGTGCATAATAACTAATTTTATTTTGTTTTTAATTTTCTGTTGGAGTTTTGTATGATGCAAGGCAATGAAGTAGAAAAATGCAGGCATTAGACATTAGGTACGCATTGGGCTGATCAATGAAGTTTAATTTCATTTTCGTTTTCATTTCGTATTATGGAAGGCAATGACTTGTATTCATTTAGTTTGATTGATATTTTTATTATGAAATTGTATTTTTTTGAGTGACATTATGAAATTGTATTTTATTATGGATTGTATTAAATGTTGGTTAATTTTTTAAGTGATTTGCATTGCCAACTTCATAAATTTTTTTAAGTGATAAATGTGTAATTAATGGACTTGATCCAACTCAAAAATGGACTTGACCCAACTTGAAATGGTTTAAATCGAAAATGGATCTAATCCAATCTGAAATGATCTAAACCAAAATCAAACTAATTCGATTTTTTTAATTCAATTTGATTCGATTCGATTCTTATTTAAAATTGGTTCCATTTCAGGTCCATACACACTCCTAATTTGGACAAATCCCTTGGGCAGCCGAGCTCCAACCAACTAGTGACATAAAAAGGTCAGGTCGTAGCCCGACCCGCCCCTTGACCTGGGGCCAACCCGACCTTGGCTGACCCTGCCCCTGCTGCCCCCTCCCAATTTTTAGGTCGAGTCGGCCCAGGGTTCACCAATCCCACCCTCGACCCGCCCTAGCTGACCCTACCTTTTTTAATTTTTTAATATTTTAAAAATTTTAAATTTGTTTAAAATAAATAAAATACAAAATAAAACTAAACCAAACACATTAAACTAATTATTGACAAAAAGTAAATTTATTAAATAACAAGCAATTGCGTAATTAACATTAAATTTAAAATAACAATTTACAAATGTAGAATTATAAGAAAAAAATAAATGATAGAGTAATAAATATGTGCATCACTCCACATCTTATACATCCCAACTAGGTTGGTACCTATAAGAGTGATTATCATTTGCAAATATTACTCTATCAATATATCACTATTATTCATCACTAGATCCACTAGTGTGTTCTTCTCTTTCACCTAAATACATTGTATCAAAGTCAATGGCAAGTTGCTCTTTTTCGGCATCTTCTTATTGTCTATTTTTGGTAATATACCAATCTCGCAAACATATTACGGCTTCTACTGTTGGAGGGGCCAGTCGACTCCTGAATTAACTGATAACGCGCTCACTTGCACTAAAAGCTTACTCGGATGCTATGGTAGAAGCTGGAAATATGAGGATATCATAAGCCAAAGCAGAAAGAACAGGAAACTTAGATTGTTGTCCTTTCCACCAGTCTAAAAGATTAAAATAATCTTTATTTTCTATTGGAGGTGTGTCGAGATAACGTTGCAAGTCGGATGAAGTTGATGAACTTGCACTTGTTGATGAATCTGTCCGTCGAGATATTATTCTCCTCCATATAGATGTATTGCCACTAAAGTCACGGTGAGAGGAGGATGTTGTGGCGGTAGTTATTTGAACTGTTGTGCAACTAGTATTATACCGACCCATTAAAACTTGAATTTTGTCTTTAATATTATTTAATTGTTCTTGGGTACTTTCAAGCCCATATATCATATCTAATAATTGAACAAAAAGATCTTCTTTATATCTAGTGTCTAAAACTGTGGCAATATCAAAATATATGGGAAGTGAGTTAAAATATTTATTAAATTTTTCTTTCATTGTAACAACCATAGCAGTATAATATTCTTGGATAAAATATTTTTTAAAAATTTCATCAATAACCCTAATTGATAAATGATAGTAGAAGAAGTAGGATAATAAATTCCACAAAATATTTTAGTAGCAACATCAAAAGCACGTAAAAAATCCCTATAAAAAATTGCATTTGCCCAATTAATGGGCTCAGTACTCTCTAAACCAATAGCTTGATTACTTAAAATAAATAAATCAATTGTTTTTTGATATTTAATGGCAACTTTTAACATAATATATGTTGAATTCCATTTTATATTAATTTCAATGGGTAATTTTTTAGGTTTTAAACCAATTTGAGTACATATACCAGCGAATAGATTAATTCTTTTTAGAGAACTCATAGTACAAGCTACAATCTTTTTTATTTTAATAATGGAAGATTCATAAATATTTAATCCATCCTTTACAATTAAATTAAGGATATGAGCACTACAATGCCTACGAAATTATAGACCCCTCACAAGCAAAGTATTAGATAAATAATTAAAACAAACATCATTATGTGAAGCATTATCTAAAGTAATAGAAAATACTTTTCTAGATAAATTCCATGATGCAAGTTCACTACAAATAAGTTCCCCAACACTCAATCCAATGTAGGGTTGTTCAACTAATTTAAATGAAAGAATGCGTTTATTTAATTTCCAAATTTCATCAATATAATGTGCAGTTATACAAAGATATTCAATATTTTGACAAGATTTCCACATATAAGAGGTTAAGCAAATATTCCTTCAAAATTGTCGAAATAAGTTTTTAATTCATCATTTTTTGTTTGTAAATCTCGTAAAACTTTATTTTTTGAAGTATTTCTTGAAAAACTGCAATATTGTAGCATAAAACTATCACAAATAAATTCTTCAAAATGTCGATTTTCACTCATTGTGAAAGGTTGCTCATCTTTAACAATATATCTAACTAAATTATTTTGTGTTCTCGTAGGGTCATAAGAAAAAATATTTAAATTATCCCATTCGTTACCTAATTAAGTTTGTGTAGTATGTGAGAAATATTGATCAATTAGAGAATTGATGCGGGGATCATGTTGGTGCTTTCTATTTAAATGTCTTTTTAGTTGACTAGCTCCAGAAGTAGGCCTACCATCTAATAAATCTCCACAAATATTACATTTAGCCTTATGCATTCCATCATCGCGTGGAATTTTAGCAAAAAAATCCCATATTTTTGAAGAGCCACGCTGTTGTTGGCCGTGGCGGGAAGATGATGCACCAACACCACCACTTGTGCTAGGAGGTGTTGGTATTGGTGGTGACATAAATTGTTCTATTTGTTTTTGAGGGGGAAATGATATTGAGTCCCCACCCTCCAAGTTAAAAAAATGGTGTCTCTAGGATCCATTTAAAAAAAAAAATAATTTGATAGAAAAAAATTAAAATATACAAATTAAAAAAATGTATGAATGCAAATTAAAAAAATTAAATACTAACTTGGAATAATTTGAATTTTGAAGCACTTGATCGTTAAATCTTGACTTCAAATTTGACAAAATTTGATGCACCTGAGTACAATTGAAGAGCACACTTGAGAGTTAATAGCTTTGTACTGTAGAAATTTGAGAGAGAATTTGGGAGAGAATTTGTTAATGTTTTGTAGGTTTAAATGAATATAAGTGTGGTGTATTTATAGTGGAAGGTTGGGGGGATTTTGTAATTTTTTTGGGGAAATTTTGTAATTTTTTTTTCATTTAAATGGCTCCTAGCCGTTAGTTAACCAATGGTTAAAAAAAAAAAAAAGAAAGAAAAGGCAGCAAATGCAGCCATTATTACCCAAAAAAATAAAAAAAAATTGAAAAGGCTGCAAGGCTGCAAATGCAGCCGTTGAAAAAAAAAAATTTCAAAGAGCTGCAAATGCAGTAGTTAAAGGAGGGAAAAAGAAAATTAAAAGGTACACGCTGCAGTTGCCAAGGAAAAAAAAGGGGTGAGACAGAGGGCGAGTCGGCCAGGTCGCATAGGGTCGAGTTGGGAGGGCCGGGTCATGCCGACCTTGGCCTGACCCGCCCCCTAACCCAGTGGCAGAGGGGTGGGTCAGGCCTGGGTTAGGGGGCGGGTCAGGCCGGGTTGTACGGACGTGCAGGGCAGAGCGGGTTGGGTCACTTCGGGTCGGGTCGGCAGCCGGGTCTCAGGCCAACCGACCCATTTCCATACCTACAACCAGCACACCTCCGTAACAATTTCGTTCTCTTCGTACATGAGATTGCTGACGACCCAAAAAGGTGGGAAAATCTAACATCAACGTCTTCTCCTTTTTCCTGTCTAACAAATAAAAAAATCTACGGTTTCTCCCTTCCTAACCTAATCTCACATTGATCGCATCCTGTGAAAATCTTCTAATATAGAATCGAATTTGATTCGTTGTTCGACGTAGGGTCTCGATTTTTTTTGTGAATTGGTGTGAGTTTATTGAGAGAGTTTTGGTTTTCACGGTTTGTCTCTGAATTTTGGCTAAAGTTGGGGCTTTTTGGGCGGGAGTGGGGAGATGGCAGCTGCTAGGGAGAAAGAGGTGGAATATGAGAGTGATCCGGAGGACGCGAAGCGGTCATTGACGATGCGGAGGAGAGAGGCGAGCGATGATGAGGAGGAAGGAGAGGGGAATGAGAGGGAAAGCCCGCCGAGTGGGATCGGGTCTGACGGTGAATCGGATGGCCAGGGGGCACCGGCGGAGTATGATGATGGCGAGGAATTAGAGATGGAGGAGGATGAGGAGGGGAATGATGAGGAAGACGCGGACCTGGAGGCTGAGGAAGTGGAAGAGGAAGAGTACGAGGCGGGAGGAAGCGATGGTGGTTTGGAAGTGGGCAGTCAGGTCGAGGCTGTGGCGACTGTTGCTGGAGCGGGTGGGGTGCCAAAGCAATTGGATGGGGACAGTGGGAGATCTGTCGAGGAGTCAACGGAGCTTCATGGAGTGAATCTGGTAGAAGAGGAGAAGAAAGAGAATGAGCCATTTGCAGTGCCAACTGCTGGGGCTTTCTACATGCACGATGATCGGTTTCGTGACAATGCCATTGGGCGGCACAGGTATTGCCATTTTATTTTTGATCCTCAATGGGTCCATTTATTTAATTGCAATGCATGTATTTATGGTCACAGTAAATATGAATAGAATTTTCAGAGTTATATGGCGTGAGAAACAAATGACGAAGTGATATTGGGTATTTTATTTGTTTCATAGTTGTTTGTGGTTATGGTTTCCTTGCTTAATTGCTGGCCCTTTTTTTTTTCCCCGGGTGTGTTTGACAACTTGTCATTTGAATTTTGTAGAATTAGCATTTTTACTTTTCATATGTTATTTAAAGTATTCTGTTGTTGAACAGTAATTTAGTTTTGTCAAAGGATGTATATATATATATATTTTTTATACCATTATGCATAAAGATAAAAGTTAATTGGCAGTGCTATAAGAAAGGGAGAATTTATAGAGAGCAAGTTAACTTCACTTAAATATAAGCAATAAACATGAGCCATTTAATGTTACTGATTTGACTTTGTTAGTCATGTATACAATAGTTTAAATTTTGGGAGCAAGGTTTAGATAGCTGTAGTGGACCAAATAATGCCCTTACTTAATGTTACCACCTGCTGATGAACACTTTGCCGTTCTACCATTTGGGTGCTAATCAAATTCATTGACCTCTAATACCTGCTATGAAACTGTAATAACAACTCTAACTCTCTGTTCAGGCTTCCCATTGCTACTGTTGTGCCTTTGAGACAATTTTAATAGTAAATAATAGTTGGACAAGTTTGGGGTCTACTATTTGTATTAAAACAGCCTCCTTTTAGTGTCAGGAAAGGAAGGACTAACGGACATCGATTGATTCTTTATACTAAAGCAATGCATCATTGGCTTTTTAGACTACCTCTACTCTATGCATCTATTGTTGATGATGCTAGATGAACTCACTATTATGAGAAACTACTGTGTTCCTGAAGGGGTTTTGCTTAGACCATTTATTCCTGATAGGACAATCTGGGGGCTGGAGAACCTGGGGGTATTTTCAGGCAAATCATTTTTGCAAATCATTTTTTTCAATCTTTAATCAATTCTTTTATGGCTTAAAACCCTTACTTCCTGCGCAAATGATTTGGGAGGCAAATGTGCCGATTAAAGTCTAAATCTTTGCATGGTTAGTGGCTCATCACAAATTCTCAACACCTGTAATATGTTTCGTAGAAGAAGACAATATTTATGTTTATCCTCGAATTGGTGTGTGATGTGTTAGCTTAATGAGGAACCTGTTGATCATGTATTCCTCTATTGTCCAGTAGCATTATATACGTGGAGCAAGTTACTTAGAGGGGAATGGGTTTGCCCCCAAAGCTGCACCAGTTTATTCTTGTTAGATTTTGGGTTTTGGTAGGGGGAAGAAGGTAAAAACTATGTGGCGTTGTGCATTGACGACAATCCTCTGGATTTTCTGGAAGAAAGGAATAGAAGATTATTTGAAGGCAGGGAAAATAGTATTGATGATATATGGGACAGCTGCAAGTTCCAGGCCTCTCTTTGGGCTTCAATCTTAGCCGAATTCAAAGGAATTCCACTCTTGCTAATTAAGGTCAGTTGGAAGGACTCTTATAGCTAGATATCTAATGATGTGCTGAATGAAATCTTGTAATTAATTTTTTTGGTAAGTGAAATCTTGTAATTAGCTAGCTGTTGTTATCTACTGTTGTGTCATGAGGCTATCTTGGCCTCATTTCTGTGTAGAGCTTTATTTACATGATTAAAGTTTCCTCTATTTACCCCCCCCCCCAAAAAAAAAGTAAGAAGAAGAAGAAGAATCTGCTGTGTTTGCTGCTATCCGAGCTTGACCCCATCCCCAAGTAGTAAACAATTTTTGTGCTATGCTAGATTTTGGACCGTCCAAATAGTTGCAGTTGGGTTTCTTGCAAGTCTTGGTGTAGGTTAGGTATAAATTTTGTAGAATTAATTCTTCGTTGTCTTTTGGGATGCAACTTCTCAAATAAGTAGTGTTCTAAACTGATTATTTTTACCATAAGGATGCCTGCATGTATGAGAAGCTAGGAAGCATGGATACTCCAAAATAGGTGCTGTATTTGTATTCGATACGTATCGAATACATACTCTTTGGATACTTCAAGATACGTATTAGATATGTCACAGGGCTTATTATATTATTTTATTGTTGTTTTTCAAATATATGATTAAGACAAATCTAAATTTGAGTAGTTAAAACTCCTAAAATTATAAACTCTTTTTTTGATAGGTTCCTAAAATTATAAACTCTTATGACTTATATTTTATTAAATTTTGTATATTGAATTATATATTAAATTAATTTTGTTGTGAATGTTATATTCATATATATAACTAATAAAAATATACAAACTTTATATTTTTTGGCCATATCCTTGGCGTATCTGTATCCGTATCCTCATTTTTTTAAAATTGCCATATCCGTTTTTGTATTTGTATCCTATTCGTATCCCGTATCCGTATCCATGCTTCTTAGATGAGAAGCAATATGGGGTAGCTAAGGAAGTGTTGATAGAAGAGAATAAGGAGATGGAGAGTTTTGGATCGGTTCAGGGAGAAAATAGTAATAGGTGCACTGGTATATGATGCTATCCTTCTTTTAACTTTGTTTAGCACCGGTAGCTGTGATAACAATGATCACCATCTAGTGTAATTTTTTCTATAGTTTGAATGATAAAATTGAATTATGCTTTTTAGCTGAAATATTCAGCACCTAGCGTGCTATTTGGATCAATGTTGTTAAAAGTGCACCCTGCTCTTAGGTGAGGTGAGGCTCTAATGCAAATAAGATGTTGGGAAAGTTTGAAAAATATCATACGCGACGAGGAAAGCCAAGTTCTCAAGAAAATATTGTGATTTGTCAGAAGTCTGATAGTGGTCTTGCCTAGGGAATGTTTTATGGTTATTATAGTTATGTAGTTACAATGGACCTGATTTTGTAACTCATGTTAGGTCCAAAATCTTGGAATGGCCTATTAAATAGGCATAAACCTTGGTCCCTAAGCATTCTTGTCACTCTGTTTGCTTAGCCTCCAAGTATTCTTGGCAGCGAGCTCTATTACTTTCTATGTAAGGCTTGTAATAGTTAATTTCAAGGTAGAATGAATGAAATACAATTTTAGCTGTTTTACTTGTGATGTGTGAGACATCCTTCTCTTAGGTGTGACTCCTAGGCTTGTCTTTTATTTCTTTGTTTCTATTTTCCTCTTGTCTTCCTCACAACTTCCACACTTACTAAAGACCTAAAATACTCATAACATCCACTTAAGGTGCTGAAAGTAAAGTTCCTATGTCAGATTTCGTATTAGAGCAAGGAAATACCATGGCAATCGCATAGGAAGAAATTTCTGAGGAAGGCTCTAATTATCAATGTAATGAATTGCTATTACAATTGATGGATCAATTACAAAGCCTGAATGCTCGTGTAAGCGAGCTCGAATCAAAGATGTCTCCTACAAACATGGCTATCAACAATGAAGGAGAGGCATCCAGAGGCAACACAAATGAGGATAGAACTGCGGAAGATGATTAACAAGAAGAAGACAATCCTCCATATCCAATTCCTATATGAGAAGTATGGCTTTCAGGCCTCCTCTAATGCCACAACTTCCCTTCTTATATTGGAACAAACATACTCAATGTACTATAAGAGATATCATAAAGAAGGTGAAGGTGGATGTATCAAATTTTGACAGGGGACTTGATCCAACCACCTTTGCTAATTGGCTTTCATCAATTGAAGAGTATTTTGATTGGTATAGCATGTCAGCTGGGAGGCAAGTGCAGTTTGCTAAAATGAAAGTAGTAAGCCTTGCAAAAGTATGGTGGAATGGTGTTGAAGGAGACATAAGATGATTGAGACAATCACCAATATCCACTTGGAAAGAGATGAAGGTAAAGCTTTGAGAGAAATATATGTCGCCTAATTATCAAGACATGAGCAACTTGTTAATCTTAAGCAAGGTGGCATGATTGTGGCAGAATACATGCAAAAGTTCAATGAATCAAGACTTTGAGCCAAATTAGATATTGTAATTATTCCCATTCTATGAAGCACGGATACTTCAAATTAAGCGCCGCACTCGTATTGGATACTTCGGGGATACGGATACGGCCAGATACATATCGTGGCGTGTCCTAATTTTTATTTTAAATTTTGCATAGGATACGGCTAAGATATGGTTGGGATACGGGTAGGATACGGGAAGGATATTTTTAGGATACAGCAAGGGTCCAAATGTAATACTTAAAACCTTTTTTGGGGGTAAAATTGATACAATAAAATTTTAGTAGGGGCCAAACTGCAATTAACTAAAATATATTGATATGATTGAAGTTGAATCTAACTAAAATTTAAGAAATGATGAAAAAACTATTTTTATGTTGGGATGTATGAAATTGTATTTGATACTTTTTGTTATATTTGTGTTTTGTGTATGAGTGATGTGGGTTGTGTTAAGTATGAATGATGTTAATTTATGGATTGAATGGTATTTTTCAAACTATATAATTGTTATTTTTATAATATTTAGTAGTATATAGATGCTATCTTCAAAAATATTTTAAATAAAATATATATTTTATTTTATTTTTTTGCCGTATCTTCGCCGTACCTATATCCTCATTTTTTGAAAATTGCTATATCCCGTATCTGTACCCGTACTCATACCCACTCCTGTATCCGTATCCGTGCTTCATAGTTCCCATTAATCCAAATTCCATTCACTTACCCCCCCCCCCCCCCCAAAAAAAAAGGACTTGGAGCCAAATTATCAAAGAACCTTGTCTCACTTTGACTGGATTTAGATTTGGTCTAAGATTTGACAAAAAGAAAGAATTGCTTGGCAACCCCTTTCCAGTATTGAGTATGTTTTCCAAGTTCCCTTGGACATGGAGGAGTACTTGAAGGCATCCATTGCCAAGAAAATTAATTTCCAAGCTGCGACAATGTCAACAAAAAGATTTAGTGATGTCAACCGATCTGTTTGACCAACCTCTTATCGAACAAATTAGTAATCTATTGTTGTTAAAGGAAAGGGTATTGTAGGCGAAGCTCTAAAGTGGGTTGAGAATAGTGATAGTTGCTTTAGATGTGAAGGCAATAGTCATAAAGTGTACCAATGACCAACAAGGACCAACCTACGTATTGGAGTGTAGCCAGAAAAAAATTAAGTTGTCTTCATTGAGGAATTAGATGGATATCAATTGTTCAATGCCAATGATTTGGAAGTCTGATGTAGACAGCTCCTTTGCTATGGTGGTTCGATATATCCTGGCTGCTCCAAAGCTTGAGGAGGAAGACTAGAAGAGAACTACAATTTTTCAGAGATTAATAAATTGTGGTGAAGAATTACTGAAGCTCGTAGTTGATGATGGTATTTACATGAATGTTGTTTCAACCTCTACAGTTGAGAGATTGAAGCTTTCGACTTTGCTGCACCCACAGTCATACCATGTTGCATGGATTAACAACACTACAATCTCGGTAACACGGCGCTATTTGGTTTCAATTTTTTTTGGTCGTTACAAAGATTTCGTTTGGTGTGATGTTTCCTATGAATGTTACGCATCTTTTATTAGGCTGACCATGACTTTATGATCGTTATGTGTATCATTGTGGGAGAGAGATTTGTGTTAAGTTAGAAAATATCACCCTCTACCCAAAAAGCAATGAAGAACTAAAGAAAATGAAGAAAATCAACATAAACCATTTGTAGAAATGCTCAGGTAGTAAGCTGAATTTGCAAAGAAACCTCTCTAATTGCTAATCGTGAAAAAAATTGAATAGGAAAGTAAAAAGACGATGATCATCTACATTATTATGACCAAGGAGAGGGACAAGGGAGACGCAAGTCAACCTACAAAATTGCCAGTGGAAGTGGTGAAGTTGCTTGAGGATTTCTCTGATGTCGCTCCAGATGACTTGCTAAATACCTTGACACCTATGCGCAATGTCCAGCATGCAATTGGTCTTGTTCTGGGTGCACAATTGCCAAACTTACTAGTATACTGGATGAATCCCACAGAACATGCTGAGATGATGGGACTTGTTAGAGAAAGCTTAAGCCCATGTGCTGTTCATACTTTGTTGACTCCAAAGAAAGACAAAAGTTGGTGCATGTGTGTAGACAGCCGTGCCATTGACAAAGTCACCATTAAGTATTGGTGCATGATATGCTAGACATGATGGTAGGTGCCAAAGTATTTACAAAGATTGATTTCACAAAATCACCATTAAGTATTGGTGCATGATGTGCTAGACATGATGGTAGGTGCCAAAGTACTTACAAAGATTGATTTTAGAAGTGGCTACTATCAAATTCGTATTCATCTCGAAGATGATTGGAAGACAGCATTTAAGAACAAGGATGGACTCTACGAGTGGCTAGTCATACCTTTTGGCTTATGCAATGCCCCCAATACTTTCATGCGAGTGATGACATGTATTTTTGCTCTTTATTGGTCTTTTTTTGGTTGCATACTTTGGTGATATATTAATCTATAGCAAGACCGAGGAGGACATCTCCTCCATCTTAAATAAGTAATTAGAGTTCTTTGACAAGAGACTTTACATTGATACGAAGAAATGTTCTTTCGAAAGTCCTCGGGTTGTATTTTGGGGGCTTTGTTGTATCTGCTAAGGGCGTACAGGGAGACCCAGAAAAAGTTAAGAGCCATTCTTTGATTGGCCAACAACCACTATATTACACGAAGTGCGAAACTTCTGTAGGTTAGCTACTTTCTGCTGATGCTTTATTAGAAACTTCAGCTCTATCACGACTCCAATCACTATTTGTATGAAGAAAGGCTAATTCAGCAACTTCAAAAGCCTTTAATGAAGTCAAGAAGTGCATGACTCAAGCATTTATACTACTACTGGATTTCTCTAAGGTGTTTGAGTTGGCCTTTGATGCTTCACATGTGGGAATTGGTGATGTGGGAATTGGTAATGTACTTAGCCAAGAAGGTCATCTAGTCCATTCTTCAGTGAAAAGCTTAATTAAGCCAAGTAAAAATATTCCACTTATGACAAGGAATTCTATGCGGTGATTTAAGCTTTATAATATTGGCGACATTATCTTATTCCTAAAGAATTTGTGCTCCATTTAGATCATGGATCACTCTAGCATATCAATAGTCAGGAAAAAAAAAAAAAATGAACCTGAGGCATGCAAAATTGGTTGAATTCCTTTAAGCCTAAACTTTTGTCATCAAACACAAGGTTCGTTGGAGAACACAGCTTCTGATGCATTCAGTGGAGTGTTGTACTTGCTTGCTACTATGTTAGTGAAAGTTGTGGGCTTTGAAAGCTCTAAGAATGATTTCTTTGGTGGACAACAATGGGCAAATATTGATCTCTCCTTTCAAGATGGTTACTTATTCAAGGGACGTCTTTGTTTGCCCTTAACTTCCATTCGTGGTCAAGTTGTATGGGAATTGCATAACAGAGGTCACTTTGGTTGAGATAAGATAATTGCTATGGATATAAAGCAGTTTTATTGGCCTAATCTTAAACATGATGTGATAGTATTTGTCTCCCAGTTGTCGTATTTGTCAAATGGTAAAGGGAAAGAAGAAGAATATGGGCCTTTACATGTTGCTTCCAGTTCCACATGAGACTTGGCAAGACCTAAGCATGGACTTCATACTTGGATTGTTAAAGACTATTCGGAGGTGTAATTTAATCTATGTGGTATAGTTTCTCGAAGATAACACACTTCATTCCCTTTTCCAAGACAACAAATGTTGTACACGTTGCTAAATTTTTCTTTCTCAAGATAGTGCGACTTCATAGATTGCCTAAGACCATTGTCTCTGAAAGAGATGTGAAGTTCATGAGTTATTTTTGGCAAACATTGTGGTGCTTGATGAATACTCAGTTGAAGTTCTTGTCTGCTTTTCATCTTCAAACTGATGGGTAGGCTGAAGTTGTTACTAGAAGCCTTGGAGACTTGCTTCGTTGCCTACTGGAAGATCAATTGACTAATTGGGATCTAATTCTATCTATGCCCGAGTTCGAATACAATTGCTTTATAAATAGAACCATAGGCCTTACTCCGTTTGAAATTGTATTGGGATTGCAATCTAGGAAACCAATTGACTTGGTTCCATTACCCATCTCAGGCTGTCACAGTGTAAAAGCAGAATCATTTGCGGAGCATATCTGTGAAGTTTGTTATGATGTGAGGCGAAAAATTGCTTCTAACAATGCAACCTACAAGCATTTTGCAGATTTGCATTGTCATCACATTGGACTCAAAGTGGGAGATGAAGTTTTGGTACATGTATGACCCAAGCGTGTCTCGACTAGCAAATATAAGTAGCTTCAATATCAAAGTGTTGGGCCATATAATATCCTCGATAAGATTAATCCTAATGCTTATGTCTTTGATTTGCCAGGCAACATGAGTATTAGTAACAACTTCAATATTCAAGATCTCCCTCTATATTGAGTTCTAATGATGTCACTATCGCTTGTCTTCCCCTAGCTTCTAATGTTCATGATGAGATTGAAGATATTGTAAATTCAAACATTGTCTTAACTTGAAGAGGTGGATATCAGAAGGATTCGATAAAATGGAAGAATAGGCCATTGTCAGTTCACACTTGGATTTTTGATGAAGAATTCCAAAATTTAGATCATGATCTTTATGAGATATACTGCTCTTTTGACGCATTGGAGTTAAGTTTCTCTAAGATAGGGAGGGATGATTCAAATGAGATGTGGGGAAAGTTTGGAAAATATTACAAGCGAGGAGGAAAGCCAAATTCTCAAGCAAATATTGTGATTTGGCAAAATTCTGATATTGGTCTTGGCTACGAAAAGTTTTATGGTTACTATTTTCATGTAGTTATAATGGACCTTATTTTGTAACTCATGTTAGGTTCATTAAATAGGCATAAACTTTGGTCCCCAAGTGTCCTTTGTCACTAAGTTTGTTTAGCCTCTAAGGATTCTTGGCCACCAAGTTATTACTCTCTATATAAGGTTTGTAATGGTTGATTTCAAGGTAGAATGAATGAGATACAACTTTAACTATTTTACTTGTGACATGTGAGACATCCTTCTCTTAGGTGTGAGGCCTTAGAACCTAGGTGTGACTCCGAGGCTTGTTCTTTATTTCTTTGTTTATATTTCCTTATTGTCTTCCTCACAACTGCACTTATAACTTCTAAATACCTAAAATTCTCCCAACATCCACTTGTATAATCTTTATAAGGGGCTAAAAATAAAGATCCTGTGTCAGGCTTGCATATCTCACTTGCCTCCAGGCAAGATGTTGTTAGTAAGGTGATATAGGTGAGTGTCTTAGCCCAAGTGAGAGGTGCTTTAGGCATTGCCTCTTATATGTTATGTTATATTTTGATTTTTTTAAGATCTAAATGCAAGACTTGTTTATTGTTTGGATCAAGATTGTTAATAATATATTAGTGAACAAAATTTTGAAGCCCAAAAGAAATTTTAGGCGAAAAGAATGAAAAGTAGAAAGGTTTGACAACACTTTTGACTTAGAATAATCATGAGGGGAAATTGATGATTGGAATTCTAGTGATGGATGTGATGATAGCATAGATGATAATGATGGTGTGATGGAAGTGGATGAAGTTAGAGCATTTTATAAACTTTTTGTTATTTGTTTAATTAGATACTCGATTTAGCATTTTCTAAATTAAATGTGTTCGTTACATCTTTTTATTCATTTTGCTCAATTAAGTGCCTTTTGCTCCATTAGATGACATTTGATCATGTTTTTCTTTATTATTTCTACTCACTGTAGTTTTGGTTTATCTTATTTCCTTGTATTACCCATGATTTGGATGCTATGACTCTTTATTGGCTCATTCACAAGTATACTTTGTATGGTCATGTAACACATTTTCTCTATATTTATCTTCATTTGATGTTAATTCTACTATCTTATGAATCTGGTCATTCTTAATATTATTTTTTCTCGATTTATCACACATCTATCTTAACATTCTCATTTCGGTTACATTCATTTTATTAATATGTTTTTTAGTTGCCCAACATTGTGTACCATATAACATGGCAGGTCTAACAACAGTTTTATTAAACTTCCCTTTTAAGCGTAAAGGTGTTAGACAATTACCTAGAACACTAGATGCAATCTTCCATTTAATTCAACCCGCCTTAATTTTATGCGTAACATTTCTACCAATATATCCTTCTGCTTGAATAATAGACTTACTTAAGTATTGAAATTATCCACTCTTAAGTATTTCTTGCATTTCCATGCTAACCATTCTTTCCCTTGTATTTTGTTAACTACTAAATTTACATTCCATGTGTTTAGTTTTAGTCTTACTTATCCTAAATTTTTGTGATTCTATTGCTTCTCTCTGTAATTCTAACTTAGTATTTACTTCATTTTTGTTTTGTTTGCTAAAACTATATCATGAGCAAACAACGTACACCTAGGCACCTCTTTTTGTGTCTAGTCAATTTATCCATAATTAAAACAAAAAGATAAGGACTTAATGCAGAACATTGATGAATACCTATAGTTATAGGAATTCACTAGTGTCCCCAACAACGGACATTACTAAGGTCGTGGCTCTACTAGACGTCTTGTTTTCTCTTAATATTCCTATATCCGACACCATTTTTCTTCAATGATCACTAAGTAAGATCTCTAGGTATCCTATCATAAACTTTTTCTAATCAATAAAAATCATATGAATATAACTTTTCTTTTCTCATATCTCCATTAGTTGTATTGAAAAGGTAGATTGCTTCTATAGTTGACTTCCCTACCATAAGTGCTAATGATTATTCGACATGGTTGTTTTGGACTTTTAATTTATTTTTGATAATTTGCTCCTATAGTTTCATCATATGCCTCATAACTTGGATACCCTCATAATTTTTACAACTTTAAATGTTGCCCTTATTTTTGTAAATTGTTACTAAAATACTTTTTCTTCATTCATCCGGCATCGTCATGGTTGATATGTTCTATTGAATAGCTTAGTTAACAATGCTATGCCTACATCACCCATGCACTTTTATACCTCAATTGGAGTAATGTCTGCCCCTACAGATTTCCCTATTTTCATCTTCTTTAATACATAATAAACTTCAGATATTCTAATTTTATGTTAGAATCTATTCCCCAAAATATCTCTATTGCTACATTTAGTTCAAATTCAGATATTCCAATTTTATGTTAGGTTCTATTGCCCAAAATATCTCTATTGCTACATTTAGTTCAAAACTTCTGTTTCCTATTTTGATTTCTTTCATTAATTTATTAGAATAGTTTCTCCACTTTTCTTTGCTTTCTTCATCTTGCAGTAGTACTCATGAGTCCTCATTTTAATGTGTTTTATATGATTAAAAGCTTTAGTTTTTCTATTTCTCAATTTAGATAAGATTATGTTTTTGCTTTGCACTTGCATCTTTTGCAAAGGATAGTCACTATTGCATTGTCAATGACATTAATTTTTGTTCAATGTCCTTTTTTTTTTAGTAGTAGAGGCATCCTCTCCTTCAGTGGAACTAATCCCTTAAATCTCTTAACTCAGCCCACCAAAACTACAAATCATGTAATGAAAGTTGAGGAGGTTTTAACGGAGGATTTTAATCAGTAGAAATCTTACTACTGAATTGTCCCCATTTGTATTATGTTTACCTAATTAGAAAATGTCATTGAGGTTTTTCTTAAAAAAAAAAAAAAATAGTGATGCATGTAGAATTCTATGTTTAAGGATTTTAGAATGCTAGGAGCTTTTATTTGTTTTTCTTTTTCTGTTTTTCTCTAAACTAGGGCCTCATTGTATTTAGGCAAGTGCCTTGTGCCATGGATGATAACGGTTCTTCGAGCCTAGCACTGTAAATGAGTGAAGCCTGCTTAGGCTCATCTTATTTACCAAATGAGCCACATTTTTTTTTTTGGGGGGGGGGGTTTAAGCTTGCTTGTTTGGAAATGAACGAGATCGAGTGAGCCTTATATCGAGCCCATGTAACTTCTTGTCATTGGTAATGTTTTTATTATAAGAAAAAAAAAAAAATTTTCACCACGATCAAGCAAGTTTTTGAAACTCACAAGAAATAACATTTACCTTATTATATTTTATATGTTATATCTATATATTTTGAATGTATTACAAACATAGATATGTTGTATTTGCTTATCAAAAATAAAATATCATGATGTGTAATTACTAATTTATAAGATATGATGTTTAAATTTAAAACATTTATTATGGGACATGATAATTCAAAGAGTAATTGTTAATGTAAAAATTGTTCAATTAAAAATCAATAAATTGTAATGCAATTTTTGGAATGGAAAATGCACTATATGATAGTGTAAATACATAATATGTGATTAATATATTTTAAATGTATATTTTTGGTTATATAAGTAAACTGGCAAATAACCCGTGCTTACGATACTACTCAACTAAAATTATATATGCACGCATAATACCAAAAAGAAAAATTTCTATCTTTCTCAGTGGAACTCTTCAGATAATGACATTAAGTTTAACTCAATAGTCCATTAGAATGTGAAGTGACCCAAAAATTGGGTGGGAGCTTGAGGGGAAGCTTTGGTTTGTGAAAGATCTCAGCCATTCATTGAAGAATAAGGCTCATTCTCAGCTTTTGGATTTTAGTTTGTGAGAGGGGTATTTTCGAAATGTGTTGTGTTTTATTATATAGATATTAACTGTGTCTATTAATAAGCCGAGTCAGACAATGTTCAAACAAGTGTTTACTAAACCAGCCTAATTTTTTTCTTGGTTTAAGCTTGGCTATTTATTAAATGAACCACTCGAGACGAGCTAAGCTCGAGTTTGTTCATGAACGGCTCGAGTTTGTTCATGAACGGCTCGGTTCATTTATAACCTTAGGTGCATAACACTTTTAACAACATTGCTCTGGATGGAGAGTAATATGATTGTCAAAGCACAACTTTGGTCCTTTGCCAATTGACAAGCAAATAAGATTGGAAATTTAATCTCTACTTATTTTCTATGAGGTACATTGTTGTCTTCTCGTCTCATGACACATTCTCTGATTAAGTGCACCAATTTGCTTGTAGCAGTTCCATTATTTAACTTTGTTTTTTTGGGGGGAGGGGGGAAGAGGGTTCCATTCCAACTGATGTGTTAAAATCCCAATTTATTTTTGGAGTAATTAGTGGAATTGATTGTATAAATTAATGGGATTGGTGGTATATTTCTTAGCCTTTATTTAGGATATTTGTTTCCTTTTTTGGTCCCTTTTTTGTATTATAAATAGAGGCTCGTAGTGGCTTGTAACATATACAATAATACAGTAATATTCATACAGTATATTTCTCTATTTTTCCATGTGGTATCAGAGCCAGTTTACTTATTGACCCATTCTTGTCTGATCTATTTTTCTGCCAATCCATGTTAATCCGGTTATTCTTCGATTTCAGTATTTAACAAATTGATCAATTTCAACATCAATTGTTCAATTGCTTATCAAATTGAGAATCGGTTATTTGTCAATTGCCAGAATCCATCGATATGATTGGGATTGATTATTCATTGTTGATTCTTTTCAATGACCCACTGCTCTAGTGTCAATCTCCATCAGCATCAGTGATCGACGTTAATCTCCATTGTCATCAGTGATTGAGGTTGATCTCCAGCATCATCAACAATCAACGTTGATCTCCAGCGTCGACAAACCCACAGCAGTTAGTCGACGACCCATCATTTGTAGTTAACCATCGACATCATCCAAGTGCTAGTCGGTGTCTCTTGGCAACTCATTGGTTTCGTCTATGACGACGATCAGTTTCACAATAGTCGGTTACGGTTACATTGACGTCTCTCATTGGTAGTCCTAGCCAGTTTTAATTTGGCCTTAGTCTGTCGTTGTTTTCTTCACTGGCGGCCAGTTTCACTGTCGTTGATTTCTTGCTTCAATTAGAGTTGCTGAAATCAAATGGAAACTCGCAAAATAGGGGCAATCTCCATGTAGTGGGCTTGACAATTCATCTTTTCAACTAACAGTGGAGAAATTAAATGGAAAAAATTTTCTTGAATAGGCTCAATCAATCAAACTTGTGATAGATGGCAAAAGAAAATTGGGTTATTTTATTGGTGAGACAAAGAAGCCAACCTCAATCGACACTACTACTTTATAGCAGTGGAAGTCAAAGAACTCAATGGTTATTGCATGGCTTATCAATTCCATAAAACCTTTTGTTGGAAAAACCTATCCATTCTTGCCATCGACGGAAGATGCCTGAGATGCAGTTTGGGAGACATGCTTTGATGTTGAAAATGCCTCTCAAATCTTTGAAATTAAGACCCAATTATGGTAGATGAAGCAAGGAGATAGGGAGGTCACTGACTACTACATGGAGATGATAGCTCTTTGGTAAGAATTGGATCTAAGTTTCGAAGAAGAGTGGGAATGTCTCGGCGACAGTATTCGATACAAAAAGAAACTCGAAAACGTAAGTGTGTTTGAATTTCTTGCTGGGCTTAATCGCAACTTGGACGAAGTTGAAGAATTCTCGATCGCCGTCCTCTGCTTTCAACATGAGATTTGTTTTTAGAAGTAAGGCAAGAAGAAAATAGGCGAAAAGTGATGCTAAAAGAGAATATTGTTTCTACTGGGCTTGAGATATTTGCTTTGATGAGTTAAGGAACACAAGCTGGGCAGGCCAAAAACAACAAAAAAGACGTCCTTGGTGTGAGTATTGCCGTAAGCCTGGACACACAAAGGATACTTGTTGAGAGATACACGGGAAGCTAGCTGATTGGAAACTAAAGCAGAATAACGGGGCTACTAAGCTATTGTTAAACAAGAAGCAGAGAAATCTTAGGAGGAAAAAAGCAATGAACCCACTTTAAGTAGAGCATTTAACCCTCAACTGTTGGAGCAACTCTACAAAATGTTTTCTAGCATTTAAACATCTGGTTAGTCTTCCCCTAACATTCCTTCGAGTTTGTTATCCCATAAAGGTAATTTTCTGAGAGCCTTAAGTACCACTTCTTGGACAAAACTCCTCAGATTATTGACTCTGGTACTTTTGATTGCATGATTGATTCTTACCATTTGTTTTCCTCATACTTACCATGTGCTTGCAATGTTAAAGTTGAAATTGCAGATGGTTCACTATCATCTCTTGCAGGAAAAGAGAGTATTCAAATCTCTGATTCTATAACTCTAGGATCTATCCTTAATGTTCCAAATTTCTCATGCAATTTGTTACCTATTAGCTAGTTAACAAAAATTCAAATTGCTCTCCTAAATTTATTCCCTCTCATTGTGTTTTTCAAGACCTATCATCGGGGAAGATGACTGGCAGTGTTAGGGAGTGTGAGTGACTCTACTACTTTGAGGAGAACAATGTGGGTGAACAATGTCAAATTGTGTTGTGTGATTCTACATCTGTTTCTAGTGATAGTGAAATTTTGTTTAGCATTTTTAAATGGGTCATCCCATTTTTCAATATTTGAGATTGCTATTGCCTTCCATATTTTCGAATAAAAAATCTTTTGATATTGAATGTGAAATCTGTGAACTTGCAAAACATCGCTGCACTTCTTTTCCTAAATCCAAGTATTAGCCATCTAAACCATTACCAAGATTCACATTGACTAGTGGGGACCTTCTTGTATTCGTAATCGTAATCATACAAAATGATTTGTTATATTTAGTGATGACCATACTCGGGTTTGTCGGGTTTATCTGTTGAAAGAAAAATCTGATGTTTAATTTGTGTTTATCAATTTTCATTTAATGATTCAAGCACAATTCCGAGCATAGATTCAAATTTTGCGCATAGAAAATGGCATAGAATATTTTAATTCAGTTTTGGGAGATTATCTTCAAAAGTATGGGATAATTCACCAAAGTTCATGTGTTGACACTCCCTAACAAAACGGGGTTGTCGAACACAAAAATAGACATCTCCTTGAAGTTGCCTGTGCCTTGATGTTTACTACAAACATGACCAAAATGTTCTGGGGAGATGCTATTTTGACATCTACCTATCATCAATAGAATGTCCAGCCGAATTCTCTCTTTTGAAACAGCTCTTCATGAACTCCAGAAACATTTCCCTACCTCTCGTCTCAACTCTACTCTATCTCTCAAAGTGTTTAGTTATATAGCTTTTGTTCATATTCATTCCCATAATCAAAGTAAATGGGACCCTAGATCTCTCAAGTGTGTTTTCATTGGATATTCTCCTACTCAAAAAGGCTACGAGTGCGATGATCCATCAACGAAAAGGGTATTTGTTAGTCTTGATGTTACATTCTTTGAAAACACCCCTTAATTCCAGAAGCCCTCTCTTTAGGGGGAGAATTTGAGTGAAGCTCATTCTTTGGACTTAGATCTCTCCTTTTCTAGACTTATCCCAAACACTGAATCTGTAACGCCATTTTGCTCTAGTATGCCATTTACAGATAGAAGTTTGAACCTGGGCGAGATGTAGGAGAACAAAATGATAAGGAGATATTGGTTTATTCACGGAGCCCAAAACTAAGGTACGAAGAGAATCTTACACCTAAAGTAGTGATAGCTCCAAGTGTCTATGAGTTCTCTTCTGAATCAGGTGATTCTAGTCTCCTGATATCAATTTACCTATTGCTTTCAGAAAACCTACTTGGTCATATAATCTTCATCCTATCTCGAGGTTTGTGTCTTATAATACTATGTCTACTGGATTTTGTGCTTTTACCTCTAACCTTGATAGTACAAAAATTCCAAAGAATATTCAGTAGGCCTTGGTGGTTCCCAAATAGAGAGAGGCAGTAATGGAAGAAATGCAGGCCTTGGGGAAAAATGGAACTTGGGATGTGATGGATTTACCAAGAGGGAAGAAACCCGTTGGCTGCAAATGAATCTTTACTGTGAAGAATAAAGCTGATGAGACAATATAACGCTACAAAGCCTATCTTGTTGCCAAAGGGTTTACACAAACCTATGGCGTTGACTACATAGAGACATTAGCACCGGTGGCAAAGTTGAATATAGTTCGGATTCTTTTGTCTTTGGCAACCAATCTAGTTGGCCCCTCCAACAACTTGGCATTAAGAATGTTTTTCTGAATGGTAAATTAGAAGAAGAAGTCTTCATGACAATTCCTCTGGGGTTTTGTAAAAACAGTGAAGAGAACTAGGTATGTGAATTTAAGAAGTCTTTTTATGGTCTCAAACAGTCACCAAGAGCATGGTTTGATAGGCTTGCAAAGGTGATAAAAGGTCAAGGATATCGGCAAGGACAATCAGATCACACTATGTTTTTCCAACAAAATGAAAGATGGGATAAAGACAATCCTAATTGTGTATGTTGGGGATATTATTGTAACCGGGGATAATATAGTGGAAATGGAGAGACTAAAAAAATTCCTAGCCACTAAGTTCGAAGTAAAAGACTTGGGACAAATGCGATACTTCTTGGGAATGGAGGTTGCTAGATGGAGAAGTGGTATTTTTGTCTCTCAAGGGACGTATGTTCTTGATCTTTTGACTGAAACTGGCATGTTTGGGTGCAAACTGAGCGACACACCGATTGAAGCAAGAATGTAATTAGAAATATTGGGAACCTAGTTGAAAAAGACAGATATCAGAGACTAGTTGGCAAGTTGATTTACCTATCATACACTAGACCTGACATCGCATTTGTGGTTAGTGCGATGAGCCAACACATGCATTCACCAAAGGGAACTCATCTAGAAGCTGTGTACAAGATTCTCAGATACCCCAAAGGTTCCTTCGCCAGAGGGCTATTCTTCAAGAAAAGTGATAGTAAAGAAGTAGAAGTTTTCATAGATGTAGTTTGGGCAGGTTCAAAAGAGGATAGAAGGTCCACTATCGGCTACTGCACCTTTGTATGGGGAAACTTGGTAATGTGGAGAAGTAAGAAACAGAATGTTGTGGCTAGAAGTAGTGCTGAAGTCAAGTTTAGAGTGGTTGCATAAGGGATGTATGAAGGATTGTGGTTAAGAAAGCTACTGGAAGAACTACATGTCTCTGGAAGAACTACATGTCATATTAAAATTTCCAATGCTCTACTGTGGTACAGCAGCCATTAATATTTCTCTCAATCTAGTCCAGCATGACCAAACAAAGTATGTAGAAGTGTATAGACACTTTATCAAGGAGAGATTAAAGACGGAATCATTTGTGTGACTTGTGTTCCTACAAAGGAGCAACCTGCAGATATCTTCACCAAAAGGCTGTCTCAGCAAACTTTCAATGGTTTTATTTGCAAGTTGAATATGGTCAATATTTACGATATATTTACGATCCAACTTGAGGGGAGTGTTAAAATCCCAATTTACTTTTGGAGTAATTAGTGGATTGGTGGTATATGTCTCAGCCTTTATTTAGGATGTTTGTTTCCTTTTTTTTTTTTTTTTTTTTGGTTCCCTTATTTGTATTATAAATAGAGGGCAGTAGTGGCTTGTAACATATACAGTAATACAGTAATATTTGCACGGTATATTTCTCTGTTTTTCCATATGATTATATCTTTTTTTATTCCTTGGTAAAATGTAAGGTGCCAATGCAAAATGGTACTAATTTACTGGTTTGCTAATATCAACAATGAATCAAAACACGGGTGTGTTTTTGTGGAGAACTTGGCAGGTATTTTGAAGGCAAGAAAATAAGTTGTAGAATTGTAGATGATCAGAGTTGCTTCCACTTTTTGTTTATGCTTCTAGGTACAACTACCTGTGAAATTCCTATGTCATGCTTTTATCGTTATTTATTTCCATCAACATTATGCTTTCTACACCTGTATGTATTTTTTTCCCCTGTTTCATTAATTCCTTTTCTTCTTGGTTTGAGGAATATTTCAGCATCTGATTTTACAATAGTAACTTGGTTTTGTTTTTGTTCTCATTCTTTGAATTTGTTTAGGCGGACACTTGGTGGAAGGAAGTTGTGGGAATCAAAAGACGACAGAAAATGGGGGCATGACAAGTTTGAGGAGATGACTCTTGAGGAAAGGCACTTTGAAGAGGTGAGCTTTCATTGATCCATCTGATTGATGAATGTGGCTTGCTGACAGTCATTCCCCTCTGAAAATAAGCCCTTCTATATTTTGTCAATACAAATTGACCAGGGTACAAGGAACTATAGAGGCCGTTATCGTGCTCGTGTGAAAAATCGAGGTGCAGATCAAGGGTGTCTTAGAGGAGTAAACAAATCTAAGCTGTACAACAGTAACAATCAGAACAGTGGACCCAAGGGGGTGACAGGCAGAGGCACTAGAAGGTATGAACCTTCTAAAAAGGACAATAATGAAGCACCAACAATACAACACAAACAGTAAGTAAAAAGTTTTGAAATTTGTCTGGCTATATTCTATTCTCTGGGTTGATCAAGATTATCTGAATGCTATACTGTTTTTTTTTTTGGCTGTATTTAGTAGATCTGGAAAGTCCATGGAGAAAACATTGCATGCTTCTTCTGGGAGATCTCCTACAGCCACCTCAAATTCAGAGTCTGATCCAGTTCCTGCTAGGAAGCAAGTGTTTGCATCAAGCTTGAATTCTGCTTCCCTTCCATTTTATCCTTCTGGCTCTTCCAATAAAGGAATCAGTTTGACACAGAAAAAGGATGTGCAAGCTGGAACTGTCAACCGGAGCCTTCAGTCTGCTGTTGTGGATGAAAAATTTCCTATTTTGCATTCCAATACAATGATGCGAGGAAAGAATGTAGTTGATTCCATTGGCATGGAAAATCTTTATATCAATGATTCCATTTCTCCAATTGCCGGAAAGTTGTCAACCAGCTTGCAGTTGCCACCTTATGGATCTTCTCTACTCAATAGTGCTCAACCTCTTCAGCCAAGGGTTCAGGGGAGAGGTTTAGCAGCTTCTGGGCGGGTGACTTTTCAACCAGGAGCACCTCCTAACCAAGTTTGCAGAGCTCCACAGGGTCAACTCCCTAATCTACAGCGAAGTCCTGTTCAAAGCCGAGTTCAACCTTCTCTTCAAGCCTCTGTTCAGCAGTTGGGCATTAGTGCTGGTAGTGGATCTCAAACTTCATCTCCACCTAAGGTGGCTTCGCCGGGGAATTCTTTTGAAGCTGGAGAATTAGAATCTCCTCGAGAATCAATCAAATCCAAGACTGCTTTGGTTGGAAAAGGAAAAGGCAGTAGTGTTCAAGTTAGTGGAAGGGGTTCTTTTCTGTATGGTGGGGCTCAGGTTATGAGAGCCTCTGGGAACATGGGCAGTGGTCATGGTGATCAGAAATTTGCCACAACTCCGGCCTTCTTGCCAGGTGAAGCTTCACAATCATGTTACACTTAATAAGATTGAATCTTAAAATAAATAAAGATCCTTTAGAATATAATCCTGTGCTATTGTTAGGATGCACTCATTTGGACAGGCTTAAGCTAGACCCGCCTTTCAACTTTTCTCTCTTGTTTTTTCGTGCTTGGGTTTTAAAGGGAAAGGGTAAAGAAGGTCATTGATCTTTGTTCTTTGTTAATTTGGGAATGGTTTGGCTTTCAGTAATGCCATTTGGTGGCCAGCATCCTGGTGGCATTGGAGTTCCTGCTGTGGGCATGGCCTTCCCTGGTTATGTTGCTCAACCACAACTTGGGTTGGGAAATTCTGAGATGACATGGTATTGCAATTTTCCTGTTCTCAAGTGCATTATAATTTGTTGTAATTTTTTGTTTTTGATTTAATACATAGACTTTGGTCACATAGTGTCTCATATGCCAACTGTTTCAAGGAGCTGATTAAGTGGACAGTTTGGTAATAGGGCTGAATGATACACTTCTTATGGAGTGGGAGATATATTTCTCATAGAGTGATGGGCTAATGATGTATCTTTCTACTTATCCTATAATTTTTTGGATGAAGTTGTCAGTCGACATTCACAATGTAAAACTTTATTTTTGCCATCCAAGGAACAAACATTAACCTGCAAACTTACATGTTTGTCAATAGTTTATATGGTAAGCATGCTATGCGGATTTTCGTTTTTCTAATATATTATTCCAATTAATTTAATATAGATTTTAAGTGCATTAAGTTAACAAATCAAATCCCTTTCAGTTAGAAGGCCGTATATTTTATTTCAATAAATTCTCATTTACCTGCTTTTATCCCCAACATAAGCAGCGTTGATTTATTTTTCTCTTGGTACATTGGGATGATCTGGTAGTGGTTTTATTTTCACATGCTAGTGCTCTCAACCCCCTTCCTCCCCCAACATGTGTGTTTATAAATATGCATGCTTATATTGATGTGCCGTCATTACTTTGTTGTGTTAAATGCTGTTTTGTCATTTTGGTCTAACAATTACTCAAGTAACATGTTCATTTATATTTTTCTGTGATTTTATTTATTCTTCTATGTTTCAAAAACATTAAATTCTCAATGGAGAAAAAAAAAATTCTATTGGAGGAAAACAGTAGGTGTGTCTAATGTCATTTTACCTTTTGAAAAGAGATTATAGAAGGGGGACTTTAAAGTTCAATGTATTATGAACCTATTGAGTTTTAGAGGGCGGAAGGGTCATTTCAAGACGGAAATTGAGCCATAGTAAGGATGAAGGTTGCTGTATAGTTCTAAAAAGGCAAAGTTTATGTTTGTTCATCGTGTGGCTTGAAAGACAGTGAACAGATACAAAGGTTGTCTTAGAATGGGGCTCATAACTTGACTGCTTACAGGGT
The DNA here is from genome assembly GCA_019916065.1 of Vitellaria paradoxa. Taxonomy (NCBI): domain Eukaryota; kingdom Viridiplantae; phylum Streptophyta; class Magnoliopsida; order Ericales; family Sapotaceae; genus Vitellaria; species Vitellaria paradoxa. Next base: position 33,485,039 of record CM034235.1, read on the forward strand.
TGGAAGGAAAATAAATATGTCCTGGAACTTTTAACTTAAAGGCTGTTTCTCTTCATCGTGAAGTTTGACCTGCGTAAGCATGATTCTTTATGCAAAAGCTAGATGTAAGTCACTGTAGTTTCTTTTATCTCATTTGTCAGTCTCTTATGATTTAATTTTTGAACTTTGAGCCTCTGACAGTAATGATTATTCCGTGTCAATTTTTATTTTGCTTGTTCATATGGAGATCCTGCAGCTTCCTGCAGTCTTTCTGATTTACTGTGATCTTTTTTAGTGTGTATACATATGTTGTTTAATTAACTAGGGATGCAGTGATCCATTAGTTGAATTATATTTATGCCTCTTTGTCTTGCAGTAGTCTTAACTGTAGAAACAACTATGATCATGTTTGTGTGTAAAGTAGAAATTGCTAATTAGCTTTAAAATCATTTTTCCTACTTAGTATTCGCTTGGATATGTTTTTTAACTTCTCAAAGTGTTTTTATCTTGTTACTACTACCAGTACTATTGAAATTAACATTTTTTTTTATCTTTTTGGTTCTCGTTACTTTTACTGGTGACAGTGGTTTGTTTCTCATGTCTAGGTTGCCAGTTTTGGCCGGTGCTGCTGGAGCTTTGGGAGCGACATATTGTTCACCTTATATTAATGTTGATGGTGCTTATCACTCTCGTCCATCAGGGCAAACTTCTTCCTCTGGGTCTTCCAGGCTAGTTGTGTTGGTTTCTAGTCTTATTTTATTGTCTTGATAATTTTTGTTTTGTTTGTCTTACTCAATGTTACTTGGAATGTGGATCAGTTCGGTACATGGAACAAAAATGGAAATGTGGTACGCTTGTACTCTAAAATGTGGTATGCTTGTACTCTAAAATTTGATACAAGAGCTGGGTATGCTTCTTGTAGAGTCATCATATTATTATAGTATTTTAGTATATAAAAATGACTTATTTTTTAAGAAAAAGTAATTAAGAAAATGAAATGGTATAAATATCTATGAAACTAAGCGCATTTTCTGTTTGATATGAATCTTTGCTCATTATTCGTTGGTAAAAAGCTTAAATTTATTGGCTATTGTCACACCATTTATTGTCAATTCACCATTTTCAATTGCATTTTCTAATGAAAATATAACATAGGCATAATTTTTTTAGATAGTCAAATTTAGTGTATTGGAATGTTAGTATATGTCCTTTAGAGTGAGGCCTGTAAGCCAGAGGATTAGAGCATTATCTTTCAACTAGTTTGTTGGGGTTTGGATCCCTACTCGCCCGTTTGACCCTTTAATTTTTATTTTTTTCATTTCAAGCTCTAATTTGAGGAGCTTGTGTGTCTGCTTAGCATTACTAGAGGCACACAAGTGATGCATGTGATTATTACTTTATTTGTACATTTAACTAAGTCTAGGCCCAGTGGAGGCCATAAAAGGAAAATAACATGGCTTTTAAAATTTTAAAATGTGAAATTAGTTATTTAGATTTAGTTGTTAGAAGGTATTTCGTTCAAAATTTAAAATTATGTGTGGTTAAGGGTGGTTAAATGGTATTTTAAAAATGCAAAAAAACAAAAAATACGTCGCCAAAATTGAAGCGTCACAAATTTTTAGGCTTCACAAATACCCCCTAGTGTTTCCTTATATTATTATTATGATGATGATGCAATCTTTAGAATTTCCTCTTTTCTTTATTTTTTTTGGTATGAATGAACAAACAGTGCTGGAATGCTACCAAGTTGTCTTTCTTTGTGAAAACCGCTGTGATTAACTTTATTTTTTTATTGCTTTAATAAAAATGACATCCTGATTCTTTCAGATATATTGGGTAATATTGTTCTTTCAATTTGAATTAAAATGAATAATGCATAATTTTTATGTTCTTTGCAGCAAAGAAAACAATACGAATAAACCGAATAATGAATGGAAGCCTTCACAGAGACCTGGTAAGATAGTTCTGCCATCTAATTTTTCCAACTGATTTTACTGGCTGAACTTTAATTTACCTCGACTTCATGATTTTCCATTATGCCATGCTTGAACCAACTCTTCTTCACAGAGGTTGCGAGTGATAATGAGTTTGGTCAGCGGCAAAAGAATACTCGCAGGTGAGTCGAAGTTCATAACCTTCTCTCAGTGCGGAAGAGACCATTCGCAATCATCTCCTTTTATTATTATGTCTTTGCCATCTTAATTTATTGCCAAAATTCTTTTTAAAGTTCTGATTGTTTTCTATGCAGATATACAGAGATGAATTTTGGCCAGTGAAGTGCGTAGATAGATTGTGCCAATTTGAATAAGCAGACAAAGGTTGTATTTTCCATATTGAACTCCTGCACATTTGGGTGTTCCAAAAGTCTGAGTTGTGTTTTCTTGATGCTGCAGGCCTTCTTCCAGGCCCTTTGTGATCTCCAGTACTTGCTCTGGAGCACTTTGGGCAGCAGTATATTCCATCATATTTTAGGTGATGACTTCTTTCCAGGCTGGATTCAGTGCCCATACACCTGTTTATATAATTAATATGTTATTGTGAGAGGTACTATGAATTAATGTTTCCAGCCTTAGTATTAATTTACGTTGATATATATATATATATAAAAGCACTGGTATTCACCGTATTCTTATTAAAAAAAGGGCATTAGTATAAATCATCTCACTTGCCACTTGCACTGAGATTTGACTTGTGAAAGAACTGTAGCTCTCCGTCCTGCTTGTTAATATCATGCTGTTTGTTGTGGTTAATCTCTCTATATTTTTTCGGAAAATCCTGAACCATGACCCAACTATATGCTTATATATATATATATATATATTCTCGCATTAATATACATGTTAGGGATAGCTTAATTAACTGGAACATGCGGCAGGAGCTGGATTTCCTGAAATTTTGAAATGCTGAATATTGGGGTTATTTTTTGTGCATTTGGAGTGAAGATATGTGTTTTGTGTATGTATTAATCCAAATGATTTTAATTTGCATGACCAATCCAGATATATATTTCTGCTCACTTTTTCTCTCTTCTCCATCAAACTCCATCCTTCTGTATCCCATCTTGTGAAGCATGGATACGGACACGTAGTATGAATATGACATGACACGTACATGTAAATATGTTAATTTTAAAAAATATCAGAACACAACACGTTAGGAACACATTAACGAATAATATATATTTTCATATATATACATGAAAAATTAATTATTTGTTCACTTGTATGTTTAAAATAATTTATCTTTTATTTATATTTATTTTGAAAAGTTTTAGTTACAAACAAATTAGAAGTTCTAAGGACCCAAGTACTAGAATTAAAAAAATCTAAGAATCCAAGTACTAAAATAAAAAATCTAAGGGATAATGAATTATTAAAAATAAATTCGTATTATTGTTAGGCACACAAAAGATTGTAGAGAAAGACAAATTTAGGTACCTTGGATCTATGGTGCAACAAGATGGAGGGATTGATAGTGATGTAAGTTACAGGATTCAAGTTGGATGGACCAAATGGAGGAGTGCTTCGGGGGTTTTGTGCGATTGAAAAATCCCCCTCAAGGTGAAAGGAAAGTATTATAAGGTAGCGGTTAGACCAGCGCTGCTATATGGATCAGAGTGTTGGGCAGTAAAGCATAATCATGGTCAGAAGATGGCAGTTGCGGAGATGAGGATGCTAAGGTGGATGTGCGGGATTACAAGGAAAGATAGGATTAGGAATGAGGAGATTAGGGGCTGTTAAAGAAACCCAATAACACATAAGAGTAGGGGTCTCAACCTTAAAACCTAGGTGTTAAAGTGAGGGACGTCCATCTCTTATAAGGGACAAGTAATTTTTACTTCGGGCCGATGTGGGACAACATCTAACAGCCTCCCTCACGCTAACCCGCATGGACATAGGCTTAGCGTGGACTATGGTGAGGCCCAATTAAAAGCCCGCTCTGATACCATGTTAAAGAAACCCAACAACACATAAGAGTAGGGGCCTCAACCTTAAAACCTAGGTGTTAAAGTGAGGGACGTCCATCTCTTATAAGGGACAAGTAATTTTTACTTCGGGCCGATGTGGGACAACATCTAACAGGGGCAAAGTAGGAATAGCACCGATTGAAGATAAAATGAGAGAAAATCGATTAAGATGGTTTGGCCATGTTAGAAGGCGTCCAGCAGAGGCACCTGTTAGAAAGTGTGAAAGTATGGAGATTGTCAGGAGTAGGAGAGGTAGAGGAAGACCCAAGAGAAGCTGGAAAGAAAACATTAAACATGACCTAACTTACTTAGATTTATCGGAAGACATGCCCCTAAACAGATCTAATTGGCGTCGACAAATCCATATAGCCGACCCCACCTAGTGGGAAAAGGCTTGGTTTGGTTTGGTTTGGTTTAGCGTTTTAGCCACTATCTCACTTAAAAGATAAAGCTATGAGGAGGGGCAACTACATTATTTATATATGTTTTACTGTGTTTAATTGGATCCGTGTGTATCTCAAGTGTCAAGAAAGTGTCCAACTGCAAAATAATTAAAAACTAATATGAAATATTTAGAAAAGTGTCCGATACATGTTGATGTCCGATACCAACACGATACTGGTATGTCACCTTCTTAAAAATGTCTGTGCTTCTTAGATCTTCTTAGAACTCACCTCTTCAGCCCCTCCTAACCCACTTTCTTTGCTTTATCCCCATCTTCAAACATCACTCTGGCCAACCTGCCCTTCCCTCGTGAAAACCCCCTCTGACTTCACCTTCCTCCGCAGAGCTGAGAACATACTGTCCAACCTTCATTTTTTTATGAATGGTCATAGATGAGCCCATCTTCCTCTAGCAACGCTAGTCTGCACTCTCCTTGAAGACTAACCTTGTCCTCATGGTTCAGATAATCAACCTTTAAACAATTAAGACTCCCCCTAGTAGCATCTTCCAGAGCTTGACCCTTCCATTTCACCATGCCTTCAGTATAACACTGCTGGCTCCTGTGTTTGTCACAGGTCTGCAAAATTGACCCTTGTTCGGGTAATAAATGACAATTGAGATCAGTTAATGATAACTCGGCCACAGGTATAACTGTCTCACCTACTTTTGCTTTAAGTTGTGACACGTAGACCACTTCTTAGGGACCTCACAATTAGAACACCTCAAATAGGTCTCAAATAGATTTGTTAGTTACCTCAGATCTATGGGTGGAAATTAGTACTGAAATGAAGACTTGTACCCAAAAGCTGAAAAATCTTAGACCAAAACTTGCTAGTGAAAGTACGTTCTCTGGCAACGCGTGAAGTCTGAAAATCTGAACCATGAATACCTGAGCTAACTGAGCTGCATGGTATGGATCAGTAAAGGGAATAAAATGAGCAAACATAGTCAATTTATCAATGATTACCAAATAACAGAATATTTGTTAGAATTAGGAAGATCCTCAGTAAAATCCATTAAAATATCTGTCCAACTTTGGGTCGGTATGGGTAAGGTTGTAGGAGAACAAAGCCTGGTTATCATACTTACTCCTTTGACAGATGTGGCGATCTTGAGCCCATTGTTTAGTGTCCTCCTATTGAGGCAAAAAAATTCGTGTTTGGCCCTCTTCCTTGTCTTCTGATACCCTCTATGCCCTGTAGAAGGGTCTGAATGTACAAGCTGCACTATGATTTGTTTCAATGATGAATCAACAGGTATATAAAATCGGTCTTTAACAACAAAAACCCATTTTGAACATGATAGTGTAACACCCCAATGATCTTTTGTTGCAACTTGTCCAAAATAGCTTGAACTTTAGGGTCAAACGCATAGGCTTCCTTTATAACTTCCAAAACATTGCGTGAAGGACCACTCATAGAGATTGCAAAACATTTTTTTTTGAAAAGATAAGTATTATTAAATAGGATCGAAGGGATGCCAAAGTAAGAGAACAAATTACAAACTTTCCTTCCTTACTTCATGCTAGATATAAAAAGTAGAAAAGAACTAAGATCTATCTCTTTTCTGTCTTCAACCCAACTAAACAAGCAAGAAAGGAATGAACTTTTGAAGTGCAAAACAGTCCTTTCTTTATTGTCGAATATCTTTCTGTTTCGTTCCTTCAAAATCAACCAAAAAAGACAATAAGGGATTAAGTTCCAAGTCTTCCTCTTCCTCCTTCCCGTTGGTTGTCCCCACCATGCTAAAAGTAAGCTTTTTAAGTTTGCGAGAAAGCATGTTTGAACACCAAAGCATGAAAGAATTAGGTTCCATATCTCAGTAGTCTAACAACAATGGATGAACATATGATCAATGGATTCCTCGTCTTAGACATAATGGGTATCTATTAACTATAGAATAACCCTTACGCTTTAGGTTATCCATAGTTAGAATCCTTCCTCTCACAGTGCACCAAGTGAAAAAAATGACTCTTGTAGGAACAGGAGCCTTCCACAAATTCCTCTAAGGGAAGACATCCTTCTCTTCACACTGCAAAAACAGATACAAAGATTTAACTGTAAAATCTTTGTGCGTAGATGGCTTTCAAATTAAAGCATCTGTTGTGTTTTCCGTTGGTATGGAATAGAGTAATTCCATCAGTGTCTTGAAGCTGTCCAATTCCCAGTCGTTTAAACTTCTTCGCAGTTGAATGTGCCAAGCTCTACTTGTGCCAAAACCAATATAATAATCTGAGATTAAGGCATTCCTGTCCATTACAATTGAATAAATTTCAGGGAAAGCTTCTGAAAGGCATTCACCATCCAACCAATTGTGTTTCCAAAACAGTATCCTATCCCCCCATTCCCACCTTCCAAGATAGACAGCTAACAAAAGTCGGCCAATTCCTTCTTGTACATCTCCATAGGCTAGCATCAAAATTGGAGAGACCCTCAGCTGATTTACAACCACCTTTTTCCATTCCATATTTAGTCACTATCAGTTTTCTCCAAAGACTAGAATCTTCATGTGCAAACCTCCAAAGCCATTTCCCCATAAGTGTTTCATTATGCAGCTTCGGCTTTTTAAAACTAGTTCCACCCGATTGTATAGGTTTACATACCACTCTCCAGTCCACTAAGTTGTGTTTAAAAGCTCCTTCACTTCTGCCCTAAAGAAAATTTCTTTGTAATCTCTCTAATTCCTTTATAACTGACCCAGGAGTTGGAAAAAGAGAGAAGTAATAAGTGGGGAGGCTGGAGAGAATACTTTTGATCAAAGTAAACCTCGCTCCTGTTGATAAATAGTTAGCTTTCCATTCAGCCATTCTGGTTCTATACCTTTCAATAACTGGATCCCATATTTGTTTTGACCTGAAGTTGGTTCCTAGAGTCATGCCCAGATAAACTGTGGGAAGGGAGCCAATTTTACAGCCAAGAACTGCAGCTAAATCCTCCAGTTCAGTATTTTTTCCCACTGGCAGGACCTCTGATTTGTTGAGGTTTATCTTCAGGGCAATAACAGCTTCGAAGCCCAGTAGAATGCAACGTAGATGACCAACTTGTAGCAGATCTACTCCACAAAAAACAATGGAGTCATCTGCAAATAGAAGGTGAGAGACATTGAGGCTTCGACTGCTGTTGGACACAGAAAACCCTACAATGTAACCTGCCTGTTCTGCCTTATTCATCATCCTACTGAGAACTTCCATAACCAAAATGAAAAGAAAAGGTGATAAAGGATCACCTTATCTTAAACCCCGAGAAGAAGCAAAAAATCCTGCAGGAGATCTATTAATCAAAACAGAGAAGCTGGCAGTTGAGATGCACCAGTTAATCTATTGCCACCATCTTTCGCCGAAGAACATTCTTCTCCGCAGGTAGAGCTATAAAATTCTAATTAACATGATTAAATGCTTTTCCAATATCTAGTTTACAAATTAAACCTTCACCTTTGCTTTTAATTTTGGAATTCAATACCTCATTTGCTATGAGTATGGCATCCAAGATTTGTCTTCCCCTAACAAAAGCATGCTGAGATTCAGAGATAAGGTTGTCCAGAACCTGTTTCAACCTGTTGGCTAGGACTTTTTGTAAACTGTTCCCACTAAGCTGATAGGGCTGAAGTTTTTTAATTCCACTGCTCCATTCTTCTTAGGAATTAGCGCGATGAAGGTTGTATTCAAACTTCGTACAAATCTGCAGCTACTGTGGAGGTCCTCAAACACTGACAGCAGGTTTGAAAGAAAGCAATGGTCCAGCCATCTGGTCTAGGGGCTTTATCACCATTTAGTTCGATGAGCGCCTAATAAACCTCTATTTCTGTGAATGGGAGCTCAAGACTGGCTGCAACGGAGGAACTAAGCTGAGAAAATTTCTTATCATTCACTAGAGGCCTCCAATTTTCTTCTTCCATGAGCAAACTCCTGTAATAATCCACAATGCTTTGTTTGATCACCCCTTGGTCATCGGTTAGCTCCCCATTGACTTTCAATTGTTCCATCCAGTTCTTTTTGTTTGCAGATGCTGTTTTATGGAAGAATTTTGTATTTTGATCTTCTTTGAGCCATCGGATTCTAGATTTTTGTCTCCAGCTTATTTCCTCCATTTTTAGTAAATTGGTTAGTCTTAAAATCTTGTCTTGCCTTAAAATTCTCCCTTGGTCAGACAGAAATCCCCCTTCATCCATTGAGTCAAGAGCTTGAATGTCTTCCTCTAGTTGAGCTTTCTGCTGTTCGAGCCTTCCAAAGACCTCAAAATTCCAGTGTTTCAGATTTGTTTTTAGATTCTTCAGCTTCTGAGCCAATCTGTAGCTTGCAGACCCTTTGAATTTGTATTTATTCCACCATAGTGCAGTCATATCTCTGAATCCCTCCACCTGCAGTCACATATTTTCAAATCTAAAAGGTTTGGGGCCTTCTTTTATTCCTCCCCCATCCAACATGAGAGGAAAATGATTAGAAGCAATTCTAGGAAGAGATTTTTGAAGAACTGCAGGAAAAAGATCCTCCCAGTCAGAAGAAACTAGAAATCTATCAATCCTAGACTTGCAAGTGTTGTTGCTTCAAGTGAATCTGCATCCATTTAGCGGCAGGTTGATGCATTGTAAGCTTTCTATAAAATCAGAAAAAATATCCATCTGCTTTGTTCTTTTTTTGCATTCCCATTTATCCTCAATACTTCTAGTCATATTAAAATCACCCCCCAAGTACCATGGCAGGTTCCACCTAAAAACAGCAGCTTCCACTTCTTCCAGAAAATCTAATTTCCAGTGAATGTTCACTGGGCCATAAACTCCCGTAAAGGACCAAGTTATGTCCTCGTCAAGATGCTGAAACTTGCAGGAGATAGAGAAAGATCCAATCTCAGAATCTGTAGCTTGTAGTTTTCTGCTGTCCCACATGCTGAGGATGCCACCCAAGGTCCCAACTGACTCTAGAGCTATCCACTTGCACCAGCCACCACCCTATAAAGACCTAATAGTGGATTCTTTAACCTTGCTGAGTTTGGTTTCCTGCAAATATACTAGATCAGGTTGATGTTTGATAATTACAGACTTAATTATCATTCTCTTCTCCTTACTGCAGCAGCCTCTAACATTCCAGCTTAATATTTTTGGTTTCATTGAGATCATAAAGACAACTGTTGCCCCCCTTCTTCCTTTTCTTTGATAAAGTCCATCTCTTTCTTATCATAACTAATTGAACATTGTAAATTCCTCAACTCTCTTACTCCTCCTCTGGTGTGACTCTTTTGAAGTTTCTTCTGGCCACTATTAAATTTCTTCCTTTTTTCTTCGATAGATTGTAATAAGTTCATGAGCTGTTCTTCAAATCCTTCGCCTTAAATGTCCAGAATCTTCTTAAAAGACTTCATATGATTAATCACCCAAGCAGAAATCTTGTTTGATGCTGCCCACAGTTCTCTAATAGCAGTTTGTTATCATCTCCTAGTCACTCATCAGCTGGGCCAACAGCAGCCAAAGGTTGGCAATCTAGCACTTCCTCATTTGCAGCTTCTTGCATTCCAAAGGGGATTAGTGATTTCTCAGGAAAATGGGTATTACACTCAGCTGAGTGTTCTTCCAAAAATGGATTGACTGCAGAGGTCTCCACGGGAGTAGGACTAACCCATGGATATGTGTTCGTTTGATTAGAGGAAGTCTGTGTGCTTGATTTTATCCTAGTGTTGTATTTCATCCCATAAAACTTCCAACTATCAGCTGAGCTGGCAGAATCACCAAAGGCAGCTTCCTCTTCTCTTTTAGTAGTGTCTTTTGAATGAGAGGCATTTTTAGAATCAGCATTTAATTGCTCCTCCTTAAGGAGGACACTCAGAGTTTCAAACCTGTTGACTGTTGACTGGTCTATTGAAGAGACATTTTGGATATTATTCCTCATTAATGAGGTGGGTTTTCCTTCTACTCGGATCCATTGAACCTTCCCAGTAGCCTTTGAGTTTATCCCATAGTTGAGAAAAAGGGAGAGATTGAAATTGAATTCTCTCGTCTCCCTTGCTTATTATTTATAATGAAGGTTTACATCAAATTAGGAAATAGGAAACTAGGAAATTAGGAAACCAAATCAATCACTCCTATATGCTAAACAATCACATCTATATTCTAAGGAAATTAAGCATATATTCTAATATATATGTTTCTATATTCTAACACGCCCCCTCAAGCTGGAGCATATAAGTCAAAAATGCCCAGCTTGGATATGAAACTCTGAAATGCAGAACGAGATAATGGCTTGGTGAGAAGATCGGCCAGCTGAGAAGAGGAGCGAACAAATGGAGTACTCAACTCCTTGCGGAGCAGCAAATCACGTATAAAATGACAATCAACCTCAATATGTTTTGTACGCTCGTGAAACACAGGATTATTGGCAATAAAGATAGCAGCTTGATTATCACAATACATTTCCATAGGAGCAGGAACTTCAATACCAAAATCCCGAAGAAGTGACCGAACCCAGAGCATTTCAGACGCAGTGTGAGCCATAGCACGATACTCAGCTTCAGCACTAGAACGAGCCACAACCTGTTGTTTCTTACTACGCCATGTAACTAAATTACCACCAACAAAGGTACAATAACCCGAGGTAGAACGCCGATCATTCCGATTACCAGCCCAATCAGCATCACTATAACCAGTAACGCATAAGGAGGAAGAGGAACGATACAAAAGTCCACGTGCTGGAGAATGCTTCAAATACCGTAGAATCCGACACACAGCCTCAAAATGCGGAAGACGAGGACTATGCATAAATTGGCTGACTACCCCCACAGCATAAGTGATATCAGGACGAGTAACAGTGAGATAAATGAGCTTGCCCACAAGTCGACGGTAACGACCCACATCAGAAAATGACTTGCCCGAAGTAGCATCTAACTTAGTAGATGGGTCCATAGGAGTATCAGCAGGACGGGCACCGAGAAGACCAGTGTCAGAGAGTAAATCCAGCACATACTTGCGTTGACAGAGGGAGATGCCTTGTGAAGAGTGGGCAATTTCAATTTCAAGAAAGTAACGAAGTCGACCCAGATCCTTGGTATGAAATTGAGTAGCAAGATACTGTTTCAAATCCACAATACCCGTGATATCATCACCAGAAATAATAATGTCATCAACATAGACAGTTAATATAATAGTGCCAGAAGATTGTCGTCGTACAAAGACTGAATGATCAGCAGTAGAACGAGTATACCCAATATCAAGGAGAACAGAGCTGAAACGATCAAACCAAGCCCTAGGAGATTGTTTCAGACCATATAAAGCACACTGTAAACGACACACAAGATGCTCACTACCAGGGATACTATAACCAGGAGGTTGATCCATATAGACTTCTTCTTGTAGTTCTCCATGGAGGAATGCATTCTTAATATCAAGCTGATGTAGAGGCCAAGAACGACTTGCAGCAACAGCAAGAAGAATTCGAACTGAATTCAGACGAGCAACAGGAGAGAGTCTCAGAATAGTCAACACCATACGTCTGAGTGTAACCTTTGGCAACCAACCGAGCTTTAAGGCGCTCAACTGAACCATCTGGAAGATACTTAACAGTATAAACCCGGCGACAACTAATAGTTCGTTTGCTAATAGGTAGAGAGGTGAGTTCCCATGTCTGATTTTGATGAAGAGCATGCATTTCTTCATCCATTGTGTGTTTCCATCCCGGAATAGACAAGGCCTGTTGATAAGTAGAAGGAACAAAAACAGAAGACAAGGCACAAATAAAAGAAGACAAGGAACAGGAAAGCCGATGGTAAGAGACAAAATTAGCAATAGGATGTTGAGTGCAAGTACGCTTACCTTTTCGTAAGGCAATGGGCAAGTCAGGAGAAGGAGAATGATCTTCATCAGAATCAGGTACCTCAGACGAAGGGGTGTGATCTGGCGGTAAGGGAAGAATGACCTTTCTATCAGGATCACGTCGATAAACCTGTTGCAGAGGAGCAGGAGCAGAAGGTTCAGATGGAACTAATGGTTCTGAAGCTGTGAAGTGATCAGTGGTAGGAGTGAGTGAGGTAGACTGGGATATGGGAACATAGGTGGAAGATAAAGGGGCAGGAAGAGTAGGGGAGTGCGCCCCCTCACGAAAGGTAATGAGATCAGGAGATAAAAGGTCACCACTAGAAGAAAAGAAAGGAGTAGATTCAAAAAAGGTGATATCGGCACTCACAAAGTAACGTCGGGAAGGAGGGTGATAACAACGATAACCTTTATGAGTGCGGGAATATCCTAAGAAGACACACTTACGAGAACGAGGTGAAAGTTTGTCTTGATTAGGATCAAGTATATGAACAAAGGCAATACAACCAAAGGTACGAGGAGAAAGAGGAAAAGGTGACCGATTGGGATAAAGAAGAGAAAATGGAGATTTATTTGACAATATTGGTGTAGGGACCCTATTAATTAGATAACAAGCAGTGAGAACAGCATCTGCCCAAAAAGATTTAGGGACATGCATGTGAAACATTAGGGTACGAGCAACATCTAACAAATGACGATTTTTGCGTTCAGCAATACCATTTTGTTAAGAAGTGTGAGGACAAGTAGTTTGGTGGATAATGCCCTTATCAGTACAAAAGTTATGAACAACTGTCTGAATATATTCCAATGCATTATCAGAACGAAAGACTTTAATTCTTCTATTGAATTGAGTAACAATTTCATTGTAAAAACGAGAAATAACAGAAGGTAAATCAGACTGTTGTTTAATTAAAAAAAGCCATGTCATTCGAGAAAAATCATCAACAAATATCACGAAATATGAAAAACCATTAACACTAGAAATGCGGGCAGGGCCCCAAACATCTGTATGAACAATATCAAAAGGTTCAGACTCACGACTAATACTACGGCTAGGAAAAGAACTACGGTGATGCTTGCCAAGTTGACAAGCCTCACATTTAAGACTAGACACTGAACTAAAATTAGGAAAAAGTAGCTTCAACCGAGCTAAACATGGATGACTAAGACGAACATGCCACTGGAGAGGGGAGATAGAGGTGTGGAGAACTGTGGTAGTTAGTTGTTCTGGTGGACGATCACGATTAAGATAATATAGGCCATCCTTCTCATGCCTCGAACCAATCATCTTCTTCGTCGTGAGGTCCTGAAAAACACAAGAAGTAGGAAAGAAGGTTATGGAACAATTTAATAATTTGGTTAACTGACTGACAGAGAGTAAATTAAAGGGAAAGTGTGGTACATAAAGACTAGAAGGGAGATTAAGGGATGATAAGGGATGAAGAGTCCCTCTACCAGACACAGGACGAGAAGAACCATCAGCTAATACAATACTATGATTAACATTACTGAGGTTAGAGAATAAGGAGGAATTACCAGACATATGCGAGCTGGCTCCCGAATCGATGATCCAAGAGGGAGAAGAGGAGACTACAAGAGCTGGTTTACCTGAGTTAGCCAGAGTAGCAGTGGAAGATGAAGGATTAGAAGCACGCAAGGATTGAATGAGCTCTTGAAGTTGTGAGGAGCTTAAGGTTATTGTCTCCTGAGAATCAGACGTGGTAGCTCCATTTTCAGACGCTGGAAGTGACGAAGTAGCACGGTCAGAGACATGGTGGGCTTGTTCAGGCTTACCATATTTCTTCTAACAGTAAGGCTCAGTATGATTGGTACCACCGTAAAAATTACACTTGCGGTCACCTCGATCATTTGATGAACGTCCTCCACCACGAGAATCACTACGAGTAGTACGTCCATCACGAGTGCCACGAGAATTACCTTGGGAAGAACTTCCTCAATTATGTTGACTAATAAGTGCTGAAGAATCAGTAGAAGTCACTGAATGATCATTCGCACTGGATGGATGGCAACCCAATGATGACCTTTGTATACGAGCATAAGCACTGGCAGCAGTAGGAAGAGTTTCACTCGCTAGAATTTGATCTTTAAAGCCTCGAAGTGCAGGATTAAGGCCAGATAAAAAATTTGCAATCATGAATTCTTCCCAATACTTCATTTGCTGTGTTAAGTCTTCACTGAACGGTCTGTATTGTAACAGCTGCTCCCATAAACTCTTCAAGTGACTATAGTAATCAGACAATGATCTCTCGCCCTGTTTTGTAGAGAACATCTGCTCATACAACTCATAAACTCGAGAAATATTACTTTTTTGGGAATATGATGCAAGACAATCCCAGATCTTCTTAGACGAGTCACAAAACTCAACGGTGGTAGCAACTGAATCCTACAGACTATGCCATAATAGCCCCATAACAATTGCATCCTCGCTCATCCAAACACGATACCGAGGATCAGTGGACGACGGTGGCTCATCAGTAATAAATTGTAACTTGTCCTTTCCTCGAAGAAAGCTCTTCACAACATGTGCCCAACTCAAATAATTCTCACCATTTAATTTTTTCGGTGTAATAGAACGAGGAACATCATCTGCCTTTAAGAATACAGATTGAGGCATGATTGAAGTAGTATCTTCAAATTTTGACATGTTAATAAATCTCCAGCACAGTCATCAAATAAAGAACCAACAAAGAGACCTCCGCAACCGTAGAACAAGAGTGGTTAACCAAACCAACAAATCAACGCCCCAATGGCAGCAAAGAAATCAGAACAAACCAGAATGGCAGATCTGGTCTCGAACAAGAAGAAATCAGAAAAAAAAACAGACAGTTGCGGAAGACAGGGACGAGAACGACCATGCTTGCATCCAAATCAACTACCCATCAAGCCAAAAGGTAGCAAAAAGGGTCGCCTGCCCTAGGCGAGCTCCGGCAGGGGTCGTTGGAAACTTCTCGGAGGGAGACGCGCCTGCACGCGCCGAGGGAAGTTTCGCGCGTGGGATCTGGACGCCTCGGAAGTCCCCCGCGTGGCCTACCGGCCGGTGACGACTCCGGTGGGGTTGTCATCGTCGGCTACCGGCGATCCTTTTGGAGTGGTCGGACTTCAATTCCGACCACCGGAGAGCTGTTCGCCGGCGATGAACAGTGCCGCTACAATACTGTTAGGGTTTTTTTTTTTTTTTTTTAACAGGGCTGCTACAACTAGGGTTTTTTTTTTGTGGAACCAGAGTTTGCTCTGATACCAAGTTGAGAAAAAGGGAGAGATTGAAATTGAATTCTCTCGTCTCCCTTGCTTATTATTTATAATGAAGGTTTACATCAAATTAGGAAATAGAAAACTAGGAAATTAGGAAACCAAATCAATCACTCCTATATGCTAAACAATCACATCTATATTCTAAGGAAATTAAGCATATATTCTAATATATATGTTTCTATATTCTAACACCCATAATTCCCAGCCCTAAGGTGCATTAACTTCTTGTCCTTTCGATTTCCAGGAGTTGGAAGATTTATTGAACCATCATCATGGCCACGCGCCACCTTCTTCTTACCCTCCGGTGGTCGGAAAACTTCAGGAACCAAAAGGTCCTCAACCTAGTCAACCCAAGGCCTGCGTTCGACCTAAATTGGATAATCGTAAGATGCTTGGCCCACTAAAATCTTGACTGATGCAGGAATGTTTCTTCCATCTCCTCTAATTCTGATTCTAGCCTATCTAAAGCTAGCAGTGTTGCAGGGATCAAGCTCGGATTCCATAAATCCTCCACAATAGTTACCAATGCTCTGAATAACATTGGCACTCCATAAGAAAACAGGCAGTCCCAACACCTTGACCCAGACTGATTTTTCATTCCAACATCTTCTAGAACAACAACCCTAGCTATGCCAAGAATCTAATCAAAGAGGATCCCCATTAATGGCAGTATGCTTCTGCTTTATCTTATTAGCTATTTGCTTGGAAGGGAATGTGAACAAGAACCTTTCCCCATCAAGTTCCTTAACTCCTACACCTCCAGGAATTCTCCATTTTTTGTTTACCCAAGCTGATAATTTGTCAGCATCTAGCTTGGCTGCTCTAGGGTCTCCTAACCTGCCAACTAAACACTTTTTCAGAAGCATACTGTTCTCAATAGCATCCTCATAGTTTACAATGACATGTTGGTCATTTAACTGCTTCGGATGTTTGCAAGCTGCCATTTTGGTATAGCTGCTGCTTGATAGTACGACCTGGCCTCTTTTAAGACTCTAAATGCTTCTTCATGAGAAGAAACATTCTGATTGGCATAAAACTTATTTTTATTGTGTAAAGGAACACTTTCACTAGGCAATAAGACACTAATGAGATCAGTTAAAAATCTCCAGCCTGAACTGAAAGACAATTCAAGGATTTTAACCTGTCTCCTGCCATAAGATGCAAACAATCGCAGCTCTAGTATCCTGCTACTGCCACCTGAGAAGATTGAACTAACAAGAGTTCTAGCTTCTCCTCTAAAGTTGCCTATTTGATGATGGCCTTTGATGTTCTTATGTTGTTTCGAGCACTTCTGATGCAACCATCTAAGTTCTTCCTCATATATAACTAGAAATCGAACATAACCTCTCCCTCGTTCAGTAATTTTGTAGCCTCCATTGATCTTGCAATCTTTTTCAATCTCGATGGTAACACCATGAACTTGAAAAGTTTTCCTAGTTGATCCTACTTGTTTAAGTGAACTGTTATTTCGGAAATTGCTGTAGTGGTGCATTTTAGTGGAGAGATCCCTTAACATGCACCGAGAGCATTTTTAGCCTCTAGAGATTGCAAAACATGAGGAGCGTAAAACAGACTAAGTCTCAGGAAGTCTAGAAAGAGCATCAGACACCTTATTCTCAACCTCCTATTTTATATTCAATAGTAAAGCTACAACTCTACAATTATTATTATTATTAATTTTTTTTTTGGAACTAACCCAACTCAACCAAACCCAACAGACCAACTCGAAAACTTGGTCTTCAGGTAGGGCTTAAACACTACACACACACAAGCTGTTGCAGAATAGAAATTGAAAGCAAAGAAAGAAGAGATTGAAAGCAAGAGAAAGAAAAAAAACAGAAAGAAGAAAGAGGGGAAAATTAGGCCAACGCAACCATTAATCAATATTCAATAATCTCCAAACTCCCCAAAACACTAACAATTCAATCCTTTAAATAGGCTAACAAACCTAAAAATAGTTGATGATAATATCAAATTAAGATTACAAAATAAAAAATTCTACTCTAAACAACATCCGAAAATAAAATTAAAAAAAAAATAATGATAAATAAAATAATAATAGTAAAAGAAATAAAATTGTGGATGATGTCCTCATCATAACCTGACATCCCAATGTGGGATGCTTGTCCATTGCAACTCATTAGGCGGAGACGCAGATTGATGGAGCAACCGATAGAGAGAGTGGAGTACTAGACACACACATATAGATTTCATTTTATTACTATTATATTTTTTAAACTAATCCAACCCAACCCAACAAACCGAGTCAAAAACTTGGTCTATAGGTGGGGCTTAAACACTACACACGCAATCCTAACATCCAGATGTGGGACGCCACAACTTAACAACAATGTAGTGATCCATTACTGCTGTAGAGTATCAATCTTTTGTTCCAACAAAAAATTGAGACTATAGTTGTCAGTATTGATAACAAAGGTTTGACCAAGAAGGTAAGGTCTCCATTTTTAACTGCTTGTATAAGTGCATACAACTGCTTTTCTTATGTAGACATATGTACATACCTGCATTTAATGCTTGACTGAAATAAGCAATTGTCACTCGCCTTGCATCAAAACTGCACCATGCCAGACCTGGGGCATGGCAATCAATTGTGAATTGCTTAGAAAAATCTTGCAAAGCCAATACAGGTGGCTTAGTCATGGCTGTTTTAATTGTGTTATTGCTTGTGCTGCTGCTTGATTCCAATGGAAGGAGTTCTTCTTAAGTAACTCAGTCAAAGGTCTTGCAATTCTCCAACATCCTTTTATGTAAATCGTCAGTAATACCCTGTAGGACCAAGGAAACCTCTTAAAAGACTTCAAATGCTTTGGTATTGGCCAATCTAGCATCAATTGTACTTTCTTAGGATCACCCTTTACACCTTGCCCAGAGATTAGATGTTTCAAGTAATCAACTTCCAAGTACCCAATCCTACATTTGGATTCCTTAGCGTACAACCCATGTTGTTGAAGAAATTGTAAGGTCAAATTTAAATGCTCTACATGCTCCTCAACTGTTATGCTATATATTAATATGTCATTAAAGAAGACCAATATGAACTTCCTTAGGTATTTCTTGAAATCATCATTCATAAGTCTTTAAAAAGTACCAGGTCCATTAGTGAGTCGAAAGAGCGTTACTTAGAAATAGTGTCTAGTGAGTTCTAAATGTAGTTTTTGCTGCATCTTGTTCCCTCATTCTTATTTAATGATAATAATATCTGTTAAGAAGCCCAACTACACATAAGGGGAGGTGACCGCTTCTAAAAAGTGCGCCTAAACTAATCTCCAAGTGCAAGGGTGTGCGGTGTAGTTTTAACTTGGTAAGTCCGAGGTTGAATCCACAGGGAACCTAAAGTTTTAGTTTCTAAGTTATCAAAAAAGTTTTAAGATTCAAATGCTAGGAAATTTCAACGATTGCCAAGACAACTAAAGTTGGTGATTTTGTAAATTTATAACTTAACTAAACCTAACAAAACTTAAAGAAAGAGATTCACCAAATAGAATTTTTTTTTTTTTTTTTTTTTTTTTTTTAAAGTTTAAAGAAAAGGAAAACTTAACCTTGATACGAATTCAAGAATTTAAAGAAAGTTATCTATCCTAATCAAGATTTCAAGAGAAGAACGTAAATTATGCAAGACCAAAATTAAAGTAGATAAAAGATTTCAAGATTAAAAGGCTCTTGATCTAACTTCACAATTCTGGGTAGTTTACTACTTCTCTACGGGATGTGTTTAAACCACAAGCTATAGTTCACGTAAAAATGATCTATAAATTGGAAAGATATTATTGTTAAAACTCAAGAAATCCCCAATACACAGCTTTAAAACCACGTTGATATGGATTATAAAACTGGAAAGATATTCTAATAAACCATTTGGGTTCAAATCTGAGTTAGGGTTTATTCAAGAATTATGAAGAAATTATAATCAAGAGTTTTTACTAGTGGTTCCAGAGAATATGGTCAAAAACTCTTGTTTTCGAAAGCTTCTTAAACAAACGAAATCAGATTTGTTTTCGAAATCAATTTTTAATTCGCTCAAAATATTTAACCAATTATTACTGAAAATTTTTACCAGTGATTACAGAGAATATAGTCTAAGGTTTTCGTTTTCGAATGTTTTTGAAACAAAAGAAAAACGATTTGAAAATCGTAGATCGCTACGCATGGTTTTACAATCCATGCGAAGGATCTACGCTCATCCCATGATTCATAGTAAACCACCCTTCCTTGATTCATTGAATCAAGAACTAGGGTTTTACGCTACGTTCATAATAAAATCCATACGCATTAATCCAATCATTAAAACAAGAATCAAGGAACGAGAAGAAAGAATGAATGTAAACTAAACTACGAATAAAGATTTTATTAATCTAAGCAAAAACAGTACTATATTTCGAAGAATGAAAAGAATAACGAATAAGTATGAAAGCTGAAGCGAATCCACAGATTGCTACACAAGTCTTCAAAAACATCTCTAAATAAAAATTGAAATCTCTCAAAACCTCTAAAAAAAACTCTCTAAAGATCTGGAAAAAGATGACAAAAAGTTCCCACAAACGGCCGTGCATGGGGTTTTCATATCCCATTCCCGAAACCCTAAAAAATGAATAAAAAAACGAGATCTGCGTCTTTTGGCATCCGGATGGGAAGATTTGTATCCGGACGGCAGTGTGATTGGCGTGTCCCCGTGTCTAGACGGGGCAAATGGCGTCCGGACGGCAGTGTGGTCCATTCTCAGATTTTTCTAGCTTTTTACTCTCCTGTCTCGAAAGTATCCGGGCACCCACTCCACGCAAGTGTACCTTGAGCTATCTTTCATCGTATTCTTTATCTTTGGTACTCCCATTTGTGCTTATTTCGACGTTTTCACTACAATTAAGAAAAATAAACCGTATTAGTGAAAAAATAACAAAACGCGTGAATAACTTAAGAAAATGCATGATTTTGTGTTAAAATGGAGGTCTTGTAATTACACTTTTCAAGTGTAATTAGGAGGGAAGTCTATCTCTTATATGGGGGGAATAATTTTCCTCATGGGCTAACGTGGGACAACTTCCCTCACGTTGGCCCTCATGGATATAGGCATAACGTGAACTGTGATGAGGTCTAGTTGAAAACCCGCTCTAATTTAAAAAGTAGCGGGTGAATTAGTGAGTCTAAAGAGCATTACTTAAAACTCGTAGTGTCCGATGAGTTCTAAATGTAGTTTTTGGTGTATCTTGCTCATTCATTCTTATTTAATGATAATGATATCTATTAAGAAGTCCAACTACACATAAGAGGAGGAGGTGTTAAGGGTGTTGTAAACTTGAATAACTTTTTTCTTATTAGAAACATGCCTGGGAGTATACATATATATACATCCTAAGATAACCTTTCGACTCACCTACACTGTCCTTTCACCTTACAATATATGTATCTGTACATTAACTACATTAACTAGGTACATTAACACTCCCCCTCAAGCTGGAGCATATATATCATATGTTCCAAGCTTGTTACAAATAAACCTTACTCTAGCACCACCCAAGGCTTTAGTGAATAAGTCAGCTAACTGATCCTCAGATTTTACATGGCTAGTTTTGATGACATTTTGAAGAATCTTCTCCCTAATGAAGTGACAATCAACTTCAATGTGTTTAGTTCTTTCATGAAACACTGGATTAGAGGCTATATGGACAGCAGCTTGATTATCACAAAATAGTTCCATAGGCTGTGAGCCAGTAACTCCCAACTCTTCTAACATATGACTCATCCAAATCAATTCACAGGACGTATGAGCCATGGCTCTATACTCTGACTCTGCACTTGATCTTGCCACCACAGTTTGCTTCTTACTCTTCTAGGATACTAGATTTCCACCCACAAAAATACAATATCCAGTAGTGGACCTTCTATCTGATGGAGAACCAGCCCAATCAGCATCTGTATACCCTTGAACAAGAGTATGACCATTATCTCGATACAGTAGACCATGTCCTGGTGCACCTTTTAGATACCTCAAAATACGAATGACTGCATCCCAATGACTGGAGCGAGGTGCATCAAGGAATTGACTGACTACGCTGGTAGCAAATGAAATATCTGGTCGTGTGACTGTCAGGTAATTGAGCTTCCCAACTAACCTGCGATATCTACTCGGATCAGCTAATAATTCTCCCTTATCCACAAGGAGCTTTGTATTAGGATCCATTGGGGTATCAACAGGTTTGGTTCCTAACATGCCAGTTTCAGATAGCAGATCAAGAACATATTTTCTCTGAGAGAGAGCAATACCCTCATGTGACCTTGCAATCTCAATTCCTAGGAAATACTTTAGCGGACCCAGATCCTTAGTGTTGAACTTAGTTTGAAGGAATATCTTCAGATCAAAAATCCCTTGTGTGTCATTTCCTGTTATCACAATATCATCCACATACACCAGTAGCCATATCTTCCCCTGTGAGGAATGACGGTAGAAAACAGAATGATCAACACCACAACGTATCAATCCAAATTCTTTCACCACATCACTAAATCTACCAAACCATGCTCGCGGGGACTGCTTCAAGCCATACAGTGACTTTTTCAATTTGCACACTAGTCCAGACTCCCCCTAAGCAACAAATCCAGGAGGTTGCTCCATGTACACCTCTTCGAGAAGATCTCCATGCAAGAATGCATTCTTAACATCAAGCTGATGAAGAGTCCAGTGGAAAGTGACTGCAAGGGAAATGAGAAGACGAACGGACGTAATCTTAGCCACAGGAGAAAAAGTCTCTAAAAAATCAAGCCCATAGACTTGAGTGTACCCCTTTGCAACAAGCCTGGCTTTCAACCTATCAACAGACCCATCAGGATGAACTTTGACATTATACACCCATCGACAACCAACTGTTGACTTGCCAGAAGGAAGAGCAACCAGATCCTAAGTATCATTGGTTCAGAGGGCGAACATTTCTTCTTCCATGGCAGTACGCCATCCGGAATGAGACAATGCTTCAGACACAGAGTTAGGAATGGATACAGAAGACAATGAGGTAACAAAAGCATAGTACGAGGGAGATAGGGATGAATAAGAAACAAAATTGGAAATAGGATGGGTAGTGCAAGTGCGTTTACCTTTTCGATGGGCAGCAGGAAGATCAAGATCACTAAGTGTTGGCTCAGGAGCAGGATCTGAAGACGGAGGTGGAGAAGATGGAGTGCCTGAAGCTTCAGGGAGAGACTCAGTAGCTACCTGCCGTCTGGTGTAAACCTGCAAATCAGGACGTGAAAGACGAAAAGGGGAAATCACAGGAAAAGGAAGACTCTCATTCAAATCAATTAAAGATGAGTTATCAGAGAAGAAAGGAGTATTCTCAAAGAAGGAGACATCAGCACAGACAAAGTATCGATTAAGAGACGGACTGTAACATCGATATCCTTTTTGTAACCGAGAGTATCCCAAAAAGACACACTTAATAGCACGAGGGTCAAGCTTGTCAGTACCACTGTCGAGTTGATGAACAAAAGCAACACATCCAAAGATGCGTGGAGGAAGAGGAAACGATGGTGTTGTAGAAAACATTACAGAATAAGGAGAACGACCTTGCAGAACAGAAGATGGCATTCTATTAATTAAATGACATGCAGTGAGAATAGCATCCCCCCAAAACAATTTTGGAACCTTCATGTGAAACATAAGACAACGAGCTGTCTCAACAAGATGTAAGTTCTTTCGTTCAGCAATTCCATTTTGTTGTGGAGTACGAGAACACGAAGACTGATAAATCATGCCAAATGAGGACATAAAGTCAGTGAAAGGTTTGGAAAAATATTCTTTGGCATTATCACTACGAAGAGCTTTGATAGAAGCATCAAATTGAGTTTTTATTTCAGCACAATAAGATTGAAAAATAGAGAACAGCTCAGAACGATCTTTCATTAGATAAATCCATGTGAGTCGAGAAAAATCATCAATGAAAGTGACAAAATACTTAAACCCCAATTTTGAAACAACACGACTCGGTCCCCATACATCAGAATGGATCAAATAAAAAGAACTAGCAGATCGATTATTGACTCTAGGACTGAAGGAAGCACGGTGATGCTTACCTAACTGACAAGACTCACAATTCAAAGACTGAATATGACTCAAACTGGGAACCATAGACTTTAATTTATCAAAAGACGGATGACCAAGACGACAGTGAACTTCAATGGGAGCAGCGACAACAGAACAAGTAGTAGACTGAGGTGCAGATGAACCACTTAGATAGTAGAGTCCCTGAGCTTCATGCCCTTCTCCAATCTTCTTCCTCGTCTTTAAATCCTGAATAACCACAGAATCAGGAAAGAAAGTCATTGAACAATTGAGTTGTTTGGTGATTTTACTAACAGATAGAAGATTAAAAGACAAGGAAGGAACATATAAAACAGAGGATAACGGTAAAGATGTACAGACTTTCCCGATACCCTTAACTGGGTTAGATGAACCATTAGCTGTAGTGACACTGGGGATAGAGGAAGGCTGAATATTAGAGAACAATGATGAAATACCAGACATATGATCTAAAGCACTAGAATCAATAATCCATGAAGTTGGTGAAAGGGTAGACACATGAGCAGTAGGATTACCATGATGAGCCAAGGAAGCTGTGGGAAGAGATGCCTGGTGAGCTGTCTGATACTGAAGAAGTCTGGCATACTCTTCTTCTGAAAGCGTCACAGTTGATGGTCCACTCGTACTGGGCTTATTTGCAGAAGCATCAGAGGAGGCTACTTGAGCCATATGAGCTGGCTTTCCATGAAGATCCCAACAAGTCTCCTTAATATGGCCAACACGACCACAATTAGAACATTTAGATTTCGCACCACGACCACGGCCGCGACCACTACAAGTCCCTCTATCTCCATTCTGAGATGGGATAATATAACTAGAATTCTTACTTTCCGAAATCTTTTGACTGGCTAGGGCAGTTCGTGTAGCATCAATAGTGGTGGATTGATCCCTAGATGCAGTCCTCATGACACGGGAGTAAGTTTCAGCAAATGAAGGAAGAGATTCTCCACTGAGAATTTGAGCTTTAACCGGTTCAAACTCAGGATCTAGTCCGGTAAGAAAACGGAGTACAACCATCTGTTCCCTTTGCTTTTGCATTGCATTAACATCAGCAGATAGTGGTTGGAGAGAACTTAGCTCCTCATGAACACGCTTCAAAGAGGCGAAGTACTCAGTGACTGGTCTGCCAGATTGTTGAAGTTGAAAGAACTCTTGTGATAAGTCGTACATGCGAGTAAGATCACTAGAGAACAACAAGCGAACGTATTCCCAAATTTCCTTGCAGGTGTCAAGGTGAGTACACATGTCAGCAATGTTTGGTTCCATGGAATTCCATAGTAAACTAACAAGGTGAGCATCTTCTTGGACCCAAACATCATGCTTAGGATCAGTTTCAGGGGGTCCAGACTCAGTCAAGTGCTTCTGCTTTCCATACCCAATTAATGCAATCTTTACGGCTTTGGACCACTGAACGTAGTTCGTCCCATTTAAATTCCTGATAGTTAATTGTTGAGACATAGGGATGGAAACACTAGCCATTTTCTGCTCCAAAAATGTTCCAGTAGCCATAGAACGAATATTCTGGTACCAGCAATAACGGATGAACAGTACCAGTAGCAGACAAGAGGAAGGAGCAAGAGATAGATGGTCCAAACACAAAAACAAGAATACCAGTAGACTCGCCGGAGAGAGGAGAACAGAAGACAAAGAAGGCCGGAAGTCCACCGGAGTCACACGTGCCGGCAAACGAGGCTACAGCGACGGCGCGTGAAGTCCACGCGCAGAGGAACAAGTGGCGCGTGGAGGCGCGTGACAATCTTTCCGGTGACGGCGCTGCTCCGACGGTGGTCGCCCCACTCAGGCGACCAAGCTGGGGTATACCGAAGTTCGAACGACAAGGTTGAACTCCACCAGAGACCAACGTCCGACTCCACCAGTTGAACAACATCCGACCAAGAACACTGACACCGCCAGTGACCAAGAACAGATACAACACTGTTCTGATTTTCCTTACACACACAATTTTAACAACGCTCTGATACCATGTTGTAAACTTGAATAACTTTTTCTTATTAGAAACATGCCTGGGAGTATACATATATATACATCCTAAGATAACCTTTCGACTCACCTACACTGTCCTTTCACCTTACAATATATGTATCTGTACATTAACTATATTAACTAGGTACATTAACAAAGGGGAAGGAAGTTCATCTCTTATATAGGGGAAATAATTTTTCTCATGCGCTGATGTGAGACAACTTCTAACGATACTCAGACCTAAGACCCAATTTAGAAAATATAGCAGCCCTAAACAATTCATCCATCATTGGTATTGAATTTTTGTCTTTGATAGTTGCTAATTTCACTGCTTTAAACTCTGAAGGATAGTTCAACTTGTAAGATTTTGGGATTGCTCCCCAGTGATCACTAGTTCGAGTCTCCTCAGGGTCATTGGAGTGTTTACCTGGTTGTTAGCTTCAGGGTCTCATGGATTAGTTGAGGTGCGCCAAGCTGGTCCGGACACCCTCAGTTGAAAAAAAAGGGGGGGGGGTTCAGTGCTTTTTAGTCAATTCACATGCTTCAACTTCCATCAGCCTTTTTGATCAACAAGACCAGTGATGAAATATGAGATTGGCCTTATCAAATCAGATTGTAGCAACTCTGATAATATTTTCAATTTCCTTTTACTATTATTATTATTATTTGGGTTACCAATAAGGTCAAACAGAAATAAGATTAGTATCTTGATGTATAACACTAGTGTCTCTTCCCCAGCCAACTGGTAAAAACACCTTCTTGACTGGAAACTTTAACTGAACAGTATTCACTTTACCATTTATACCTTTGATACACGTCTGCTTTTCCATTATACAAACTTTCATTACCAAGGATTCAAAATCAAATATTATGGATCCCAGTGTTCTTAACCATTGAATACCCAGTGCATATCACAACCAGCTAAACGTAACACAATCAACAGTAAAGAAATTCCCTTGAATTTGTAGATTAACTGGTTCACAATGACCTTCATGTGACTTAGGAACTTAAACCAAAGAGCAGTGATTTAAAGAGTACCTAGTTGTGTGTTTTTGGAATATAGGGCATATAGAACAATAACTAGGCACACCAACATGGTATCTCTAAGTCTGTTGGCTATGTTCTTGGAAATGTTATTGTCTGATGAAGCAACTTCTTGCTGGATGTTTAATATCATTAGATTGTTTCATTAACCACTTTTTAAATGTTTGCAATATGAACGCTGATAAGGTGGAATTTTGAAAGGCAGATTTGTGCTTTGGACATCTTCCAATTGGTTTTATGCTTGTTAAATAAAATAAGCCTTCTTGAATACCAAGAAATACAGCCTTTTGAAGGGGGCTGAAACTCATTATTAGCCTACATGCCTTTGGTTTTGTCTGAATGGTGAAAGTGGAAAATAAATATCCGACATGCGTGGCACTGGTTCTTAACCCCAGATGATCTCATTTATTCAATTTTTCCTGCTTTCTGGCATTTAGTAATATCATAATTTGTTCAAATCTATCGTCTAAATATCCCATCACATATTACATTATGGAAAAATATGGTATCCCATTTTCCATTGACCCCGTCCCCCTTCAGCTCTCATTTCTTGGGCAACAAATGGTTATGGAAATGGAACTTCCTTGATTCAGTTTATTTTTTAACTTATTTAGGCTAATGGGGCATTATTTCTTTGAGATCATAGTTCATTGGTCTGCGAACTCACCCCCCTCTTTCTTTGTTATTGTCCTTTCAGGTATATACCACAAACACCTGCTACTCATGCTGTGGTCATTTATAGGAGAACATCACAGCCTGATGGGTGGCAGTTCTCTGTGCAAATGTGCGGTATGAATATGCATCAGATTGGATAACTGGAAATGCTTGCTGCTTTTTGTTATAGATCTTGGATATTGAACATATTTGTGATATTTTCTTTATTTTCAATTTCAGGTTTCCCTGTGACTTTTTTTTTTTCGTGAAGCTTGTGAGTATTGCTCTCGGGCTTCTTTCAGAAGTAGATCGGGAAAGGGAAAAAAAAAAAAAAAAAGAAAAAGGAAAGGACGATGGTAATTGTGCAGTTGCTGTTTGCTTAGCGGAAGTTTTAACTTCTCTGTTCAGGGATGGTATCCCAGGGTCCTTATCCAGTCTTTTAAGAGTCGCGTGAATATATTGGAGTTATCTTATTTGAATTGAAAGAAGGAACTTGCTGAGACATCAAGGGGTAGAACCTTATTTGTTAAAAGAACTTCTAATGTCGTTACACTGACATTTTGCATTGATTTTATGAATATACTGGTGAGCTTTTGATTAAATGCCGGTACTTAAAAGAGTATGGAATGCTGGATTATGGCTGTAGAATCCGCTCTATTTTATCATAGGTGGCAATAATGCTAAAGCATGAATTTATGTCATTTTTAGTTATTGACAAAATTGGCCAAACACGAACCATCTAAGAATCTAAAAATTCTCGCTCTTTTTCCTAATCCTGAATACGTCGCACGTGAAAAAATTTTCATATGTCCAAAGCCTGCTTATCACTTTTTTTTTTTTTTTTTCCCTTCTTCTTTCTCACATGCCAAATCTAATGGTTCGTAAATTCACGGGAGTTAATTCAAATAACAGCCTAATCCAAGGTCAAATCTTCGCGCTAAACCATATATACGAACTGATAACAAGGTAATACTATTGTCTTGACATAATAGTTATCATCTAAACCGCCCCTAATTAGCCTACATCGCCAACCAGAAATCAAACGCAATATTGCAGCCTTGGCAAGCTGTGTAAGTCATAACCGGATCATAAAATCTGGATTAGGATCCACGCTTTAAGTCTTCCTTTAGTAACATTTTATTTTTCAATTTTTTGTTTTACGTTTTCAAAATTTTGTAAATTAACAACAAAAACATATTTGGTAATTATGTTCACTTTTTTAAAACACTTTCTTCTTTATTTATTTATTTTTTTGATGAGCATTTTTTCAATTTTAACATTTTATCCATTTTTCTTACATCATATTAAAATGAAATATTTTATTCAAATATTTTATTAAACTAAAATTATTTTTAATAAATAATATAATATAATTATATTAGATTAATTTAATTATCTAAATTATTATATAATATATTTTATTAATTTATTTTTAATAAATAATATAATTAATTAAATTAATTTAATTTAATTAATATGAAATATATTTTATTAAAATTACTTTTAATAAATAATAAAATAAAATAAAGTAAATTTAATAAATCTAATTAATATTAAATATATTTCATTAAATTTTTTAATAAATATCATAATTAAATTATTTAAATTATTATAAAATATATTTTATTCAATTGTTTTTAATAAATAATATAATTAAATTTACAATTAATATACTTTATATTTACCAAATTAAATGATATATTAACTATATTTTATTCAATTATTTTTAATAAATAGTATAATTAAATTATAATTTAATATATTTTATTTTTATTGAATTCAATGTTTTTTAATAAATAATTTAACTAAACTAAATTAATTAATTTAATCGATTAAGTAAATTAAATTAGATTAAATTAATATGATATATTTTATTAAATTCAATTAATTTTAAATAAAAAGATTGGAGAATCCACAAGTATCTCATTTATCTTATTTTTTTTCTATTGTTTAATATTCTTTTTTATTAATTATGATGTTCATAGCATATTTGATATTTTGTACAATGGTTTGCAGTTTTCATTATTATATTCATTCCAATAATACATTTTTTTTTTTGTCTATTTAATATAAATAAGAGTGTGGTGCTTGGCTCAGGTGGTTGAGCTTTCATGTTACCCACTCACGGCCTGGGTTCAAACCCGGGCTCCCCCATTCCCTTGCTTAACTATCAAAAAAAGTCTAAGCGTGGCCTATAGCTCAAGTGGTTAAGAGCCTCTTTTGCCCGCTCATGACTCGAGTTCGAGTCTTCCCCCCTCCCCCTTATAAAAAAAAAAATAAAAGAAAAAAAAAACTTTACCTTTCAAAAAAATATATATATAAATAAATACAAAATTTTAGTCGCCTACCCCCGAATAAGACTCTTAAGACTCAAAACAACTAGGCGTAAGCCAGCAAACCCAAAGGTTTCCTAGCAAGAGCAAAATAGAAACTATCTTGTGCACCCGACTAGGGGACTCTTTAAATATGAAATAAAAACCAAAAATGAGATGAGAGAATCTATATAAAGCTCTTTTGATCCGCATCCATAGCTTCAAGATCATCCTTAATCAAGAACTTTATAGCAAATCCAACCAACTGGATTTTTGCAAAAGCTCCAGCCAACAAGCACATCACAACAACTCACCAGGTCATCTATCATGAGTTCTAAAGAACTAAAGATGTGAGTTTCCAATATGAGATAAGATGCCTATTTACTGCAAAGTTTTTAAAGGCGTTGCATCTAAAACTACTTCCTCTAAGTGAGGTTTTAAATTGGATAGGATCGACCACCCTATGGTGCGAAGTTTACAGTTTAGGATCGCGCTGTGTGACTTGTATGATGCATGTACTTGCTTATTATAGACTTTCACAAAAATAGTTAGGCAGATGGGTAAGAGTTAGATTGATTTGCCGAATAGGATGTCTAGAGAATATGTGGAGGAGATTAAGCTATTCATCTCCTTCACCAAGAGGTTTGATAGCGAGTTCATCAATTGTCCTAATAGAAAATGTGTGAACCGGTATCACTATACATGAGATTTTGTGTGGGAGCATTTATCTTGAATGGGTTCTTGAAGTAGTACAAGAATAAAATAAGACATAGGGAAAAGCATATTTCTTGTTGCCGAGAGGAAGGGGTTCAGATGGATGTTGATGTTATGGTGACTGAACCCATGATCGTAATGCCAAAATGATATCTTGTGCATGTTGGCACCCGAAGCCACAAGCTATGAGACTAATGGGGCGGGTGGGAGTAATCCTCGCTCACGTGTAGATGAAGAAGTGCTAAGATATTTTGAAATTCTTGATGATGTGCAGACAAAATTGTATTTTGGATGTATGGAGTTCAGTAAATTGTCGTTTATCATGTGGAATTGTTATATTTGAAGGCATTGAACCTATGATGACCTATATTTTCAAAATTTTCATTTTACTTACAAACATGTTGAGACGTGCATTAGCACGTTGGTTTGTGGAGACTAATGAACCTGAGAGAAATTTACCCAAAAAAAAAAATTATTTACCAAAAAAAAAATGAACCTGAGAGAATATCTTTTTTTCTTTTTAGTGATTACACTTGAAAAGTGTAATTACAAACTCCCTAACTCAACACTTATTCATGCATTAAAATAAGTAAAGTTGAAGTTTTAGTATTATTGTGTTACTTATACTTTTATTGTTTTATTTGTAGGAAAAAGGGCAAGGATATCGAAGTTTATAGCTATGGAGAGGGCCAAGAAGACAAAGAAAAAGTCATGGTTCGAACCTCATTTTCAATGGAAAAGACTAAGCCCAAAGACCCAACCAAGAGAAGGAAAGAAAGCAATGAAGGAGATACTAGACGGTCCCCACCGTCACCCAGACGGTCGGGACAACAGAAAGTATAAAAACTTCAGACGGTCCCGCCCCCTCTCCAGACGGTCGGGACCACTCGTGATTTACAATAGTCGCATGAAAGCTCCTCTTCTAGGGTTTCTTGGCATCTTTATAAGGACCCATTGCACGGCCATTGAAGGGGAATGCCTCTTTTGATTACTACACTTTAGATTGAGAGTTAGATTATGTTTTGATTAATTTTAGACTGATTTGTATGCTTGGACTTGTGGATTTATGGAGTTTTTTGGAGTTTCATCATTGTCTTCGCATTACTTGTTCATCTTTTCTTTTACATCTAGGTTACATTGTAAGTTGCACTTCGATTTACTTCGTAATATAATGTTTTGCTTGTTTCGATTCCTTTTTCGCATGATGGAATGTTCTTTTATCGTTTTTATGATGTTTAAAGTAGTTTTAGCGTAAAACCCTAGTTCTTGATTCAACGAATCAAGAATGGGTAGTTCACGAAAAACCTTGAGGTGTTAGTAGACCATTCGCATGGGTTGTGAGAGCTCATGCGTAAGGATCTACTATGTTAAAATCTATTTTCAACTTGTTTCGAAAACATTCGAAACCGAAAATCTTTAACCACACTCGTTTGAAGTCACTGGTATGGGTTTTCGAATATAACCGTTTACATACTTTCGAATAAGGTTAAAAATAGGTTTTGAATTCATTTCTAGTTTCGTTTGTTTGAAAAACTTTTGGAAACAAAGGTCTTTAACCATATCCGCTTGAGATCACTGGTACTGACCTTTAATTACAATATTCTTAACACTTTTCGAATTAAACCCTAATCTAGATTTGAATAAAAACATCCCAAGGTAAAGTAGTGAACTACCCGGACTTGAAAGTTGGATCAAGAACCTTTTTAGTATTGTGCTTGTTATTTAATTTAATTTATGAGTTGATTTATTCGCTTTAAAATTTAGAGTAGATGGTTTGTTTGCATTTTAAAATTAAATTGAATTTCTTTAATTAATATTTAATTTATTTACAACCTAAAACAAAAGTTTGAGTTGTTGAAAAATTAGTTTAAATTAATTTAGGTTCACCTACTAACTAAGAGAATAAGTCTAGAGCTTTTAACAAAGCCCTCCCTGTGGATTCGACCTCGGTACTCACTGAGTTTTAAAACTACGACTGCCCTCTTGTACTTGAGAGGCAGAACCCGAAACACAATTTAGGGTCGGTCAAGTTTTTGGCGCCGTTGCCGGAGAGGGCAACTAAGCGCTAGACTTGGGAGTTAGGAGGAGTTCACTTGAGAAATTGGGTGAATTTTTCTTTTCTTCATCTCTTTATTAGTAGTTTTCTTTCTTTTGCATTATAACATATCCATTTGCTTATCATCTAATCTAGCTTGCATGTTAATTAATTTAGGTTGCATTTTAGTGTAATTTTTTTTTTCTTTCATTTTGTTTTCATTTTTTTTTGATTTCTTATCATGGATATTAGTTTTGGTGATTTCACTCATGGTCCTTTTGATGCCAAAGCTTACATAGAGTTTCTAAGTGACCAATTTGGATATGACTATACATTAGAGACCTATCACCAATTACCCCAATTCTTCGGGCATGAGGAGGAAGACCCATGTCTTCACCTTGATAGGTTTAAGGCAGTGTGTGGCTTATGTGATGATGTTAGAATGAGTAAGAGACTTAGGCTCATGTTTTTCCCTTTATCATTGCAAAGTGTGGCTGGTGACTGGTGTTGTGCTGTAAGTGAATGGGTCTGTACTTGGGAGCAATTTCATCAAGCTTTTATTGAACATTTCCTCCCTATTCATCAAACCTTCACCCATGGCCTTCAAATCAAAAATTTTTATCGAAATAAGGGTGAAGTATTTTATAAAAGCTGGGAGAGATTTAACAATCTTTTGGAAACATTCCCAAGTCACAGATTAGAGCTAGGGGACATTGTAGCCATATTATATAATGCTCTACCTAGTAGTTTACACCAGGCATTTGGTAAAGTCTTAGATAGGGAATTTCTTGACCTTACCCCAGGTGAGGCATGGTCATTCCTCGAATTTTTCTATGAGCACACCAGGCCACAGGGAAGACTTAAGCCTAGTTTTGAATCTCATGCACTTGAAAGCCACACCAAACCTTCCCCATATACTCTTACTTCACTTGATATTCATGATCCATCCTTTAGAAGTAGCACATGCATGGAGATTGATGATTATGCCTATCCCAACCTTGTTCCACTCACTGAGGGTCAGCATGAGGAACCTCAGGATTATTGGCCTTGTGAACCTAATGATGCCCAATTTGAGGACACTCTTCATCAATTTATGCAACATCAAATGATGATCAATGATAATTTGTCTAGGTCTTTCGATGATTTTAAAGGACAAGTGTCTAGGTCTTTCGATGAAGTTAGAGGGCAACTTTCTATGATAACACAAGCTATGAGCACCAATCTAAGTGGTAACATGACTGAGACGTTGACCTCAGACACTATTATAGGCACTAAGTGGGACAATTGCCATAACTACATTGGGGATAACATTTGCAATGAGCATCTTTCTCATAGTCCTCTAGACACTCCCATTCAGGATGTTCCTTTATTACCTACGGAGAGTTAGGGAGACATACAATTCTTTCCTACTACCGAGCTTGATGCTAAACCTACCCCAACCACCCCAAGCCTTATTGAGAGTCTTTTGACTCCAACTGAGCATTTGAATGCCACATGGCCCGAGGAATATATCATTGAATCGATTGACCCTAGTTCACTCCACTACACAACCGAGATTGAGAGTGGTGCACACCTCTCATCTCCTGACTTAGTCCCATCCAAAAGTCTTACTATGGGAATTGTGAGTGACTACCATGAGATCGGCCATCATTGGGGAGAGGTAGTAGACACGGGGAAGGCTTACATTGATTTTTTGGGTGTTGAGAGATCATTCAAACCTACCATTCCTACACCCATAGATTTCTTGGGCATTGAAAGACTTATTGAATCCACCATTTCTACATCCATAGATTTCTTGGGTGTTAAGAGACTAATTGAGCCAACCATGTCCACACCTGCACTTACACTTTGGCCACATCCGAGGTTTCAAGAACCTCACTTAGCCTTTCATTCCCCAGTGTGTTTTACACCTGGAAAGCATCCATATTCAGTGCTTGTGTGGGCCCGCAGAGAACATTTTATTTCGTAAACCATTTGTGGATGCATGGGATAGAGAGGGTGTTGGATAACACTTTTTGTCTTCATTTCATTTGTATATAGTAGATTAGCTTTTTCATTTTCTTATTTTCATGGTTCTTTTTAATTTGATTCTTTTCCTTTATTTTCTTTTATTTTATTTTTATTTCTTCTTTCATATTAACCCTTTTTCTTGTCCTATTTTATGTCTAACCTTTTCTTTTGAATAGTTTCTTTTGTTTTCTTCAAATAAGGGAGCTCTTGAGGTAATACCCTTCCTCTTATTTTTATTTAGTCTTGCACTTTCAATTTTGGTACTCCATTATATATAATTGCTGTTGTTGGGAGTGCTGTAGAATCTAGGTTGGGGGATGTTTTAGGTGATGCCTTAAGGGGCTTGAATAATGGGTGCATGCTTGGTTTAATTTGTGCTATGTTCTTATTTGTGCCTTTTGTGGCTATTATTTCATGCTCATCATCATGCTCGCTTTGCACACTACAGACCCACTTATGCATTATAGTTTTCACATTGAGGACAATGTTTAGTCTAGGTTGGGGGGTAGAGTTCGCATGATTACACTTTGTGCTAAAATTGTCAAATTTTTCAAATTTTGAGCATTTTTTAGCTTGAACACATGAACTTAGCACATTTATACTTACATGTCAACCCTTTTGGTTTGGTCAATGGTGAATTTGAGTGAGATAATGATGAGTGAGTTTTGTTCAAGTTTTAATAGGAAACTTAATTCAAGTTGAGTGTGATAACTTTGTGCATTTGTGGACTATCATGGTGAAAAGTTTATGTGCTTAGGAGTAGACTTTATTTGACATTGGTTACTTGAGCATCCTTGGACTAGGTGGAGACTTATACCCTGTAATGGTGAGCTTTTGAGCCTTTTATTCTTTTCTTGAGGGTTGCACATAATCACAGCTCTTTTGCTCTTCACTTTGGTTTTCAATGCACTAATTGCATCACACACACTTGCATGAGTTTCACTTGGCACATTATGAGTTGTGTCAAGCTTTGAACATGATGCTAGGCCATTTTTGCTATTGTTGGGCCTTTTTATCCTTTCATGATATGAAATTGCCCTAGGAACCAACTTGAAGCCTTTTTAATAAAGTGTGTGATAAATATATATCTTTTTTTTTCTTTGGTTCCCATCTCATATATTATCCCATAACCTTGTTCACACACTTTTAAGCCTTACCCTTACATGTTTTGGGTTGTAAAAAGTGCCTCAATGTCAGTGATGTGAGTGGGGATTGGGAATGGAAACTTTTGAGAGCATATTGAGAGGGAATATTAGGTGGAGAATTTAGCTTATGTTTATTTCATTATTTCAAAAAAAAAAGAAAAAAAAAGGAAAAAAAAAAGAAAAAAAAAAAGAGAAAAAAAAAGGAAAAGAAAAAAAAAGTCTGTCATTCATTTTTGCTTATGTAATTTTGGGACTTGTGCATTGTATTATAATCATTGAGAATTTCCCAGGAGTAGTTTGTAAGTTAGTGAATAAGCTTCTTGTTGTAGCTCTTCTTGGGGTTGGAAAGGAAATGGGTAGTTTGGGACTTGTGTGCACTTGAATATCTTTATCTCAAGACACGTGCCTTGATTTCCATATCTTCCATTGTTCACCATTACCCTTGGCCAAGTTACAACCAAAACAAAAACCTAGTGGATTCTAAGCAAGCAACTCTTGTATTGTGCATGTAGTGGTATTGTTTAGGTTGTGTGGTGTGATCTCTTACATATGCATTGGAACATTATCATGAGCTGTCCACTTTAAACTTTAATTCAATTCACTCACATGTTTGTGGGGTTATGTGCAACTAGGATAGCATTATATGCTATTAGGAATGTGTGAACCCTTGAATGAGTGAATTTCTTTCTATGAGGGAATCCTGTGAGCTTTTGAAGTCAAAACTTAGTTCTAGTTATGCTCTTAGGACCTTGTTGAATAAATGAAACAATTTTGCACACATGCTTCTTCTACTTTGATAGTCCATGCATTTATGCTTAGCACTTGGAAATTACACATGATATTTGGATTTTGTAACTTGTTGAGCTTGAACTTAATTCATTTTTTTTATCTTGATCACTTTTTGACACTTTGAGACCATGCCATAGAATTTTGTGGGTAGATTCACTGCAAACTCTCATGAGACCTTACTCGTCCACTAGGGGGAACCTAGGGGTTTAAAGGGCTTGTTACACGTAGCTAAGTGTAGCCGTGTTTCCAACGAAAAGAGAAATATGATAGTAGTTGCATCGCATTTTAATAAACAACATCATGCATTTCATTTTAATAAAGAGCATTGCTAAGGGACTAGTAATGTTCAAGTTGGGGGGTGTGATTACACTTGAAAAGTGTAATTACAAACTCCCTAACTCAACACTTATTCATGCATTAAAATAAGTAAAGTTGAAGTTTTAGTGTTATTGTGTTACTTATACTTTTATTGTTTTATTTGTAGGAAAAAGGGCAAGGATGTCGAAGTTTATAGCTATGGAGAGGGCCAAGAAGACAAAGAAAAAGTCATGGTTCGAACCTCATCTTCAATGGAAAAGACTAGCCCAAAGACCTAACCAAGAGAAAGAAAGAAAGCAATGAAGGAGATACTAGACGGTCCCCACCGTCACCCAGACGGTTGGGACCACAGAAAATATAAAACTTCAGACAGTCCCGACCCCCTCTCCAGACGGTCGGGACCACCCGTGATTTACAATAGCCGCGTGAAAGCTCCTCTTTTAGGGTTTCTTGGCATCTTTATAAGGACGCATTGCACGGCCATGAAGGGGGACGCCTCTTTTTGATTACTACACTTTAGATTGAGAGTTAGATTAGGTTTTGATTAATTTTAGAGTGATTTTATGCATGGACTTGTGGATTTATGGAGTTTTTTGGAGTTTTCATCATTGTCTTCGCATTACTTGTTCATCTTTTCTTTTACATTCGAGTTACATTGTAAGTTGCACTTCGATTTACTTCGATTTATTTCGATTTACTTCGTAATATAATGTTTTGCCTGTTTCGATTCCTTTTTCGCATAATGGAATGTTCTTTTATCATTTTTATGATGTTTAAAGTAGTTTTAGCGTAAAACCCTAGTTCTTGATTCAACGAATCAAGAATGGGAAGTTCACGAAATACCTTGGGGTGTTAGTAGACCCTTCGCATGGGTTGTGAGAGCTTATGCGTAAGGATCTACCATGTTAAAATCTATTTTCAACTTGTTTCGACAACATTCGAAACCGAAAATCTTTAACCACACTCGTTTGAAGTCACTGGTATGGGTTTTCGAATATAACCGTTTACATACTTTCGAATAAGGTTAAAAATAGGTTTCGAATTCATTTCTAGTTTCGTTTGTTTGAAAAACTTTTGGAAACAAAGGTCTTTAACTATATCCGCTTGAGATCACTGGTACTGACCTTTGATTACAATATTCTTAACACTTTTCAAATTAAACCCTAATCTAGATTTGAATAAAAACATCCCAAGGTAAAGTAGTAAACTAGCCAGACTTGAAAGTTGGATCGAGAACCTTTTTAGTATTGTGCTTGTTATTTAATTTAATTTATGAGTTGATTTATTCGCTTTAAAATTTAGAGTAGATGGTTTGTTTGCATTTTAAAATTAAATTGAATTTCTTTAATTAATATTTAATTTATTTACAACCTAAAACAAAAGTTTGAGTTGTTGAAAAATTAGTTTAAATTAATTTAGGTTCACCTACTAACTAAGAGAACAAGTCTAGAGCTTTTAACAAAGCCCTCCCTGTGGATTCGATCTCGGTACTCACCGAGTTTTAAAACTACGACTGCCCTCTTGCACTTGAGAGGTAGAACCCGAAACACAATTTAGGGTCGGTCATTTAGCAAATATTGTTTTGGTCATAACTTTTGATTTAATAGTGATTGACAAGTTTATTATGTATTAAGATATTAATATGGTAAATGTGATGTATTAAGGGTTTAATTCACAAAATTATAGAAAATGGGACTAATTTTGGACTTATCCATTTTTGGCCTAAGTTGCACAGGGGGCACCCGAGTATTTTGTGTGGGCACCCGAATGGTGTGACAGTTTGACAGATTGATGGCTCAGTTCTTTTTTCAGCTAAGTGTCTCTATAGGCCAGGCTAGATGATTAGCGGGATGGGGGTAGGGTTCTATAGCAACCTTGGTCCCAAAGCTATGCCTTCTATATGTGTGTAGGAGAGAGAAGAGAGAGAAAGGTTTTGGAAAACAGTGGACAGGAAGGCAGAGCTGGAAACAATCGAAGGAAACCGAAGAACAAGGATGAGGGTAAGTGGATCAACTCCTAACCAAATCCAAATTAGTTTTACAAAAATGAAATTAGATGTGTGTTGAACCTATTGGTGTAATAATATTGCTGTTAGGATTAAAGATTAGAGTTTGTGAAGAATCCAAATTTTGGTGGGTTTCTGAGGTGTTCACTGTCAACGTTTCTTCTTCTGTTCAAACTTGAGATAGGGATTCTAAGCTTGTGAATTGCATATATATGATGTAAAGAGTATAGGAATGCTACATTATTAATTTTTTTGGGGTTAGAAAGGCATGTATGTGTGGTTTGATTCAAGTTATACATGTATAGGTTATTACGTATACATTGAGGCCGTGATTTTGATTTGGAAGTGGTTCTTCAAA
This sequence comes from Vitellaria paradoxa, assembly GCA_019916065.1. Lineage (NCBI taxonomy): Eukaryota > Viridiplantae > Streptophyta > Magnoliopsida > Ericales > Sapotaceae > Vitellaria > Vitellaria paradoxa. The sequence goes on from CM034235.1 coordinate 33,523,949, forward strand.
TAAAACTTGAAATTGTTTATTCCTTTAGAGCCATATTGTCACACCCTGGATCACGTGACCCGAGGGGTGAGTGATAAATACATACAACATGCACTAACATGACCAATCTCGTGATCAGAGCAACGCAACGTAAGCTAGTGACCCCAAGACATAAGATAGAATAACATAAGTCGACCTTGACTGTTGCCAGGTCACTAACTACATGTTCAATTCCCAAATTACGTAGCTTAGGCCTTAAGGCCGTTACAACCAAATCAAAAAGGTCTATCAGTGTATAATATTACAAATTCCAAAAGAAATTTAAACTAGATGACCCAGAGCTTTGCTAAGCTTGGTTGGGCTCATGCATAACCTCCTAGTCCAACCCCATTAGCCCACCTGATGGTTATTGCCTGTACCTGCATCAAAGTCTGTAGGGACGTGAGCACGGGTCCACCTGTGCCCACGATGTCTCAAAATAACATATATGATATGCAAATCTAATCATGCAATGCGTCTCAAGTATGGTTAACCATTTTAACATTTTCTAAAGTCATAGTATTACATTAACATAGCCATGCCAAAATAAGTGGAAACATATACTCATACAACAATGTCAAAATTTAAGATTTCAAATTTTGGTTAATGTTTATGTACTGCAATTCAAACTCCAATTCCATTCACAATTCAACACCACTTTATCATTTGAATAATATTCAAGCAAGTAAATGTATTCACATCATCATCCATTCATCATCACATAGCACAACCACAACCAAACAAATCATCGGGGGATGGGTGCATACACACTATTGTCTTTTATGGGCCAATACCCAACGGAAACGATAAACCGATGTCATCGTTTAGGATTGCCGTCCAGGGCCACGAGGAGCTAAAACACACACAATGTTTGTCACACCCCGGATCTCGTGACCCAAGGGGTGAGTGATAAACACACACAACATTCATTAACATAACCAATCCATAATCAGAGCAATGCAATGTAAACCAGTGAGCTCGAGACATAGATAAGATAACATAAATTTAACCTTGGCTATAATCAAGTCACAGACTCCCAACAATCCTCTTATTAATACATAACTCAGGCCTTAGGGCCCTTACAACCCAATTGAATAAGTCCTCAAAGTACAATATTACAATTCCAAAAGAAATTTAAAATAAATAACCAAGAGCTTTGCTAAGCTTGGTAGGGCTCAGGCACACCCTTCTAGTTTAACCCCATTAGCCCACCTAATTATCATGGCCTGTACCTGTATCAAATTTTGTAGGGACGTGAGCACGGGTCCACTTGTGCCCACGACGTCTAAAACAAACATATATGATGTGTATTCCAAATGTGCATACTACTCATGGTGCATCTAGTTATCTCAATATGATCTAGTGCCACAACAATTTATCAACATAACTACATAACCGACATAGAATATATATATATATATATATTTACACAACAATATCATAAGAAAGATTCAATTTCCAATTTATATTTAATCTTTGAAATTCCATACATGTGTTCATATCACATTTCAATTATCTCTTTGATGTTTAAGCATAACCGGCCACATAACCATATTTACAATATTTATCTTTATTCAATAACGTCATAGTATAGCATTCAAGTCCAATTATTCTTCATTATTAAATTTTCCAACTTTGTATCCAACCATATTCCATATCACATTATCATATATTCAACATTGAATCACAAATCCACATCCATATTACAATTTGTTCATCATTCAATCATGAAATCACATCCACAGTTCTATCATTTCATCAATCAATCCCATAGCCATAACCACACAATCCTCGGGGGTTGGGTGCATAAACATTATCGTCTTTTATGGGCCAATACCCAACGGAAACGATAAACCAACGTCGTCGTTTAGGATCGCCGTCTAGGGCCACGAGGAGCCAAAACACAGGCAATGTTGTGGGCTACTAACCCACTGGCATTGACACCAAACCCTGCGCAGGTTCCGAGTCTTTCAACCTGAGGGTAATCTCACGACCCTTCCTATTTTCGCACCCCACCATGGCCCTCGGCACACAACCAATCATTCGTCACATTCAGTACTATCCAATCACAATTCACATTCATCACCATAAACTTTCCAACACACATAACCACTTTCCATTTCATCATAGAACGCAACTCATTTCATCTCTTGATTTCGTTTAACTCAAGCCTCATTTAATTTCCAAAAGTTCACATTTCAATCTCTTTCAATCATATATTCACTTTTCGGTTTATCCCAAGATTCATCACATATCAACATTTATCAACCTTATTTAAACATTTAACATTTATCAACATATACCATTCAACACACATGTCAATGTTCCGGTTCATTCCATAGCTCAATACACATCACATTGATCAAACCATGTTAAGCATTCCACATTTACCAAAATTATAAACATGTGTTTATTTGTCAAGCTACTTTTCATTTAAACAATCACAAGTTTATATACCTCATCATTTAGTTTACATCAAGACATATTTACAATTCAACTCGATTAAGACCCTTATCTCAAAGTAAGCTTCCAATTCATTTCATTCAAGATATCATTCATTCACCCTTACAAGTTAAATCCTATAGGTTTAAGACAATCAACCCTTAATCACTTTTTAAAGCTTATTTCCCTTTTTAAATCAATGAAATTAATCAAGTAAAATTTTCATGTGAAAACAAGTTACCAACTCTTCTATATGCTCAAAGTAGAAGGCTAAACTAAACAATGTCAGAAAAGTGACCTAGGCTCGGTGGGCGCCCAAGCTGACACTTAGCCGTGTGCCTAAGGGGCTTGGGTGCCCATGCCTTAATTTCTTGGGCACCCAAGGGGCTTGGGCGCCCGACTGTGTTCCCCTTGTGCGCCCACAACTTGGGCCAAGTTTTGGGACTCAGACTCTGTTTTCTGGTTTCACGATTTTCACCCTTGGGACCTCAAATTGACCAAGTTAATGTAAAAATACTTAAAGTTTCAGGTTTCTAACATCAACACAAAGTTCTTAGGCTCCAAACTAAACTATAAATTTGAGTTTTCATCTACCACAAGTCAAGTTATGGATTAAAACACCACTTTCACTCTCTCAACCTATACATATATATAGACATGTGTATAACTCCTATTTTCTTCCACACATGAAACCAACACTTAAAGTGGGTTTTCTAATGGTAATCTACTCCTTGTTACACAACACATATGTAAGAATGAGGCATTAAATCCCCACCTCAAGTGGTAAAAAGATGGATCAACAAGAAAGTGTCTTGAGCTTCCAAACCCTTAAACTTTGATGGACTTGATCTTCTCCCTCCTTGATCCAAACTACAAATAAATTACATAGGAAGGTTCCTTGAGGTCTCAATTTCATTTTTGCAAGAGGAATTTGATTTTGGTTAGGGCTAGAGGCACTTACCATGCAAACCCTCATTGGTTCCCTTATGTTCTTCTTCTTTGCTCTTCTTTGCTTCTCATCCGATTCTCTCTTCTTCTAAGCCACTTCTCTCTCTCTCTCTTGCATCAAATCACCCAAATATATATATAAAACAATATTTTAAAGTCCCTCAACATTGATTCTCAGGTCTCCCCTCACCCCTAGCTAGGGTATAGGTGTTAATAGGGTAAGGCTCGGCTGGAAAATGTAGAAAAACACTTATCTGTCAAAACCACTGTGCCTTGGGCGCCCAAGCACTTTTTAGGTGGGTGCCCAAGACCTTAGGCGCCCAAGCTATTCTCAGGTGGGTGCCCAAGACCTTGGGTGCCATGTCTTGTGCGCCCAAGGTTCCCCCATTTTTCCAACACTTGGCCAAAATGCCACCTTTGACTGCATAACCCATTTCCTTCAAAGTTCTCAACTCCAAAACACCATAAATGATCCATATTACTAAATTAACATATCTTAACTTCCAAAATACATCAAGAACCATATACTTATATTAATACGAAATCCGGGGTATTACACATATAAGCCGGGAAATATCATAGAAACACATTTTTGAGATGTAACTTATGATAATAAAAGTTTAGAGTTAAACTCAAGAAAAAACTAGAAACCCCAAAACAAGGGGTTACGATTGCACCCAGTGGGCACCCGGGGCTTTCATGCGGGTGCCCAGGTTACTTTGTGTCATGCCTCGGATCTCGTGACCCGAGGGGTGAGTGATAAACACACATAACGTGCACTAACATAACCACCCATGATTAGAGCAACACAACATAAACTAGTGAGCCCAAAACATAAGATAAGATAACATAAGTAAAACCTTGACTGTTGCCAGGCCACATACTCCATACTCTATCTCTATTAATACATAACTTAGGCCTTAAGGCCATTATAACCAAATTGAAGAAGTCTAGCAATGTATAACATTACAATTCCAAATGATAACTATACTAAATGACCAAAAAGCTTTGCTAAGCTTACTTACCAAAAAAAAAAAAAAGCTTTGCTAAGCTTGGTAGGACTTATGCACACACACTTCCAGTCCAACCCCATTAGCCCATCTGAGTGTTATGGCTTGTTCTTGCATCAAAATCTATAAGGATATGAGCACGGGTCCACTTGTGCCCACGATGCCTCACACAAACATATATGGTATGTAATCAACACATGCATGCCAACATTCATATATGCGTAGGTTCACCAATATCTTTCTAATAACCATAACAATTCATTAATATCAACTAATTTTCAACTTAAGTAAGCATTTATCATCATTCAACATGATCAAGGTATTGTATTCAATTCCAGTTATTCCATATTAAGAAATTTCCTAACTTTATATCCAACCACATTCCATATCACGTTATTACATATTCAACATATATCACATTATCACATATTCCACATTCAATCACACAACCATATCCACAATCATCACTTAATCATCACTCAATCACATCCCCACGCCCATATTTTCATTTATTCATCATTCAGTCACATTGCATAACCATAACCACACAAGTCATCGAGGTTTGGGTGCATACACGTTATCGTCTTTTATGGGCCAATACCCAATGGAAACGATAAACTGATGTCGTCGTTTAGGATCGTAGTCTAAGGCCACGAGGAGCCAAAACACATACAATGTTGTGGGCTACTAACCCATTGGCATTGACACCAAACCCTGCACAGGTTTTGGGTCTTTCAACTTGAGGGTAATCTCAAGACCCTTCCTATTTTCGCACCCTACCACGGTCCCCGACACACAACCAATCATTCATCACATTCAATACTCTTTAATCACAATTCACATTCATCACCATAAACTTTCCAACCCACATAACCACATTCCATTTCATTATGGAACACAACTCATTTCATCTCTTCATTTTATTTAACCTAAGCCTCATTTAATTTCCATCACTTATTAACAAAAGTTCACATTTCAATTTCTTTCAATCATATATTCACTTTTTTGTTCATCCCAAGATTCATCACATATCAACATTGATCAAACCTTATTAAACATTCAACATTTATCACCATTATGAATTTGAGTCTTTTTGTCAATTCACATTTTACTTAATCAATCACATGTTCATATACCTCATCATTTAGTTTACATCAAGAAATAATCACAATTCTACTCGATTAAGACTCTTATCTCAAAGTAATCTTCCAATTCATTTCATTCAAGGTAATACTCATTCACCATTACAAGTTAAATCCCATTAGCTTAAGATAACAAGTCCTTAATCACTTTTTAGAACAAAATTCCCTTTTTAAATCCATGCAATTAATTAAATAAAAGTTTCATGCGAAAACATGTTACTAAACTCTTTCACAAACCTAAGGTAGAAGGTCAAAGTAAATAAAGTCAGAAATCGGACCTAGGCTCGGTGGGCGCCCAAGCTGGCACTCAGCCGTGTGCCCAAGAGCTTGTGTGCCCACGCTTTGTGCACCCAAGGAGGCCGGGCGCCCATGTCTTGAGCACCCAAGGGGTTGGGCGCCCAACTGTGTCTCTTTCATGCACTCACAGTTTGGTCCACGTTACAGGTTTTATGCTCTATTTTCTAGTTTCATGGTTTTCCATGCCTGGAACCTCAAATTGACCAACTTTAAGTTAAAATACCTAAAGTTTCATGTTCATAACACCTCCACAAGTCTTATAAGCATTAAAGGAAACCAACCATTTGAGTTTTCATTGACTATGGGCTAAGTTATGGATCAAACACCCTTATCTCTCTCTCTACCTATACATGTGCCTACAACCCTCATTTTCTTCCATAAATGAAATCAAATCTTGCAACGGTTACCCAAATATTGTTCTAGATCTTGTTACACATCATATATGTAAGAATGAGCATAAAATCCCTACCTCAAACCAAATAGAGATGAAGAACAAAAGGTGGTCTCTTCCTAGTTTCAAGCTCCCAACTTTGATTGGTTTGATCTCCTATCCCTTTGATCTAAATGATAAACAAATTGCTTAGATGGGTTCCTTGAGTGTTCAATTGCATATTCACAAAGTTAATTAGATTCTAATCAAGGCTAGAAAGACTTACCATTCAAACCCTCACTTGATTCTCTTGTTTCTTCTTCCTTCTTCCTTTCCCGGTCTCCCTCTCTTCCAATCAACATTTCTCTCTCTTTTCTATCACACCCATATATATATTTACCACTTTTTGCTAATATTTTAATGGTTCCATAGTAGATTCCAGATCCTTCCATCCCCATAGCATAGATATAGGTGTATAGGTTTAAGGCTCGGTCGCACAAGTCAAAACACATCACCTGTCACTTCTGCTAAAGCTCGGGTGCCCAACACCTTCTCAGTCGTGCACCTAAACTCTTGGGCGCCCATGTTACGTGTGCCCAAGCCTTGGGTGCCTACGTTTCGTGTGACCTAGGTGCCTCCCTCTTCTGCACTTGTGTTAAAATGCCAACTCTCACATGTTTGGCTTATACTTCTCAAGGTTCCCAACTCTAAAATACAATTAATGATGAAGACCACTTAATCAACATACTATTACCTCAAAATGTTTGAATAACCATCTATTTACATTCATGCAAAAGTTTAGGGTATTACACTTTGGCCAAACCTAGATGATCTGATGGGGGCACCCAGGGCTTTTGGGTAAACGGTCGGACCCTTCCAAAAATTGAAATATTTAATCTTTCTTTGTTTAAGTTGACTTTTGCTTGAAATGTTTAAATAGTTTTTATGATACAAGAGATGTTTTGGATGGAAAATATTAGTTTAAAAATATGTATAAAAATTTATTCTGCAAAACCCAAAGGGCACCCAAGGTTTCTGTGGGGGGCTCGAGACCTCTATGCAGGCGCCCAGGCCCTTCACGGGGGTGCCTGGGGTTTCTTCAAAATCTTGTTTGTATTCCTTTCGATTTCAAACTCTCTTTCCATTTTAAGCCCTAAGCATGACAGATTTGCTTTCTGTGAAACATGAAGTATTAAAAGCTTGATGAATATTTACAGTGTTCTAAATTAATTATGATTTAAAGAGCCTAACTTGAGTATTTAATAAAAGATTATGAAAGTGATTCTAGTGCAACATGATATAAACTTGGTGTGGTCTTTATGCTATGTTAGGATACTTGTTATGATTTTATAATGCCTTGTTGATAAATTTGCAGTGATTGAGTAATATTCTAGAAAGTGGAAGATATAAGATAGTAAATTGCATTGATGTCAAGTTGTAAAAAGAACATTGAGATAATGACAATTGAGATGATTGATATGGTAATAGTATTGTGTAAATGTCAAATATAAGGTACTCTAAATCTGTTAATGTGAAGTATATGATGTGGGTATTAAATATTAGTCATAAGTTGAAATTTTGTTGTTATTAAGAATGAGATGAGATAAGATATCAAGTAAACGCACTTTACTTTGAATCGTGGCTAACGATGAATGTGTTTATATTAGAAATGTAATGAGATAGTATAGAAGTACCGAGATGAATGAATGCAATGAAACAGGTTGGACTGTGATGTCTTGCAAAGGACTACGATGTCCTATTGATGGTGAATATGAATGCGATGCTATGTGATGGATATTATTATGACATAGTGGTATAATGATTTGTTGGCTTATGAAGTATATGATTTTTTTTTGAGTAGTTTGCAAAATAAAAGGGAAATAAGATATTTTCTTGAAGTGAAAGAGAGTGGTGATAGAACGTGCAAATGAAAGTATTTGGCCTGATTTATAATGTGGAATATGCATATGAAGAGCCATGAATTTATAATAAGAGGCAATTATAAGACTGTAAGAATCAAATGTATATATCTTCTTTTCTTTGACGTGATTGATGAGATTAGTCTATTGATAGAAATTATGAATGGAAAGTTTTGACTTGATTAATAAATAGAACTATGACTTGAACTTAATCACAAGATAAAATAAATGAGGTCAATTTTGATTTAGGAGAGTTTAAGAGGCTGAATAAACTTGTTTGAAATGGATGTTACAAATAATACTGAGAAATTTGTTTAGCTTGATACATTGTGGTAGAAGTGAAAGCCTCACGCACAATGAAATGACTTTTTATATGTGGTTAGAATCTGACATGTTGAATGAGTAATTTGGACAACTCGAGTGATGGTGTAATTAGACTGCCTTCGTGGCATAAACACCAATGATGGTGTAATTGGACTGCCTTTGTGACGTAGACACCTACGATGGTGTAATTAGATTGCCTTCGTGACGCAAACACCTACGATGATGTAATTGGACTACCTCTGTAGTGTAGACACCTACGGTGGTGTAATTAGTTGCCTCATGGCATAGACACCTATGATGGTGTAATTGGATTATCTTCGCAGAGCAAGCACCTTCGATGGTGTAATGGGACTGCCTTTGTGGCGCAGACACCTGCGATGGTGTAGTTAGATTGCCTTCGCGAGCAGACACTTGCGATGGTATAATGGATTGCTTTTGTGGCATAGACACCCTGATGGTGTAGTTGATTTATCTTTGAAATAGAAAGTACTTGTCTTGTGTGTTGATATGGAAAGAGTTAGATTTAAGCCTGGTGTCAGTTATGGTTATGTTAGTGAAGACGGAATATTGGAATTGAGTATTTGTATTGATATGAGTATTTGTTATTGTGATTATGAATATATTATAATAGCGTTATAACGGGTTACACACTTGAGAGAAAGGCTGAGTAAAGACATAATAAGATAATATAATATTGGAATTTGTAATGAAAACGTAAGGGAACACGATCATAGTTGAATGACTAATGGATATGATTATTTGACAGAGAATAATTATTAAATATTAAGACGAATATAATGTGCTAAATGATATTGATATATATCCATTCACTTAGTATCGTGCTGGGGCATATAATGATTGCTTGTATACTTGTGTTTGGTGGGCACATGTGAACTAGTGTTTACCTCATTCAGTTGTGGTTTGTAGGTTCGTTATGGACTTACCTGGGGAGACGTTTGACCGAGGGGCTTAGATTGTCCTTCTATTTCATCCTTAGATTTAGTTACTTTTATGTTACCCTTGTGTGCCCTTACTTGAAGCAGCAAGTTGTATTATTAATTATTGTACTTCGATTGGGTTGTATTTATATTACGGAGCATTGTGCCTGGTTGAGTATTGTGGCTTAGTTTCTAGTATTCTATATAGTTATAGTTTTATATATTTGCTCCAATTGTGGTTTGGCTCTGATTAGGGATTATGATTGATTATGGATGATGATCATGTATGTGTGATTGTACTATGAAAAGTACAGTCATAAACCTTAAATTGTGGGTTGTTAGATGAATTTATACTTTAGAAAAGATGAAGAAATGAGTTTTAATGCAATAATGATGATTTCTTGTGGATTGTAGGTGTTGGGGAGGAAAATAATAGGAATTGGACCAAATAGAGCAAATCAGAAAGTGGTTCGAACACTTGTTCAAACCATGAAATGCACAATAGATGAAACAACAGCAGAATTGGCCAAGTGTGAAGAAAAGAAGTTTGAAGCCTTGTTTGAACCACACCCTGTTCGAACCACAGTTAGAACAACAGAAGTTGGTGTAGAAAAAGAGGTGAAAAAATTAACTAAGGAAAAGCTGTTCGAACCCTTATTCGAACCACATTTGGTTCAAACACTTTTTCGATCAACAGAATGGCAACATCATCAAGAAGTAAGGGAAAATTCTAAGTGTAAAAGTTGAGTTCAAACATTGGTTCGAACGGATTCTTGTTCTAACGTTGGTTCGATAAACAAAAGGCATGCAAGGTCTAACTAGAGCAAAAATGGCTAAGTCCTAGAAACTAGTTCAATCCTTTATTCGAACCGCTATCTTGTTCGAGCACTTGTTCAAACCAACCTGCAAATATGGGAATTCTATAATATAGTTACTGTGAAAGGGCAAATAAGTACTTTTGTATTATATTATATATTGACAAGAGGGAGGTTGTTTGGAGGGGCTTTCATTATGTACAATTTCAAATTTTAGATTTCATTTTGTAGAGAGAATTTAGAGAGGGAAAGTAGATCAATTCACATTTTCTCTTAAATTTTGTATCTAAGTTTCAGATTATGAATCTCTTTTCTTCGTTTTCAAGTAATCACAATTTCATTATGTTTGAGTAGATCTTTTTCTTTGATTCAAGGCATCTCGTTGTTGATTTAAATATAGTCCAAAGTGATGAGCTTAATGTGAAATTTTTGTGTGTTTCAGGATCAATTTATGTTTGATTTGAATTTATTCTTGATTTTGGGTTGAGATTTCAATTGAATTTTGAATTATAGTTTATGGCTTTTGCCCATGAAATTCTACTTAGAATTACCATCCATCTCTATTGAAATTGTATGATGATTGCTAATTTTAGATTTCATATGTAAGATCTACATATTATACATATAAGGTGTTCGATTTGAAATCTTAATCAGATTTTGTACTTAGATTTTTGTTCAATTCAAATTTAGATTGTTCCAAATTGGTTTCATGTAGAAATATCTTCTGATCTACCCTTTTTGAGGTGTAGCTTAAGTAATTGAATTCCTTGAAATTTTATGTAAATCACTATAAACTTGTTTTGGATCCAAGACTTTGTTTAATTTGCTTTATCAAAAACTCAAATCACCTTTTCTAAAACCAATACAAGCTCTACCACTCATTATGAGGCCAAGTTTTGTCTACGACTTCTCCAAAAATTGTTTGTTCTTGCTTAAGGCTCTTTGTGAACACGATCTGGTACTTACTAGTTATTGTGCTTCAATGGACACCCTACACTTGGGGTTGAGCCAATATTAATAAACATTGGAATCAAGTAAGCAGTTTTGGCACCGTTTCTGAGGAGTTTTAAGCAAACTTAAATGGAATTCTTGGGAAGTTTGGGTGGATTGATCCTCACCACCATTTCCAATGACAGATTCCATACTTGTTGGGTAATCTCGTTTCATCCTTTTTATTTTTACATCGGTAGATTTTAATTTGAAATAAGTTAGTAGTAGTAAACATTCATAAATTGCTTGTGCTTATGCATTTGTTGCATCATGTGTATGCATCTTAGGTCTGGTAGGATTGTTCAGTCTATTCTACATCCATAACCTCAACCTATAGAAGAATTCATTGAGTTTCATTGACTTCATAATCCACATCATTTGCACCACAATCACCATTATCATCATCATCTATCTCTACTAATTTAGCACATCTTATGGAGAATTTGAGAGATAATGGGCAAGATGGCCATGAGGCTATTTTGTTTTTTTTGGCAATTAAGTAAAATTTGGATTAATGGGGAAATATTTACATCCTCTTGGGGGCATGCAACCATGAGGCTATTGTTCCTCTAGATACACGGCCTTCATGGGAGTTGTTGCACTTGGTGCGACAAACTACCCCTTCTTGCATAATTCTTCCTGTAAGTCAGAGGAATTTCACTATCAAGCTTGGCACAACACATTGTTGCCCACATTTCATGGCATGGATTTGAAAAATCCATATACATACATGAAAGAATTTGAGGATGTGTGTGCCACTTGTATGGATTAAAATGTGAGAGAAGACACCATAAGGTTACGGTTGTTTCTATTTTCTTTAAAGGATAAGGGCAAAATATGGCTCAATTCCTTGAGATCTCACTCCATTAGCACATGGAAGGAAATGCAAGCAAAATTTCTGAAAAAATATTTTCCAGCCCATAGAACATTGATGATGCTAATTACCAAAAAAAAAAAAAAAAAAACATTGATGATGCAAAAACAAATTAGGAACTTTGCATGCCAATAGGATGAGTCATTTTTTCATGCATGGGAGAGGTTTAAGGATGTGTGTAATGCATGTCCTCATCATGGATTTCCAATTTGGCGTTTGTGTAGTTTCTTCTATGATGCCTTGTTGAGCATAAATAGTTAGTGGGTACGATGAGTAATGGTCAGTTTCTTGATAAGTCGGCTAAGGAAGCTTATGAGGTTTTGGAGGAGTTGGCTGAAAATACCAAGGCTTGGGAGGTAACATCACCTTCACACTTAGAGTCTAGAAGAGTCCAGGCACAAGCTAGTGGGAAGTTAAGGTTGAATGAAAATAATGATTTGAGTGCTAGAATAGCTACTCTTACTAGAAAGGTGTAGTTACTTGAAACAAAAAAAGGTGAATATGGTTGGTGAGAGGGAAGTGAGATCTGCTATATTTGAGGTGTCTTACCATAGTACTGATGATTGCCCCATGGTTCTAGCTTTTAAGAAAGTTTTGTATGAGCAAACTTTAAATACCAACACCTCACACACTTTTCCTAAGCAATACCAAAGTCAAACTCAAGCTTAATCAGGACCACTACCCCTTCTTAATCAATATCAACCTGGATTGGGAAATCATCCCAATTTCTCATGGAGAATTATCAATCTAATGCACCGTATCCTCCACATTTCAATTTGAACCATTCTCAAGGTCAAGCTTAGGGTCCATCTTCTAGTTCTTTTCAACCTCAATATAGGAAGTCACCATTAGAAGACACCTTTCAGAAGTTTATTCAAGGTTAAATTGGTATCAATAATTAAATTGCTAAGAATCAAGAGCAAACCAATAGAGCCATTGAGGATATTAGGAACCAATTGACCAAGCTCATTCAAAGTTAGAGTCAAGTTGAGAAGGGTAGATTGCTTTCACAAACCATCTAAAACCCTCAAGGTCAAGTTCATATGGGTGAGACTTTAGGGGAGAAATCAAATCAAGAGCATGTGCAAGCAATCACTACATTGAAGAGTGGGAAGGTAATTGAAAAGCCAGATGACCCTAGGTTGTTGAGGATTAATGAGAAGGAATGGTGTATAGTGAGAAGGGGGAGAGTAGTGAACAAAGTGAGATTAGAATAGAGAAAAAGAGGAGTGATGATGATGATGGGAGAAAGAAAAATGATGATGCTGTGGAAGAGGTGTTGAGAGATAAGAGAAGTGAGAAGAAGAGAAAGAATAAAGTTGAGGAGAATAAAGATGCGAATAAAGAGATGGAACAAGTTATAGGAATCCAACCCTGACCACATTTTCCAAGTCAATTGAGTAAGTCAAAAAGGAGTTGTTGAACTCTAAAATTTTTGAGGTTTTCAAGGAAGTAAGGATTAACCTACCATTGTTAGATGCCATCAAACAGGTTCTTTCTTACTCCAAGTTTTTGAAAGACCTTTGTACTATCAAAAGGAGGGTAAGTGTCAAGGAAAAAGTTTTTATGGCAGAACAAATTAGTGTTACCCTCCAATATAAGACCCTACCAAAGTACAATGACCAGGGTGCCCTACCAGAGCATGTGTCTTAGGTGAGTACAAGGTGAAACAAGCCCTTTTTTTTTTTTTGAAAGGTAAAAGAATTTAATTAATGAAGAAAAAATTTTTTGTACAAATACCTCAGGGGCATACCCCTGGAAAACACAGAAAAGAAAGAACACCCTTACAATAATCAATCATCAAAAGAGCAAAGGGAAACAAACAACAAATCAACAACTTAAGGTTCCAAAATAGAAAGAGGAAGATTCCATTGCTGAACTAAATGCCGATTCTAGTCACTCTTCGTGAATCCCGAGCAGCTCATTACTCGTAGCCGAACTAGTGTCTTAATAGACCGGAGAGTTGTCACTTCATCCAAAAAGTTGTTTTCATGCTTCCTTTTATTTCGTTCCTTCCAAATAACGTAAACACAAGCTGCAAAGGCATGTTTCCCAATAATCGAAAGCAAGGAAGGCCCACGAAAGTGGTGTAACACCCATTCAACAACTTCATCCCAAGAAAACTAGACTTAAGAGCTAGTGTCAACTTTCTTCCTTACATAGTCTATCAGTAGTTGGGTTTGGAGGGAACCTAAACTGACTAGAGTGACTTTGTAATTAGTTGATAGGCCGGTTAAGATTCCTAGGGGCATTCTGGAGGATGTGCTTATACAGGTTGATAAGTTCTACTATCCTATGGATTTCGTTGTAGGAATGGTCTTATGAAAATTTCTTTTAGGAATTTGATAGTTGAGATGAACATTTTTAGGGTTACTAAGTAGCCTATGGAGGAGGAGGATATAAGAGAGTGAATTTGATTTAGATAGTTACAGAGGAATATTTTAAGAGGGAGTTTATGAGTGATCCTTTAGAGAAAGAATTGTCATTAGGAGATGCAGTAGAGTATAGGATGAGGTTAATGATGATGATGTTTTGGAGGTTTCAAATTGGTTAGATAGTGCACATATCATGTTTATAGAGCAATCTAACCAAACTATAGAGAATCTTGCCCCAACCCTAGTCAACCATGAACTTTCCATTGTCAAGCCACCTAAGCATAATAGGAAACCACTTCCTAGTGAACTGAAATATGCATTCTTAGGAGAGGAAGAGTCATACTTGGTGGTAATATCTTCCTAGCTCACTAACGACTAAGAAGAAAAACTAGCAGAGATGTTGAAGGGACACAAGAAAACTTTAGGTAGGACAATTACAGACCTTCATAGAATTAACCCACTCATTTGCACACACTCCATTTACTTAGAGGAAGGGGCGAAACCAGTGAGGCAAGCTCAAAGGAGGTTGAACTCTAATATAAAGGAAGTAGTCAAAGGTAAACTCCTAAAACTCTTAGATGTCAGGATATATCTCATTTCTAATTCTCAATGGGTTAGTCCTACTCAGGCTGTCCCAAAAAAGTTTAGAGTTATGGTTATTAAGAATGATAGAAATGGACTTGTGCCTATTAGGATTTAGATAGGGTGGCGCATTTGCATTGACCGTAGGAAGTTAAATGTCGTGACTAGGAAAGACCATTTTTCCTTACGTTTCATTGATCAAGTCTTAGAAAGGGTAGTGGGACAACCATTTTATTGCTTTCTTGATGGGTTTTCTAGTTATAACCAAATTGAGATAGCCCTTGAGGATCAAGCAAAGACAACATTCACATGCCCATTTGGTACCTTTGCCTACCGGCACATGCCTTTCGGGTTGTGTAATGCGCCGACCACATTTCAAAGGTCCATGATCAGTATCTTCAGTGATTTTACAGAAAAGTTTCTCCAGGTTATCTTATCTTATGTCTCGGGCTCACTAGTTTACGTTGCATTGCTCTGATCATGGGTTGGTTATGTTAGTGCATGTTGTGTGTGTTATCACTCATCCCTTGGGTCACGAGATCCAGGGCGTGACAGGTTGGTATCAGAGCACTTAGGTCAAAGTACCTAGGGACCTGGGAAGTCTGCATCTCATATTGCATGCTTAAATGTAATATAATTAAATTTTGATCTTAGAATCTGATTTATCTTATTTAAAATTCTAGATGGGATTAGAGAAAGGAGAGAGCAGTGGTACTAAGCCCAATCAGTAGAAGAAGAGATAATGTGGCCTAGTAATGATATCTTTACCTAAGTGGCAACTGAGGGTGTAACCAAGGCTCAACCCCAGAATGTGACAGGAAATGTAGAAGAGATAAGCAGGGTGTCAGCAACGATAGGTCATCAAATGGTACCCTACTATGGGATGCCATACCCAGTTCCATATCCAACACCTTATCCATATTAGAGTGTGATGCCTTATCAGATGCCTGTTTAGCTCCAATCAAGCCTACCACAGTGATAGTAGTACAAAATGTGACTGTGATTGTACCTATCCTTTTAGCAAATCCAACCATGACACTAGATGTAATGATAGAACCCAACCCAAGCAGTTAGAATGTTAATCCACAGGAGGCTAGCACTAATGTTGGGGAGATGGATGGAAGCTTTAGTAGTGAAAAAGATCGTGTGTGAGGAGCATGCGTCGGCTTGTCATAGGCGGGGACATATATGTTACTGGTGCCCTAGGCAATGTATCAAATGTTGTACTTACTGTGGCATAAGGGGGCACACTCGCAGCTCCTGCCCTTATCGTAGAAATTAAAATGTAAGCTTGTAAAGGGGAAGATTTGGATAGGCAATTCCCCTAGTAGTAATCGGAATGGCTATTAGTCTAAGGGCTTATATTATGTTTATGTACTCTTTTAACTTCTGTCAGTAGAGTAACTTGAGATCTTGTAATGTTGGAACTTCTGTGACAGTACTAATGGAAGCAAGATGGTGTTGTTATGTTGAACCTTTATGGATATAATGAACTGTTGTATTATTATTATGAGATGAAGTTATGCTCTATCATAATCTTAGATGTCAATTTAATATTGTTATTTTATGCTTTGATATACTTTAGATAAAATTTCACCACGTGAAATAGGAGTTAGACGCCGAGGCCGAGGTAATGGTCGAGGTCGAGGTAGGAGTAAAGGAAGAGAACATACGCCTGTTCAGCAAGAAGAAGAAACACATCATAGTGCAGTAGCTGAGGCACCGCCTATTGTACAATAAAATGACTTAGGAGAGGAGGAAGTGCAGTTGAGGGCACCAAGATTCAGCAACCAGTAGCTATGGACGCCGGGGCAGTGTTACAACAATTGGTGGCAGCTATGGCTGCAATAGCAGGAGGGGCTCAAGTTGGACCCCAGTCACAAGTGCAGGCAAGCCCAACTGCTTTAGAGAAATTCAGGAGGATGAAACCTCCAACATATGATGGTGTGGTTGACACCAATTGTGGCGGAATAGTTCCTGGAGGAATGCGAGAAGATACTAGTTGTAATGGAGATTACTGATCCTTCTACTCGTATTACGTTGACTACATTCCAACTAGTAGGTAGAGCGTCAGCTTGGTGGTCCAGTTTAAGGGACACGGGGGGATCAGTGGGACTTACTTGGGAGAGGTTCAGGAGAAGTTTAGAGATCATTTCTTCCCTCAATCCTTAAGAGATGCTAAGAGGGAGGAATTTACTGGACTGATACAAAGGACTACGTTGGTGTTGGAATATGAAAGGAAATTCTCAGATTTATCAAGTATGCACCTGAGTTGGTCTCTACTACTCATTTGAAGTGCAGAAGATTTGAAAGGGGATTGAGACCGACTCTGAGGAATAAAATGGTGATGTTGGGGTTGGAGGATTATGGACTTTGGTAAATCAAGCGATGACTGTGGAAAGGGATTTGAATGAAACCAAAGTCGTTTATGAAAGTCGGCGAGGCAAGACCATGGGAACTTCGTAAGAAGGAGTAGCAGAAAAAGGATAAGGGGAAGTTCGTCAGCTCCACAGGTCCAATTGTCTTACTAGGGAAGTACTGCACCCGTGCCAATGGAGAGATCAGGGGGGATTTCTCAAAGGCAAATCATAAGCTTTAATTGTAGACAGGAAGGCCACAAAAGTACAGAGTGTCCCAGGAGTAAGAAACTGGTTGAATCAATAGGACCATGAGGAGTGGTCAGGTTGGAGTGAACAGGGCATGCTATGGAATGTGGAGAAATGGGGCATATTCAAAGGTTTGCCCTCAGACTCAACGAGGTGCAGGGGGAAGAGTGGCACAATCTGGATAGTAGTTATAGGGAGCCGCCCATCGACCTCCCAGCCGGTACAGCAGCAGTATCAATGAAGAAGTGTTCTGCAAGGGACGATGCAGCTGGGACATCACAGCAGTCGAGGGTGAATCCACAGGGATAGAGGTTTGGTCGGCTACAGAATGTCTAGCCATAGGCAGGGTATTGGTAGTGGCACAGCAAGAGGCGCCAGCTGAGCCTATGTGACAAGAGATATTTTTCTTGTCTATTCATCAAATGCTATTGTACTCTTAGACATGGGAGCAACTCACTCATTTATCGTTGCAGCCTTTGCATATGCCTTGGGAATAGATGTTAGACCCTTGGAATTGTTTTTATGTGTTAAGACCCCCATAGCGGGATTTTCTTCCTTGACTCAAGTGTGTAAGGGGTGTGAATTAAGCGTAACTGATGTTTTTGATGGGCGAGAGTTTGTCTCAACTTTTGATTTAATTGTATTGGAGATGAAGAGTTTTGATATCATACTTGGAATGGATTGGCTTGTGTCCTACCAAGCTATGATCGACTGCCATAAGCGTAAGGTAACCTTAACCACGGCAGAGGGATATCAAATTCACTTCTTTATAGACCGGTGTGAAATACGAGAAGCGTCGCTCATGAAAAGTCAGGGAAAACAGGAATTATGTAGTTTGTTTGCTTGCATGGTTATAGAAGAAGAGGACAGGGAGCAGAGAGCTGATTTGCCAAAAGTTGTGGATGAATATCCCGAAGTGTTTCCTAAAGAAATATCCAGGTTGCCACCTGAACGGTAAATAGAGTTTTGTATTGATCTGGTTCTAGGCACAGAACCCATCTCCCTTCCACCTTACAGGTTGGCAACCGGTAGAGTTAGCAGAATTGAAAACACAAGTGGAGGAATTACTAGCAAAGGGATTCATTCGGCCAAATACATCACCTTGGGGTGTATCGGCATTATTCGCAGCTAAGAAGGATGGGACTTTGAGAATGTGTATTGATTACAGAAAATTGAACAGGGTGACTATCAAGAATAGATACCCATTGCCAAGAATTGACGATTTATTTGATCAACTAAAGGGATCATTATTGTTTTCAAAGATTGATCTACGATCTGGGTAGCACCATGTGAGGATAAGAGAAGAAGACATTCCAAAGACAAAATTTACGACTCGGTATGGTCACTATGAGTTTCTGGTTATGCCTTTTGGTTGGACAAATGCACCAGCAGTCTTTATGGACTTGATGAATCGAGTTTTTAGAGATTATTAGGATAAGTTTTTGGTAGTATTCATAGATGATGTCTTGGTGTATTCTAAGTCAGAAGAGGAACATGAACAACATTTGAGACTCATGTTGCAAAGGTTAAAGGATCATCAATTATATGCCAAGCTGAGCAAATGCGAGTTCTGGCCTAGAAAGGTTAAATTTTTGGGACATGTGGTCTCTGAGGAAGGAGTAACAGTGGACCCATCCAAAATTGAAGCTATTTTGGAATGGGCTCAACCAAAGTCCGTATTTGAGATCCGTAGTTTCCTTGGGTTGGCAGGATACTACAGAAGGTTTGTCTTGAATATTTCTAGACTAGCAGCCCCGCTGACTAGATTAACCCGAAAGGGAATCAAATTCAAATGGAGTGATGCATGTGAAAGATCATTTCAAGAAATAAAAAGAAGATTAACTATTGCGCCAATATTAGTCATCCTAGAGAGGGGAGCTGGTTACTTGGTGTATTGTGATGCTTCACGGGAAGGACTTGGGTGCGTTCTTATGCAAAATGGGCGAGTGGTAGCATATGGTTCAAGACAGTTGAAGAATCATGGAAAGAATTATCTAGTGCATGATTTGGAGTTGGCAGCTGTTATTTTGCCTTAAAGAGTTGGAGGCATTACTTGTATGGTGAGAGATTTGAAGTGTTCTCAAACTATAAAAGTTTGAAGTATATCTTTACTCAAAGAGACCTGAATTTGAGGTAGCGACGGTGGATGGAGTACATGAAGGATTATGACTTTGAATTGCATTACCACCCAGGTAAGGCTAATGTAGTTGCAGATGCTTTGAGCAGGAAGAGCAAAAGTGCCATGGCTCGTGTAGCAGTTAAAGAATGGGAAATGATGGGGATGTTGAATAAGTTTGAATTGGAAATAAAGAGGGAGAAGAACAAGGGATGTTGCATACTGTTGTCACCCAGCCAACCTTAATCAATAGAGTAACTGATGCTCAGAAGTTGGATGAGGAAGCTAATGAAGTTCGTAATAAAATAAGGGATTAGGCGGATATTTTGGGCTGGACAGTGGGTGATAATGGAGTGGTCAAATATCGAGGAAGAATCTTTGCACCTTCTTCAGCAAGGGAAGAGGTCTTGAAAGAGTTTCGCCATTCCTAACTAGAAGTACATCCAGGGGATAAGAAATGTATCATGATTTAAAAAGAAAATTCTACTGGCCGGGAATGAAGAAAGATGCAGCGGAGTTTATTAGCAAGTGTCTAACTTGTCAGCAGGTGAAGGCAGAGCATCAGAGACCAGTTGGACTGTTACAACCATTGCCCATATCTAAGTGGAAGTAGGAAAACGTAACTATGGATTTTCTATCAGGATTGCCAAAGACAAAAAGAGGTTGTGATGCCATATGGTGATTGTTGATCGACTGACAAAGTCGGCTCACTTCTTGTCAATGCGAATGATGGATTCAATGGACTCTTTGGCCCGATTGTACATCTGAGAAATTGTGAAGTTGCATGGGACGCCAGTGTCTATTGTCTTAGACAGAGACTCTCGTTTCGTTTCCCAATTTTGGCAGAGTTTTCAAGCGGCTATGGGGGCGGAGTTATGTTTTAGTACGACTTATCATCCCTAAACTAATGGACAGTCAGAACGAATAACACAAATTTTAGAAGATATGCTTCGAGCTTGTGTGTTGGACTTTAAAGGAAGTTGGGAAGATCATTTGCCACTGGTGGAGTTCGCTTATAACAACAGTTACCAAACTAGCATTGGAATGACCCCATTTGAGGCATTGTACGAAAGACCATGTAGATCCCCTGTGTGTTGGACACAAGTTGGAGAAGCGGCCATGATTGGGCCAGAATTAGTTCGCGAAACTAATGAGAAGATCAAGGTAATTAGGCAAAGACTGGAGACAACATGCAGTCGTCAGAAGAGTTATGTGGATCAAAAGAAGAGACCATTGGAGTTTCAGGTGGGGGATCACATATTCCTAAAAGTGTCACCATGAAAAGGACGGTTTAGATTTAGTAGGCGAGGGAAGTTATCTCCTAGATACATTGGCCCATTTGAAATACTAGCAAGAGTTGGAGAGATGGCTTACCGGTTGGCATTGCCACCCCAAATGTCTGGAGTACACGAAGTCTTTCATATCTCTATGTTACGTAAATAAACTCCAGACCCTACATATGTGCTAAATTGGACCGAATTGGAAATAGACTCGGATGTGAAGTATGAAGTACAATCGATTCAGATTTTGGATGCTCGAGACCAAGTGCGTCGGGGTAAAACAATTCCATTAGTTCAAGTACTATGGAAACACCAGGTGATGTGCCTAGGTTGTGTGGAGATTAAATGGTATATGTTTTAGGTAAAGAATGATTGAAATGGTGAAATGGAATTAAATCATATATGAAGGAAACTAACAGCCCTTGTTTGATAAGATAACTCGCCACAAACAAGAAGTGTTAGGTTGATTCGCCACACTCTTCGAAAAAGAGAGAGAAGAATGATAAGAATCTAATAAGTTCGCCACCAAACAAATATGAAATTTGCTTAGATAAGAACAAGGGTAGAGAAATGCAAAGCATTCATAAGAAATCCAAAATTCATGATCTGCTCCCTTTTTTCCAGCACACCCTATCTATTCATATCTTGGAACATCCCTCCAAGAATAGGAAAAGCCAACAGACACTAATAACTCCACTTCATGCTATTAACTCTATTACATGTACCAAGACTCATTAAAACAACATTAAATGCAAAACAAAAATAAATTCTGGTGAAAAAGACTAAAAAACAGCAATAAATATAAATTAATTCCATGTGGGAAAGGCAAAAGACTAAAATGGGCTTGTGTAAGTCTTAACAGCTCCCTTGGGCCTCAAGGTTTGAATCATAAGCCCAAACCTATTCCAAGGGTCCAAATCACGTCCCAAACTCCATTTGAAGACAATTAAATACCTTCGGCCCAATTCCATTCAGATTGCAAGTGTTAAAGTCCAAAGAAGCTTCAATGGCTCCAATTTTACTTGTTAAGGCCCTTTGGAGTTGTGTGGTCCTAGCCCTAGTCATTGGTCCATCCAAAATCAATTGCATGCCAAGTTCATCTTCATGAGCTGGAATATGACTCCCATGATGCACATCATCACCCCCGGGCTGAGAATGATTTGTCCTCAAATCAGAACCTTCGAGATCTTCCAAATAAGGAGATAAGTCCTTCACATTGAACGTAGCCGAAACGTTGTAGTCTCCCGGAAGATCAACTTTGTAAGCATTATCATTCACCTTCTTTGTAACTCAGAAAGGCCCATCAACTCTTGGCATCAACTTGGACTTTCGTTTGCTAGGAAATCTACCCTTGCTAAGATGAACCCAAACAAGGTCACCAACTTCAAACTTGATCAATTTCTGCCCTTTGTTAGCTTGCTTGGCATACTTAGCCGTTTTCTCCTCAATGTGAGCACGAACTTGTTCATGAAGTTTCTTCATCAATTCTGCCTTCTTAACCCCATCCATAGAAGTCCGCTCATCAATTGGAATAGGAACAAGATCAATAGGAACACTTGGATTAAAGCCATACACTACCTCAAATGGTGAAAATTTTGTAGCCCCATGCACACTTCGGTTATATGCAAACTCCACAATAGGCAAGCAATCATCCCAATTCTTCAAATTCTTGTTTATAACAGCCCGTAATAAAGAAGATAGAGTTCGATTGACTACCTCAGTTTGCCCATCAGTTTGGGGGTGACATGCGGTACTGAAAAGGAGTTTCGTCCCAAGCTTCTTCCAAAGAGTCTTCCAAAAGTAGCTTAAGAACTTTGTATCACGATCAGAGACGATACTTTTAGGAACTCCATGCAAACGCACAATTTCTTTGAAGAACAAATCAGCAACATGTATAGCATCATCGGTTTTGTGGCAAGGAATAAAATGAGACATTTTGGAGAATCGGTCCACCACAACCATCAGCGAGTCCTTTCCTCGTTGTGTTCTAGGCAATCCAAGCACAAAATCCATGCTAATATCCACCAATGTCTGCTCCGGAATAGGTAGAGGCATATAAAGCCCATATGCATTCTCCTTACCTTTAGCTTTCTTGCAAATGCCACATCTTTCAACCAACTTATGAACATCCCACAACATTTCGGGCCAAAAGAAGTGTTCTTTCAATAATTCATAAGTCTTCTTCTGCCCAAAATGACCACTAAGACCACCACCATGGGCCTCACGCGTAAGTAACGCACGCAAAGACCCCAAAGGAATACACATTCTGCCCATTTTAAATAAGTAACCATCATGCACAAAGAACCCATCACAAGCTCCCTTAGCACATTCGGACAACACACTAGCAAAGTTGGGGTCACTAGCATATTGTTCCTTTACTTGTTCAAAACCCAACAATCTTGCATTCAACATGGAAATCAATGCGTACCTTCTTGAAAGAGCATTGGCAACAACATTAACTTGTCCCTTCTTGTACTTTATGACATATGGAAATGATTCTAAGAACTCCACCCATTTAGCATGTCTTCTATTCAGCTTGCCTTGCCCCTTAAGATGCTTTAAAGATTCATGGTCCGTGTGGATGACAAACTCCTTAGGTAGTAAATAGTGCTGCCATACTTCTAGAGCTCGGATCAAAGCATAGAACTCTTTGTCATAGATGGAGTAGTTTAAACGTGCTCCACTCAACTTCTCACTAAAGAATGCAATTGGATGCTTCTCTTGCATTAAAACAGCCCCAATACCAACCCCAGAAGCATCACACTCTATCTCAAACGTTTTAGCAAAATCAGGAAGTGCTAAAACGGGAGCAGAACATAATTTCTCCTTAATCAACTCAAATGCCTCTTGTGCCTTCCTCCCCCACTTGAACTCACTTCCTTTCTTCAAACACTCTGTCATAGGTGCAACAATGGAACTAAGATCCTTGACAAATCGTCTATAAAATGAAGCCAACCCATGGAAGCTCCTCACATCCGCAACACTACAAGGAATAGGCCATTCACGGATTGCTTTAACCTTCTCCTCATCAACCTTAATTCCACCATTAGAGACAACATACCCAAGAAATATAACACTATCTTGACAAAAATAACACTTCTTGAGTTTCCCAAACAACTTAGCATCACGCATGGTCTCAAATACAGCCCTAAGGTGTCTCACATGATCATCAAAAGTCTTGCTATAAATCAAGATATCATCAAAATACACTACAACAAATAGCCCAATAAACTTCCTCAAAACATGATTCATAAGTTTCATAAATGTGCTAGGTGCATTAGAGAGCCTAAATGGCATCACCATCCATTCATATAAGCCATGCTTAGTTTTAAAGGCTGTTTTCCACTCATCACCTTCCCTCATTCTAATTTGGTGATATCCACTCATCAAATCCACTTTAGAAAATAAAACAGCACCATGCAACTCATCAAGCATATCATCAAGTCTCGGAACAGGGAAGCGATACTTAACTGTTATCTTGTTGATAGCTCGGCTGTCCACGCACATTCGCACGCTACCATCCTTCTTTGGAACAAGCAGTGTAGGCACGGAACAAGGACTTAATGACTCACGCACATAGCCCTTCTCTAATAGCTCACCAATCTGCCTTTGAATCTCCTTTGCCTCATCCGGATTGCATCTATACGCTGGTCTATTAGGAAGAGAAGCTCCGGGCACCAAGTCAATTTGATGCTCTATCCCTCGAATAGGTGGTAACCCCTTTGGAAGTTCATCTGGAAACACATCCTTAAACTCTTCAAGCAGCTCCACAATTTGTTTGGGCAACTTCAAATCCCTCACTTGCAGCAAAGGTTTCCCCCACGCCATGAAAACAAATCCCAACGAAGCTAGTGCTTGCTCAATGTCTCCTTTTTTAGCTAACATCAACCCCTTTCCTTGTTCCACCACCCTTCTTTGACCCCGCAATTGATCTTCCCTAATTTGATGAGAGCTTAATGGTAACAAGTTCACCTTCTTCCTCTTGATCATGAAGGAGTAAGTGTTTCGTAGCCCATCATAAGTCACATTATTATCAAATTGCCAAGGACGCCCCAAAAGCACATGACTAGCCGACATTGGAACCACATCACATAAGACTTCATCACGATAGGTCTTAATAGAGAAAGGCACTAAAACTTGTTTTGTAACCTAAATTTCCTCATTCTCATTAAGCCAACGCAATTTGTAGGGTTTAGGGTGTGGAAAAGTAGACAATCCCAACTTCTCTACCAAGGTCATGGATGCCACATTGGTACAACTCCCATTGTCAATGATCATACCACACACCTTATCCCGGATTTGACACCTCGTGTGGAAGATGTTCTCACGCTGCTCATCCCCAACTTCAACTTGTGCATTCAAGACCCTTTGGACAACCAACAAGTCTCCTTCCATGGGTTCAAAATCTTCTTCTTGTTCAGCCCCTTCTAGGTCATCTTTCTCTTCTTTCTCCTCCTCATCCTCACTAACAACCTCCCCATGCTTCCCATGTAGAATCATCACCCTTTTATTTGGACATTCGGAGGCAATATGGCCATGCCCCAAACACTTGAAACATTTGATATCCCGAGACCTCTTAGGGAGTTGAGGTTCGGAAGCCTTTCCTTTACCCTTCCAAGAATCTGAAGTAGTAATCCCTTGGCTAGTCTCCACTTTCCCTTCTTGTTTAGGTGCATTCCAAGTTCATGAGGGCGTAGAAACAACCCTTGTGGTACTTGGTGTAGCTGCCCCGACACGGATGCCTCCTCTCTTTTGTTGTCGTTCTACCTTGATGGCAAGCTTAATCACATCCTCAAGGAAGATAAAAGGTTGTAGCTCCACAACATTAGAGATTTCTTTCTTCAACCCGCCAAGAAATCTAGCTATGGTCTGTTCTTGTGGCTCATTCAATTCACAACGTATCATTAAAAGTTCAAACTCCTTCACATATTCTTCTATGCTCAATGAACCTTGTCGTAGGTTTTGAAGCTTGATGTAGAGTTCTTGCTTGTAGTAATCCGGAACAAACCTTCTTTTCATTAGTCTTTTCATAGCACGCCAAGTGGTAATTTCCTCCTCACCATCCCTTCTACGTTGAGCTTTTAGGTTTTCCCACCATAAAAGGGCATAATCGGTGAATTCAAGTGCCGCTAGCTTGCACTTCTTTGCTTCGGGGTACTCATGCCAATCAAATACCTTTTCAACCTTTTGAACCCACTCCAAATACTCCTCGGGCGAACTAGTACCTCTAAATGGTGGTATGTTCAGCTTGATACCACTAGTAGGGTCACTATGTTGCCTTCTAGGTCTGCCCCTTTCTTCGGCCTCTTCACCTTCCATTCTATCTTCTTCAATCTCTTCAATTTCTTGCCGATGTGCTCCACGGATCTGTCCTTGTTGGGGTTGTAAGTTATTGCCTTGCATCATTTGAATAAGAGTGGCTAGTTGGTCTCGAATGCCGGTTACTTCTCCCCGAATCTCCTCTTGAGCTCGCTGCAAACCCATAATTTGAGCTTGTTCTAATGAAAGGCCCCTTGATATTCCTTCTTCCGCCATGGCTGAAAAACCGTGCTCTAATACCAAGATGATGTGCCTAGGTTGTGTGGAGATTAAATGGTATATGTTTTAGGTAAAGAAGGACTGAAATGGTGAAATGGAATTAAATCATATATGAAGGAAACTAACAGCCCTTGTTTGATAAAATAACTCGCCACAAACAAGAAGTGTTAGGTTGATTCGCCACACTCTTCGAAAAAGAGAGAGAAGAATGATAAGAATCTAATAAGTTCGCCACCAAACAAATATGAAATTTGCTTAGATAAAAACAAGGGTAGAGAAATGCAAAGCATTCATAAGAAATCCAAAATTCATGATCTGCTCCCTTTTTTCCAGCACACCCTATCTATTCATATCTTGGAACATCCCTCCAAGAATAGGAAAAGCCAACATACACTAATAACTCCACTTCATGCTATTAACTCTATTACATGTACCAAGACTCATTAAAACAACATTAAATGCAAAACAGAAATAAATTCTAGTGAAAAAGACTAAAAAACAGCAATAAATATAAATTAATTCCATGTGGGAAAGGCAAAAGACTAAAATGGGCTTGTGTAAGTCTTAACAGCTCCCTTGGGCCTCAAGGTTTGAATCATAAGCCCAAACCCATTCCAAGGGTCCAAATCACGTCCCAAACTCCATTTGAAGACAATTAAATACCTTCGGCCCAATTCCATTCAGATTGCAAGTGTTAAAGTCCAAAGAAGCTTCAATGGCTCCAATTTTACTTGTTAAGGCCCTTTGGAGTTGTGTGGTCCTAGCCCTAGTCATTGGTCCATCCGAAATCAATTGCATGCCAAGTTCATCTTCATGAGCTGGAATATGACTCCCATGATGCACATCACCAGGGGGTAGAAGAATCAACTTGCGAGCATGAGTCCGAGATGCAGGAACATTATCCATATTTATTTTCATAAGATTATGTTATGTGCTAAATTTCGAGGATGAAATTTTTGAAGGGGGGAGAATGTAATACCCCGGACTTTGTATTAACATAAGTATAAGGTTTTTGATGCATTTTGGAAGTAATGTACGTTAATTTAGAGGAATGGATCATTTATGGTGCTTTAGAGTTGAGAACTTTGAAAGAGATGGGTTAGGCCATCAAAAGTAGGCATTTTTGCTAAGTGCAACAAAAAGGGGCACCTTGCGCACATAAGGCATGGGTGCCCACCTAAGAAGGCATGGGCATTCAAGGAACAGTAGACTTGACAGACATGGGTTGCTCTGCATTTTTCAGCCGACCCCTCTCCCCTATTACGCTTGAAAAGTGTAATCATTTTCTTAATTTCCTATTGTTATTAATAAAAGTTTAGAGTTAATTCATTTAATTTAATAACATTTCAAGGTTTTTGATTGAATTTTTTTTTCTTATGCAGCAAATGTGTTTAGAAGCAAGGAAAGGATCCAAAATTGATATCAAAGGCGTGGAGGGACGTAAGGAGGACTGGGAAGAGCTCAAAAAGGATGAAGATCAAGCAAGAAATGAAAGATAAGGTGCCCGAGTGCGTCAAAACCTAAATGGAAGCTAAAAGTAGCAGAAGAAAAAAGGCTATTGCCCCCTGGCATCCCAACACCGTGAGTCCGAGAAGTCCAATTTTAGGGTTTTTCAGTTGCCTATACATACATACTTTGCACCCAACATAAGGGGGGTGGAACATATGATTTAGGGTTTATTTTTCTAAGAGTTTTTCTTTACTTTTTGAGAGTTTTCTTTAACTTTGGATTGAAGATTTGGATTCAAGCGGAGTTTTACACAGCAGTTAATTGAAGTTGCAGATTTTATTCATCAATGGAGTTTGCTTTCTTTATCTCTTCTTTTACTTTCTGTTTTGTTTATTCTATTAAAATGCTAGCATAGATTCGTTCTTGATTCAACCCATCAATGATGGGTGAATCTTTATTTGAATGTTGGATCTGATTGAATTCAAGCATGCAACGTAAAAGCATGTTTGGGTTCTTGTTTTTTTTTTCTAAGTCAGTTTTCAGATGTTTTCAAAACCTTCAAAAACTTGTGTAATTGATTATATTTCCTTGAAATCACTGATAACTACACTTGATTACAATTTTCTTGATACTTTGAAAATAGATGAAATAGATTTAGATATATTTTCTGGTTTCTTTTTCATTTGATCTTCAAGGTCTTCGAAAACATGTAATCTCGATCATATTTCCTTGAAATCACTGATGACGTTACATGATTACAACTTTCTTTATATTTTGAAATCAAATAAAAGAACTCTGGACCAAAGAATGTTTTCAAGATGAAATCATTCTAGTTTTATTTATCCTAAACGTGATTTTAGAACCGTGCTTTGGAAATTAAAGCTTTGACGATGAAATCTTTCCAGTTTACTTTTCCTAAAAGTGAGCTGTAAATTGAGATAAATTAATCACATCCATATATGAGAATAACGTATTCACCCGGATTTGTAGGTTGAATCAAGATCTTTAGTTACATTGTTTAGAACCTTAATTTAATTCGCTGTTTTATTTGAGTTTAATTTATTTTGAATCTTTTAGTTGTTTCTTTAATATAGTTGTTTCCTCTCTCTAGGGTTTTTATTTCCAGCTTAGTTTAATTATTCGCACTTTAATTCATTGTCAAGTTGTTTATAATTTAGATCAAACTTTTCAAAATCAAAATTTCTTTTACTTTCATAGTTTCCAAAAAGAGAACAGTAGTTAGAAGAACTTAGAAATCGTAAGAGTCATTTATTTAGAGTTCCTTGTGGAGACGATCCTGAATTCACTAGGTAAAACTACACCGCACACCCTTACACTTGGGGGTTATTTTCACTGTATATTTGCGAGGCGGTCAAGTTTTTGGTGTTGTTGTCGAGGAACTTAGTTTTGATTCATTAGGGTAATTCTAAGTTATTCTTCTATTGTTTAAAAAAAAAATTCTCTACTACTCAAAAGCGGTAGATTATTTGAGTCTTCCTTCATAGCTTATGAGTGCTTGGGAACGGGGAGGTGATAGTAGATTGCAAAGATCTAGCTTTGATGACCCACTTGTTGGACCCATTGACCTTTTAAGAGACTTTCAAACTTCTTCTTCATCCATTCCTGAAGTAGAAATGGCAGAAGGTAATAATCAAAATGTAGTCATGAGACGATCTATGAGAGATCTTTTCCAACTTGATAGGCACACACCTAAATCAAGCAGTGTATGGCCAGAGCCACAACAAGCTTTTCAATTTAAACATGGTATGATTCAACTCTTACCTACTTTTTATGGTATGGACTCTGAAAATCCATATGATCATCTCACTCAATTTAGAAACATATGTGTGACCATAAAAGATCAAGGGTGTCCTTTAAAACTAGTATTCCTTAAACTTTTTCCCTCCTCACATAAGGATAAGGCAGCCTGATTGTTTGAGTTCTTGCAACCAAATTCCATTCACACCTGGGACAAGTTGCAGGCGAAGTTCTTAAAGAAATTCTTTCCACCAAATAGAACTGATGCTATTCAACATCAAATCCTGAATTTTGCTCCATGTCAGGGAGAGACATTCTATCAAAGTTAGGAAAGGTTTAAAACACTGTTGCATTCTTGCACTCATCATGGATTTGAAATTTGGCGATTAGCAAGTATTTTCTTTGGATCACATATGCCATATCACAAACAGTTTGTAGAAACTATGTGTAAAGGGCGATTCTATGATAAGACCCCTGAGGAAGCATATGAATTCTTTGAATTTCTAGCGAAGAATGCTCTAACATGGGACATGACTGGACCTCAAAACACTTCAGCTTCCAATGTGTCATCAACTAGGGGTATGTATCAACTTAGTGAGCCAGATGATCTTAGAGCCAAGTTAGCAGTCTTAACGAGGGAAATAGAGACTCTGAAGATTAAAAAGGAAAAACCAGTAATCCAAGAACCTGTGGCAATGGTATATTGTGTTAAGTGTGACAGTCAAACACACAGATTGGAGGATTGCCCGAATTTCTCTTCTGCTAGAGACTTTGTACAAAGTCAAAAACAAAATGAACTACCTGTTCATGCTGTCAACCAATTTCATCAACCTTATAGGGGACAAAACCAAGGGGGAAATTCTTACTCTGACATGTATAATCAAACTTTGAGGAATAATAACTTTTCTTGGAGGAATAATGGAGTACCAACCACACAGCAATATCAATTTGCTCCACCTTCGCGTATTCCCCAATCTCCATTTCACAATCCTGGACTATCTCAGAACTTTGCACCACAACTAACTGCTTATATTCCCCCAAACAAAAAGTCTATCGAAGATACACTTCAGCAATTCATAAACACACAGTCAACACTGTGGTCGAAATATAACCGAACTATGGATGACATGAAGAGTCAGTTGACCCAAATTACCCAAGCATTGAGCACTTTGCCAAAAGGTCAACTACCAGCTCAACCACAACCAAATCCGGTAGTTTAGGTAAAATAAGCTGAAGGATCTTCCCATAGTTGCGAACAAGTGCAAGCTGTCACGACACTTAGGAATGGCAAAGTTATTGATAAAACCATTCACCCCAGAGAAACCAAACCTGAGGTAGAGTTAGAACCTGGGTGGATAGCAGAAGACCAAGAAAAAGGGGACAAATTGGAACATCAAACAGAGAAAAATGAAGATCACATGAAGCCAGTTGATAAGGGGGAGGAGAAAGTGAATAAGAATAAAAAAAAGGGTGGAAGCACCCAGAGAGTACATCCCTAAAGCACCTTTTCCATAAAGGTTGTTACAAAATAAGAAGGAGACTCAAGCTGCAGAGATATTAGAGGTGTTCAAGCAAGTTAAAATAAACATACCTCTACTCGATGCAATCAAACAGATTCCCTCATATGCTAAATTTCTGAAAGACTTATGTACAGTAAAAAGGGGATTGAAATTGAAAGAGAAAGCGTTTATGACTGAACAAGCAAGTGCTATCCTTCAATGTAAAACACCCCCAAAATACAAGGACCTTGGCTGTCCAATAATCACATGTTGTATAGGGGAACATCGAATAGAAAGAGCATTGCTTGATTTGGGAGCAAGTGTAAACTTGCTACCTTATTTAGTCTACGAGCAATTAGGCAGTAACCTTACAATTAGCTGATCGATCCATCAATGTTCAATGAGGTATAGTTGAGGACGTATTAGTTAAAGTGGAGAATTTCTACTTTCCTGTGGATTTTATCATCCTTGACACTCAGCCACTTACTAATCTGTCCACACTTGATTAGACATCTGTCATTTTAGGTCGACCATTTCTAGCCACCTTGAATGCATTGATAAACTGTAGGAATGGATCGATGAAAATGTCTTTTGGCAATATCATATTTGAAACAAAAATTTTTCATGTTAGTATACAGCCAGTAGAGGTGTCTGAGGTCGAAGAATTAGATTTGATAGAAGCTATCGTGTAGGATCATGTAGATCGTGAGTTCATAGAAGATCCTTTGGAAAGAGTGTTATGTTTCAATGAGGACAAAGCAAACTTTAATGACACTCAAGAAGAAATGGGATCTATTTTTGATTGGTTTGAGGTAAGCCCAGTAGTGTCAATAAGGAACTGAGTAGAGATGTTTGAAAGATTGGAGCCATTGGCAAAGAGAGCAGTGTCATCTAACACCCAAGCTCCAAATCCAAAAAGAAAGCCTCTACCAACCAATTTAAAATACGCATTTTTGGGAGAAAGTGAAACATATCTGATGGTCATATCAGCCGAGCACACCAGAGAACAAGAGAATCAATTGATAATGCTGTTAAAGAAACATTGAAAAGCATTAGGATGGTCTGTAGCCAATCTAACAGGAATAAGCCATTTTTGTGTACACACCGCATTTGTTTGGAAGAGGGAGCCAAACCAATTCGACAAATGCAGAGGCATCTTAATCCAAATATGAAGGAAGTGGTAAAAGCAGAAGTGTTGAAACTGCTAGATGTAGGAATTATTTACCCTATTTCCGATTCAAAATGGGTAAGTCCTACACAAGTGGTTCCCAAGAAATCTGGTGTCAAAGTAATTCCCAATGAAAATAACGAATTAGTGCCTACTCGCATCCAAACTGGGTGGAGAGTTTGCATTGATTATCATAAATTAAACACTGTGATAAGGAAGGATCACTTTCCACTTCCATTTCTAGATCAAGTTTTGGATAGAGTAGCAGGACGTGCCTACTATTGTTTTCTAGATGGCTATTCGGACTACAATCAAATTGTGGTTGCCTTAGAAGACCAAGACAAAACTACTTTCACATGTCCCTTTGGCACCTTTGCATACAATAGAATGCCCTTTGGCCTATGTAATGCACCTGCTACTTTCTAACGCTGCTTGATGAGCATATTTCATAAAATGGTAGAAGACATTGTGGAAGTTTTCATGGATGACTTCTCAGTTTATGGTGACACTTATGAGCAATGTTTAAATAACCTTGACTCTGTCCTTACACGGTGTGAAGAAAAGAACTTATTCCTTAACTGGGAAAAGTGTCATTTCATGGTGACACAAGGTATGGTTCTTGGGCACATTGTTTCGCAAGCAGGCATACAAGTTGATAAAGCTAAGGTGGAATTAATTGAAA
Source organism: Vitellaria paradoxa (assembly GCA_019916065.1). Lineage (NCBI taxonomy): Eukaryota > Viridiplantae > Streptophyta > Magnoliopsida > Ericales > Sapotaceae > Vitellaria > Vitellaria paradoxa. The sequence goes on from CM034235.1 coordinate 33,557,089, forward strand.
GGCTTCCTATCCCTAGGAATGTTAAAGATATTTGGTCTTTTTTGGGCATGCCAGGTTTTATAGACGTTTCATTCAATCCTTTAGTGCTATTTCTAAACCCTTATGCAATCTGTTAATACAAGACGCTCTTTTTGAGTGGACTCCTCAATGTCAAGAAGCATTTGAGAAATTAAAAGGTTATTTGACCTCAGCACCCATTCTTCAAACTCCTGATTGGTCATTGCCACTCGAACTAATGTGCGATGCCAGTGATCAAGCAATAGGTGTGGTGTTAAGTCAAAGGAAGAAAAATAAGGCACATGTAATTTACTATGCGAGTAAAGTTCTTAATAGTGCGCAAAGGAATTATTCAACAACAGAAAAAGAACTACTTGCCATTGTCTTTGCACTTGAGAAATTTAGATCTTACATAATTCGGTCAACAGTAACTGTTTTCACAAATCACTATGCACTTAAGTATCTTTTGACTAAATCGGAAGCTAAACCATGATTAATTCATTGGACACTCTTGTTACAAGAGTTTGACCTTATCATTAAAGATAAAAAGGGTGTTGAGAATGTTGTAGCGGATCACCTATCTCGTCTCCCTATTGAAGCTTATACACATGATAACATTCAAATTGATGACAACTTCCTAAACGAGTAGCTTTTTAATGTCAGCGCAATCACAGCTGCCACACCTCCTTAGTATGCTGATATTGCTAACTATTTGCTAACCGGACACATCCCATCTGAGTAGAGTGCAAAAGACAGGAGGAAAATCTTCAAAAACATTAGTCTTCTTTTGGGATGATCCATATCTTTTTAAGTATTGTCCTTATCAAATCATCCAACATTGCATATCTGAATGGGAAGTCCAAGGAATCATTGAATTCTCTCATTCACAAGCATGTGGTGGCCATTTTTCCATAAGTAAAACTGCTTAAAAAATTCTTCAATGTGGTTTTTATTGGCCCACACTATTCAAAGATGTTCATAACTTTTGCACAGCATGCGATAGGTGTCAAAGGCTGGGAAGTCTCACTCGTTGAAATATGATGCCATTATCTCCCATTCTTGTTTTAGAAGTTTTTGATTGCTGGGGTATTAACTTTATGGGACCTTTTCCAATATCCTTTGGGTACAAATATATTCTTGTGGGGGTAGACTACGTGTCTAAATGGGTGGAGGCCATTGCTACTCGAACCAATGACCATAAAGCCGTGATGAAATTTCTTCATGAGCATATCTTTTCAAGGTTTGGAATGCCTAGGGCAATCATTAGTGATGGTGGGAAACATTTCTGCAATAGACCCATAGGACTGCTTTTACGCAAATATAGCATTGTTCGCAAAGTAGGTACCTCGTATCACCCTCAAACTTGTGGACAAATGGAACTTACCAGCAGAGAAATCAAACAGATCCTTGAAAAGACAGTCAGTCCAAGTCGTAAAGATTGGTCTTTGCACCTAGTAGACTCCCTTTGGGCTTATCGAACAGCATATAAGATGACATTAGGGATGTCACCATCTAGGCTAGTTCATGGTAAACCATGTCATCTGCCTGTCGAAATGGAACATGAAGCATATTGGGCCATTAAGCAATTTAATGCCAACATTGTCGAGGCAGGACTCCATCGTAAACTACAGCTTGCAGAGATGGATGAAATTCGCAATGATGCATATAAGAATATGCAAATCTCTAGGGAAAAGATGAAGAAGTTGCACGACAAGCACATTGCTAGAAAGACATTTCATGAAGGACAAAAAGTGCTCTTATATCGATCTAGGCTTCATTTGTTTCTAGGAAAACTTCAATCAAGGTGGATTGGACCCTTTATTGTAAAACATGTTTTTAAACATGGTGCCATCGAAATTGAGAATCCTAAGAACAAGAATTGTTTCAAGGTGAATGCACATCGATTGAAACCTTACTTGGAAAATTTTGTGGCATGTGTGGAGACTTGGGATCTTCATGATCCCTCACCCTTTGATTAAAACTACCAAGAAACCCAAATTTGTTGTTGTATAATAGGTTTTCTTTTGTTAAATTAGGTTATTTTTATTTGAAGTAGAATACTTTAGCATAATGGGGTCGAATTACATTAAGAGAGCTGAGAAAGAACAAACTCACTGCTCCCTGGCATCTTGACGCCATCCCGATGCCATTTGGTAGTGGGGTAAAAGGGATTTGCATCATGGAACTACCTCCTGGCGTCCCGACGCCGTCGGGACGGCACACGCCAGACAAGGTCGTTAAAACCCTCTAGCGGGTTGGTTTCCCTCTTTTTTCTTCACTGAACTCTTCTTCTCTCTACTTCACACATCTTTCTCTCTAAACCCATCCTCTACCCACTGATTTTTAAGCCAAAATTGCGTAAAATCAAGCACATCAAGGCTATCTTCCGCCATTCTTGCTACAAAGAGGTGTTTTCTCCCTAGAAGCTTCAAGACCATCAACATCATTGCGAGTTCTTCGATTCTCTCGTCATTCTTCCACCATATTTGAAGTTCTTGCCCTGATCTATCATCTTGGTAAGTTTTTAGACTCTTGTTGTTCAATTTCTTGAAGAAATCTGGAAAGAACCATTGAAACCCACTCTTAATCTCTCTCTTTTCATCTATATTCGACCAATGGGTTTTCTTATGTTGAAGATAATGGTTGGTTTTTAGATTCTTGATGCAATAATGGAATATTTGTTGATTATCTTTACATATTATCAAAGTGATTTGGGCCACCATGTGTGGGTGGACTGATAGATGAATAGTTCTACACTTGAATGAGATAACTGTCATAACTGAATTTTGAAAATTTTCCCACACTTTTGTCACTTTTGATATTTTGTTGCAAATAAGATTTAGAGTTTGAATGCTCATTAATTGGACTCTTTTTCTTTTTTGTTTCACACATAGACATGGGTCCAAGAAAAATGGCAGCCAAACAAAATCCAACAACCCGCACCCTTGATAGGCTTAGATTTAGAAACCGGGAAGCTGAACTAGAATTCAATAGATTTTGGTTTGATAAATCGGTCATCACTGAATGAAATTGGGAGTTAGAATTCTTTAGGAGTAATAACTTCGGGTGGTTTCAAAACTTTGAGGAACAAGGTTGGTTACCTTTTGCTAATTTCCAACCTCAATGTGTTCTAGAGGTGATTCGAGAATTTTGTTCTAACATTGTTCCCTTGGAGGAAGGAGAGGAGAGGGGATTAGAAATTTGGAGTTTTGTTAGGGGTAAAAACATAATAATCACCCTTGAATCTTTTGCTGAACTTTTTGGGCTACCACGGCCAATGTTTCCATCATACTCTTATCTCCCTGTGAATAATCCTGGAATGAGATGAGTGAGTACTGAGATCTTAAAGGAAGGTCTTGAGTGGCCAACTGTAGGCCAAATGAAGATTTCTGACCTTAATGACAAATACCGGCCTTTACATGTTTTTAGTTGTCACAACATTCTCCCCTTGAGCCGTACCTCTGAATGTAGTGAGAAAAGGGCAATATTACTTTATGCTGACCGCTATTAGAATGTGCGTCTAAACTAACCCCCAAGTGCAAGGGTGTGCGGTGTAGTTTTAACTCGGTGAGTCCGAGGTCGAATCCACAGGGAACTATGAGATTGAACACTAGGGTTTTCTAAGTTCTTCTACCTATTGTTTCATTTTAAAAGACAAGAAAAGAAAATAAAACAAGTTTTAGGTTTTGAGAAGAGTTGATTAAGTAACTAGCAATCAAATAAAAGTAAATTGCAAACATTAACTGAACTAGCATTCAAGAAATTAAATTACTTTTATTCTAACTAATAGAAAAGCAAGATACAAAATTAAACTAAACTAAAATAATGAAAGCAATAAAATTAAGCATTCAAGATAACTAAAATGATTCTTGATTCAACTTTCAATTCTGGATAGTTTCACTACTTCACTACGGGATGCGTTAAAACTACAATCTATAGTTCACGTCAAAGGAGCCATAGATTGGGAAAAATATTCTCATTAAAGTTCAGAAAATATCCGATACTTAGTTTTAAAATCACGTTTCATTATGGATAATAAAACTGGAAAGATTTTCTAAGAAAACATTCGGTTTCAAACCTAAATTAGGGTTCGTCCGAAAATTATTAAGAAAATTATATTCAAGAGTTTTTACTAGTGATTACAGAGAATATAGTCAGAAACTCTTGTTTTCAAAGGTTTTTCAAACAACCAAAACCAGATTTGTTTAAGAAATCAATTTTAATTTGCCCAAAATTATTAAATCAATTTTTACCCAAAAAACTTTATCAGTGATTACAAAGAATGTAGTCAAAGGTTTCCGTTTTCGAAAGTGTTTGAAACAAAATAAAATGATCCTTAAAATCGTAGATCACTCCACAAAGGTTTTTACAAACCATGCGAAGGATCTACACACATCCCTTCGTTTTTCACAAACTACCATTCCTTGATTCGTTCAATCAAAAACTAGGGTTTTACGCTACATTCATAATGAAATCCATGCAATTGAATCCAACCATTAAGACAAATATCAAAGAATGAGATGAAGGAATAAATATAAACTAAACTACAAATAAAAAATTATTAATCTACGTAAAAACAGTACCGTACTTCGAAGAACGAAAATAATAACGAAGAATCATGAAAGCTGAAGCGAATCCACAAATTGTTGCACAAATCTTGTTAAACATCTTCAAAAAGAAATTGAAAACTCTCTTTCTAAATTCTAAAACACTCTCTAAAAGTCTAGAAAAGATGGAAAAGAAGATGGAAAAAGATGAGAAGATCCCCCCTAAACGGTTGCTTATTGGGTATTTATAACCCCTTCAAGAAAACCCTAAAAACGAAGAAGGAAATTAACCCCGCGCGTCCAGGTGTTCGGACACCCAATTGGGGTGTCCGGATGGTAGTAAGCTTCCATGTGTCTAGGTGTCCGGACAACAGTGTATAAATTTCACTTTTTATGTTTTTCTTCTGACAACTTTCTGTCCTCGACTTCCAAAGCGATTTTGACCTCGAAGATGATGGATTCAGGCTTCAGCTAAAACATGAAAGTTGTAGCCCTTTGAGTCTTCTTTCCAAGCCAATAAGAATCAGGTCAATCCGAATTCTGAGTGAAAAGATATGGTCAAAATACTGACAGGGCGTCAAGCTAGAACTTCATTTGCACACCACTTCAACCATCTTGAACTTCGGACCATTTTTTTCTCTGCGACAGCCACTTTCATCACTACTAATCTCAATTATTTTTTTGTTTTCCCTACAATTAAGAAAATAAAAGCTATAAGTAATAAAATAATGATAAAACTTCAAGATTAACTACTTAAATGCATAAATGTGTATCAAAATGTGGAGTTTGTAATTACACTTTTCAAGTGTAATCATATGCCATAGGTACGAGAGCCTCTATTGACTTACCTCACCTACTATGGAACAAATTGGATGATTTTATTGAACACCCTAGGAGGCAAAGAGGGATTCCATTTGGAGGGATGTTAACTCTAATTTTTGAAAGACAAGGAGCACGTTTGGATGATACTTTAAATAGGATTGATCCTCCTAACCCCTTGAACTATCTCTCGTTTATAAAAGCACGACACCATGGACCCTTTAGGAAATAAAAATCAGCAAGTCTAGCTAATGAGGCGGGTAGTAGCTCTCAACCACACGAAGACAGTACTAAGGAGGAAGAGGTGACCAATAACCAAATCATGGAGATGCTCATCACTTAAAACAAGGTGATTGAACAACTCAACGAGCGGGTCTTTAACCTGGAGGTCACGGAGTCAGCAAACTCCCACATGCTCCGCCACCTTTACGAAAATCACTTTGGCACGGGCTCCTCAATTCCGCCTTCCAAGTGAAGAAACGGGCTATGTAATGACTGTTATTGAATGATGAAGGAACATTGTAACCTAATTATTTTTGCACTCTTTACAGTTAGTACTATGACCCCCATTTTTATGTTGGATATTGTAACTTATTAACTTTTATTTTAGTTTGATGCACTTTCTTTAGTTTGATTTTATTATATAATTGTTTTATGTCATTTTATTTGTCATGATTCAATAGCCATATTCCATGTTTGCAAGTTCAGGTATAGTAGCATGGATGCCAATTACAAAAAAAAAAAAAAAAAAAAAAAGCATGGATGCCTATGATTCATGTGATGCTTTTATTTTTGACGTTTTGGACACTTCTACCTCATATGAAGAGTGGGGTGGCATGGTTGCCGACACCACATTTTTCTATGATCCTACTGAGAATACTGATGCCTTCGTTGCTGCTATCGAGTTGGAGGCATGGCCCATTGAGTCATTTTAGAATGGTCCACCTATGCCCCGACCTTGTCATCATCAGGGACTATTCTTTCGAATGCCACACGAATTTTTCATTTATGATAGACAAGGCATACACATCATTGATGACGGACCTATGGAGGAAATAGACAGTAATTTGGGAGGATATCCCTAAGGCTGACCCTGACAATGAGGACATTGACGCTTTTCTCCCTACACTTGCTCATTATGTTACTTTTCAATTCAATATGGTTTATTGTATTCATGAGGTAGTCTCTAACCCTTTTCTCCCTTTTGATTTTACCCTCCTCTGCGTATGAATTCATTCTTTGGTAAGTTGGGGGGAGAGGAAATGTTATGCACACCACATTCTCATATACACTTTGTTTGCTTATACTCTTGCGTTTCTCATGCTCCCATGTACACTACAGAAACACTATACCATTTAGAGTCACATTGGGGACAATGTGCTATTTAAGTTGGGGGTTGAGCACATGGTAGCATGAATTGAAATAAACGGGGTAACAAAGTGAAAATGTAGGCATGTGGTTTATAGTTTTCATACCCATATGTGCTTAAGGGCAATGTGATTTTCGAGTGGGTAGTAAGGTTCATATGATGAATAGACGTGATATGCATAGAATGGACAAAATTTTTTAAAATTTTCAAATCATGGGCAAATTAAGTTTTTCTTAACTTAGCATGCATGAACCTTACATATGTTTCTGAAGTAGTTTAATAAATGATTCGGTTTCAATCTTGAATAAGGGACTTGATTCAAATTGATTATAAAATTGCCCAATGCATGGAAAACTTGTCATTTGAAACCATTGAAATAAAAGTGTGTCAAGGATTTGAGTTCATAAGATTTAGTCATTCAATTATGCCAAGACATAGGTGGAGACTGAAAACCCTATATTTTGTAAGCTTTTGAGCCTGATCTTTTGTTCTTGAGGGTTTATACTTAATATTCTATATAACTTCTTTCATCTTATAATTTTTTTTAATAGTTTCATCACATTACTTTGCTTTGGTATTAAATGCACAAAATACTACTTTTGATTTACATGTATGGATCAATGCCTTTGAAAAAATGTTACTAACCTAGAGAGTGATGTTAGGCCATCTTTCGTACATTTGGAGGCCTGTGACTTTTCTTTGATTACATTACCTTTGGAGCCATTTTGAAGCCTTTGAAAAAAAAAATTTAGATAATAATATATGAAATTTTTTGTTTTAGCCACATTTATGACCCTTTAGCCTATATATAGGTGAGCCAACCCTTGCATGTCTTGGGATGTTGGTGCAAAAACAAGTTGTAACAAAGGGTATAAGGGAGGAGCTTGTAAATAGAAAATGTAGTGAAAATAATAATAATAATAATAATAAAAAAATAAAAAAATAATAAATATATATATATATATATAAAGCTTCAATGTTGGCATTCAAGGAGTTGAAAGAAGAAAAGTTGGAGAGTAATTCATGGCACTATCATTATAATCCTTAGACATGCACTTTGATTCTTCTATCCTTTATTTGTCTAACCAATACCCCATGGCCAAGCTACAACCTAGTAAAGACCTAACGGACTTTAGGTGAAAGACACTTATAAGAACATTGATCAAATTCATGTGGTTAAAATGGTTTTCTTGTTTATGCATTGATACGTGCCATTCATGAAACTATGCCACACTGCGTACTTTAGTTCTTTCAGTCACTTCTTGATTTGGGTTCATTGCACTCATTTGATATTGCATCTCTGCATGAACCATGAGAGTAGCCTTTCTGGAGTAATTTCATTTATGAGTGGACAACTTGGTGAGATTTGAAGTTGAGGCCGCGGTCTTGGATTATATTTGATAGCTATTTTGAATGAAAGACATGAATTGGCACACTTGACACTAAATGGTTGAGAACTAGGTAAGTTTAATATGAATTGGGAGGTTTTATGCAATTTTTGGGATTTTGTAACTAATTCTCTATTGGGATTAAATCAGGAATTGTTTGACGGACTTTTTTACATTGAACTAATTTAAGAATTTTTGTGGGTAAATTCACTGCAAACCCTCACGAGACTTCACTCGTCTACTAGGGGAAACTTAGGGGTTTAAAAGGCTTGCTGCACATTGCTAAATGTAGTCGTGATTCCAACAAAAAGAGAATATAGGAGTTAGTTCCATTTCATTGTTTCAGTATTGCTAGGGAATAGCAATAGGTAAGTTGGGGGTGTGATTATGCTTGAAAAGGGTAATCATTTTCTTAATTTCCTATTGTTATTAATAAAGGTTTAGAGTTAATTCATTTAATTTAATAACATTTCAAGGTTTTTGCTTAATTTCTTTTTCTTATAAAGCAAATGTGTTTAGAACCAAGGAAATGATCCAAAATTGACATCAAAGGCTTGGAGGGACGTAAGGAGGACTGGAAAGAGCTCGAAAAGGATAAAGATTAAGCAAGAAATGAAGGATAAGGTGCCCGAGTGCATCGAAACCTGAACGAAAGCTGAAAGCAGCAGAAGAAAAGAAGCTACTGCCCCCTGGCATCCCGACGCCGCGAGTCCGAGAAGTCTAGTTTTAGGGTTTTTCAGTTGCCTATATATACATACTTTGTACCTAACCTAAGGGGGTGGAACATACGATTTAGGGTTTATTTTTCTAAGAGTTTTTCTTTACGTTTTGAGAGTTTTCTTTAACTTTGGATTGAAGATTTGGATTCAAGCGGAGTTTTACGCAGTAGTTAATTGAAGTTGCAGATTTTATTCATCAATGGAGTTTTCTTTCTTTATCTCTTCTTTTACTTTCTATTTTGTTTATTCCATTAACATGCTAGCGTAGATTCGTTCTTGATTCAACCCATCAATGATGGGTCAATCTTTATTTGAATGTTGGATGTGATTGAATTCAAGCATGCAATGTAAAAGTTGCATGTTTGGGTTCTTGTTTTTTTCTAAGTCAGTTTTCATATGTTTTCAAAACCTTCAAAAACTTGTGTAATTGATCATATTTCCTTGAAATCACTGATAACTACACATGATTACAATTTTCTTGATACTTTGAAAATAGATGAAATAGATTTAGATATATTTTCTGGTTTTCTTTTTCATTTGATCTTCAAAGTCTTCAAAAACATGTAATCTCGATCATATTTCCTTGAAATCACTAATGACGTTACATGATTAAAACTTTCTTTATATTTTGAAATCAAATAAAAGAACTCTGGACCAAAGAATGTTTTCAAGATGAAATCTTTCCGATTTTATTTATCCTAAACGTGATTTTAGAACCATGCTTTGGAAATTAAAGCTTTGACGATGAAATCTTTCCAGTTTACTTTTCCTAAACGTGAGCTGTAAACTGAGATAAATTAATCACATCCATACATGAGAATAAGGTATTCACCCGGATTTGTAGGTTGAATCAAGATCTTTAATTACATTGTTTAGAACCTTAATTTAATTCGCTGTTTTATTTGAGTTTAATTTATTTTGAATCTTTTAGTTGTTTCTTTAATATAGTTGTTTCCTCTCTCTAGGGTTTTTATTTCTAGCTTAGTTGGTTTAATTATTCGCACTTTAATTCATTGTCAAGTAGTTTATAATTTAGATCAAACTTTTCAAAATCAAAATTTCTTTTACTTTCATAGTTTCCAAAAAGAGAACAGTAGTTAGAAGAACTTAGAAATCTTAAGAGTCTTTCATTTAGAGTTCCCTGTGGAGACGATCCTGAATTCACCAAGTAAAACTATACCGTACGCCCTTACACTTGGGAGTTATTTTCACTGCATATTTGCGAGGCGATCACCCAAGGTCATGGGCGCCCACCTGAGAAGGCATGGCGCCCAAGGAACAGTGGACTTGACAGACATGGGTTGCTCTGCATTTTTCAGCCGACCCTTCTCCCCTATGAACCTATATCTAGCTAGGTGTGAGGAAAGGGTCTAAAATTCACTGTTTGGGGATTAAATTATTGGTTTATATATATATTTGGGTGAGATGATGCAAGAGAGAGAAAGAAGTTGATTGGAGGGGAAGAAACCAGGTGAAGAAGCAAATGAAGAACAAAGAAGGAGAAGAAGAAAACCAGATGGAATCCTTAAGAGTAAGCCTTCATGAAAATCAAATTCCTTTTGCAAAAGTGAAATTGAAGCCTCAAGGAACCTTTCTATGTGATTTATTTGTAATTTGGATCAAGGAAAGAGAGGATTGAGTCCATCAAAGCTTGAGGGTTTGGAAGCTCAAAACACCTTCTTGTTGATTCATCTTTTTACAACTTGAGGTAGGGATTTAATGCCTCATTCTCACATATGTGATGTGTAACAAGGAATAGATTACCATTGGAAAACTTTTTTTAAATGTTGGTCACATTCATGAAAGAAAATAAGAGTTATACACATGTATATATATATGTATAGGTTGAGAGAGTGAAAATGGTATTTTGATCCATAACTTGACTTTTGGTTAACGAAAACTCAAATTGATAACTTTGTTTGGTGCCTAAGAACCTTATGTTGATGTTAGAAACATAAAACTTTAGGTATTCTACTTTAACTTGGTCAATTTGAGATCCTAAGGGTGAAAAAACATGAAACCAGAAAATAAAGTATGAAACCCAGGAGTGGAAATTGCAAGACTTTTGGTCACTCTACATTGGCATGTCCAATTATGCCTAAACAAGACACCAAGCTCATTAAGCAAAAATAGAAAGTCAAGGAGCAGCATGAAGAAAATGAGTGGCAACAAGTGCAAAAGAACAAGGATAAAAGCATTCCAACACCAAAGGAAATGAGCAAGGAGTCAAACTTTTGCAGAAGGGGTTGAAAGCTTCTCTCTCTAGAATTTTCTCTCTCTAAAAATTTTCACTCTCAAGCTTACATTCATCGGTTCTTACACTGATCCATCATCATCTACAACTCTCTTGTCATCTTCCCAACTATCTCCTTGTTAATATTTTATCTTAAGGTTCGGGAAGTAGTTTTCTAGCAAGTTAAGTAATTCTCAGCAAGTTAAGCTCATCATCATGGGGAAAGCAGCTCGTTTAAAGAAGAACTCAGCTACCAAGCTATCGCTCAAGGATTTTCATGCAAGCTTGGTAAAGGAAAAGCTAACTAAAAGTGGCAGCCCAAGTGTTAAGATTAATCTTTCAGACTTAGAAGGCCAAGAGTATCAAGAAGATGATATTTATGATGACTATCTTAGTTGTAGCTACGGAGAAGATGATGTCAAAGTTAAAGCTCCTTTCACGAGTTCTTCCAACCAGCAAAAGCCAAGAAGGACGGCTACCAGGGTGCAAGATGAACATAAACCGGAAGCCATGGCTAGGGTAGCTCAAAGGTTGAAAAACCTCAAAGCCGATCCTATGCATTTAGTTGAAGACTCCGCTCCAAAGCAGTCATTCAACTCGGGAAATACAAGCAGCCCCAAGCATCAACCAAATGTCAAAGAGGCAAAGAAACTTGAAGTTTATTCAGGTTTAGCCAAAGATGGACAAGCAGATGAAGATTCCAAGTGTTATCCAGCCTTCTCCATTGATCTACAACCTGAAGTTCCTTGTAAGATTGAAGCAAAGGAGGCAATGTTGGGAGACCCCTTGAGCGGGAACTTTGCCGCCAAGCTAGGTGGTCCTTTGGGTGGTTCAACCAAAGCCAATCTCAATGATGGGTGTGCAGAGCGGGTAAGAGATGTAAAGTTAAATACAAATGTGAATAGTGGAGCCCTCAATAAATTACCACGTGGAATGGAGCAAAGTCCACAAAGCAGATCTGCTACTACACGGGCTGATGAGCAAACAACCAAAAAGATGGTGAGCAAACAACCAAAAAGATGGTGTAGCTGCCGAAGCTAGCTGGAAAACATTGGGAGTTGACTTAAGAGATGTGGAGGGACCCACTCCAATTACACCAAGTGCAATCGGGGAAAGAAAGGTAATTACCCTTCGGTTCCCCACTCTAGGGCAACAAACTTTGACTAGTCTGAAAATTTCCCTTCCCCGAATTGTTATTTGAAGACGAGGCATTGTGGTGGGCCCCATGGTGAAGCCTCCAAAGATGTGACACCTCATCCCCATTCGGGTATTTGTGAATTCCCTTTACCAAATAGTAATCTGAATAGTGGGCCACACTCCAACTCACGTGACCTATTAAATGGAGAATCCAACTCAAACCTCCTCTCGGGTGCATGCACAAAAACAGAACCGGTTCCTTCCTCTTCATAAAACCAAAGTACCGAGCCAAGTAAGTCTCTATGGTCTTCTCTATTCGGTTCAAAAGGTGAAAAGAAGGCCACAAATCTTAGGTTCTTCAATGTTGATTTAAATGAAAATGAAATTAGAATCCCAATTGAAATTTCAAAGAAAGGCTATATTCATTGGGAACATGCTCTAGTAGGCTATTTTGTTGATAAATGGAATTCTTTCCATTTTGTTAAAACATGGGTAATGAAAAAATGGGCAGAGGAGGCTGTAGAGGTTGTCACCTTTTAAAATGATTTCTATATTTTTAATATCAAGAGTGAGGATGCATTAAGGTCAATACTAGATGGGAGTCTCTACTATTGTGGTAACCGGCTTATTCTTATAAAAAGATGGCAACCGGGTATGCAATTAAACAAGGAGGAATTCTCTTCATTACCCATTTGGGTGAAATTCTACAATGTCCCACTTGAGTTATGGACAGATGAAGGTCTGAGCTATATAGCTAGCATAATTGGGAAGCCTCTTTTCCTTGATGAATACATGCAAAAGAGAAGTCGGCTTACCTTTGCCAGAATTTGTATTGAAGCACAAGTTGACAAAGATATCCCTAAATCCTTCAAAATCAATTTAAGATATGGTACTCCATATGAAGTCAAAGTTGATGTTCCATGGAAGCCAAAAAAGTGTGAAGAATGCAAAGCTTTCGGTCATTCCACTTCCTCTTGTCCCTCAAAGCCAAAAAATGAAGCTAAGCATATCAAGCAAGAATGGAAAGTTAAAGAAGCTAAGGTGCAACAAGTGAAGGAAGAATGGCAAGAAGTGAAGGGAAGAGATAAGAGTAACGGAGCAATACTACAACTGGCCAACATTTTTGAAGTTCTCTCTTCATGTTGTGAAGAAGAGCAATCAAAGAAAGATGAGGAATGCAACCCAGCCGAAGTGTCGAAGGATAAAGAGGCATTAACCAAGCAAGGACCAAAGCAAACAAGCACAACACCAACTTCCTCCCAAGCTTGGGAAAAAAATCAACTCCTAGACCGCATCCAAAAGTTTAATTCAACCAAAGCACAAGCACTAGCAAGCATCTCTCTTATTAAAGATTCAAATTCCAAGTCTAGCAAAAAGGGGGGAAGATGAAGTTATATGTGAGATCTATTTTGTTAACCTATCTACTTGGGTTGCAAGTGGAATTGTTAAAAGGATAGGTTAGATGGGTTTTTTAGTATTTTGGATTCCCTTAAATGGGATGTGTACCCATTGGGGTTAGTGTTGAGCTCGTTGTAAATCTAAAATTTTTTGGTAATAAAATTAACACTTAACTACCAAAAAAAAAAAAAAAATGAGCAAGGACATGCCAAAAGCTCCATCCAATATGTTTGAGATCTTACAATCATGCAAAGAGGATGAGTGTGAAGAGGAAGACAAAAGCCTAAAGTTGAAGCAAGAGCCAAAGGATGATGAGGTATCAACCAAGCAAGGGCCAAAGTAAGCAAAAACAACACCAACCTCGTCCCAAGCTCGGGAAAAGAAGTTACTCCTAGACCGTATTCAAAAGCTTAATTTTGCTAAGGAGCAAGCGCTAGCAAGCATCTCACTCACCAAGTGGCCAAGCTCTAACTCAAACAAAGCTAGGAAGAAATGAGTATTATTTTGTTAACCTATCCACTTGGGTTGTAAGTGGATCTACTAAAGGATAGGTTAGATGGTTTCTTAGTATTTTTTGGATCCTCTATATGAGGTTGGTACCCTTTGGGGTTTGTATTGAGCTAGTTTTAAATCTATATTTTTTGGTAATAAAACACCCGCTTAACTACCAAAAAAAATAAAAAAATAGTATGAAACCTGAAACTTGGCCCAAGCTGTGGGCGCACGAGGGGGACATAGTCAGACGCCTAAGCCCTTGGGCACCGCGCCCAAGGGCTGGGCGCCCAGCTCTTGGGCGTAGAAGGTGTGGGTGCCCAAGCCCCTTAGGTGTATGGCTGAGTGTCAGCTTGGGTGTCCACCGAGCCTAGGTCACTTTTCCTAACTTTACTTAGTTTGACCTCCTACCTTAGACTTATGAAACAGTTGGTAACTTGTTTTTACATGAAACTTTTAATTGATTAATTGCATGGATTTTGAAAGGGAAATGAGCTTTAAAAAGTGATTAAGGATTGGTTATCTTAAGCTAATGGGATTTAACTTGTAAGGGTAAGTGAATGTCACCTTGAATTGCATGAATTGGAAGATTACTTTGAGGTAAGAGTCTTAATTGAATAGAATTGTGAATATGCCTTGATGTAAACTAAATGTTGAAGTTTATGAACTTGTGATTGATTAAGTGAAATGTGACTTGACAAAGGAACTCATATTCTTAATGTGGGTAAATGGGGGATGCTTAATATGATTTGATCAATGTGATATGTAATGAGCCATAAGATGAATCGTAACATTGACATGTGTGTTGAATAGTATATGATGATGAATGTGAACCTATGAAAGATGAGATGGTATGTGATAAATGGGTGTTTGTGTGCTAGGGGCCGTGGTAGGGTGCGAAAATAGGAAAGGTTTAGAGAGTACCCTCGGGTTGAGAGTCCCAGAACCTGCATAGGATTTGGTGTCAATGCCAATGGGTTAGTAGCCCACAACATTGTGTGTGCTTTGGCTCCTCGTGGCCCTGGACGGCGATCCTAAACGACGATGTCGGTTTATCGTTTCCATTGGGTATTGGCCCATAAAAGACGATAACGTGTATGCACCCATCCCTCGATGACTTATGTGGTTATGGTTGTGCAATGTAATGATGAATGGACGATGAAGTGAATATGGTTATTTGATTGACTAATACTCAAGTGATAAAATGGTGTTGAAATGTGAATGGAATTAAAGTTTGAATTACGAAACATAAACATTAACCAAAATCGAAATCTTAAACTTTGACATTATTGAATGAATATATGTTTCCACTTATTTTGACTATTGGTTATGTTAATGAAATGTTATGACTCTAGAAAATATTGAAGTGGCTAACCTTACCTGAACCGCATTGCATGATTAGATTGCATACCATATATGTTTGCTTGTGACATCATGGGCACAAGTGGACCCATGCTCACGTCCCTACAGATTTTGATGCAGGAACAGGCCACAACAATCAGGTGGGCTAATGGGGTTGGACTAGAAGTGCATTACATGAGCCCTCCTAAAACTTAGCAAGGCTTTTGGTCTCTCAGTGCAAGTTTTAAATTGAAATTGTAACGTTGTACATTTCTAGACATATTCGATTTGGTTGCAATGGCCTTAAGGCCTAAGTTATATATTAATGATGCATGTAGTATATGACCTTAATAAGAATCATTTTTGGGTTGCCAAAATTCCATGAAACAGCTCTTGGACTTGGAGAAAGATCCTCAAGCTTAGAGACAAGATCAAGCCATATATATCTATGAATGTTGGTGATGGTCGCCATTGATTACACTTGAAAAGTGTAATCGCAAGGCCTTTGTTTTAGTTTAAATTCATGTATTTTCTTGTTAAATTCATGCTTTTTATTAATTTCTAAGCTAATTATGTTTATCTTTCTTAATTGCAGTGAAAAAGGCTCAATAAATGCAATTGGGAGCGTTAAAAATGAAGAAAATGACGAAAGATAGCATAAGGTGCAAGTGCAGAAAAGGGGTGTCCGGACACCTTTAGGACACTCGAGTGCAGAGAAGATTTTGGACCACACTACGGTCTGGACACCCCCATTGGGTGTCCGGACACCTGGACACGCGAACTTAAATTCCCTCTTCGTTTTTAGGGTTTTGGGAGGATGGTTATAAAAGGGGATAGTACAGCCGTTCCAAAGGACTTCTCCTCTTCTTTTCCTCTAACTTTTCAAGAAATTTTTAGGGCTTTAGATTCTTTATTTTTTCATTCTTTTGTAAGATGATTTCAAGACTTATTGTTGCTGTTTGTCGGATTGCTTCGGTGTTGTTCATCGTTCGTCTTTCTTTTAATGCATTGAAGTACGGTATTTAAAGTTTTGATTTTAATAATAGTTTCTTTCGATTTAATCTTCATCTAAATATCTTGCTTATTGAATACTTATTGATTTATTTGAATGAATCTTGATTTAATATTAGAGTAGGTTTATTTTCTGCAAGTATAAGTTTTTGTCCAGATTTCTTCTTCTAAAACCATCTATTTTTAGATTGATTTATTGTGTGATTGAATGGATTCTTTAACTATGATAGCGTAGGTTTCTTTTCTTTGATTTAACTTCATAAGGAGGGTGGAATGGTTTATTTATGTTTGTGCTAGGTTTTCGTAGATGATTACGCAAACGCGTGAACATCTACGAAAACTCTTCAAATCTGGTTTTCTATTTCAAAAACTATCGAAAATAGAAACTTTTGATCATATTCCGGTAATCACTGATAAAGGTCTTTGAAACATTAATTTTCTTTAAGAATCTTGAAATTAAAAACTAGGGTTTGAAACCACAAGTATTATTTTTAAAGAAAAATCTTTCCAATTTCATAATCCATAAAACGTGAGTATGAAGTTGTGTATTGTGGACTTTTAAGGAACTTTAACGAAGACATCTTTCAATTGATTTTTCCGTTCGACGTGAAATTTTAATTGGTAACTGAGGCACAACGTAAATTGATTTCATTCCACCTGAACTTGAATGTTGAATCAAGGGTTTTATTTCATTGAATTTAATTTACTAAATCAATTGCTTGTTTTCTTACAATCTTGATTAGGGTAGCAAACTTTCTTTAAATCTTGAATGCATAATTAAGTATTTATGAAATTACAAAAATATTTTTATTTAAGAATTTCTTTTCTTTGCAACTTTCTTTATTTAATTCTTGTTTAGGTTTAGTTAAGTTTTAATCTTTCCAACTTTCGAATTTAGGTAGAGAACTTTTAAAATTTTCCAGTATTTGAAGTTCGAACATTCTTGATAACTTAGAAACTAAACCTTAGGTTCCTTGTGGATTCGACCTCGGACTTATCAAATTAAAACTACACCGCACACCCTTGCACTTGGGGGTTAGTTTAGACGCACATTCTAATAGCGGTCAAGTTTTTTGCGCCGTTGCCGGGGAGCCAATCTTAGTTTTTAGGTTATTGGAATCTTAGGATTAATTTTATTTTTAATTTTAATTTTAAAAAAAAACTTAAAACTTAAAAAATTTCCAAAAATTTCCTAAGTCCTATAACCTTACTCAGTGGTCCAGACGGTCTTTGGTTTGGACCATAGTTCATTCATTTAATTTAGCTTTCTTAGCTTATGAGCTTTTGGACTCGTAGTGAAGACGGTCAATTAGAACGTTCTGAGTTTCTAAATCCTCTCTTTGAACTTGAAAATTCATTTAATTTAGCTTTCTTAGCTTATGAGCTTTTGGACTCGTAGTGAAGACGGTCGATTAGAACGTTCTGAGTTTCTAAATCCTCTCTTTGAACTTGAAAATTCTTTAGGAGAATCTCCAAATCATAGAACCTCTAATCCAATCTTAGAAATGGTTGAGGAACAAGCTGTTGCAGCTAGGGGATCCATGAGGGATATCTCGCAACAGAATAGGCACACTCCGGAATCCTGTATAGTGTGGCCTGAAAACCACACTTTTCACTTTAAACCAGGGATGATACAATTGTTACCTACCTTACATGGTATGGATTCAGAGAATCCATATGACCACTTAACTCACTTTAGGAACATCTGTGTCACAATAAAGGATCAAGCATGCCCAATAGAATTAGTATTTCTTAAGTTCTTCCCATTTTCATTGCAAGATAAGGCTGCTAGATGGTTTGAATTCTTACCATCTAATTCTATTCGCACATGGGATGAAATGTAAGCCAAGTTTCTAAAGAAATTCTTTCTGCCTAATAGAACTGATGCAATACAGCATCAAATTCTGAACTTTGCTCCACAACAGGGTGAGACGTTCTACCAAAGCTGGGAGAGGTTTAAAACTCTTCTACATTCCTGTCCTCACCATGGATTTGAAGTTTGGCGCTTAGCTAGTATCTTTTACGGATCACTCACGCCACAACTAAAACAATTTGTGGAAATAATGTGCAATGGGCAGTTTTATGATAAAACTCCTGAAAAAGCTTATGAATACTTCGAGTTTTTAGTTGAAAATGCACAAACATGGGATACCACAGGATCTCATAATACTCAGAATGCTAGTGGTTCTTCTATTCGAGGTTTGCATCACTTGAATGAAACTGATGACCTTAAGGCAAAACTAGCAATACTGACCTGAGAAATTGAGACCCTTAAGATTAAAAAGGACACACCAATAGTCAAAGAACCCGTAGCAAATGTCTATTGTGTAGCTTGCGATAGCCAATCTCATAGAACGGATGATTGTCCTAGTATGCCCATGTGTAGAGAAGTTGTGCAGAGTCAGTTATCTAGTGAACTCCTTATCCATGCTATAAACCAATACCGACCTCCATATCGTGGACAAAATTTGGGGGGAAATTTGTATTCTGAAACATATAATCCGGCCGTGAGGAACCATCCAAATTTCAGTTGGAGAAATGATGGAGCCTAAATGCCACAACCTTATCATGCTCCACCTCCTCCAATTCCTCAAGTTCTAGTCACCAATCTAGGATTGTTTCAGAATGCGGGACCTTCATAGCATACTCCATACATTCCTCCAAATAAGAGGTCCACGGAAGAAACACTTCAACAGTTTATGAACACACAATCCACACTTTGGGCTCAAAATAATATAACTTTGGATGATATTAAGGGGCAATTGACTCTTTTGACTCAAACTTTGACTACACAACCTAAAAGTCAATTCCCTGCTCAACCACGTCCAAATTCAGCTGCCTAAGTGAAAAATATTGAAGGGTCTTCCAATCTGCCTAGCAATATTGAACAGGTACAAAACATCACGACGCTTAGGAGTGGTAAAACTATAGATAAAACCATTCACCCTATGATGGTTGAGGTTAGGGAAGAGTTAGAACTTAAGCGGATGTTGGAAGATAATAAGAGGAAAGGAAAACAACCTATAGTTATGGAAGAAGAAGAGCCTGAGAAAGAGAAGAATAAGGAAGAGAAAGGGGAGAAACAAAAAGGAAAAGAATGAGAACCAATGGTAGTACCTAGAGAATACGTCCCTAAAGCACCATTCCCTCAAAGGCTCTTAAAAGCTAAGAGAGAAGCTCAAGCAGCTAAATTGCTAGAGGTGTTTAAACAAGTAAAAATAAACATACCTCTTTTAGATGCAATTAAGCAAATCCCAGTATACGCAAAATTTTTGAAAGAACTATGCACTGTAAAGAGGTGACTGAATGTTAAGGAAAAAGTTTTCCTAACTGAACAAGCAAGTGCTATTCTTCAATGTCGCACACCCCCGAAATATAAGGACCCAGGTTGTCCTACTATTTCTTGCTATATAGGGAAATTCCTTATTAGTCAAGCACTTCTTGATTTAGGAGCTCGTGTGAACCTACTTCCCTATTCAGTGTACGAACAACTGGGCTTAGGAGAGATAAAACCTACCCGTGTGACTTTACAACTTGTTGATAGATCTATTAAAGTCCCACGAGGTATAGTTGAAGATGTACTGGTGAAAGTGAAAAATTTTTATTTTCCAGTGGATTTTATAATCCTTAATACCCAACCACTCACCAGTTTATCAGCGCCAGACCAGACACCAGTAATTCTTGGATGGCCATTCCTAGCAACTTCAAATGCCTTAATTAACTACAGGAATGGATCCATGAAGATGTCTTTTGGTAATATAGAATTTGAGATGAACATTTTTCATGTGACTAAACAACCAAAAGAGGTGTCTGATATACAAGAAGTAGATGTAGTCGAGACCGTAGTGCAAGACTACATTGATTGTGAATTTTTTGAAGACCCTTTAGAAAGGGTACTATGTTGTGATATGGAAAAGGGAGATCCTATGATTCATAGCGAAGTGAGCAGAATGATATACGAATGGTTAGACATTTGCCCTATAATGTCCATTGGTAACTGGGCACCAATGTTCGAGAATTTGGGGCCACTCCTGAATAAAGCTCAATCGTCAAATGTGAAAGCCCCAAGTCCTGATAGGAAACCTTTACCTCCTAGTTTGAAATATGTTTTTTTAGGCGAAGGCGAAATCTATCCCATAGTTATTTCCTTTGAATTAACTACTGATCAGGAGCGCACACTACTAGAACTCCTACAAACCCATAAGAAGTCATTGGGGTGGTCAGTAGCAGATTTAACAGGTATAAGTCCACTCCTTTGTACACATCGTATCTATTTAGAAGAGGGTGCCAAGCCAGTCCGAAAAATGCAAAGAAGGCTTAATCCAAATATGAAAGAGGTAGTATGGGCTGAGGTATTAAAGTTGCTTGATATAGGGATAATTTATCCAATTTCTGATTCCCAAAGGGTAAGCCCCACACAAGTAGTGCCTAAGAAGTTAGGTATTACCGTAGTTCGAAATGAAAATAATGAGCTAGTCCCAACAAGAGTACAAACTGGCTGGCGAGTCTACATCGATTATAGGAAACTCAATGCAGTTACTAGAAAAGACCACTTCCCTCTCCCGTTCTTAGATCAGGTTTTAGAAAGAGTGGCTGGACATGCATACTATTGCTTCCTAGATGGTTATTCAGGTTATAATCAAATAGAGGTAGTGCTAGAGGACCAAGCCAAAACTACATTCACTTGTCCCTTTGGCACCTTCACGTATAAACGAATGCCGTTTGGCCTGTGTAACGCCCCTGCCACCTTTCAACGCTGCATGATTAGTATATTTAGTGAAATGGTAGAAGAAATCGTTGAAGTCTTTATGGACGATTTCTTTGTCTATGGAAACTCATTCGAGTAGTGTTTGCAACACCTTGATCTAGTATTAACACGATGTGAGAAAAAAAACCTTGTGCTTAATTGGGAAAAGTGTCACTTTATGGTGACACAAGGCATAGTATTAAGGCACATAGTTTCAAAAGATGGCATCCAGGTAGATCAAGCAAAGATAGAATTGATACAAAAGCTTCTCACACCCCAATCAGTAAAGGATATCAGAAGCTTTCTGGGGCATGCTGGGTTCTATCGAAGATTTATTCAGTCATTCAGCGAGATTTCCAGACCCTTGTGTCAGTTACTAACACAAGACACCTCATTTGAATGGACTGATCAATGCCAACAAGCTTTCTATACACTCAAGGGATGTCTAACTACAGCTCCTATATTACAATCTCCTGATTGGTCACTACCCATTGAACTCATGTGTGACGCGAGTGACCATGCTATTGGAGTTGTGTTAGGACAGAGAAGAGATAAAAAGGCATATGTCATTTATTACGCTAGTAAACCTCTAAATAATGCGCAAAAGAATTACACGACAACTGAAAAGGAATTACTAGCAATTGTCTTCGCTCTTGAGAAATTTAGATCTTATCTCATTAGTTGAACAGTTGTTGTTTTTACTGATCATTCCACATTCAAGTACCTGTTGACCAAACAAGAGGCTAAACCACGATTAATTCGATGGATTTTGTTGTTGCAAGAGTTTGACCTTGAAATAAGAGATAAGAAGGGTGTGGAGAACGTGGTGGCAGATCATTTGTCACGTTTACCGGTTAAAGCCTATCCCAAAGATGATATGCAAATCAATGATAGCTTCCCGGATGAACAGTCGTTACAAGTGCAAGCAATAACAGCATCCAACCCACCTTGGTACGCTAATATTGCTAATTACCTAGTGACAGGTAAAATCCCAATTGAATGGAGTTCTAAGGATAGGAAGAAATTCCTTAGAAATGTGAGTTTTCTTTTGGGATGATCCGTACCTATTCAAATATTGTCTGGATCAGGTTATTCGACGATGTATTCCTGAATGGGAAGTTCCAGGGATAATGGAGTCCTGCCATTCTCGAGCGTGTGGTGGCCATTTTTCCACAAATAAAACAGCTGCCAAGATTTTACAATGTGGATTTTACTGGCCTACGTTATTCAAGGATGTACATCAATTCTGTACCACTTGTGATCGATGTCAACGTTAGGGAGCTTGACCCGAAGGAACATGATGCTTCTATCCCCTATTCTCATGTTAGAAGTATTTGATTGTTGTGAATAGACTTCATGGGCCCTTTTCCAATTTCTTTTGGATATGAATTCATCTTGGTAGGGGTTGATTACGTGTCTAAATGGGTAGAAGCAGTTGCAACTAGGACGAATGACCAGAAAGTAGTGCTCAAATTCCTTCATGAAAACATCTTTTCACGTTTCGGGGTACCTCGAGTAATAATTAGTGATGGAGGAAAACATTTCTGCAATCGACCAGTAGGGACTCTATTGCTTAAATATGGGGTGGCACATAAAGTAAGTACTTCTTATCACCCCCAAACAAGTGGCCAAGTAGAGCTAGCGAATAGAGAGATCAAACAAATCTTAGAAAAGACGGTTAATCCTAACCGCAAGGATTGGTCACTGAGGTTGATAGATTCCCTGTGGGCATAACGTACTGCATACAAAACTAGTTTGGGAATGTCACCTTATCGATTAGTTTATGGGAAGCCATGCCATTTGCCCGTAGAATTAGAGCAAAAAACTTATTGGGCGATTAAATAGTTTAATGTCAATATTGATGAAGTAGGGCTACACCGTAAACTACAAATTGCAGAAATGGAAGAGATACGAAATGATGCCTATGAAATCGCCTTAATTTCAAAGGAAAAGATGAAGAAAGTACATGACCAACACATTGCAAGACGATCATTCCATGAAGGTCAGAAAGTACTTCTATATCAATCATGATTGCACTTATTTCTGGGTAAACTACAATCTAAATGGTCAGGCCCTTTCATTGTAACACATGCATCGGACCATGGAGCCATTGAAATTGAAAACCCGAAGAATAGACATCGATTTAAAGTGAATAGGCATCGATTAAAACCTTATTTAGAGAAGTTTGTGGGTTTAATCGAAACTTGGGACCTTTTGGATCCTCCTCCTTATGAATAATTCACATTCAAGAGATTATTTGTTGTCTATTAATTAGAATAGTTACTAACGTTATTTAAAGGGAAATTTTATTAGGAATATTAGGTTAATTTTATCCATTTTATTTTAGGTTAGGATCTCTTATTAAAAAAAAAAAAATTTTGGACTGCCGGTCCGGACACCCTATTGCCGGTCCGGACCGCAATGGGCTCTTTATCAATCCTTCATCATCGTGGTCCGGACACCTGGAGACTTCAAAAAGCTGATTTCTCTTCTTTTACCCGATTCCTTCATCTCTCTCTACCTCCTACAGCCACCTCCCACAATCCCCAACACTTCCTCTTCGATCTAAAACCATCTAAAGCCACGGATTGCTGAAATTTAGTGGATTTTGCCATGAATTTCTGGTCTCCTTCAAGCTTCGGCGGCCCTCTTAACTAGGTATGTTTCTTCATCCTCCATTAGAGCCCTAACATTAATAATGGAGTACCTAGGGTTCTTCCTACTGCTTTGCTTTCAATTTCTTTCAAAAATCCAACCATTAATGGAGCATACTACTTCCATGGAGTCCATTTTTCAATTTCATATAAGCTTTTGGTTAAAATGGGAACATACCCATGGAACCTTATGCCTTCATACGGGTGAGCTTTGGGTTGACCGAAATTGTGTTTTTTTTTTTTCAAAAACTTATTGTGTTAAACTTACTCTCTTTACATCAATGTTGAAATGTAAGGGCCCAATTTTGATGTGTTACCCCAATTCCCATCAATGGAAGACATAAGTCAAGTTGTGGTCCCATGAAAGGCACAATTTCCTTTGATTTAATTTTTCTAATGCTTTATTAGAAGTGGGCCACTGAATTTGTGTGGACATAGGAATTGGTCTCATTGTGTTACCAATATTTATTCTTTGATTAGTGCAATGCCACCAAGGACAAAGCAACATGCTAATAGGCAACTTGGAACACCATCCTATGATAGTGACCGATTCTGGGAAGGGGATGCAGAAAAACAGTATGATGATGTGTGGTGTCACAAACCCGTGGTGGTGGAGAGGGTTTGGCGAATTAATCAATTCAATGGCAAGGAATTTTTACTTCTCCAAAATTTTGAGGACTGACAATAGTTACATATTGCCCAATTCCAAGCTTCGTGTGTTTCCGATGTTGTGTGGGAATTCTTTGCAAACATTCGAGAAGATTCTATAAACAAGCGAAAAGGGAGAGAGCAACTCACGGGATGGGTCCGTGGAGTTGAAATTAAATTGACCCCAACAGATTTTGCTGCGATATTTCAATTACCTCGAGTGCAACACCCGAAATTTTCCTATCCCAATGAATGAGGCCCACCCCTGCATGTAATAGCACGGGAAGTTTTGACTGACAACCAGGAATGGGTTAGTGAATATAGAAAGCCACTCTCCGCTTTAACCGCTAAGTACTGGGCCCTGCACATGTTCTCCTGCACCAATCTTTTACCCCAAAATAGGAATTCAGACTGTAATCCCACACGAGCCCGTTTGATCTTTGCAATTGGGACAGGAATGACCATAGATTTACCTTCTTTTATTTGGCACCAAATTGCTTTTACCTTTGAGCAAAAAGGAAGGCAATTTGGCATTCCTTTTGGTGGAGCTGTTACCAAGATTTTTCGACGAAAAGGTGCACAGATACCCATAGATTTACCTATAGCTCCCCGACTTCAACCTCTAACGGCCACCTCATATGCAAAGTCTAGGGGGAATGTGGCAAAGAGCAAGAAAAAGAAGCGACCAGGGGAGAGTAGCTCTCAGCGCCCATGGGATAAAGTGGAGGAAGAAGATGATGAGCCTGACATTTCCATGGCAAAACTGATGGCACAAATAAACTGCCTGAAGCACAATTAGGAGGTGGATCATGGATTGCTTTTAAGTTTATAACATAAACAAATGGCGATGCAGCAAGAGCAACAGACATAGACTCATCTTCTATAGTGCATCCTAGATCATCTTCGTGATTCTCATCATCCTCCACCACAGGATTAGAGGGGACCTTTCTTTTGTAGTTCTTTCTTATTTTTGTGTAATTATAAGTTGATGACAGTTTTGCGAGTTAGGCGTGAATTGCTGGTTTAACTTTGTACCCCTAAACTCGGTTATTTCTTTTATTAGATTAGGAATGTTATTTTGCTTGTATTTTGTTTTTGTTATGTTAATTTTGTGGATTCATTGCTTCTTGCTTGCCGATATCTATTGCCTCATGATTTCATAGCTCTACTTTGTTTGATTTATGAAATTACAGGTACACTTTAACTACTTTGCATACGGATGTTACTCAAGATGCTAATGTGGGTAGTGTCAGGGGTCACAAGCGTAAATGGGATGTTTTGTCAATTAGCAGTAGGGATGAGAGTGACTATGAAAGTGACTCTGAGAGTTTCTCTGTGAGTTCTGAGTGTAGTTTGAGTTCTTGGCCTGACGCTTTATTTATAGAAAGTGATGCATTGCCTTTAGCTGAATATGTTCCCCCATTTTTCGCCTTAGCACCTCATCAATTTTTTGAGGCTGCCTAGTGGGCTGAAGCTGACTTAGAGATAAATGTTAGAATGGAATGGGCAAAAATTGTTATAGCTCAAGAGTGGCCTGATGCTCTACCCACTGATTGTGACCACCTATCCATTACGTCGTCTGAGGATTTCTCTACGTGGGAGGATATGCCAACCCTTGAAAAGGTACCTGATGAAAGTGGTAAGTACGATGAGAGTGAACTAACCGCGCAGCTCATTAAATCACCTTCATTGTGGGAGTTCTCACACATGGTTTCTCCTTTTCTTCATGATGCACTTACTTCAATTAATGACAACATAAGGTATTATCCATGCTTTTCTTTATTTTTTCTATATTTGTCTTTTATTGTTTTTCTTGTCCTTATTGTCATTATCCACTTCTTGTCATTAGTCACCTATCATTCTTTTATATACGCATTCATAATCATCTTCCCTTGTTAGTTAGGATTTCATGACACGCATTAGGGACAATGTGTGACTTTAGTTGGGGGGGACATTGCATGAAAAAAAAATTTTTTTTGATAGATAAAACACTAATCAACTTTTTGACATATAGTGACTAATATGAGGGTGTATAACTAGTTTGAGGATGGTAGTAATCATGGAAATAAGGAATGTTTTGATTTTCATTTGTGAGGAGGTATCTAAAGTGAGAAATTGAGTATAAATTTTTCAAATGTCTAGTAGACTCTTTACTTGAGATCAAGGGAACTTCAGTGTGTTAGGGAATAGAGTTCATGAGACATAGTCAATCAGGTATGTCAAGACACAAGTGGAGACTTAAAAACCTCTCTTTTGTAAGACTTTGAGCCTAAAACTGTTATTTTTGATAGGATCGAATATAAAGCTCTTTATTACATTTTCTTTCATCTCACATATTTCTTTTATAGCTTCATTACATTATTTTGCTTTGGTATTGAATGCAACAAATTACTACTTGTCAATTGCATGAATGGATCGTTGATTTTGAAGAAATGGTGATGACCTAGGGAATGATGTTAGGCCATCATTGGATTATTTGAAAGACTGTATCCATTTCTTTTAAAACTATTGCCTTTGGAACCAAGTTGAAGCCTTTTAAAATAAAATAATCTATTAAAATTTTCTTGGACCCACAATTTTAACCCTTTTTACCTTAGATATGTAGGAGCCAACCCTTGCATGCTTTGGGATGTCTTGGCTGTGTTTGGAGAGGTAGTTAAGGGGCAAATTGGAGGCGAAAAAAAAAAGAACTATATAGATATGCAAGTGAGAACATAGCTAAATGTGAATCAAAAAAAATCTTTTGGTCCTTTATATATATATATATATATAAGGAGAGAAAAAAATGAAAAAAAATATGAAAAAGAAAAAAAAATCATCAATATTGGTATTTAAGGAGTAGAAAGGAGAAAGTTGGGGGGGAGGATTGTTCTACCACTTTAATCCTAAGGCATGCACTTTGATTTTCCATATTCATTGTTGTTTAGCCATCACCCCCAGGCCCCGTTACAACCTAATAAAAACCTAACGGACTTTGGGTGAAAATCATTTTTAAGAACATTAATCCATTTCATGTAAAAGATTGTGGTTTTCTTGTGTGTGCATTAATACATTCCATCCATGAAGCTACATATTGTTCTATACTTCATTTGATTATTTCATTCCTTGATTAGGGTTCATTGCAATTATTTGAATTTGCATTCTTGCATGAACCATAAGAGTAAACCTCATTGAGTGAATTTTCATTTGAGAGTGAACATCCAAGTGAGATTTGGAGTCAAAACTACAGTCATTGAGCAAACAGGGTAGGCATGATGATTGGATAATATGAACTTTCATTCTGGACTTTGCATGATCAAAATAGGAAGAGAGCCTCATTACATTAGGAGAATTTGTACAAGAATTCAAGCTTAAGTCACCTATTTCATAATTGAAATTAAAGCATGAGTTATTGAAATGATTGTTTACCATCCGTTAAGCTAGTCTAGGAATATTGTGGCTAGATTCACTGCAAACCCTCACGAGACTTCACTCGTCCACTAGGGGAAACCTAGGGGTTTAAAAGGCTTGTTGCACGTTGCTAAGTGCAACCGTGTTTCCAACGAAAAGAGAAATAGGATAGTAGAGCATTTCATTTTAAATAAAGCCATTGCTAGGGACTAGCAATGCTCTAGTTGGGGGGTGTGATTACACTTGAAAAGTGTAATCGCAAGGCCTTTGTTTTAGTTTAAATTCATGTATTTTCTTGTTAAATTCATGCTTTTTATTAATTTCTAAGCTAATTATGTTTATCTTTCTTAATTGTAGTGAAAATGGCTCAATAAATGCAATTGGGAGCGTTAAAAACGAAGAAAATGACGAAGGATAGCATAAGGTGCAAGTGCAGGAAGGGGGGTGTCCGGACACCTTCAGGACACCCAAGTGCAGAGAAGATTTTGGACCACACTGCGGTCCGGACACCCCCATTGGGTGTACGGACACTTGGACATGCGAACTTAAATTCCCCCTTCGTTTTTAGGGTTTTGGGAGGATGGTTATAAAAGGGGATTATACAGCCGTTCCAAAGGACTTCTCCTCTTCTTTTCCCCTAACTTTTCAAGAAATTTTTAGGGCTTTAGATTCTTTATTTTTTCATTCTTTTGTAAGATGATTTCAAGACTTATTGTTGCCGTTTGTCGGATTGCTTCGGTGTTGTTCATCGTTCATCATTCATTTGATGCATTGAAGTACAGTATTTAAAGTTTTGATTTTAATAATAGTTTCTTTCGATTTAATCTTCATCTAAATATCTTGCTTATTGAATATTTATTGATTTATTTGAATGAATCTTGATTTAATATTAGAGTAGGTTTATTTTCTGCAAGTATAAGTTTTTGTCCAGATTTTTTTTTTTTTGGTAGATAAGCGTTGATTTTATTACCAAAAAATTTGATTTACAATGAGCTCAATACCTCCTTAAAAGGGGCATACCCCATTTAAGGCACATCCTCAAAAAAGGTACACAATCTAGCTAATCCACTAAATTTCCACTTACATCCCAAGTGGATAGGCTAGTAAGCAAAAAACAACAACCGAATTTATTTTTTCCTTGCCTTGCTTAGTTTAGAGCTAGTCTCCTTAATGATGCTTCCAATTAGTTGTGCTTTGGTTGAGTGGAGTTTTTGAATTCGATCTAGAAGCTGTTTCTTTGCTCGGGCTTGGGAGGAGATTAGTGTAATGTTTACTTGTTCCGTTCCTTGCTTAGTTAAAGCCTCATCACCCCCCCGCTCTCTAGTTGTCTTGCTTTCCTCTTCTTCATTTGCTTGCTCTTCTTCTTGGTATGTTGAAAGTACATCAAAAATGTTAGATGAAGGTAATGGAATTATCTTTCCATCCTCCAATGCCGAATTGCTTCTTCCCCTATTCCCCACCTCTTGCCATTCTTCCTTCGCTTGTTGCACCTTAACTTCTTTGACTTTCCAATCTTTCTTGACATGCTTAGCTTCATTTTTCGGCCTTGAGGGACAAGAGAAAGTGGAATGACCAAAAGCTTTGCATTCTTCACACTTTTTTGGCTTCCGTGGAACTTCTACTTTGACTTCATATGGAGTACCATATCCCAAATTGATTTTGAAGGAATTGGGGATGTCTTTGTCAACTTATGCTTCTATACAAATTCTGGCAAAAGTGAGCCGACTTCTCTTTTGCATGTATTCATCAAGGAAAAGAGGCTTGCCAATTATGCTAGCAACATAACTCAATCCTTCCTCTGTCCATAGTTCTAGTGGGACATTGTAGAATTTCACCCAAATGGGTAATGAAGAGAATTCTTCCTTGTTTAATTGCATACCCGGTTGCCATCTTTTTATAAGAATTAACCGGTTACCACAATAGTAGGGACCCCCATCTAGTATTGACCTTAATGCTTCATCACTCTTAATATTAAAAATGTAGAAACCATTTTCAAGGGTGACAACCGCTTCAACCTCATTTGCCCATTTTTGCATTGCCCATGTCTTAACATAGTGGAAGGAATTCCATTTGTCAACAAAATAGCCTACTAGGGCATGCTCCCAATGAATGTAGCCTTTCTTTTTTCAATTGGGATTTTAAGTTCATTTTTATCTAAATCAACATTGAAAAATCTAAGGTTTGTAGGCTTTGTTTGCTCTTTTGAACTGAATAAAGATGACCACGTGGACTTACATGTTTCGGCTGAAGCACTTCTTTCATTTGAGCTTTGTTGCACACGGGTTGGCAGCTCAGAGTCTTTTTCCTTGTTGTAGTATAAAGCCTTGGGGGCCCCACTATTTGGACTTGCACGTGGGTTGAAAGAAAATGTCCCACCTCTTGCACGTGGGCTGGAATTACCGTATTGTTCAGCTGGAATTACCATTTTCCCGCCACTGGATGTGTTGACTATTTGCTTGTAGTCACCTGAGAGATGGCTTGTGCTGGCATGGTCTTTAATTGCACGTGGGTGAGCCCCACCACTACTTTTTGTCTTGACTTCGTGCACCTCATTAAGTTTAGGCAGATTGGTAGGTGACTTGGTGACCTCGGGCAGTGAAGATTGACAGTTTTGGCCTTTACCCGCTGGACTAACACTTCTTCCTTTGTGAGTTTGCACGGCTTCACATGGGCTAACAGGAGGGGTCCCTCCACTTGCCGTGGAGTCAAAATTCAACTTCACATTTCTGTCTCCCAACCGAGCGGGAAAAATCCCGCGTGAAGCCAAACTTCCAGTGGCTCCTTCCTTTGCCTCGTTCTTGGAGGGACCTTGTGCTACCTCCGAGTGGACACTGGATTGCTTCATCTCCTCAGCTCATAATTGGTGCTCAAGTCTTCTTTTATTATCTGATTTTCCCAAACACAAAGGCTGCCGTGGGGTAGAATCTTCTACGACGTTCATTTGACCAGCCTTGAGTGTCTTTAGCCTAAGAGCAACCCTTGCCATGGCTTCTGGTGTATGCTCTTGTTGTACATTGCTTCCCGGCGACTTTGGTTTGTGTTGGCATTTTGCTCCAATGGAAGAGTCCGTGGGGACTTGAGTAGCCGACCATCTTGGCTTTTACTGGATAGAAGAACCCGTGGAAGGGGCTCTAACTTTGACATCATCTTCTCCAAAGTTACAACTAAGATAATCATCATAATCATTATAAATATCATCTTCTACTAACCTATCATCTTCCAAATCGGATGGAGCAATTTGGGCACGAGGACTTGATGATTGACCATGAGGATCACCACTACTAGTATTAACTAACCTTTCCTTGACCTTCTTGTCCAGATTTCTTATTCTAAAACCATCTATTTTTAGATTGATTTATTGTGTGATTGAATGGATTCTTTAACTATGATAGCGTAGGTTTCTTTTCTTTGATTTAACTTCATATGGGGGGTGGAATGGTTTATTTATGTTTCTGCTAGGTTCTTGTAGACGATTACACAAACGCGTGAACATCCACGAAAACTCTTCAAATCTGGTTTTCTATTTCAAGAACTATTGAAAACAAAAATTTTTGATCATATTCCGGTAATCACTGATAAAGGTTTTTGAAACATTAATTTTCTTTAAGAATCTTGAAACTAAAAATTAGGGTTTGAAACCACAAGTATTATTTTTAAAGAAAAATCTTTTCAATTTCATAATCCATAAAACGTGAGTGTGAAGTTGTGTATTGTGGACTTTTAAGGAACTTTAACGAAGACATCTTCCAATTGATTTTTCCATTCGACGTGAAATTTTAATTGGTAACTGAGGCACAACGTAAATTGATTTCATTCCACCTGAACTTGAATGTTGAATCAAGGGTTTTATTTCATTGAATTTAATTTACTAAATCAATTGCTTGTTTTCTTACAATCTTGATTAGGTTAGCAAATTTTCTTTAAATCTTGAATGCGTAATTAAGTGTTTCTGAAATTACAAAAATATTTTTATTTAAGAATTTCTTTTCTTTGCAACTTTCTTTATTTAATTCTTGTTTAGGTTTAGTTAAGTTTTAAATTTTCCAACTTTCGAATTTAGGTAGAGAACTTTTAAAATTTCCCAGTATTTGAAGTTCGAACATTCTTGATAACTTAGAAACTAAACCTTAGGTTCCTTGTAGATTCGACCTCGGACTTACCGAGTTAAAACTACACCGCACACACTTGCACTTGAGGGTTAGTTTAGACGCGCATTCTAATAGCGGTCAGCCATACTTCTCTTTGGTTTGATGCTTGGATGCCTCGTGGACCAATTTACTCATCCCCTAATGCACGAGTTATATACAATTCAGGCTTGCCCAAAGATGCTACGGTCAATGCCATTATTTCCTCTAATAGTTGGTGTTGGCTGGCTGCCAATTCCCATGAACTTATTGAGCTCAAGGAAGAAATGCTACTTCTTGCTCCACCAAATATAGCAAGCATGGACACGGTGATGTGGAACAAGCTTAGAGGAGGCAAATACTCTACTAAGGCAGCTTGGGATCTCCTTCGCTCTCACTCACCTAAAGTGGATAGGTCACATCTTGTGTGGTTTAAATATCATCTCCCGAGGCATGCTTTCATTTTATGGTTGGCAATTAGGGAGTGGCTGACTACTTGTGATCGTCTCTATTCATTCGGTTTGGCCCAAAGTATGCACTATTTTTAATGTGGCGAGGATGTTGAAGATCACAGCCATTTGTTCTTTTGGTGTGCCTATTCTTTTTGAATTTGGCACTCCCTTATGAACAAATGTAATTTTCTAGCTATTTCTCCCTCTTGGGCAGCAATTAAAAATTGGGCTTGCACCACCTTTAAAGGATCCTCTCTCATTTCCTTAATTAGGTGTCTCTCCTTTGCCTCGACTGTGTATGTTATTTGGGCTAAACGAAACTCTGGTAGGCATGGTCGTCCCCTAATTCATGAGATTTCTCTAATCCACATAATTGAAGATTTGGTGCGTATGAGGTTATTGAAATGCTCCGGGTTTCCTTGTAACCCTGTTAATCTTCATTTGGTTCAAGTTTGGAATCTTCCTCATTCTTTGATTGGTAGATCTTAATGCTTGGTTTCACTTAATGTTTCACTTGTTTTCGCATTGAACATATGTTGCTTATCTTTGTTTAGTGATTTCAATGATGTTTTTTGCAGGGGTATGCCCCTGTGTATTTGTACATTAATTTCTATACTTAATAAATTACTTTCACCTTTCAGGAAAAAAAAAAGTAGTACATGACCTGGCAATAGTCAAGGTTAAACTTAGGTTATCTTATCTTATGTCTCGGGCTCACTAGTTTACGTTGCGTTGCTCTGATCATGGGTTGGTCATGTTAGTGCATGTTATGTGTGTTTATTACTCACCCCTAGAGTCATGAGATTCGGGGTGTGACAGCCATCCAAGGCCACGAGGAGCTAAAACACACACAATGTTATGGGCTACTAACCCACTTGAATTGACACCAAACCCTATGCAGGTTCCGAGTCTTTCAACCTGAGGGTAATCTCAAGACCCCTCCTATTTTCGCAACCCATTACGGCCCCCGGCACACAACCAATCATTCATCACATTCAATACTCTTTAATCACAATTCACATTCATCACCATAAACTTTCCAACACACACAACCACATTCCATTTCATCATGGAACACAACTCATTTCATCTCTTCATTTCATTTAACCGAAGCCTCATTTAATTTCCATTACTTATTAACAAAAGTTCACATTTCAATTTCTTTCAATCATATATTCACTTCCATTCATCCTAAGATTCATCACATATCAACATTGATCAAACCTTATTAAACATTCAACATTTACCATCATTATAAATTTGAGTCTCTTTGTCAATTCACATTTTACTTAATCAATCACATGTTCATATACCTCATCATTTAGTTTACATCAAGACATAATCACAATTCTACTCGATTAAGAAACGTAATCTTCCAATTCATTTCATTCAAGGTAACACTCATTCACCATTACAAGTTAAATCATATTAGCTTAAGATAACAAATCTTTAATCACTTTTTAGAACACATTTCCCTTTTTAAATCCATGCAATTAATCAAATAAAAGTTTCATGCTAAAACATGTTAGTTAACTCTTTCATAAACCTAAGGTAGAAGGTCAAAATAAACAAAGTCAGAAATCGGACCTAGACTTGGTGGGCGCCAAAGCTGGCACTTAGCCGTGCGCCTAAGGGCTTGTGCGCCCACGCCTTGTGCGCCCAAGGAGGCCGGGCACCCAACTGTGTCTTTCTCGTGTGCCCACAGCTTGGTCTAAGTTACAGGTTTCATACTTTGTTTTCTAGTTTCTTGGTTTTCCATACTTGGAACCTCAAATTGACCAACTTTTTTTTTTTTTTGAAAGGTAAAAGTAAATATATTAATCAAAAAATTAGAAGTTCATGTACAAATACACAGGGGCATACCCCTGGACAAATCAATCACCAATCACTCCTACAAATATGAGCATGAAAACCCCAAGTGAAAAAACAGCAAACAAAGATTCAGGAGCATATCCCAACTCTCAACATCAATGCACTCTCTGACATAGAATCATAAAATGTAGGAAGAGAAACACCAAAAAACTATTCAATAATAGATTGAGGAAGATTCCACTGGTGAAGAAGAAGGCAATTCTGATTCGTTTTTGGAAACCCCGAACAATCCATAAGCCGCAATCTTACCAAATCCTTGATAGAACTAAGGAGGGTCACCTCATCTTGGAACTGCTGTTCATGTTGTCTCCTATTCCTTTCCCGCCAAATCACGTAAACCGAGGCAGCAAGTGTGAGCCTACCAATAAAAGAAAGTAAAGTGGAGCCTTTACAAATAGTAGAGGCCCAAATTGACCAACTTTAAGTTAAATACCTAAAGTTTCATGTTCATAACATCTCCACAAGTCTTATATGCATTAAAGGAAACCAACCATTTGAGTTTTCATTGACTATAAGCCAAGTTATGGATCAAACATCCTTATCTCTCTCTCTACCTATACATGTGTGTATAACCCTCATTTTCTTCCATAAATGAAATCAAATCTTGCCAAGGTTACCCAAATATTATTCTAGATCTTGTTACACATCATATATGTAAGAATAAGCAAAAAATCCCTACCTCAAACCAATTAGAGATGAAGAACAAGAGGTGGTCTCTTCTCGGTTTCAAGCTCCTAACTTTGATTGGTTTGATCTCATTTCCCTTTGATCTAAATGATAAACAAATTGCATAGATGGGTTCCTTGAGTGTTCAATTGCATATTCACAAAGTTAATTAGATTCTAATCAAGGCTAGAAAGACTTACCATTCAAACCCTCACTTGGTTCTCTTGTTTCTTTTTCATTCTTCCTCTCCTGATCTCCCTCTCTGCCAATCAACATTTCTCTCTCTTTTCCATCACACACACACACATATATATATATATATATATTACCACTTTTTGCTTATATTTTAATGGTTCCACAGTAGATTCCAGATCCTTCCATCCCCATAGCATAGATATAGGTGTATAGGTTTAAGGCTCGGCCGCACAAGTCAAAACACATCACACCTATCATTTCTGCTAAAGCTTGGGCGCCTAACACCTTCTTAGCTGTGTGCCCTAACTCTTGGGCACCCACGTTCCGTGGGCCCAAGGTTTCCCCCTCTTCTACACTTGTGCTAAAAATGCCAACTCTTACATGTTTGGCTCATCCTTCTCAAAGTTCCCCACTCTAAAGTACAATTAATGATGAATACCACTTAATCAACATATTATTACCTCAAAATGTTTGAATAACCATCTATTTACATTCATGCAAAAGTTCGGGGTATTATATTGTGACTGTCCCACTGTCTTCCCTTTAAGGATTGCAGATCATGTTGACCTAAGATATTTGTTGAGCTTGACAATAGTGTACACTTGTCTGATCCTATGATTACTTTGTTACCAACCTTGGGTGCTCATATCAAACTGATAGAATTAGAAATTCAAAAATATCAATTGTAAATTTTTGTGTGGCATAAGATGCCTAGATAATGGTAGTTGATGGAGATGATATATATACTAGTTGATAGGCTTGTATCTCATCACTAATCTTCCTTTAGAAAGATACCAGATAGCTTATCAAATGGCTAGTGAGGTTGTAATCTCATTTTGTGTAATGACATATACTTTTATCATAATTATTTTATTCATAATAAAATGAGTTGTAGCTTGATGTGATAATTTGATGTATGTGTTGACTAAGTTGCTTAGGTATCCAATTTGGGGATCAGTTATATCATAATTGGGAAGTCAAGCTTTAGCCTTGAGTTTGGTCATGTGCACCCCAAGATTCTTCAAGTGCACACGTCATTTGCGTGCGCACAACCATTCTTTGCTCATGCACGTGGCTTGTCCTGGCTTGTGTCAGTATAACTTGTATTTCTTTCGGCCAGAAGTTTAAATCACAATTCATGTTTCCGTCCATCTTACACCTAATCTACCCTAGCTAGCCCTGCTACCCTTATCATATCACCCTTACTTTACAGTGAAAAGATTCATTGTTTATATATATACTTGGTTGGTGTCATTTAGAAAAAACTTTTCGAAATCAAGAGTTGTGAAGTGAGTTGCTGAGTGATGTTACTGTCACGCCCTAGATTTCGTGACCTGAGTATACGAGTAAAGAAGCATATAATTCACCATTTAACAAATTTTCTTGTTGCACTTTAAAGCCATACACACGCACTATGGAGCAATGAATATAGAAAAATAAATTTAAACTTTAAATTCAAATAAATGCCTTAATCATACCAATTAGGCAACAACCTCCAATATAAAAGTAAAAGCCTCTAGAACTAAGCCCAAATAATCCGCTAAAAAAAATAAAAGTAAATATATATTTACCTCGCAAATAGAGATTTATTACAATTCACTAAAATAATTTTCTTAAAGAAATATCTAATATAATTAAATAAAAATAAATAAATTTCTAATTTCCATGTTGAGCAAGTCCAGCACGTGACTCAAAATCATTACCTGTATCATAAGCTGAAGGGGATGAGCACTAATGCCACGTGTGCTCGAAACCCTAAAAATATTTTAAATGCAATAATGTTCTAGCATGATACTAAGTGAAACATCATGGTATAGATAACAATCCCAAATAAGAAATTTAATGTGTAATTACAAGACCTCAATTTTAACATAAAATCATGTATTTTCTTAATTTATTTATGCTTTTTGCTACTTTTTACACTAATTTGATTTATTTTTCTTAATTGTAGTGAAAACGATTCAATAAGCGCAATTGGGAGTGCCAAAGATGAAGAATATGATGAGGTATAGCTCGTGGTACACCTGTATAGAGTGGGTGTCCAGACACCTTCAGGACTACAGAATACAAAGCTGGACAAAAGGAGTCTGGGAGCACACTGCCATCCAGACACCCCATTTTGGTGTCCAGACATCTAGGACATGCGAGATGATTATTTTATTTCATTTTTAGGGTTTTTGGACACTGTATATAAACACCTCATTAGCAACCGTCTAGGGTATCTTTTCGCTAAGCATTCTTGAGACTTTTCCAGGGTTTTAGTTATTTTCTTTTCATTAGTTTGGAGATGTTTTTCAGGTTTTGCACAGCATTGTTTGGAGTTTTCCTAGCTTTGATGATTATTTGGCATTCGTTTCGTTCTTTGAAGTACGGTACATTATTTGTTTAACTTAATAAAACTTTTCCAGAATTTATTTGCATTTGATCTTTGTGTTTATTGTTCTTGATTCATTATTGATGCGTCTAGATTTTAATATGAAACTAGCATAAAACCCTAGTTCTTGATTCAACGAATTAAGGAATAGTAGGTTACTATGATCTATGGGATGTGCGTAGACCCTTCGCATGGTTTGCAAGAAGTCATGCGTAGGGGTCTAAACATTTTAAATCTAATTTAGTTTGTTTCAAAAGCTTTCGAAAAGCGAAAACCTTTGACTACATTCTCTGTAATCACTGGTAAAAATTTTCGATTAAAACTATTTAATATTTTTGGATGAACTAAAAATAAGATTTGAACCCAAATCTGATTTCGTTTGTTTAAAAAGCCTTCAAAAACAAAAGTCTTTGACTAAATTTTCTGAAATCACTGGTAAAGATTTTTTATTAAAACTTTCTTAATATTTTTTAGCAAACCCTAAATTGGATTTGAACCCAAGTGTTTTCCTAGAAAATATTTTTGGTTTTATCATCCTAAACGAGATTTTAAAACCGAGTATTGAAAACTTTATGAACCTTAACGAAGACATCCTTCCAATCTATAGATCCTTTCACATGAGCTATAAATTGTAGTTACAACACATCCCATAGTGAAGAAGTAAACTACCCAGAATTGAAAGTTGAATCAAGAATCATTTTAGTTATCTTGAATACATAATTTTATTGCTTTCATTATTTTAGTTTAATTTAATTTTGTATCTTGCTTTTCTATTAGTTAGAATAGAAGTAATTTAATTTCTTGAATTTTAGTTTAGTTTAATTTTTGCAATTTATTTTTATTTAGTTGTTAGTTACTTAATCAACTCTTTTCAAACCTAAAACCTATTTTTTTCTTTTCCTGTCTTTTAAAACGAAACAGTAGGTAAAAGAACTTAGAAAATCCTAGTGTTCAATCTCATAGTTCCCTGTGGATTCGATCTCGGACTCACCGAGTTAAAACTACACTGCAAACTCTTGCACTTGGGAGTAGTTTAGACACACATTCTATATGCGGTCAAGTTTTTGGCGCCGTTGTTGGGGAACTTAGTTTTGATTAATTAGGGTAACTCTATGTTATTCTTTTGTTGTTTTCAAAAAAAAAAAAAAGAAAGAAAAAAGAAAAAATTTAATGAACATTGATTATTTTCCTTATAATTCTAGTTCACCAGTCACCATTCACCCACTCATTAGTTATTTAGGCAGCATTTATGGAATTGATTTTTGCTTACAAACCTTTTCTATGCTACCTAAATTTTATGGACTTGAACATAAGGACCCCAAAGTTCATTTAGAACATTTTGAGTCAGTTTGTTTATATTACACGGATGGTTACATGAATGATACATTTAAGTATAATTTTTTCCCGTTATCATTATGTGGAGTAGCCAATGATTGGTTTTGTGCCACTACTTAGTCCATTAATATTTGGGAAGAGTTACAAAATAATTTTATTGCAACTTTTCTTCCTAAATTTCAAAACTTCACCTTCCGCTTTCAAATTAGAAATTTTTTGTTTTAAGAAGGGTGAAGTATTTTATAAATGCTGGGAGAGATTTAAAAACCTTTTAGAAACTTTCCCAAATCATGGACTAGAATTAGGGTACATTCTAGGTGTATTTTATAATGCTCTACCTTGTGAGTTGCACCGAGCATTTGATAAAAGCTTGAGTAGGGAATTTCTTGACCTTATTCCAGAAGAGGCATGGTCATTTTTTTAATTTCTCTATGAACACACCAAGCCATAGGAAAAACTTAAACCTAGTTTTGAACCCCATTCACTTGAAAGCCACACGGACACTGTCCCACATACTCCTACCTCCCTTGATCCTTATGATCCATCTTTAGAAAGTAGAGTAGGTGTAGAGCCCGATTACTTAGATATTGCATGTTCCAACTCCAATCTACTCACCGAGGGCCAGTCTGAGGAACCCCTAGATTATTGGCTTACTGAATCTAATAATACACAAGTTGAGTCACTCTGTAAGAAAACTCAACATAGGGAAGAAATTAGCTTAGAAGTCGATTCTAGTGCACATGAGACTTCCACACATATTAACTCTACATTAAATGATACATTATTCGAGTCCACAACATGTCCTTATGTTCGTCCACTCACTGAAGCTGAAATTGTTGAATCTAAGGCCTTTTTGTTTCTTGCATGAGAAAATTCTAATTCAAAAACCTTAAACTTTGAGTTGAGCGATTATTTTGATGATGGTTGGGAAAGTGAAGGGAATGAGCCCTTTAACTTGTTCCCAGTAGACTCTAACATGCACGAGACTTCATCTGTTGAGTGCGTAAAGGACACGCCAACCAACACCACCACAGAGCTTAAAGCTTATCCCACCTTGACAACTTAGATGACCTTGGAAAGTCCTAAGACTCATTCTAAGAGCTTTGATGCCATAGGTTCAGGCGAGCACACTGTTGTGCCAGTCAGTTTATTTTCATCATGTTCTACCACACCACTTACTGAGACCATTTATGATATATCTTTTTCTACTGGGATAGTACACTTGATGACTTACTTGTTAAGACCCCTACATTTGAGTGAAGGTATGATTCTAATTATGGTTGGGTTCCTACTTCAATTCCACAGGACTCTCATGAGAATGAATTTTTTTTATCATCCTTTGAGAGTTTGATAGACAAGCTTGAGAGTGAGAGTGGTGCACACCTCTTTTCTTTTGCCCTTACCCCAATTGAGAATCTTTTTTTTTTTTTGGTAATTAAGTATAGTTTAGATTGATGGAAAGATAATATTTACATCATCTTGGGGGCATACCCCCGTGTTACAAGTTAAACAAGGTAGTTCTAACTATTACAAAAGTCTTTTCCTTCATTTAGCATATTGCAAAATTGGACAGCAGATAAGAGCAGTCTATTTCCTTCCAAAGTGTCTCCCTTTTGCATTTGTTTGAGTCGGTGTTTGTTTAAACTTTGATTTTTCCTTCCTTTGGCTTTTAGAGAATTTAAGCTCCCAGTCATCAGCTTGGTCATTTGAGGAAGAAGGGGTCTCGACAGTATTATCATATTCTAAGTCTTCAAGTATGGGAATGGTATCTTCAATTTTTGATTGTGAAGCTTGAGTTGCCAGAACCAGTTCCTTTTCTTCTTGCTTGGTAAGACAATGAAATTTATTGCTTATCCCGATCCTTGGAGAGAATTGAGAGCTTTGAGCTTCTAGTTTTGTAAGATTGGCATTATCATCGTGCTTGGTAAGAGGACTGAATTTATTGCTTAAGCTCACTTTCAAATTCGGATGAGTTGGAGCTAGCACTTCATTGTATGTGTTAGATTTATTTTCTTTTGGTGCCCTTGAAAGCATGTTTTTGTAATGACTTTTCATTTAATTTATTTTTCTGGTTAAAATAAAAAATTTATTTATTTAAGCATACACTATTGCCCCTTATTTATAAAGTATGTGATTTAAGTATTGGACATAAGATGCCAATACAGAAAGATTTAAATCACAAGTTTTATAAATTAAAGTAAATTCACAGCTATTAATGAAACGGGCATTTCATTATGTTATTATGTTAAAGCTGTAACTTTTCTACTTCTTAATTAGGTGATTTATCTTGATCACTAAAGTGGTGACTTTGAGTAGGAAAGTTAGTATGTATATGAGATATACATATTGAATGGACTGTTGTAAATTATGATTTGGTTAATAAATGTCTTTAATCATAATTTACATAAACTTTAGTAAACTTAATAAACCTTAATCTTGAGTTTGTAATGGACTCACATTCATATATTAAGTCTATTTGAGTTATCACGGAGTGAGATCTTATTAATGGTCAAAACCTCGATAACTTTTTAATATTATGAATCGTGGGAACATATACTTACAAGATGGAATCCATTCTGATACGCTCACCTAAGCTATTTATCTTTTTGATCATTAAATCTGTGGCCACAGTTTATTCAATAAATTGTTTATTGAATAACAATATTTATTTGTAAATTGTTTACAAATATGGAAATATTGAGAATGATCAAAATACAGATAAATAGTGACTTAGGGTTAAATATGTAATTAAGGGGTTCGACATTTAGCCCAGCTTAATTATGAGCTTATAATGGAGGGTTAATTAAGTGGATATTATTGGTCTAAGACCAAAATTCATTTTATTAAAAGTTGTTTTAATTAAATGAATTTCAACATGAACTACTAGAGTGCAGCTCAAGGCTTTTAGTGGAATAGCCCTGAGTTAATTTAAAAGATAATGGGTTGTCATGAGATGACAATGCCTAAATATCT
Organism: Vitellaria paradoxa; assembly: GCA_019916065.1. Classification (NCBI taxonomy): domain Eukaryota; kingdom Viridiplantae; phylum Streptophyta; class Magnoliopsida; order Ericales; family Sapotaceae; genus Vitellaria; species Vitellaria paradoxa. Next base: position 33,598,970 of record CM034235.1, read on the forward strand.
TTTAAGTTGGAGCTAGGAATCCATGGGCCTTCAGTTCCCAAGCTAGCTCAATTTTATCTTGATGGGCCAGGTCCAATTAGTTAATTATTTATAATTTATTTATGAAATAAATTATAGATAATTAATATATATTTAGATAAAATGATATAGTTGGGAGATTTTCTCAAGATACTATATCTTCTGAATATATATTAGGATAATATATAGATAAGATATATGAGAGAGTTGATAAGAGATAATTTCTAGAGTTAGAGGTCTTCTCTAATACAAACTCTATATATCTCTCTCTATAAATATCTTTTATATATTATTAATGAGCAGAGGATTTGAATGAGAGTGCCCACACACATCTATCTAGAGAGATATTTGAGAATAGTTTGGAAGGCTGAATCGCTATAACAAGGTGTTTCCGCTATGCATCAAGGAAATTTAAAGAGTTGATTCTTTCATTCGAGGTATTTTTCTCAACCCTATGCTATAAAAATCAACAATTGATATCATAGCTTTTGTTGAATTTATAGCATAGTTTTAATTATGCATAGATGTGGCATCAATTTTAATTTTCTCTCTTGTGTGGATGGATGAAACTCTTAATTCACAGTAGATCTTTATTTATTTTCAAGGATGTAACAGGAGAGATGGTTAACTTTTGGAACCTTGTTTTCTCTCCTGATTTTATTTTTCAGATTTGTAAATATCTGTAATTGTCTAATTTTAGAGTCTGTAAATTTTTTTTATTTGGATCTGTATTTGTTGAGATTCGGTGGTTCCTTGGAGATGAAACGGTACGAATAAAATAACAGAAAAAGAAGATCTAGAAGCATCCGCAGTGGGACATCTCGGCAAGTGCTGTGAAGCCATTGATCTGGCAGCCAACTACCCACAGCGTAAAGTGGAGCGCAGGACAGATCAGCCCCCTGATCTGCTAGTCGCGGGAGGCACTGCACGAGGCAGTGTTTGGTGCGGGACAGCCCACCGCTACTGGAGAAATCCGCGGTGACAGCGGCGGGAGCTGCGCCCGGCAGCAGCGGCGTCGCCACAGCCGCAGAAATCGCCGGCGACAGCAGCGGGATGCACCATGGGCAGCCTACCCGCGGCCCGCACAGCAGTATATATATATATATATATATCGCAGGAGGCGGGTGGCAAGCGGAGCGGCAGCACACCGCGGTGGGCGGCAGATCTGGAACCATCAGCGGGCTGTGGGAACCCGATTCGGGTGAATCGCGAGCTGCAGATTGCAACTGCAGGAACCCGCGATGGCCGGCGGAAGCTTGCGGGGATTGCGGGACCCGATGGGTGCACCGCGGAAGACTTGCGGTGGGTTGCGGTGGTATTTTTTTTCGATTGCCAGTCACCGGATTTTGAAGTTACCGAATTCACAGTGGATAGATCGTGAAATTGCCGGCGGCAATTCTTTTGGAGCATTTCAGAACACGTGAGATTGGGTTTTGGGGAAGAGGGTGTATTTGAAAAGTTTTTGGAAACCCTGGGGTTGTTTTGAAATTTTTCCAAAAGGAGTTTGGATGGGCTTGATTGAAAGGTTTTAAAATAATCTAGGGTGAAATAGAATTTCTCAAACTATTAACTTTAAATTTTTCTTAAAGTGGCTGGGCAAATTTAAAAAAATTAATTTTCAGCCCAAAAGTTTTTATTTATAAAAGTTAGTTTATAAATTTTGAGAAATGACAAAAATACCCTCAACCCAAATTCAATTTAAATTCTAAAGGTCAAGGGAAGCAATTGGAAGCAAGAGGAAGCAGTTTAAAGATGGACATTGACTACAGAAAGACTAGATTAAGTTTTTTTGGTCAATGTAATTTTAGGAAAACTATGAATTAAGGGTTATTTATTTATTTTTGGTTATCTATTATGAATGTTTGTTTGATAACATGTCATATAGATGATGTCACATCACATGTTCATGCATAATTAATGTTAGATGATATTTATATTCAAATGTGATTAGGATATAGTTAATATCATTTATTTAAATTAGAAGATGTTTATATTCTAATGTGATTAGGATATAGATAATATCTTTTATTTAATTTTTTATGATATGTATATTCTAATGAGATTAGAATATGGTTAATATCATTTATTTAATTTCGTTAATTTTATATTGACATAACCAATTAATTATTTTATTTTATAAAATTAGATATTAATGGTTAGAGTGTCAATTAATATTTTTTTAAAAATATTAAATTAACAAAATTAAAAACTCAAAGTTATAAAGATTGAGTGGGAGAGGGTTTTAGACATAAAACCCATGGTCTCCACCGTTAATCCTATAGTAAGATACATTAATATCTCGTCTCAAATCTTGTGAGCTCCCCACGGAAGATATTAATCGGTATTGGTTACTGGACAGGATTTTTTTTAAAAACTCTAAGTTATAAAAATTGAGTGGGAGAGGGTTTTAGACATAAAACTCACGGCCTCCACTGTTAATCCTATAGTAAGATAGATTAATATCTTGTCTCAAATCTTGTGAGCTCCCTACGGAGGATATTAATCAGTATTGGTTACTGGATAGGATTTCCATAAAGGATAAAATTTTGAATATTACTAAATAGAATTGACTGCCCTACGGTAGCTTTTTTATTTGAGAAATATGAGAAATTGAAACAGTGGTTATACACTTAACTTAGAATATTTAATATCCTCCCTACGGAGTTCTTATTAAATTAATTCTAAGAGGCTAAAAATATCGGTAATTTATTATTATTTAGATATGAGATATCTAATTAAAATAATAATAAATAAGTAAGTGGACTTGTCTAATTAGTGGCAAATATGACCACCCTACGGAGGCATATTTAAAATGGAATTAGATTACCGATGCATGATAAAGTAGTTATAGAGTTCTACTTATGCACATATATTTTTATGCATTTTATTATGTAAAAGTTTTATGTTTTAAGAATGTATGCTTATTTAAATTTATTTGTTTTATTCAGAAAAATGTCTTTCAGCCCACTAGCTGCTCTTTTAAGTCAGAATAAATTAACTGGACCTAATTATACGGACTGGAAAAGGAATTTGAACATTGTCTTAACTGCGGAAGCGCACAGTTTTGTTTTGACTGAACCATGCCCTCCTAAACCTGATTTAAATGCCTCTCAAACTCAGCAAGATGCTTATAAAAGGTGGGTAAAGTCTAATGATATGGCAAGATGTTACATTCTGGCTTCCATATCAAGTGACTTGTCTAAACAGCATGAGATGATGCCCACTGCTATTGACATGATGTTAAGTCTTTCTGAGATGTTCGTTGAAAGGACAGGACTCAGAGGTTGGCTGTCATCAGTGAGATAATGAACACTCGCTAAGCCGAAGGTACTCCAGTGCAGGATCATATGCTAAAAATGATTGCACTGTTTCGGCAAATGGAGGAATTGGGTGGAACATATAATACTGAGGAGCAAATAGATATGGTTCTAGCCACCCTGGCTCCCTCCTTTAAGTCATTCAAGCTCAATTACACAATGAGCAGAAGAGATTGCTCATTGACTGAGTTGATGAATGAGCTGAAGGCAGCAGAATCAATTCTGAAGCCGGCACCGAATGTTTATCTAACTCATGGGGCATCTTCTTCTCTTAATCCCAATCCTAAAGGAAAAGGAATTAAGAAGAAGAAGAAGAACAAACCCAAGAAAGCAGCTAAGTTAGAGGAGGCACAAAATCAGCTAAAAGAAGAGAAGCCCAAGGGAAAGTGTTTCCATTGTGAGCAGAAGGGGCATTGGAAGAGGAACTGTCCAGTATATTTGGCAAAGTCTGCACAGGCCAAGGCCAAAGGAAAAGTTGGAATCTCAGGTAACATTCTCGTCATTAAAATTTGTTTAGTGGTTGATTCTACGGATTCCTGGATAGTAGATTCTGGAGCCACTAATCATGTTTGCAATTCATTGCAGGGGTTCCAGGAAACCAGAGCACTTAATAATGGAGAAGTCAATCTTCGATTGGGAATTGGTGAAAAGGTTGTAGTCAGAGCAGTGGGAGTCGTTACTTTATTTTTTATGCATTCAGAACTTTAGTTTTAGAGATTTGTTCTATTTATACCTAGACTTAGACGTAATTTGATTAGTGGTTTGAATATTCGTGGATATTCAGTTATTTTTTATTCTACCGTAGTAATCAAAAAGAATAAAACGTTTATTTGTTCTAGTACAATAGTTGACATTTTTATACTGTTTGCATCCTAAAATAAACTCACTGCATGACACAGAATTGAATAACGAAACTAATCACCATAAAAGAATCAAGGTATCCCAAACTAATAAAACTTATCTGTGGCACTTACGTTTAGGTCATATAAATCTAGATAGGATCCAAAGACTGGTTAAAAGTGGACATTTGGGTTCGCTGGTTTTTTGAACCACTACCTGTTTGCGAATCCTGTCTAGAAGGCAAAATGACCAAAAGACCTTTTAATGCTAAAGGTAATAGAGCCACAGAACCGTTGGATTAGTGCATTCTAATGTATGTGGACCCATGAACACTCAAGCAAGAGGGGGTTTTGAATATTTCATCATATTTGTTGATGATTATTCAAGGTATGGTTATGTGTACCTAATGCACCGTAAGTCTGAAGCTTTTGAAAAATTCAGAGTCTTTCAGGCGGAAGCGAAAAAGCAATTAGGAAAACACATAAAGACACTTCGATCTGATTGAGGTGACGAGTACCTCCTCAATGAGTTTAAGGACTACTTATCAGATAATGGGATAGTTTCTCAATTAGTCGCACCAGGAACTCCCCAGCAAAATGGTGTAGTAGAAAGGAGAAATAGAACTCTGCTTGATATGGTGAGGTCAATGATGAGTTATTCAACTCTGCCCATCTCGTTTTAGGGTTATGCCTTAGAAACAGCCATGTATCTTCTAAACTTGGTTCCATCTATGTCTATTCCCAGTACACCCTTACAATTGTGGAATGGTAATAAACTTAGTTTATGCCATATACACATTTGGGGTTCTCCAGCATATGTGCTGAAGGGAAAGACGGATAAATTGGAATCTAGGACTGAAGTTTGCCTGTTTATAGGATATCCTAAAGGAACGAGAAGAAGTCACTTGTATAGTCTTAAAGAAAAGAAAGTATTTGTTAGCACAAATGTTACTTTTCTTGAGGAAGACTATATGAGAGATTTCAAACCTTGGAGTAAGATAGTTTCTCGAAGAATTATCTAACAATACTAATGCTATTCCCAGTCCGATTAATGAATCAATTCCTAATCCAGAGTCTGTTAATTAACCTGAGCTAGTTGCAGAACATCAATCACCGATGCTCCGTCATAGTGGGAGGACAATTAGACATCCATCTGGATACATGTTAATTGGAGAGTCTTATCAGGGAGTCTCTGGTGAACATGAATCAAATCCCACTAGTTGTGATGAAGCAATGAATGATGTGGATGCAAATAGTTGGCACAAAGGTATGCTATGCACTAGACTAGATATTTGCTATGTAGTAGGAATGGTCAATAGATACCAGTTTAATCCAAGGCCAGAACATTGGGTTACAGTAGAGCATATACTTAAGTATCTTTGGAGAACAAGACATTATATGCTTGTGTATTCTAGTGAAAATCTAGTACCCATTAGACATACAGATTCTGACTTTCAGAATGGTGAAGTGAGTGTATCCAAGATTGCTCCTACTGAGAATCTAGCGGATCCATTCACAAAGACCCTAACAGTTAAAGAGCTTTGATTATTATATTTATGATATAGGTTTTCGTCATATGCCTAACATGCTTTAGGGCAAGTGGGAGATTGTTAGATTTATTTTTCTTTGGTGCCCTTGAAAGCATGTTTTTGTAATGACTTTTCATTTAATTTATTTTTCTTGTTAAAATAAAACATTTATTTATTTAAGCATACACTATTGCCCCTTATTTATAAAGTATGTGATTTAAGTATTGGACATAAGATGCCAATACAGAAAGATTTAAATCACAAGTTTTATAAATTAAAGTAAATTCACAGCTATTAATGAAACGGGCATTTCATTATGTTAAAGCTGTAACTTTTCTACTTCTTAATTGGGTGATTTATCTTGATCACTAAAGTGGTGACTTTGAGTAGGAAAGTTAGTATGTATATGAGATAAACATATTGAATGGACTGTTGTAAATTATGACTTGGTTAATAAATGTCTTTAATCATAATTTACATAAGCTTTAATAAACTTAATAAACCTTAATCCTGAGTTTGTAATGGACTCACATTCATAGATTAAGTCTATTTGAGTTATCACGGAGCGAGATCTTATTAATGGTCAAAATCTCGATAACTTGGAGATTTAATATTATGAATCGTAGGAACATATACTTACAAGATGGAATCCATTCTGATACGCTCACCTAAGCTATTTATCTTTTTGATCATTAAATCTGTGGCCACAGTTTATTCAATAAATTGTTTATTGAATAACAATATTTATTTGTAAATTGTTTACAAATATGAAAATATTGAGAATGATCAAAATATAGATAAATAGTGACTAGGGTTAAATATGTAATTAAGGGGCTCGACATTTAGCCTAACTTAATTACGAGCTTATAATGGAGGGTTAATTAAGTCGATATTATTGGTCTAAGACCAAAATTCATTTTATTAAAAGTTATTTTAATTAAATGAATTTCAACATGAACTACTAGAGTGCAGCTCAGGACTTTTAGTGGAATAGCCATGGGTTAATTTAAAAGATAATGGGTTGTCATGAGATGACAAGGCCTAAATATCTTTTAAGTTGGAGTTAGGAATCCATGGGCCTTCAGTCCCCAAGCTAGCTTAATTTTATCTTGATGGGCCAAGTCCAATTAACTAATTATTTATAATTTATTTATGAAATAAATTATAGATAATTAATATATATTTAGATAAGATGATATAGTTGGGAGATTTTCTCAAGATACTATATCTTCTGAATATATATTAGGATAATATATAGATAAGATATATGATAGAATTGATAAGAGATAATCTCTAGAGTTAGAGGTCTTCTCTGATACAAACTCTATATCTCTCTCTCTATAAATATATTTTATATATTATTATAAACAGAGGATTTGAATGAGAGTGCCCACATACATCCATCTAGAGAGATAATTTGAGAATAGTTTGGAAGGCTGAATCGCTGTAACAAGGTGCTTCCGCTGTGCATCAAGGAAATTTTAAAGAGTTCATCATTCCATTCGAGGTATTTTTCTCAACCCTATGCTATAAAAACCAACATAATGAAAGTTGATTACTGATGAGTTCATTTGCTTTGGGGAAGCTAATGTGCTCGGGTAACTTATCTGCAGGTGCAAGTTGTGCTTTTTGGATGTCCATTGATTTTGTTATAGGCCTCCATTGCTTCTTGATGTTTTTTGTGCATTGGCTTTCCTTGTGCCCGAATTGCCTACAGGCTTCACAGGTTGTGGGGATCCACTCATACTCCACTGGTTGTCTAATTGGCTTGCCATCATAGTCCACAATATCAATGAAAGGGGGAAATTTAGCTGCCTTATCTATCTCAATACACACCCTAGCAAAAGCCAGCCGTTGTCTTAGAGAGATCATTCTATCAGTGAAGAGAGGTTTACCGATTTGGCTAGCAATTTTACTAAGAGACTTTGCTGACCATAAATGAAGCTTAAGATGAGGAAACCGAACCCATATTGGAAGGAGCTCTGGACCATTTGCATCATAAAAATCCGAAGAGGACCATGGCTTCAACATTAGAGGCTTGTCATAGTAACTCCAAGGGCCTAATTCAAGCACCTTTAGCTTAGTTTCTTCATCTTGGAAGTTGAATACAAAAAGTCCAGCCTTCAATATGACGAGGTCTATACATCCAAATGCCTTCCATCTCCTCTCAACAAATTGCTTCATGAGCTTGAATGGTGGTTTAGCCCCTATGACTTGGCCTACCAGCGCATTGTCCCATCTTTTAAGTTCCTCGGTGACTTCTTCAAGAGTAATTGTAACAGGTGTGTTGGTTTCTTCTTTGCCATGGTTGCACGGGATGAACTCAAGAGGAGTGCCATTTGCTTTGACTCAATTAGAAGAGAAAAGTTCACTCCAAGTGGACTTGGGGCTTGAATCAGCTTCTAAGGATGATGTGCCCAATTTAGCCCCTCTAATGGGAGGGAAATCAACATCCAGAAGAGTGTGGACAGCTGGTCTCGGGTGGTATTTTGACTTTGGCAGGTTGTCAAGGGTATTATCCAAGACTTGAGGGCCTTGTGCATTGGTTATAGCATGGGTGTTTGTTGAGTGGGCATTGTCAGGTGTTATGGAAATGGCTGACCCGTGCTTGGGTCCATTTGTTGGAAAATAGTTTCCTTTTAGTTCGGTTTTAACAGATTAAGGGCACAGCTGGCCACTGTTTTTTACTTTTGAATTTGAACACAATGACATTGGCGGACAATCTTGGTTAATATACAGCTTTTGGGGGCTTTGTCCATGGGATATTGCCTTAGTATTTAATGGTTGTACATCATCAGAGGCTATAGGTATAGGGTATGAAGCTTAGGTTGTATTTCCTCATGGGTAGTGTCATCGGCTGGGCAAAGGGATGTGGGATAGAATACATGCGGATTATGGGAGTTATCATGTGGCTCTTTCAATGGTTTTGAGTTTGCACCAGCCGAACAGGAAGACATCATCTGAGAAACGTTCTTAGCATTAAAAATAGGGATGAACTTACTGTTAGAGTTATATTTCTTTGGTGTCCTTGAAAGTATGTTTTATGTAATGATATTTTATTTTAGTTTATTTTTCTAGATATAATAAAATATTTATTTATTTAAGCATACATTAATGCCCCTTGTTTATAAAGTATGTGATTTAAGTATTGGGCATAAGATGCCAATACAGAAAGATTTAAATCACAAGTTTTATAAATTAAAGTAAATTCACAGCTATTAATAAAACGGTCATTTCATTATGTTAAAACTGTAATTTTTCTACTTCTTAATTGAGTGATTTATCTTGATCATTAAAGTGGTGACTTTGAGTAGGAAAGTTAGTATGTATATGAGATATATATATCGAATGGACTATTGTAAATTATGATTTGGTTAATAAATGTCTTTTAATCATAATTTACATAAACTTTAATAAACTTAATAAACCTTAATCCTGAGTTTGTAATAGACTCACACTCATAAATTAAGTCTATTTGAGTTATCACAGAGTGAGATCTTATTAATAGTCAAAACCTCGATAATTTGAAGATTTAATTTTATGAATCATGGGAACATATACTTACAAGATGGAATCCATTCTGATACGCTCACCTAAGTTATTTATCTTTTTGATCAATAAATCTGTGGCCGCAGTTTATTCAATAAATTGTTTATTGAATAACAATATTTATTTGTAAATTATTTACAAATATGAAAATATTAAGAATGATCAAAATATAGATAAATAGTGACTTAGGGTTAAAAATGTAATTAAGGGGCTTGACATTTAGTCTAGCTTAATTACGAGCTTATAATGGAGAGTTAATTAAGTGGATATTATTGGTCTAAGACCAAATTTCATTTTATTAAAAGTTATTTTAATTAAATGAATTTCAACATGGACTACTAGAGTGCAACTCATGGCTTTTAGTGGAATAGCCCTGGGTTAATTTAAAAGATAATGGGTTGTCATGAGATGACAAAGGCCCAAATATCTTTTAAGTTGGAGCTAGGAATCCATGGGCCTTCAGTCCCCAAGCTAGCTCAATTTTATCTTGATGGGCTAGGTCCAGTTGGCTAATTATTTATAATTTATTTATTAAATAAATTATAGATAATTAATATATATATTTAGATAAGATGATATGATTGAGAGATTTTCTCAAGATACCATATCTTCTAAATATATATTAAGATGATATATCTAGATAAGTGCTTGTTTTTGCTTAGTTACCTCACTCTCAAATGTAAATAAAGATACAAATTCAGCTTTCAAAGGTGTTGAGTAAGGAAAATCAAGACAAACTCCCCCAAGTGCAAGGTTTCATTGTAGCACAATTAACTGGTGAGAACCAGGTCATATCCACAGGGATCTAGGGAGCAAAATCATGTTTGAATCAAATGGATTAAAGAGGCAAAACATGGCTCACATGAATGGTAAACATAATTGAAAATCTGGTTTGGAATTTTTGATGATTTTGGAAATGGATTTTGAAATGAAAACTAAACTTAACTAAAACTTGATATTAAAAAGATGGGCAAGGCAATTCCAATGCCTATCCAAATCAATCTCAAAATACCATGAGTGAATAGATCATCAATTTTAGTTGCTCTAATGTTTGGAGAAAACTAATTTCAAATGATACAAGTCATGGATCAAATAAGTGATGTGCATAAGCTATCATGAAGACTATAGAAGATCTAACTCTAGCAACTCCCATACATATTTGCAATAAGAGTTCTGAATTAAGCAACTTCTATGAACTCATTGATAGAATATGTAAACAAGTGTTAATCGGACATTGAACCATTGATTTCGAAAGTAACGAGATACAACTAAAATTGATAACCAAAGAACTCAAAATTAATCCATTAAGAACGGCATCTTGGAAATCATTGGACAGGTCATTATCCTTGCCTTAGCCCAAGAAGAACTAGCCGATCATCTTAAGAAAATGAAGAACAAAAATATGAAGAACAGAGACATGACCTTCAAAGCTGAAAAATGTAATTCTCTCTTTAACTCCAATTGAAATCTAATTACAAGAATGAAATTATAATGTGCTGTAGAATTCAAATCTAATTACAATAATCTGAAAATGAAAATCAAATTTGAAAACAAAAATTGCAGAATCCGAAACCAGAGAATGAAGAAGGAAGAAGATGAAGTTCCTTCCTCGCTACCCTCGCTGCTCTCCTTCTCTTTCCTCTCGCTTCTCTCTCCTCTAACCGAATGTTCTGTCCCCTCGTGGGTGTGGGTCGTGTGATGCCATCATTCCCCAGTCTTTCTCTCTCCTCCAGATTGCATCCTCCCCCGAATCTGTAAAATCACGTGGAGTCTGTTTTCTGCCAACGGTCCTAGTATTCGAATACTGCTTGGCTGTATTCGAATATGCATTTCCTCCAGAAATTCTCTGAACTCTTTTTGACAGCATTCGAATGCTTTGGCACTATATTCGAATGTTCTCCTCCTTCCAGAATTCAACTTGTTCAGCAACTGAAAATTCTTCTTCTGCTCCCATGACTTTACTCAACAAATCCATTTCAACAGATGTGCTTCAGCATCTCCTTCTTTGCATTCTTAATTTAGCTCAAATTGCTTCTCTTTATGGCACAATTCAACACATGTTCCATATTCTAAAGATGTGGATAAATTCTGCACAAAACACCTGTCTTATATCAATTATGTCATGTATAAAAGTGTATTTAAGTGAACAAATGTGTAACAACTCAAGCCCAATCACACCCCCCAACTTAGACATTGCTAGTCCCTAGCAATGCTTAAAGAAGGAAGGCTACCTTTAAAAACAATCAACATTTTCATGTTATGAAATTGCACATCTGTGAAAGACACATCTAAAAATAGCATCTTCAATTCTAAATGGATAATAAGTCATAACCATGGAATGTTACTCAATACATCAAGCTAAGAAATTTAAGCTAACACTCCTAGAATCATGAAATTAGGTATGGTATGTGAAATTTGCTAAACACTTGATCCAAGCATGAAAATTCAGTTCTTAACCTGTTAACTCAACATAGATCTCCATAATCAAACTCTATCTTGAACTTTGAATCATATTACTTCCCAAAGCTTCAACTTCAAAATCTCACCTTGGAATTCACTCACAAGAAAATGAAGCACACAAGGTTCCCCTCAAGATGCCCCTTTTTGTAAAGAATAAATGTAAATCAAATTCTAAGAGGGTGCATCTACAAGTCAAAAACGTTCAATCCAATAAAGAAAAGGACTTGACATAACTCCATGAAAGAATAGTGCAGTAAGGTTATTTTAGAATTTTCACTATACCCCCCAATTCCTAAATTTCACAATTGAATGATAATTCTTCCAAAGATCAATTAGGACTTGCTTGGGTTGTAATGGGGCCATGAGGTTTGATGAGGTAGTTGAAAGGAGGATTAAGGAATTCAAAATGAATTGGAACACTGAAATCAAAAAAAATTTTTTTTTTTTTTTTTTGATGTCTATATATCTAAAAGTCGAAACTCATAATCGAAACAGAGTTTTCTGAATTTGGACATCACCATATCCTCTTATCATTCTTTTTCTTCCATCAATTTTTCTATCCTCACCCCAAAAATTCCAAAATGTTGTTCATTGCTCTTCCTTAATATTTTCAGTGTATTCCAATCTGTTAGGGAAGGCTAAAGAGCATTCATAATGGTTAAGGGGATGATGTGGTAAGAATAAAGAAGTATGAATGCTCTAATAAAGCTCAAACTTGGCTCCAAGGATAATGTTCATCAAAGAAGAGGAAATTTTTTTTAAGCTCAACAGATAAGAGAAATGGCCTGATATCATTTCCTTGGTTTCATTTCATTCAACCATAAAAACTAAAAACCAAGAATCAAGTTCAATTCCTCTACAACTTCACAAACACCCGAAGCAAAGTATTGTAATTGGAGTTATTGAAGAAAATGAAGTAAAGAAATGTTTAAGCTTTTGATAAGCTCTAGAGTAATGGCATATCTCTCATAAAACAAAGCTTAAAGGCTCAAAATCTCACTTCAGGTTTAAGTCTCCACTATGGCTGGGGAATAATGCAATCCATTGTTCAATCAAGAAACTCATTCACAAATGCCCATGTCTAAGTTGACAAGTTAAGAACTAACTCTATCCATACTAATTCAACCATTAAGCAAATTAAACATAACAACTAATTCAAATTCCAAACTGAAAACTCAAAATCCAGCAATCAGCATCAAGGTACATTCTAAGTTATAGCTTATCATGCATTTAAAACAAAAGAGCTCATCTCAACTAAACAGATCACAACACCACCCCAATGCTCAAAATGGATTTCCAACAAAATATCATCCAAATTTAGAGTTCAAAGTCATTCAAATTCAAAATTAACAAAATCAGAAAATAAAACAAAGGAAACTATTTTCTGAGGACAAAACATGGCTTTAAATTTTCCTAAAATTCATTCACAAATTTTAGCTTTATGGCTCAAGGACAGCAGGCTTCAATGGTCTGGAGGTGTCATATAATCTTCAGGGGCAGCTGGTTCATGTAACCCTTCCAACATTTCCAGCATTTGTTGATGATCAGCATCCTGTTTGTCCTTTAAATTCTTCAGCTCAGCTGCCATCTCCATTTGCTGATCCTTCACCTCCTTCAATAATGCATACAAGCTTTGAAGGGTCACCACTTCAGTTCCTGATTGCTCCTCAGATTGCTGTTCTTTCTGTGAGTCTACTGCTATCTTCCTTGCTAATTGCCCTTTACTCCTCTTCATTGAAGTTTGAGCAATTCGAGTAGCAGGTTTCACTGTCTCCATTCCACTCTTTTCCTTCACCCCATGACCTTGCAGAATTTTAGTTATCAACCCTCCAAAAGGCAAACCAGAATTCACCTCTGGTTTTACAATTGCTCCAGTGATTATATTCCAAATGTGCTTTGTTAAGTCAATGGGGATATCTAGGAGAAGCCTTCCAATCATCTCAGCTTGTGGTAAAGTCACAGCTGAGACATAGGCATGTGGTAAAATCTTTGAACAGACCAACATGTGCAACACTTTACTCTTGTCTGTGAGATCCCCTTTTGACAATCTAACTCCATTCCATTGAGCTTGAGGGTTTCCAGAAAGCAACTTTACCAAATTTTCTTTTTTAAGTTGTTCTATCCATTCAGCTTGCTATTCCGGATCAATAACCATAGACTGTCCAAATGGTAATCCAGCATACATTGCAATAGTTTCAGGTGTCAGCAGTATTTCCTTCTTCCTCACATTGGTCTTAATCTCAATTTTTCCTTTCTTTCCTTTCACAGCATTAGAATAAAATTCCCTCACCAGAGGTACTACTGCTTTCTGACTCACAATAACCCAATCAGTCCATCCCCTCCTGTTAATCATGTCTACTAGTTCATAAGGGGGATCAGAATAGTCTTCAATGTTGATACCCCTCTCACAAAGGATAGCCCTCTTAGAATACCAATTAAGGTATCTATCTTTTGCTACTTCATTGGCAAACCTAGGATTAGAGTAAGGTGTTGCAGAAGTCCCTTCACCAGGAACTTCTGTTCTTGGAATGTCAGCTTCAACATTGACATCCACATTGGTGTCGTCTGGGGGTTGTTCAGGTTCAATGGTTGGTTGGTTTTCAGTGATAGGAGGAAGTGTAGGAGATTGGGGTTGGGCACTTAGGTCTACAGGTTCATAGAAAGAAGATTGAACAGACCTGGCACTTCGCATAGCTTCCCTCAATCGCCGACTCCATCGCCTTGGTCCAGGTGCAGTCACCTTCTTCTTCATCCTTATTCCCTCCAAACCTCGGATTGTTCTTCTTCAATCTCCTCAGAAAACCCTAGCTTCGTATTTGTCTTTCAGGAATCCCAAATCTCTGTTTTGCAACCTTTTTAATTTGAGTAAATGGGAGGAACTTAAGGAGTGTGTGCTTTTAGGGCATTCGGGCATGAATTTTCAAGTATCCGAATGGGAAAAACCTCATTTAAGTTACTGACCCGCCTCAGCATATTCGAATACCAACAGACCCCATTCGAATACAGTCTCCTATCCAGCAATCCAGTAACTAACCAAAATCTGTGATGAATTCTCAGAGAAATTTAAGCCATGTTTCTGCATATATATTTTTTTTTTTTTAGAAAACTTTGACAAAATTAAATTTGAAAAATCCTGTTGAATTGTTAGCCCACAATTTAATCCAAAAATACATCAATACAACCAATTACAATATGAGCTGTAACAAGTATTCGAATACCACAGCCCATATTCGAATAGGTTGCATCAGAAAATCCCAAACAGTAATTCCAGTGTTCAAATCTGCTAACAATCGCATAGAAATGTTCAAACCTTATTTTGTCACCTGAGTTAAGTTTATTCACACTAATAACAGCTAAAATCAAAAGAAGAACAAAAAGAACAGCTTAAAAAGAAAAATCAAAGAAAATTTAGAAAATTTTTTTTTTTTTTTTTTTTAGACAATTCTCAGCATTTTAGCTAAATTAAACACACTACTCAAATTTCAATTCATCAAGTATAACAAAGTAGATCAGCAATTTCATTCAGCATATTCCAATCAACACCAATGCATAAGACCAAGAAAAGAACTCAAACTATTTCTCTCCCCCCAACTAGAAACAAGCATTGTCCTCAATGCACAAACAAGTCAAATAATTTGGAATAAAGTGCAAAGGGAAAAGAGGTACCTGCTGAGTTTAAGGTTAACATGTTTAAGTGATGTAGACCAGCTGAAACTCCAAGGTATTACCAAAACAGTTGCTCCCCCCAACTTGTTCAATGCAATATTCTCAAAGAAAATACAAATCAGTAGAACCAAAACAATACAAAATGGGTTGAGTGTAATTAAGGATCAGTGAGGTTTTGCCAAGCATCACAAACAACCAAGATGCAGGAAATCAGTAAGTATGCAAGATGGGTTGCTGTTCACAGATGAGATTTTGTGCTAAGATGGCTTATTCAAATGACTGTTCAGCTATTCGAATGAACTGAGTTTCTCATCTGATTTGGACTTAATAGCAGTACCAGATTTGATCAGTTTTTGTTGCACCTGCTGATGTGACTTGATCCTTAATGAAGCTTGCTCAATTGAAATCCTTTTGCTGCATTCTGAAACACTTTGAAAGCATGTGCTACCCAATTTGGTTAATGCATTATACTCCCAAAACAAATCAAGCAAATGCATTTATTCAATTTGACTCTCAAGTAGTTCCACCACAAGTGATGTTGCTACCTCAAATAGCACATGTCAGTTCCAACCTTTGAAAATTCAAATATCAGTAAAACACAAAGCAGAAATTCTCAATTCTTCATGAAACTTGCTGAAACCAATGTGTTAAAACTTGCAAACTGAAATTTTTTTTTTTTTTAGATGAAAGAAGGAAAATTACAAAAACCAAAGAAAACAGAAAATCAAAAGCATAACAGAACCTACACTATTATGATACAAAGTCAGAATCCTTTCTTCATTCAAACAGAATTTGGGGGATCTTCAAGATCCCAACTCTCTACTTCAGCAACAAAATTCTCATGATACTCTTTCAATCTCTGTCCATTCACTCTAAAAACATTTTTTTTTTGAAAGGTAAATGAATTATATATTAATATAAAATGTTGAATACAAGTACTCAGGGGCATACCCCTGGCCCAAAGACATCAAAACAATCCCTCATAAAGTAATCAATTGGAAAGTAAGGGAAACAAAAATACATCAATCGGTCATCAAACTAAGTTTTAAGTACAGAGGATGGAAGAGACCATTCACGCACCAAGTGCTTATTAACATCAGTCTTTGGAAAAGACCTACAAGATAAGATACGAGCCCGAATCACCATTTCCACTTGCCTCATCAACGTAAGTGCATCCGTATTGGATTGCTGAAATAACCTTGAGTTCCGTTCTTGCCATATGAAGTAAATCAAGGAAGATAGACCCAATCTTCCCAACAAATGCAGTAAAGAGTCCCCAGAAAGATGCCCAATACACCATTGAAGAATATCATCCCAAGTAGCAGCATGACATTGAAGCCCTAATTTCCTTAACATCTGATGCCATAATCTCGCAGTATACATGCATTGAAAGAACAAGTGAGAGTGGCTTTCCATAAAATCACCACATAAAATACAGGAGGAAGTATGACCAATCCCAATAGCTAAAAGCCTATCACGGGTTGACAATTTATGGTACGTTGCCAACCACAGGATGAAGGAATACCGGGGTATATGGTGCTTAAACCAAACTATGGAGTACCAGTCTACCTTATCATGATGAAACCGAATTACCTCCCAAGCAGATCTGATTGAGAACTTCTTATAAGCAGATTTCCAAATGAGCTTGTCTTTAATAGAACACCTTGGCTGGGGTAGAAGAATAGCAGCCTCTTTAAGCATAATAAGATCATGAGAATTAACTCCTGGCCAACTCCATTCTCCATTAGAAATAATGTCAGACACCTTGGCAAATTTGGATAGACCAGAATCATAGATAACTCGGGCAGATAAGGAAGAACAAATAGCACCATTAGGCATCCAAGGATCAAACCACAAATACACTGCACGGCCATTTCCAATCTCATAAGACAAATGAGGCTTAATAAGGGAACGAAGTTGAAGGATCTTTCGCCAAGACCAAGAACAGTCCCACGGGATTTTAGCAATCCAAAACTGACTTTTCCCTAAGAGATTAACATGCACCCAATCGGCCCATAAAGAATTAGAGGAAGGATCACACAAGTGCCAGATATACCTGGAAATAGAAGCCCTGTTCCAATCCTTGATTTTCTTTATACCTAAGCCACCCTCCTCCTTAGGACGAGTTACCACATCCCATGCCACTTTAGCCCCTGTAGTAGCTAGAGAAGTACCCTTCCAAAGGAATGATCTTAATTTGGCTTCAATGCTCTTACAAACTTTAGCAGGTAGGATGAACTGGAAGCTCCAAAAAGATTGAATACTAAATAGGACTGACTGAATGAGTTGTAGTCTCCCCGCAAAAGAGAGAAACTTGTTAGTCCATAGCTTCAACTTCTGTAAAATACGACTTTCCAAGGCAACACAATCTGCAGCTTTGAGCTTTGAAGTAATTAATGGAACTCCCAAATATTTTATTGGGAGAGTACCCCATCTAAACCCCATGAGATTTGCAATGTTGTCCCGAAGTGCATCATCCAACCCAGCAGCAAAAATGTCACTTTTATTCAAATTGGGAGTTAATCCCGAAAAGGAGGAAAAGACATTCAAAGCATCTTTTAATATGCCCACCGAATCCACATCACCATGACAAAATAACATGAGATCATCAGCAAAACAAAGATGAGTTAAACATGTTTTCTTACATCTCCAATGATACTGGAACTCATTTGAAGAGGCAATTTTCTTATGCAAAATCCGAGAGAGTATTTCCATGCATATAACAAAGAGATAAGGGGATAAAGGGTCACCTTGTCTAATCCCCTTTTTCCCTTGAAAGTAACCATTAAGTTCACCATTAATACTTACAGAAAACATGGGAGTGGTGACACAAGCTTTGATCCATCCAACCAGTTTACTTGGGAATCCAAGTAAATCCATTGCATCCCATAGAAAGTCCCAACGAACTGAGTCAAAAGCCTTCATGATATCAACCTTGAAAGCACAACGTGGTGGTCCTTTGTTCCGATGATAGCCTCTCATCAATTCTTGTGCCAGGAGAATGTTATCAGAAATGCAACGACCAGGAACAAAAGCAGCTTGAGATTGATTAATGATGGAAGGCAGCACCTTTTTTACCCTCTCAGCTATTATCTTGGTAATACACTTGTAAATTGTATTACAACAAGATATAGGACGAAAATCCTTAACCATAGATGGGTTAGGAATCTTGGGAACTAAAGCAACAACAGTAGCATTAGCTTCCCGAAGCAAAGAACCAGATGAAAAAAACTCTTTAATAGCACAAATGACATCAGCACCTACAATACTCCATGCTCGTTGAAAGAAACATGCATTAAAGCCATCAGGACCTGGAGCCTTATTGGGATGTAAGCTAAAAAAGACATTCCGAATCTCTTCATCTAAAACTGGTGCATCTAGGATAGCTTTGTAAGAATCATCCACTGAAGAATCAATAAAGTGTTGCAAAGAGGCTTTACCCGGATAAGGCAAGCTAGAAGGAGAGCCCAGTAAGCCATGGTAAAATCCAACCACCTCAGCTTTAACTTCATTAATATCCTGAAGAAGAGTTCCATCCTCTTTGCGAATACATACCAGTTTGTTGACATTGTTACGATGCTTAATGGAATTAAAGAAAAATGAAGAATTTTTGTCACCCTCGTTAAGCCATTGGACTCTGCTTTTCTGCTTAGCTTGACTTTCCTCCACCTTATAAGCATTCTTAAGACGGGTCAAACAGTCCATTTCTTGTGCCAAAATCACATCATTTACACCGAATTGATCAATATGCTTTTGATAAGAAGACAATTCATCCCTTAAATCTTGAAGGGAAAAGAGCTGGTCTTTACGCTTTTGATCAGACATAGCCCGCAGAGCCTTCTTCACCTCCTTGAGTTTCATATAAACTTGGCGCATTTTATAACCCGGAAATTCTTTACTCCAAGCCCGAGTAACAGTAGGAAGGAACTCATCAAAATCAGCCCAATAGTTGAAGAATTTAAAACTCTTCTTTCCAAGTTGCAAGCCCACTCCAACATGAACTACAATAGGGGTATGATCAGAGATACCATGAGGAAGAAAATCGGCAAAAGAATGCGAGAAAGAAGACATCCATCCCCCATTAACAATAGCCCGATCCAGTTTTCTCATAACTTCACTCTTACCTTTCCGCCATGTGTAGTGTAGGCCACAGAACCGCAAATCATCCAATCCAGCATCCAATAAGGCATTATTAAAATCCTCCATGTAAGGTAACCAATCTAAAGATCCACCTCTCCGTTCAAATGGAAACCGAACAGCATTAAAGTCTCCAAAAGCTAGCCAAGGACCATCTCCAATAGAGGAATTAAAAGAAATCAAATCAGCCCATAATGAAGACCTTTCCGTACTTCCATTGGATCCATAAACAAAGGATGTAAAGCATTGAACATTCAGAGCTTTAATCCGGATAGAACAATGCATGACTTGCCCAGATTGTCTAATCAATTCAATATCAAGCAATGAAGGATTCCAAAGCACCCAAATTCGACCAGAATTATCAGCATCGTAATTACTTATACACAACCAAGTGGGCATGATATTATGCATAATACGGTCCTTACAAGGTTGCTTTACTTTAGTTTCCACTAAACCAATACATGACAACTGATTTTCTTTAATAAAATGAGTCACTTCCCGTTGTTTTAAGGGGGAATTGAGCCCCCTAATATTCCAGCAGCCTATTTTAAACATGAGTACCAGATTTGTGCTTACCCGAACCTCCAGCCGTAGCCATCCCAAGATTCTTCTTTTTAGCATTTTTCTTAGCACCTTGTTGTCGTTTAGAATCTAATTCATCCACAGCAAGAATCTTATCCCGAAGTGGGTTAGCACTTGGAGCTGAATCCAGAACCATAGTTTGAAAAACAGGTCTGGAAACCGAATTATCATTCCCACCATTCAAATCAGATTGCACAGATTCATCATGCGGAGTGGAGAAGGTTGAATCATCATTTACCTCTAAACATTGGAATGAGTTATGAGTCTCCACGCATCTATCAATCATAGCATTCACAATAGCTTCATCTTCAACATTTCGAGGTTGCACAATTTGAGCTAAGTCCAAATCACTTCTATCCTCAGATGGAACAACAGCACCATTAACTCCCGGACAAGGTTTAATAATCTGAATCTGATCACAAACATTGGAAGTAGTAGCTTCATGAGCATTAGGAGAATGTACCAAAATAGGGGTAGAAGACACAGCTTTCCCCTTAGAGGATACGGGAATCCAACCATCATTGGAAGAAGCTTGAATAGGTTGAACCTCCTTAAGTTTCCAAGTCGGTTCTATAGCTTTGGGACACTTCTTATCAAGATGACCAAAAGCTTTGCATTTGGTACAACACTTCGGGACCCATCCATATTCAACATCAATTACAGTAATAGTTCCATCTTCCATTTCAATTTCAATCTTTTCCGGAAAAGTATTATCGGCATTCACCTCAATGCAAACTCGTGCAAATTGAATACGCTTGATTCCATCAGTCATCTTATCAGCAAATAAAGGCTTCCCAACAGCACTAGCAATATAACTAAGACCCTCTTCCGACCATGCTTCAAGTGGGACATGGTGGAAATTAACCCATATTGGAATAGTCTTCATAGTATCTTTATTAAGCACCAAACCTTTACGCCATTTACGTAGGATAATTGGACGACCAGCGAAATACCATGGGCCACCATTCAATACAGTGAGCAAATCAAATCCTTCTTTGAATCGGAAGAAGTAGAAACCAGAACCATTAGTTAAAACATCATACAAGTTCTCCTTACCCCAAAACCGAAGAGCATGTTGTTGCACCAATGAGAAAGGAAGTTTTTTATCAAGGAAATACCCCACCAGTGTATTCTCCCAGTGAGTAGCACCCTTTCGAAAAACATCCGTAGGAGGTTTCACTCTAGCGACACCATTCACCAAGGACGGTTCATGATATACAAGCTTCATAACATTGTCGGGTTTGCCTTTAACAGCCGTGACCCAATGGCCTGGGCTAGGCAAAATTGTGCTGACAGATGTATGCTTACCTACCTGAGAGTTATCCACCAAATCCACTTCATCAGCCCATGAGAGTCGTTTGGAAAGAGGGGTAACAAGAGTGGGAGCACCATTCTGGTTTGAAGAAGAATAATGCCGTCCATCTCCATTACCGGATTCAACACGAGTAGGAGAAAAAGCTAAATCAGCAAATGCAACTTGTTCATGGTGACAACGTGTATTAACCCCCGCTGATATACCAGAATTAACCATGGAATCAGACGAAACCAAAATCTCCTTGCCACCAATCAAAACTTTCATAGCAGCGGAAGTACCATGCACAGGATCCGTGATTAACAAGGAACTTGAGTCCACCCGATCTGTTGCAACTCCACCAAAAGAGGAAAAATCTGCGGCTATAGAACTAGATTGAGAGGATGCAGACGTGGTCTTAACCACATGGGCGTACGGCAAAACCCTAGCCGCAGTAGATGAGTAAACCCGAGAAGCATCAATTTTCCCGAGATCAGATTCAAGAGAAGAGGAAGAAACATCTCCACGATTGATATCGCCAGAGGAAATTGAATCAGGTTTGAAAACCTTAGCCGCCACCTCTGGAGAAACCCTAGCCGCCACCCCTTGTGAAACCCTAGCTGCAGAATCAAAATCTACAACCAATGCACGAGAATCAGCACCATGACGCAAAGAATCAGTGATGTTCTGAATCACATATGGACCACTCCATCTTGACTTCAACTTCCCGGGAAACAAGTGTAACCTTGAGTCATACAACAAAACCTTTTGACCCACAAACAACTCTCTTTTGAGGATATGTGTATCATGCCATTTCTTCACTCTATCCTTGGTGATCTTAGCATTCTCATATGCATCATTTCTAATCTCCTCAAGCTCATTTAGTTGCAATTTCCTTTGAAAACCAGATTCAGTGATGCTCTCATTAAAATGTCTCACTGCCCAAAAGGCCTTGTGTTCAAGTTCCACAGGAAGATGACAAGCTTTTCCATACACTAACCTATAAGGAGACATGCCTAGGATAGTCTTGTAGGCAGTCCTATAAGCCCAAAGTGCATCAACCAATTTCAAAGACTAATCTTTCCTTGTGGGATTCACTGTTTTTTCAATGATTCTTTTGATCTCTCTATTGGCCAATTCAGCTTGTCCACTTGTTTGGGGGTGGTAAGATGTTCCAACCTTGTGTAACACCCCATACTTCTTCATCAAAAGACCAACATGTCTATTGCAAAAATGTGTTCCCCTATCACTTATCATGGCCTTTGGCATTCCAAATCTTGAAAACACATTTTCCTTCAAAAATTTTATCACTACCTTGTGGTCATTGGTCCTAGTTGGTATGGCTTCTACCCACTTTGAAACATAATCCACTGCCACTAAGATATACTCATTGCCAAATGAATTCACAAATGGTCCCATAAAATCCATACCCCAACAATCAAAGATATCAAGCACATAAATGGGGTGAAGTGGCATCATGTTTCTCCTAGTGATCTTACCAAGCCTTTGACACCTATCACAAGCAACACAAAAGGCATGCACATCCCTAAACATGGTAGGCCAAAACAATCCACTCTGTAAAATCTTTGCCACTGTCTTCCTAGCTGAAAAATGACCTCCACATGCAAGAGTATGACAAAAACTAATGACACTCTGGGCTTCACTCTCGGGTATGCATCTCCTTATGACTTGATCTGAGCAATACTTAAACAAATAAGGGTCATCCCAGAAAAAGTGTCTCACATTCCTAAAGAACTTCCTTCTATCCAGCATGGTCCAGTGAGAAGGCACAATACCTGAAGCTAGGTAGTTGGCTATATCTGCAAACCAAGGTACCTCAGAAGAGTCTATGTGGAACAACTGCTCATCAGGGAATGTCTCATTGATGGGAGAATCAAAAGATGCTAAATCTTGATGTGGGAGTCTAGAAAGGTGATCAGCAACTACATTTTCAACTCCCTTTTTGTCCTTGATTTCTAAATCAAATTCTTGAAGCAGAAGAATCCATCTAATAAGTCTAGGCTTAGCATCAGGTTTGGTCAAGAGATACTTCAAAGCAGCATGGTCAGTGTATACTATGACATGAGAACCTACCAGGTATGATCTGAACTTGTCCAAGGCATATACTACTGCTAGCAACTCCTTCTCAGTAGTAGTGTAATTCCTTTGTGCTTCACTAAGGGTTTTGCTAGCATAGTACAACACATGTGGTCTCCTATCCCTCCTCTGTCCTAGCACTGCACCAATGGCACAATCACTAGCATCACACATGATCTCAAATGGTAAAGTCCAGTCTGGTGGCTGCATAATGGGAGCTGAGGTGAGCAAACTCTTAAGTCTATCAAATGAGGCCTGACACTCTGGTGTCCAATCAAAAGGAACATCCTGGGATAGAAGGTTGCACAAAGGTCTAGCAATGGCACTGAATGATGCAATGAACCTTCTATAAAACCCAGCATGGCCAAGAAATGATCTGATATCCTTAACACATCTAGGGGTAGGAAGTTTTTGAATAATTTCCACTTTAGCTTTGTCTACTTCTATCCCCCTAGAAGACACTATGTGGCCAAGGACAATTCCATGAGTTACCATAAAGTGGCATTTTTCCCAATTCAAAACCAAGTTTTTCTCCTCACATCTAATCAAAACCTTCTCTAAGTTTCCCAAACATGTATCAAAGTCACTGCCATATACTGAAAAGTCATCCATAAAAATTTCAAGGAATCTCTCTACAAAGTCACTAAACAGACTCATCATACATCTCTGAAATGTTGCAGGAGCATTGCAAAGACCAAAAGGCATACGCCTATATGCAAATGTGCCAAATGGGCAAGTGAATGTGGTCTTTTCCTGATCCTCCAATGCAATCTCAATCTGATTATACCCAGAGTAACCATCCAAGAAACAGTAAAATGCGTGCCCTGCCACTCTTTCCAATACCTGATCTAGGAATGGAAGAGGGAAGTGATCTTTCCTTGTGACTGCATTCAACTTTCTATAATCTATGCACATGCGCCATCCTGTTTGGATGCGCATTGGAACTAATCCTCTTTTTCATTCTTAATCACAGTCACTCCAGATTTCTTAGGCACTACCTGAGTTGGACTCACCCACTTAGAATCTGAGATGGGGTAGATAATTCCAGCATCCAAAAGCTTGATTACCTCCCCTCTAACAACCTCTTTCATGTTGGGGTTGAGTCTCCTTTGCATTTGCCTAATAGGCTTGGCCTCATCCTCCAAAAATATTCTATGAGTGCAAATCAATGGACTTATTCCCTGCAGATCTGCTATAGTCCAGCCCAAAGCTCCTCTATGCTTCCTCAAGACTTCCACAAGTCTATTTTCTTGGTCCAAACTCAGCTGAGATGAAATGACAGCTGGATAGGACTCTCCCTCACCTAAAAATACATATTTCAAGTCACTTGGCAAAGGTTTTCTCTCAGGTTTTGGTGGCTGGTCCAAAAATGACAGAGGCTTGGCTATGGACAACTCTAAAGACTCAACAGATGGTCTCCACTGATTCATCATCAGCACTGAATTTTTCATTTCCTCAAATTCTCCTCCCTCACAATTCTCCAAGTCATAATCAGCTAGGAAATCTACTTGCTCATTATTCACTAAGGCTTTCTCCAAAGGGTCATCAAAATACTCTCTATCAAAGTGATCTTGAGTGGTTGTTTGAATCCAATCAACTTCCTCTATTTCCTCATAATCACTTGGCTGTTTGGTCACCTTGAAGATGTTTTTCTCAATTGTCATGTTTCCAAAGGAGAGCTTGATAACTCCAGTTCTACAATTGATCAAGGCATTTGAGGTGGCCAAAAATGGTCTTCCTAGGATAACAGGTACAGCTGGTTGGTTTCCTTGAATGGGCTGAGTGTCTAGCACTATAAAGTCCACCGAAAAGTAAAAATGATCCACTTGAATCAAGACATCCTCAACCACACCCCTAGGGACTTTAACTGACCTATCAGCAAGTTGTAGTGTCACCCTAGTAGGTCTAAGTTCTCCCAACCCCAGCTGTTTGTAAACAGTGAATGGTAAGAGGTTGACACTTGCACCTAAATCTAGCAAAGCTTGATCTACCCTTTGATTCCCAATTAAGCAGGCTATGGTGGGGCAACCTGGATCTTTATATTTGGGAGGAGTTTTAAATTGCAAAATGGAGCTCACTTATTCAGTCAAAAATGCTCTTTCTTTCACATTCATTTTCCTCTTAACAGTACACAAATCTTTCAAAAATTTTCCATAAGATGGATTTTGTTTAATTGCATCAAGTAAGGGAATATTGATTCTGACTTGTTTGAACAATTCATAGATGTCAGAATTCAAATTCTCTTTCTTGGCTTTGTTCAATCTTTGTGGAAATGGAAGTTTTGGAACAAATTCAGATTTGTCCAAATTGGTTTTATTCAAAATCTCTTTATTTTCAAAATCTTTTTCACTCTTTTCAAACTGATTTTCCTCAAAAATTTTTTTCTTATTGTCAGAAATTTCCTCTTTATTTTCAGAATTTACCTGCTCTGTTCTCTAGATTCTGATTTGCTGCTTACTGCTATTCGAATGTTGCTTGCTGGTATTCGAATATCCCTTTGGCTGCATCAGAATCTCCTGATTTTCTTGGCTTAGATTCTACTTTTCCTCAAGTTTTCTGCTATCCAACTTGTTGTCCCCAAGTAGTCTTTCATTTTGCTTCAATTATTGCTCTTCATTCTGAAACATGATTTCTTTCTCAGAAGTGCTAAATTGCTGTTTCTGTTCACTTTCTGTTCTGCTGTCCAATTGCTGTTTCAGCTGCATTTCCTCTTCATTTTTCATTATTTTATTGCTCATTTTCTTCCTCAATTTCTTCAGCAGGTGGTTTGTAATCTGGCTTGACAATTTGCTTACCACTTCTCAATGTTGAAACAGCTTGTACATGCTCCAGATTTTCATTTGCAGTAGATGAAGATGATTCACTGAAATGAACTTGGCTTGTAGGATTTGGTATTGGCTGAGATGGAAGCTTTCCTGATTCTCTGATGGTTAAAGCTTGAGTTAGCTTTGACAATTGACTTCGAATGTCTTCCATGGCCCTATTTGTCTGCTCTTGAAACTTGGAATTCTGATTGTTGGTTCCAATCTGCCCTTGCATAAATTGTTGCAAGGTGTCTTCCAAAGATCTTTTGTGAGGTGGCTGATAAAAATTTGTATTCTGCTGAGGTTGAAAAGGCTGAGGAGGAAATGGTTGGGGTTGCACATTTTGTTGAGGTTGGTATTGTTGGTTCTGTGCCTCTGCTTTCCAAGAAAGGTTTGGATGATTTCTATAGCCAGGGTTGTAGTTATTCGAATATGGACTATGGCCTTGCGAATATGTGTTCATCCCCTGATTTTGATTGAAGGGTCTTGCAGCTTGTGTGGGATTTGCTTGACGATAGAGAACTTCCTTAAAGGCTGGAAGTGTTGGGCAATCATCAGTCCTGTGGTCTGCGGTTTCACACATCACACACTTCACTTCACTCTCCTTCAATGTTTGCTTCTTTTGCTCCATCAATTCAATCTTTCTTGACAATGCAGCCAGCCTAGCTCCAACATCATCTGCCTCATTGAGATGGAACTTTCCTCTATCATTTGATCTGTCAGAAATTCAGAACAAAATGGGGAGACTACCTCCCACTGTTTAGTGTTTTCAGCTAAAGCATCAAAGAAATGTAAAGCCTCTTCAGCAGTTTTGTCATAGAATTCACCATTACACATGGTGGCAACCAACATTTTCAGATTTGGAGTTAATGCATTATGGAAAAAATTAACAATTCTCCAAGATTCAAAACCATGATGTGGACAGGCTTGCAATAATTCCTTGAATCTTTCCCATGCTTGAGCAAATGTTTCATTGGATTTACACACAAAATTCATTATTTGCTGTTGAAGAATCACAGTTCTGTTTGCAGGAAAATACTTCTTCAAAAATTTTGTTTGCATGTCTCTCCAAGTACCTATTGATCTAGGCTCAAGTGAATTCAACCACATTTTTGCCTTGTCTTTCAATGAAAATGGAAATAATTTAAGCCTAACCATGTCCTCAATAACATTCCTATCCATGCAAGTTCCACAAACATCTTCAAATTCTTTCATATGCATATAAGGATTTTCTGAGTCCATGCCATGAAAAGTTGGTAAAAGCTGAATTGTTCCAGGTTTAAGATAAAAATTCTGATGTCCATTTGGAAGAACAATGCAAGATGGAGTGGTTTGTCTAGCTGGATAAAGATATTCCCGGAGAGGTCTAAGGATGTTTTGATCCATTTGATCATTCTCTCCTTGAACACTTCCTTCCGGCAAAACAGGTGGTGGATCCATATGTGCAACAGAAAATTCAGATTGTGAATGTAGTGCAGCAAATTCAATCAATTCAGCAAGAGAAGATGGAGAATGCAATTCAGATCTGTTTCCAACAAGTTTACCAGACCTTAAAAGCATAAACAGAAATTCAGACTAAAACAAAACTCCAATCTAAACTCCTAACTTCACAATTTCATCTACTGATTCACAGAGAATTGCAACTACAGCTCTCAGCAGAGAAATGCAGCCGTATTCGAATATCAGATGAAATAGATTCAAATCAGAAATTCAGGATTCAGATGCAAGCAGTTTTAAAACTAAACTAACAACTAAAACTATAAAAGAAATAGAAATAGAGATGAAACAAAGTTACTCAACAAGTTAAGCAGCTCTGTTGTTGAAAATGGTGGTGAGATGTACTGCCAGTTAATGCTCCAAAGGCTCAAAACACCATTGCTTCTCAAAGATCCCCGGCAACGGCGCCATAAATTTGTGCTTGTTCTTGTTTAATTACCTCACTCCAAGATAAAAGCTCAAATGAAAATTCAGATTATAAATTCAAATTTAAAGAAAATGTTAAGTGAGGTAAATCAAGACAAGTTTTCCCCCAAGTGCAAGGTGTGGTTGAAGCACAAAATAACTGGTAAGTCCCAGGTCATTTCCACAGGGATCTAGGGAGTAATGAAGTGAATGACTCTAATGGAGATTAATTTGGCAAAACATAACTCACAGAAAAATGTAAAATAGAAAATTAAAATCTGATTTGGTTGGTTGATGATTTTGAACTAACTTTCCAAAAGCAAAGTGAATTTAAACTAAAAGATTAAGTGATAAAAAAGGTTGAGCAAGGCAAGTTTAATACCAATCCGAATGAATTTCAAGTGCCAAGAGTTTATAAATTACCAAATCAATTTGTACTGATTTTTGAGAAAATTAATTTCAATTGAAACAAACCATGGATTAAACACTCAATGTGCATAACCTATTTTAAGGACAATAGGAGTTCTAATTCTAGCAACCCACATACAACAATGTCAGGAGAGTTCTAAGTTAAGCAACACCTATGAACTCATCAATAGGATATACAAAGTTGGATTAATCGGGTCTTGAATCAATGAGTTCTAAGACACCCAGCTGCAAATTGACTTGATACTATAAGAACTCAAAGTAAATTCATGAAGTTCGGCCACTTGAGATTCATTGGAAGGGCATTACCCTTGCCTTGGCTCAAGAAATCTTAGCCGAGCATGTTAAAAAGAAGAAAAACAGAAGTGAAAATCTGATTGGAAGACATTACAATCTGAAATTGAAAGTTAAATGGATTTAGAACTCAAAATCTGATTACAGAAATTGGAATGAATTCAAAATGTAAATCTCAAAAACTCTAATGCCAAATTGAAATTCCAATGTAAAACTATGAACTCTCAATGAATTTCTCTCCAAAACTCTCTCTACGAAATCTGAATTTCTTCCCCAAAAATGTTCTCTGTTTTTTCGTCGCGTGGGTCTCACTCCCCTTCTCTCTCCCTTCTCTCTCCTCCCTTTCTCTCTCCTCTAACCGAATGTTGTCCTCATGATGGCTTCTTCTCTCTCATATATCTTTTTTTCCTGATTTGCCCTTCCTGGATTGCAGGTTACATCACATGGGGAAGTTGGGGTCACATGGAATTCGTTGCTGTGAAGAAGCTTTTATTCGAATACAGTAAAACCATATTCGAATATGATCCTCTGCTGCAGAAATTTCCAGAATAGTAATTCTGATCTCTTTGCATTGATTTCAACTGAATTTTCTTCTTCTTCTGAAATAGCTTCAATCCTTTGATGTGTTGTGCAGCATGCTTTCTTCTCAACATCCTCAATGTAGCTTAATTTCTTGTTTTTGTGATGGAAATCAACACATATTCCACTTTGGAGATATGGAGATGAAATCTGCACAAAACATAGATTTTATATCTTTTATGATGTGTACAAGTGTAATTTGAATGTATAAATATGTAACAATTGATGTCCAATCAGGGTGTTAGTAGACCCTTCGCATGGGTTGTGAGAGCTCATGCGTAAGGATCTACCGTGTTAAAATCTATTTTCAACTTGTTTCGAAAACATTCGAAATTGAAAATCTTTAACCACACTCGTTTGAAGTCACTAGTATGGGTTTTCGAATATAACCGTTTACATACTTTTGAATAAGGTTAAAAATAGGTTTCGAATTCATTTCTAGTTTCGTTTGTTTGAAAAACTTTCGGAAACAAAGGTCTTTAACCATATCCGCTTGAGATCACTGGTACTGACCTTTGATTAAAATATTCTTAACACTTTTCGAATTAAACCCTAATCTAGTTTTGAATAAAAATATCCCAAGGTAAAGTAGTGAACTACCCGGACTTGAAAGTTGGATCAAGAACCTTTTTAGTATTATGCTTGTTATTTAATTTAATTTATGAGTTGATTTATTCGCTTTAGAATTTAGAGTAGATGCTTTGTTTGCATTTTTAAATTAAATTGAATTTCTTTCATTTAGAATCTAAAACAAAAGTTTGAGTTGCTAAAAAATTAGTTTAAATTAATTTAGGTTCACCTACTAATTAAGAGAACAAGTCTAGAGCTTTTAACAAAGCCCTCCCTGTGGATTCGACATCGGACTCACCGAGTTTTAAAACTACGACTGCCCTCTTGCACTTGAGAGGTAGAACCCGAAACACTTTTTAGGGTCAGTCACCACTCATCCCCAAGTATCACATCCAAGGTCAATACCTCACTCACAAGATGACACTTAAACTCCCTTTTTATTCATTCTCCAGTTGACCATGCAAACACAAAGTTTTTCCCCAATATGCCTAATATCATTTACGAAAAAGGTTACCTCATCACAATCTGAACTACAATATCATCAAATAATTGATTATCATCAACTCACTATAATGGTCATTTACCACTTATCATGTTGGTAACTCATCCATCATAAGATTTTAAATTTTCTACCATTACCATTTCTACGTCAAATTCATTCCATAATCTCACAATTTCCACCGATAAAAGGTAGCCTCAATAAATCCCAAAATCATAACCCTAGACTCTCTAAACCCCATAGCACTTACTATCTTTCAATCATACCCAATATCACTTCAAATCATCTTTCATATTGCCAGGTCTACCATTAAAACATCTATCAAACATTACTTCTAGGTTCACAAACCTCCAATGATTACACCATTTACTCACCTATCAACCTTACTTATCATTAGCCAGGGATGTTTACCAAATCCTCATTTCTCTAAACAATATGATCAATGTTCTAGTAACATTTAGCTCTAATCACCTTCACCATAATCCTTACCACAAGGTACCAATAAGTCCATCCCATGAAAATGACTAAATGCCAATTATATCACATCAACATGTAACAAGCAATGCTAGACTCCCACTGTCCCTTAGGTATTCTAACCTAGGCTCTGATACCAACTTGTCATGCCTCGGATCTCACAACCTGAGGGGTGAGTGATAAACACACACAACATGCATTAACATAACCAACCCATAATCAAAGTAACGCAACGTAAACCAGTGAGCCCGAGACATAGATAAGATAACATAAATTTAACCTTGGCTAAAGTCAAGTCACAAACTTCCAGCAATCCTCTCATTAATACATAACTCAGGCCTTAAGGCCCTTACAACCAAATCGAACAAGTCCTCAATGTGCAATATTACCATTCCAAAAGAAATTTAAACTAAATAACCAAAAGCTTTGCTAAGCTTGGTAGGGCCCATGCACACCCTTCTAGTCCAAGCCCATTAGCCTACCTGATTATCATGGCCTGTACCTGCATCAAATTCTGTAGGGACATGAGCACGGATCGACTTGTGCCCATGACGTCTCAAACAAACATATATGATATGTATTCCAAACGTGCATACTATTCATGGTGCATCTAGTTATCTCAATATGTTCTAGTGCCACAACAATTTATCAACATAACTACATAACTGACATAGAATATATATATATATTTACACAACAAAATCATAAGAAGGATTAAGTTTCCAATTTATATTTAATCTTTGAAATTCCATACATGTGTTCATATCACATTTCAATTATCTCTTTGATGTTTAAGCATAGCAGACCACATAACCATATTTACAATATTTATCTTTATTCAATAACATCATAGTGTAGCATTCAAGTCCAATTATTCTCCATTATTAAATTTCCCAACTTTGTATCCAATCATATTCCATATCACATTATCACATATTCAACACTCAATTGCATATCCACATCATCATTACATTTGTTCATATTTCAATCATGAAATCACATCCACCATACCATCATTTCATTAATCAATCACATAGCCATAACCACACAATCCTTGGGGTTGGATGCATACACATTATCGTCTTTTATGGGCCAATACCCAACAGAAATGATAAACCGATGTCATTGTTTAGGATCGCCGTCCAAGCCCACGAGGAGCCAAAACACACACAATGTTGTGGGCTACTAACCCACTGGCATTGACACCAAACCCTGCGCAGGTTCCAGGTCTTTCAACCCGAGGGTAATCTCACAACCCTTCCTATTTTCACACCCCAGCACAGCCCCCAGCACACAAACAATCATTCATCACATTCAATACTATTCCATCACAATTCACATTCATCACCATAAACTTTCCAACACACATAACCACATTCTATTTCATCATGGAACTTAACACATTTCATCTCTACATTTCATTTAACCCAAGCCTCATTTAATTTCCATCACTTATTAACAAAAGTTCACATTTCAATTTCTTACAATCATATATTCACTATTCGGTTCATCCCAAGATTTACCACATATCAACATTTACCAACCTTGTTAAACATTTAACATTTATCAACATATACTATCCAACACCCATGTCAATGTTACGGTTCATTCCATAGCTCATTACATATCACATTGATCAAACTATATTAAGCATTCCACATTTACCAAAATTATAAAAGATATGTCTCTTTGTCAAGTTACCCTTTCACTTAATCAATCACAAGTTCCAGAATGTTACTTTGTTCTGGTTCAAGCTCTAAGTCATGTTTTTAGGTTCCAAACTTTACCGAATCCAGTCTCTAACCTAATATCTCATTTTCTTGGGTTGTTTAAAACCTAGAATACTCTAAAAAGTCCATCAAAACCAATTTTAATCCATCCATTTCTTCCATACAAAAATATTGATTCAACCTATACATATACATATACATATACACATCCATTCATCCACATAAATTCCACCTCCACGATTTTCAAATCTTAAATAAATTTCATAGAAATATTTACTAGATCAAATACATCTCATATATGCTAAAATGAGACTAGAAATCCCTACCTCAAGTGGTAAGAAGATAGATCAACAAAAAGGTGTCTTGAGCTTCTAAACCCTCAAATTTTGATGAGGTCAATCTCCTCCCTCCTTGATCAAAACTACAAACAAATTACATAGGGAGGTTTCTTAAGGTTCTAATCAGAATCTTGCAGAAGGAATTTGGGTTTCATGAAGGGTAGAAGGACCTACCTTGAAATCCCTACCCAGTTCCTTCTTTGTTCTCCTCCAAGCTAATTCTCTCTTTCTCTCTCTCTTACATCAAATCAACAATATATATATATATATATAATATCAATATTTTAAGTCCCTCAACAGTAATCTTCAGGTTTCCCATCACACCTAGCTAGGTATAGGTATTAATAGGGTAGGGCTCGACTAGAAAGCACAAGGGACATCCTACTATTGACTGTCTGTACAAGTGGGGCGCCCCTCATGGACCATGAGCGCTCGTCCTAGAGCCATGGGCACCCCTCATCATGCTCCCGAGTCAAAATGTTGACTTTTGAGCTATTTTGCCAATTTCTTCCAAAATTCACACCCCTAAGTCATCTTTAATGACTAATATAACTTAATTAACATACTAACATGCCCAAAACATGTTAAAACCATCAAATTATATTAACATGAAAATTCGAGATATTACAATACTTGACTAGTGTCCTATCAATTTATACAGTTTGAGATAAGCTTAGCATATTTTTCTTGTGATCTTCCAAAAGCTTGATGCCAAAGATGTAGCAAGCTTCTTCCATGTTCTTTTAATCAACCTATTTATCTAATCTTACTTTAATTGCGGATAACATACTAGCATCATTCACAATGAGTAGTATGTCATTCACATATATGAGTAAGAATACCACTACGCTTCCACTACTTCTCTTATATACACAAGGTTTATGTAGGATTTGATCAAAACCAAGTGACATGATTACTTGATCAAATTGGATGTTCCAGCCCCGAGATGTCTGCTTAAGTTCATAAATGGACTTATGCAATTTACATACCATATGCTCATGGCCTTTAGCTATGAACCCATATAGTCCTCTCTTTCTCTAGTAGACCTACTTACAACCAATGAGTTTACTATTGACAAGTGGTTCTACAAGTTCCCAGACATGATTAAAGTACATATACTCCATTTCAACTTTTATAATCTTCATATCTTCATAAAATAACTGATTACACTTGAAAAGTGTAATTACAAACTCCCTAACTCAACATTATTCATGCATTTAAATAATTAAAGTTGAAGTTTTAGTGTTATCGTATTACTTATACTTTTATTGTTTATTTGCAGGGAAAAGGGCAAGGATGTCAAAATTTAGAGCTATAGAGAGGGCCCAGAAGACGAAGAAAAAGTCATGCTTCAAACCTTGCCTTGGATGAGCAAGATTAGCCTAAAGACCCTTTATAAAGATGGAAAAGAAGCAACACAAAAGATACTTGGGGGTCAGGACCCCCATCCTAATGGTCGGGACCACAGTAAACTAAAAATGAGAAAAGACCATTCTGTGGTCCCGACCCCCTCTTTAGACGGTCGGGATCCCGTGTATCCAGAAATCCCATTTTGAAGCACGCCACTTAGGGTTTTCTTGTAACTATATAAAGAACCCAATGTACAGCTGCCATGGGGGAACTTTTTTTCATTATTTTTCTGAGATACTTGGAGAGATTAGATTAGTTTTAGATTAATTTAGAGAGTATTTTCGTGAGCATTTTCAGTGTTCTTGAAGATCATTAATGGATATTGTTGGTGTGGTGTTATTCATCTTCCCTTTCGTAGTTCATCTCTTCTTTTATGCACAAACTTTGTAAGTTATTTTCGTTTTACTCTTTAATACAATGTTTTGTTTATTTCAATTATTGAATCGCATGATTGAGTGTTCTTTTATTGCTTTTGTGATGTTTAAACTAGTTGTAGAGTAAAACCCTAGTTTTGATTCAACTTTCAAGTCCGAGTAGTTTACTACTTTGCCTTGAGATTTGTTTATTTGAATTTGGATTAGGGTTTAATTTGAAAATTATTAAGAATATTGTAATCAAAGGTCAATACCAGTGATCTCAAGTGGATATGGTTAAAGACCTTTGTTTCCGAAAGTTTTTCAAACAAACGAAACTAGAAATGAATTTGAAACCTATTTTTAATCTTGCTCGAAAGTCTGTAAACGGTTATATTTGAAAACCCATGCCAGTCACTTCAAATGAGTGTGGTTAAAGATTTTCGGTTTCAAATGTTTTTGAAACAAGTTAAAATAGATTTTAATATGGTAGATTCTTACGCATGAGCTCTCACAACCCATGCGAAGGGTCTGCGAACATCCCAAGGTTTTTTGTGAACTACCTATTCTTGATTCATTGAATCAAGAACTAGGGTTTTACGCTACAATTAGTTTAAACATCACAAAAGCAATAAAAGAACACTCAATCGTGCCATTCAATAATTGAAATAAACAAAACATTGTATTAAAGAGTAAAACGAAAATAACTTACAAAGTTTGTGCATAAAAGAAGAGATGAACTACGAAAGTGAAGATGAATAACACCACACCAACAATATCCATTAACGATCTTCAAGAACACCGAAAACGCTCACCAAAATACTCTCTAAATTAATCTAAAACTAATCTAATCTCTCCTAGTATCTCAAAAAAATAATGAAAAAAAGTTCCCCCCTGGCGGCTGTACATTGGGTTCTTTATTTAATTACAAGAAAACCCTAAGTGGCATGCTTCAAAACAGGATTTCTGGATACACGGGGGTCCCAACCGTCTAAAGAGGGGGTCGGGACCATAGAATGGTCTTTTCTCATTTTTAGCTTACTGTGGTCCCGACCATTAGGATGGGGGGTCCCGACCCCCAAGTATCTTTTGTGTTGCTTCTTTTCCTTCTTTATAAAAGGTCTTGAGGCTAGTCTTGCTCATCCAAGGCAAGGTTTGAAGCATGAATTTTTCTTCGTCTTCTGGGCCCTCTTCATAGCTATAATCTTCAACATCCTTACCCTTTTCCCTGCAAATAAAACAATAAAAGTATAAGTAATACGATAACACTAAAACTTCAACTTTAATTATTTAAATGCATGAATAAGTGTTGAGTTAGGGAGTTTGTAATTACACTTTTCAAGTGTAATCAATAACCTTATTATAGCTTAGAGGATGAGGTTATTGTTGTCCTTAGAGGATTTTTCTAAGAATGTGTACCTGTTAGGTGTCGTGACAATCCTTCCACTATGATGAGGTTCAAGCATATCAAAATGAGTAGATAACGTAGTGTCTAGAGTATAATAGGAATGACCATATCAACCACCCATAGGTTAAAACTATCTACCTCTTCTAGTTGAACACTGCCTTTGAGTTTCTAGTCCATTATATATTCATCCTCTAGAAAGACAAATTTAAAGAAAAAATAAGCTCAGAGTTCAAAGGATAGAATCGAGCAAAAATTAGAGTCAAAGCGAAAGAAAAGCAGAAGCACAAATATTATCAAAGACTCAAGAACCTCAAAAGAAGGAAAGTAAGTAATGACCAATCTCTAGCTCTTAAGCATCATCAATAACGAAGCATGATGGCTCATCAAATGAAGAATCAAACGACCATGGGATCTTTCAAACCTCGAAAAATAAAATTTAACCCAAAATATCCTTCATTTCTTCCAACCCTAATTCATAGCCTACATTATGGCCCAAATAAAGTCCTTTTAGATAAAAGCTGATAGCTTTGTTCAAATACATCAATCAAAGGCACTCGAAACGCTCCCCATGACAAAAGGACGAATGCTCTAGCAGAAGACCTTACAAATGATCCTAGGTAAATTTTACTTGAGTAGAAATAGGAATTT
Organism: Vitellaria paradoxa; assembly: GCA_019916065.1. NCBI lineage: Eukaryota > Viridiplantae > Streptophyta > Magnoliopsida > Ericales > Sapotaceae > Vitellaria > Vitellaria paradoxa. The sequence continues at coordinate 33,635,890 of CM034235.1, forward strand.
GAGCCTTTATATTCCTTCTTTTGTTCAAATCTTGAAACTAGGCCTACATTATAATCTAAATCAATGTCCTCTCTGAATGACAATGGTTGTTTAGTTAGAGAGCTCTTATAAGCTAAGGGCAATCCTTTCTTTCAAAACCATCTTTGCAACCATGATCAATCTAAGTAAACTAAAACCTTAATCAATTAATACCATATTCTTTAATTCAAACCCATAACTTTCAAACTAGACGTAAGACTCCCATTATTTAATGGTTTATTAATCCAAAAGCTCTTAAAACAAAGATAGCCCTTAAGGGAATAGAAAACACATTAAGTGACTAGGTCTCTAATTGCACTTGAAAAGTGTAATCATTAGCTCTAATTCTTCTTGTTTTTAAGTAGTATTTTTTATTATTTCATATGTTTTGACATGGTTTTGCATTACTCGTAGAAACTTGTCTTTTATTACAGAAAAATGAACAAAAAGTAAGGTGAACACCAAAAATAATCATAAAGGAGATTGAAGAGTCAAATGAGGAGCAAAAGGAAGATGAAAATGCCAAACCAGACTTGGCGTTTGGACACCATCCAAACACCAAAATATAGTACCTCGAGACTCCAAAAAGCTAGAAAATAAGAAGAATACACTGCCTTCTGGCATCCAGATGCAAGCTTGGTGACCGCGTCTAAATATTGCATCTAAACTAACCCCCAAGTGCAAAGGTTTCGATATAGTTTTAACTCAGTGAGACCGAGGTCGAATCCACAAAGAACTTACATTTAGTTTTTAGGTTTTGACAAAAAAATTATTAATTCTAAGTTCACTAAAGTTCTAGGGTTTGATGAATACTAAATTTTTTTTTTTAGAATTCATCAAACCCTAGAACTTCAGTGAACTTAGAATTAATAATTTTTTTGTCAAAACCTAAAAACTAAATGTAAGTTCTTTGTGGATTCGACCTCAGTCTCACCAGATTCACATTTGTCTAGGCAATTAGTGGAAAACAGCCTTCAAGACATGAGACGAGGTTGTTTGACTGGTTGATCATGCCTTTTAGGCTATCCAACGTACCTAGCACATTTATGAGGTTAATGAATCAAGTACTCCAACCTTTTATTGTCAGATTTGTTGTGGTATATTTTGATGACATTTTGATTTACAGTAGATCAGTTGATGAGCATGTGGGGTATATCAAGGAGGCGTTTTAGGTGTTACGGGAAAATAAGTTTTATGCTAATTTGAAGAAGTGTGTTTTCATAAGTAAAAGTTTATTATTCCTTGGTTATGTTGTGAGTAAAGATGGGATCCAGGTTGACAAAGAGAAAGTTAGGGCGATTAAAGGTTGGCCTACATCGAAGACTGTGGGGAATGTTCCCAATTTTCATGGCTTGGCTACTTTTTACAATCGATTCAAAATTTCAATAATATAGTGGCGCCTATTATTGAATACCTAAGAAGGGGAAATTTTTGTAAGGAGAAGAGAAAAAGAAAAGCTTCGTGCTGATAAAAGAGAAGATGGGCAACATTTTTTTTTTTGCTAAACTATGACATTATTTGAGGTTGAGTGTGATGCAAGTGGAATAGGAATAGAAGCGGTTATTTTGCAAGAAAAGAGGTCAGTTGCATTCTTTAGTGAAAAACTGAGTGAGTTTAGAAGAAAATGGCCTATGTATGACAAGGAGCTCTATGCTGCAGTGAGGACTTTAAAGCAATGAGAACACTACTTATTGGGAAGGAGTTTGTTCTTTATACTAATCATTAGGCTCTAAAGTATTTGAGGAGTCAAAAATGCCTCACCAATGACATATATGTTCGATGGTCTATATACTTGTAGAAATTTCCTTATAGGTTAGTGCAGAAGTCTAGTGTGCATAACCGAGTTACCGATGATTTGAGCAGAAGAGTGGCTCGGTTGGAGACTTTTAGCTTGGAGATTATTAGGTTTGATTGCTTGAAGGATTTGTATGCTCAAGATCTTGATTTCAGCAACGTATAGAAAGTGTGCTTACAAAAGGAGTCTACAACGAAGGACTTTCACATTCATGATGGCTCTCTTATGAAATCAACGTTGTCTTCCTTGTACTTCCTTATGTGAGAAGATTGTTAGAGACTTGCAGGGTGGAGGATTAGCTAGTCATCTTGGCCAGGATCATCTTGGCCGGGATAAAACCTTGGAAGCAGTTCAAGAACAGTATTGTTGGCCAAAAATGAGCATAATGTTTCCAAATTTGTGGAGAGGTATTACGTTTGTTAGACATCAAAGGGGCAGTCTCAGAATACTGGTTTATACATGCTATTGCCTATAGCCAATTCTATATAGGAGGATCTTTGGGCTTACCTTAGATTCAGCGATGTATGGATTATGTTTTTGTAGTGGTGGATAGATTTTCAAAGATGGCACATTTCATATCCTACAAGAAAACATCTAATGCATCATCTGTGACTAAAGTATTTTTCAGTGAGGTTGTTCATTTACGTGGTTACCAAAGACTGTTACGTCTGACTGTGATGCCAAATTCCTTAGTCATTTTTGGCTAACTTTATGGCGATTGCTTAATTCATCCTTGAATTTCAGCAACACAGCTCACCCTCAAATGGATGGACAAATGGGGGTGGTTAATTGCACTTTGGAAAACCTAATCAAGTAGTATTTGCATTGACAGACTGAAACAGTGGGATTTTGCTTTAGCTCAGGTTGAGTTTGCTTACAATGATATAATCTAATCTACTGCAAGTAGATCACCTTTTTCCATTATTTATATGAAACCACCTAACCATGCTTTGGATTTAGTAAAGTTGCCTAGGGTACCTGGCTTGAGTATTGCACCTAAGAATCTAACCAATCAGGTTCAAGTGGTTCATTCTAAGGTCAAACAAAAGTTACAACAGGTGACTTAACTGTTACAAGCAAGCTACTGATAAACATAAGAAGCTACGTGTGTTTAATGGGGGAGACGAGGTGATGGTGTTTCTATGAAAAAAGTGACTTCTAGTGGGTACTTATAATAGGTTTAAGTAAAAGAAGCATGGACCATTCAAGATCCTACAGAAGATCAATGATAATGCTTATGTTGTTGAATTGCCGAATGACATTGGAATTTCAAGTACTTCCAATATTGTTGATTTGATGCTTTCAAAAGTGCAAAGGTCTTGCTTATCTTAAACACAACTCGAGGACGAGTTTTTCCCAACTGAAGGGGACTGATGCAGACAAATTTTTAATTTTTTCCCCTTGTTTACACACTTTATTTTAATTTGTTTTTTTTTTCCTATCTACGCACTTTATTTTATTTTAGGGTTAAGAAACTATATAAACCACTTCACGTTATTTTGTTGAGATTATTATTTATTTTTTATTTTAGAAAATACAAAGCACTAGACTTTTGTTTTGAGTTTATTCTCAATTCTCTTAGTGGATTCCAAAATTTTGACTTCATTATTGAACAAGTCAATTTATACGATGCTTCAAAAACTGTATAATATCCTTATGTCTCCAAATTCGATTAATTCAATCCATGAGATTAAGGATATTGTTCAACAACAAATATAAATAGATTGTGAATCTAAGATGTGTTTATATTCATAGGATGTGTTTGGCAGCATAAATGTTTAGCAACTTTTAATTTTGTAATTTTTTTCCTGTTTGGTAAAAGTTAAAATTTTCACTAAAAATTAATATTTTATCAAACACATAAAAAATTACCACATACACTAAAGTGATAAGAGATTTACAATTTTTCTTCAACTTTTGGTAAAAAATTTTACCAACTACATAAAAAGTGACTTTGTAATTTTTTATAACTTTTATCAAAAGTTACAAGATCCCATTTGGTAACATTTTTATTTTCTGTTTTCTATTTATCTTTTCAAAATTTTGTAAACTGACAACAGAAACATGTTTGTTAAATCTATTTACGTTTTTTTATTTCAAAAAAATAAAAACTTAAACAGAAAAATGAAAAAATAAAAAAGGTATTTTCACTCTATTTTTTTCTTTTGTAAATATTTTGCTAATTTTAATACTTTATCCATTTTTGTCACAACATATTAGAATAAATTATTTTATTCATATATTTTTATTAAAATAAAATTATTTTTAATAAATAATATAATTAAATTAAATTAATTAAATTAATATGTAATATCCATTATTAATTTATTTCTAATAAATAATTAAATTAAATAAGTAAAATTAATTAATAAGAAATAGAATATATTAATTTTTAATAAATAAAATTATTTATTAAATTATTTTTAATAAATAATAAAATAAAATATATTAATTTAATTAATATAAATATATTTTTTTAAATTATTTTTAATAAATATTATAATTTAATTATTTTATTTTATTTAATAATTAATTTAAATAATGATAGGCATATTTTATTAAATTATTTTTAATAAGTATCATAATTAAATTAAATTAATTTATTTATTTAATATGAATTACATTTTATTAAATTATTTTTTATAAATATCATAATTAAATTTTTTAATTTATTTTGAAATGTATTTTATTCAATTATTTTTAGTAAATAATATAATTAAATTATAGTTAATATATTTTATATTTGCTAGATTAAATGATATAATATTTATATTTTATTCAATTGTTTTTAATAAATAATTTGATTCAATTAAATTAATATAAAATATATTTATTAAATTCAATTAATTTTTAAAAAACTAATAAAATTAAATATTTTATGAAAATAAAAAATAATAATTGTAAACAAAATTGTATTTCAAACATAGTTTCAATTTTCATTTCAGAAAAAAGAAAACGACAACAGAAAACAAAAAATAAAAAATATAAACATATAAACATAAACAGAAAAACAACAATATTACCAAACGGGTCTTAAATAATATGATGCCAAATTAACCCATAGTGAATTATCTAAATAATCTGGGTATCGGACTCAAGATTTTATTTAATTTGCAAAAGTTTCTTGAGATTATTAAAAATATTCTCTCCAATTAACCAACTGCTCTAGGGTAGTTGACCAAAGCTCTTGGCTTCCCTAAGGAAGGTCAGGAGTTCAACTCCAAGGCTCAACAAGTCTTGGAAGTACTCACACAAGGTATTAACCTTGGACTTAAACGGTTCACATGGTTTGAGGAATATTGTGTGAACCCCCGGTTCATTGAGGGTTGCAATAAATTGGTAGAGTTCCGAGTCACAAAAAAAAAAAAAAATTCTCTCCAGTTTGGTTGCCCAGTTGGATTGAAGATTCAATAAAGTACGCACAATGACTTTGTGTGCCTTGTGTGAATGACAAACTAGGCCCATTCGTATACAAGCCTTACCATTAATTAAAACAAAAAAAAAATTTATTGGCCTTCACAGCTTGCCGTGTGGCAGCTGCAAAAAACAAATTGGGAGTTTTCGGCCGGCTGTTCAAAATTGGCATGGGCAGAATCTGAGCCTACTGTCTTTGATGTCCGGAGATAGAAAGTCCCGGCCGGACGTAAGATCATTGTGCTTATTTTAGGTTTTTTTTCTTGTCGATCCCTTTTGATCCCTCATAGCATTTGGCCGTTCCCACAATTTCATGAGCTCATCATCCATTCATCCTAGAAAGAAGATAAAGCAACAAGTGGCCTAACCTCTATCCTAATATATATGCAGAAAAATATAAATTTCACTTCAGGGTTCAATTTGTTTCTATGTGAAATATTTTTCAAAAAAAATTATTCATGTTTCAAATTTTGAAAACATTTTTACAACAAATAAACAAAACCTAGAAAGTTATCTTCATAGTTTCAACTTTCTACCAAAAAAAAAAAAATCAACTATCACAGAACAAAAAATTAAAAAAAATGTTAAATGCACTCTAATTTTTGCTTCCAAGACTCCATCTCCTCTAATAATGAATGTTTTGGGGGTGAACAAAGCCAAAAATGAAAATGATTTAGCGTCTCCCAAAAATATATTATCCAAGAACCAAGATTCGATTACGAAGATAGTCACAATTTAAAAATTATACATAAAACTATAATCTAAGGTAAAACTTACCATTAACAATAAAAATTTCCATCAATAATTTCTCTAAACATCATGTTCGTTTTAACTTCTCTTGTCCTTCTATCTCTTCTTTTGCAGGCGTATTACTTTCTCATGCAACTGTGTTTCCTATAGTTCATCTTTGGTTATATGTTCCTGGTTTTTTAGACTTCTGTTGATGAGAGCTGCCAACTCCTTCAAGCTAGATTTTGTCGGAAGTTCGACCTGCAGGAGTTAAAACGTATATCAGGCAAAAGAAGGATACAACGTATGAATGGAACTTAAAAATCATCGGTATGCCAATGATAATTGGAAAAAAAAGGGGGGGGGGGGGATGCCACATGGTACTTGCCGGATTGGACTTGTCACCAGCAGGGTAGAACAGAAGTGTCGGATAGTCATTGATCTGCGACCAATATCATCATAAACACTTAGCCGTTAGTATGTTTACTCACAGAATCGCTGCATGATTACAATATCTTAACTGCGTCTCCTCAATTAAATCTGTCTCGTTCTTTTGCTCTTGTTTTGGGGCAACCCGGGCAAGTATTTCCTCTCTGTACCCACTTTTTATGAGCAAAAATTAGAACATGGCCACAGATTTTACTAGATTGAAACAAGGGCCAACGAATAATCAATTAAACTAATTGGTAGAGCAAGGCACAACTACAACTTTTCAAAGTATTATTGACATGCGTTTTGGATAAATATGTTCTTCAGTATTTATCAATTATTGGATAGATAGTTTACAATAAATATGTTCTTTAGCATTGAAGATATATATTTTATATCTAATTGACATGTGTTAAATATGTCCTTCAGTATTTCTTAATTATTGGATAGATATTTTTTAGGTACCTGATAGATATTTATAGATATTTTAAAATTTGACATATTCCTAATTATTTATCAATTACTAATTATTGGATAGATATTTTCGGATAAATATGTTCTTTATTGGATATGTATTTTCAAAATGCGTTATTGAATAGAGTCATCGGTTATTGGATACATATTTTCAAAATGTGTTATTGGCTAGAGTTATTAGATAAAGACTGAAAAGGCATGCGTTTTTAAGATGGTTGGTGCGTTCTTATGTTGGGTGGTAGAGTTTGTATTTTGATAGCATTTTGATAATGCGATTTAAAATGTGTTTTTAATTAACAATAGATCCACAATTTGTCCTGGACGGTATGGACGGCAGAACAAAAAAATTCAAGGTTTTACACGTTGGACCCACCCAAAAGTAATTTGGAAAACAGTGTCAAGATATAAACATAAACGTCTCAACACAAGAATTTCTGAAATTAAATAAGAGTAGGCATCCTTTTAGGGTCACCTTGAAATTAGATTATTAGCTAAATCCTCCCCCAACTAAAACATTTGGTTATTATCTATTAAAATTCTTTCTTATTACAAGTAAATTTTTAGATTACTGGATTTTTTCAATATCGTAAGAACTGAATAGTAGATATATCTACATAAAAGAATTAAATGGTAGATAGGACCATTAGTTTAGATAAAAACTATCCAATGATATTCCAATGATATATTGATCAGTACGCCTAGTAGGATTTTTGAACTGAGGTAAAATGTCATATATGACCTTTAGATCTTAAACAATAGATGGTCTAATTATTATTTGACACCTAATTTCAATATTGACTTGGTGCATTAAGGATAAATGATCTAAGGGTGCTGGCGGAAAGAAAGCAGGAAGCTAGCTGCCATTAAGAAATATAAAGAACTGGGATCCAAGTTTATTTTGCAAGGGAACCCGGATAATTCTGTGGGTGATTACACCTAGCAGGAAAGATCTAACTGTCAAGGAATAATGGTAGTCATCGTTAATGACAATCACCAGCAGCCGGTGGTCGTCAATGGTGGAATCACCGGAGGCAGCGGGCTAAGAGAATGTCAATGGCGGAATCACAGAACGTGGGTGGGGTAAGATCACCAGAGGTGGGTAGGGTAAAAACCAAAGGGGAGCACGAGAGAGAGAGAGAGAGAGAGTTGTTCTAGGGGTGATATAGTGATACAAGAGAATGATGAATGCCCTACCCTCTATATAGGTCAGGAAGCTTGGGGCTTCATATCCAAGAATGAGCCCCCAATTCCAACAGCCCTACATAATAAGGACTCCTATTGAGGCTTCACATCCACTTGACAGAGATTCAGCCCCCAGTTGGCACAGCCCTATGTAATAATGACTCCTTCGGGAGATTTCTCTCTAGACCAGTCGAGGAAATTTTGATGGATCCCTTGATTCTAACCACCAAACCACTAGTCCCCAATGATCCAACTAACTAACTGAGTATATGTATATCTGTTGTTGGAGGATTTCTTGGATCTTGCTCCTAGTCAAGGAAAGATATGCAACCCCGTGGCAGGAGTTCTCCCACAAGGGCCCCAAAGGTTATCTGTCCTAGGGAGGGTCCTTCCCGCGGCCATTTGGCTCGGGGGTAGCTTCAGTAGTGAGCGAGGCCGGGAATGACTTCTTTCCTAGCGCGGCCTAGGTGCCCACAAATGGATAATACTTTCTACTCTGTTTTCGAGAATCTATTACGAGAAGTTAAAGCAAATGAATTTTCTTGATTTAAACCATTGATTTAAAAGGCAGTTAGTGAGGCCAAGGCAAAGACATTTGAGAATTTATATAGGCGACTTGACACTACGGAGGGCGAAAAAGAAATATCCAAGATTGCTAAATCTAGAGATAGACGGACCAAGAATTTAAACCAAGTTAAATGCATTAAGGATGAGGATGAAAAGGTATTAATAAAGGAAGAGGAGATAAAGGAGTGTTGGAAGAGCTACTTCTACAAGTTATTTAACGAAAGCAGTAGTAATGACACACAGTTGGGGCAGTTTACTACTTTTAGGGAAGAATTAAATCTTATATTCTATAGGAGAATCAGTAGGGAAGAATTAAAAGAAGTTTTAAAAAGGATGAAGATTGAGAAAGTGGTTGGACCAAATGGTATCCCTATTGAGATTTGGAGGTGCTTAGAAGAGGATGACATAAGTTGGTTGACAACTTTTTAATGTAGTGTTAAATAGCAAGAAGATGCCAGATGCATGAAGGAAAAGTAACCTTATACCCATATATAAGAACAAAGGAGATATTCAGAACTGTGCGAACTACCGCGGAATTAAATTAATGAGCCATACGATGAAATTATGGGAGAGAGTTATTGAGAGAAGACTAAGAAGGACAACAAACGTTTCAGAGAATCAATTGATTTCATGCCTGGAAGATCAACCATAGAGGCTATCTTTCTCTTGAGGAGGTTAATGGAACAGTATAAAGAAGATCAAAAAGATTTGCATATAGTGTTCATTGATTTAAAGAAGGCATATGACCGAGTTCCTAGGGAGATTCTATGGATAGTATTGGAAAAGAAAGGAGTGTGTGTCGCATATATTGAGGTGATAAAGGACATGTATGATAGAGCCATGACATGTATACGGACGACTGGTGGAGAGACTAACGAGTTCCCTATCACGATTGGTTTACTTCAAGACTCAGCATTAAGCCCGTATTTATTTGTTTTAGTTATAGACGAGATTACAAGACATATTTAGGATGAGGTGCCATGGTGTATGCTATTTGCAGATGATATTATTTTAGTAGATGAGACGAGAGAAGTAGTGAATGCTAAGCTCGAATTGTGAGGAGAAACGTTAGAGACAAAAGGGTTTAGGCTAAGCCGATACAAGAAGGAATATATGAAATGTAAGTTTAGTCAAAGTAGGATAACGGGTAGTATAGAAGTAAGATTAGGCACACAAAAGATTGTAGAGAAAGACAAATTTAGGTACCTTGAATCTATAGTGCAACAAGATGGAGGAATTGATACTAATGTAAGTCACAAGATTCAAGCCGGGTGGACCAAATGGCAGAGTGCTTCGAGGGTCTTGTGCGACCGAAAAGTCCCCCTCAAGGTGAAAGGAAAGTTTTATAAGGTGGCAATTAGACCAGCGCTGCTATATGGATCAGAGTGTTGGGCAGTAAAGCATAATCATGGTCAGAAGATGGCAATTGCGAAAATAAAGATGCTGAGGTGGATGTGCGGGATTACAAGGAAAGATAGGATTAGGAACGAGGAGATTAGGGACAAAGTAGGAATAGCACCAATTGAAGATAAAATGAGAGAAAACCAATTAAGATGGTTTGGCCATGTTAGAAGGCGTCCAGCGGAGGTACCTGTTAGAAGGTGTGAAAGTATGGAGATTGCTAGAAGTAGGAGAGGTAGAGGAAGACCAAAGAGAAGTTGAGAAGAAACTATTAAACATGATCTTACCTACCTAGATCTATCGGAGGACATGACCCTAAACAGATCTATTTGGCGTCAACAAATCCATATAACCGACCCCACCTAGTGGAAAAAGGCTTGGCTTGGTTTGGTTTGGTTTGGTTTAAACCATTGAGCCATCCATCATCCATAACCAATCAATTGATTTATAGAAAACCTTCCCTTCTAGAATTCTTTTTTAATAGTGTAGTAGTCGTATTTCTGTGTTATAACTCATCTTGAAGGGTTTTTATGTTGAAGTGACCCAAAATTTTTTCCTCCTGTTCTAAGAAAAAGCCAAGGATTGCATAGTGTTAAAATTATTTCATCTTTGATTGTGCTATTGGCAGTTAAATTATTCACAACGTAAATCTTCCGCTGCAACCAGTCAATCAAAAAGTATACAAGTAGTTCCAGAAAAACTCTACTTTTTAAGCTGAAAGGAAAAACTCTGTTCTAAATTATATTTAAGCCCTGGAATATTCTGATATCAATACTTCAATAAATTCACTTCAACCTGTCTCAAAACCTATGGATCCTCATCTGCATCCACTTCATTCAATTTAACAAATACATTTTTGCTCAATGACACAGGTTAAATAAGTTTTTTGAAAACTAACCTGCAATTTTGGGTGTTCATTCGCCGAAGCATCTATCCTTGCAAATATTAGATTATCCAATCCTTTGAAATGCTTTGCTAACTTCTCTACCTGCTTGCTTGTGGTCTCACAGTTGATGCACCATGGTGTGTGTACCTTAAACATGTTGAGAATTAAACATTCAAATAAAAAGTTGCACTGAAAGATTCTGGAAATTTCTAGGATGAATTAGCATCATGACAAGTTGTTTCTATGAGGCCCCAACTCAAACTGAATTAGCAGTAATGTCTTCCGAAGTTGGTAGAAAGGGTGTTCAATTTTTGGTCATGGGATACATATACTTCGATAGAATAGCACGCTAATGTCGCATGCTTCGTGGAATAGAAAAAATAGATAAGAATTGAGAAACAACAACCTGTTGAAATATAAAAGTCATACAAACCTCCAGAAGAATGTTCTTTGGGCTGCCTAGAACCAATTCATCAAATGTCTTTCCCACAATGGTCTGAATGCTAGCCTCTTTCTGAAATTCTCAAAAGCCCAAAGATGTCTTAAAGCTAACAAATCAATCAGAAAACAAACTAAAAGTTCCATTATTTGTGTTAGAATACAGAAATTACCATAGGAACTGCCTAAAAAACAACTGATGTTCCAAACAAAATAAAATTATTATAGGAACTACTTAAAAAACGACAGATATTGCAAAGACACATGAACTTGCAACAAAAGGTTGCTGTATAAGAATAAAAGTTAAAGTTTTGCTGCAAAAATAAGCAGAATCAGGTTAACTGGAAGCAGAAAAAACAAACACCCTATGTACCAAAGGTTTCTGGTGTAAGTTCCTTCAACTCATCATTGAAGCAAAAGCAAAGGGAAAGAATATCCAAAGCAACAAATTTTGTCCAGTAGCCAAAAATGCTAATACAGGAGCAGGTGATTAAACTTAAATTTCCACCCTTGCTCACATAAAAAGGTTTGTAGAAAATATGAAAAATTGATAATGTAATTATTTTACCAAAAAAAATAAAATAAAATAAAATCCCTAACATTATATACTTGAATTTGAATTTTGAAACTGAGTTGATTGACTAAGCATCAGAATTTTACATACAAGAATTTAATGTTCACAAGATCTCAGCTGGAATAAGGGAAGGAATTAACTATGAATATTTGAGCTTAGATTAACATATTCCCTTGATCAATAAGTAAGATACTCACATTATCTGGTATCGGCCGTGATTTGTAGTATGCTGCCTGTGTGCCAAGCAAAAGCCCTGAGCAAAACTCCTTCAAAAGCCAATTTTATAAGAGAAGTTATAGTTGTATCGGTAGATATTTCTTGGAAAGCAAATCAACTAAAAGAAGATTGTTACTTCTATTTTGCTCGGTGTTGGGTCCGACTGTAACAGATACTTTGTGCTGATTTTGTTATCAAAAGCAGCTACCTGTAAGGAAAATGAAGGAAAAATAATGGAATGGCATCTAAGAAATGAGTTTAGTACTTAAGTTTCAGCTAGAGAATAGTTTCTTGGCAGGAAAATTACAACAGTGTCCTCCGAATCTTCAAGCCCAAATAAAGTAAGGAAGGGCTTTGCAAGGTTGTCCTCTCTGATGTCTATGTATAGAAACATCATCTACAACCAAAGGATAACTTTACAATTAATTATACTTAGAGAAGTAAAGGAATTACTCCAGTAGCTTCAACATTTGGTTACTCAACCTCTGACTTGAACTTTCTAGCAATATTTTGAAGTGGTTCAAGAAGAATTTTGAAGTCACCAGCCTCAGCAAAGACATAAACCTGGCAAATATTAAACATAGACCAATAAGGAATTGCCTCAAACAGATGTCCCAAAGTAACTGATGATTACCATGATTCTTGACAGTGTGGAAGGAGTTCAACAATTTTCATTGTCAACAGATCTTTGTAGTTGTCAGAGTTTTAGATCACGGCCACAAAGATGAACAATGGCCAGTAATGAAAGGAGTTGGCTGAGGCACTGAGCACAAACCACACACTTGTGATATAAATAGAGGATGTGGCACTATATAAGACTGAATGGCAATTAACTAGCAAACACCAAATAGTTGGGGTTCACACAAAAGAGAATTCTCCAGAGTTTGGAGGTATAGCACAATCAGTACTCCTTTTTTAACTGACCATAATCAGCAGTTGTCTGTGAGAACACTAGCAATTGCTTATGCCAAAAGGCACACAAATATAATTTAGCATGTAAATAATTCAAATTTAAATTTATAAAGCTAACTTACATAAAAAAGTGTAAAAATAACCTATAAAAATAAAAATCATTAATCAAAAAGGATTAAGGTATAAAATTTTATTATTTATTACAAATATTATTATATTTTTTAAAATATTAATTTAAAATCTTTTATATAAACAGTATTAAAAAAAATATAAGAAGAGTGAGAGAAAAAGTAAAATAATCCTAACCATTTAGCAGATTCAATAGTTAAAAATATTTTAACTTCAAAATTTTAGACTTCTTTATTATATAAATGACACAGAGTGTAAAAGTGTATGTTATATTTTTTAAAATATTAATTTAAAATATTTTATATAAAAAGTACTAAAAAAATATGGAAAGAGTGAGAGACAAAGAAAAATAATCATGCTCATTTAGCAAATTCAACCGTTAAAAATATCTCAATTTCAAAATTTTAGTCTTCCTTATTATATAAATGACATATAGGCTAAAAGTGTATGTATTTAAAATTTAAGTTTTAAGCACATTAAAATTTAAATTTAAATTTAAATGTTTATTTTTAATAAAATTTTTAAAAATGTAAAATTTAAATATATTTTTTTAAATAAAAAATTTAGTTAACTTTGTCTAATAGGTATTCATACATTATTTAATATAAGTAACATATAATTTGTATAATTTTACAAAATATAATATATATATAGTATATGTATGTATAATTTTACAAAATATAATATATATATATATTTATTTAAATTTCAAATTTCAAAATTCGAAAAAGATGACTATGGGGAGCTTTGTTGATAATGTGGAGAAACTTTAGTAATGATTAAGACAAATGTCAAATCAAATAATATGTTTTATTATATAGATATTAAGTAACTATGTGAAAATTTTAGTGATGAATGAGACAAATGTCAAATCCAAGGTTGTGTTTTATTATATAGATAATTTTACAAAATATAATATATATATATATATATATTTATTTGAATTTCAAATTTCAAATTTCAAATTCAAATGATGTGTTTTATCATATAGATATATAATAAGTGATGATGTAACGAAACTTTAGTGATGACTGGAATAAATCTCAAATCAAAAAATGTGTTTTATTATATAGATAGTTGGAAACAAATTTTTTGCGATCTGAGAGACGGGATATACAACTGTTATAGAAATAGATATACTGAATAGCTTTAACACACCCAATTGGGTTGTCATATGTGTGTGTTTATACTAATCAAACTAGTATGCATAAATGTCCCTAGGCTAAATTCATTACCCCTACACTAATACATATAAATGCAAACATAAATGAAGATAAATGCACCATAAGTGCAGATACATGATGAATGTATATTAACACACCCCCTCAAGCTGGAGCATATATATCATATATTCTTAACTTGTTACAAATGAACTTTACTCGAGGTACACAGTGACTGACGTAGACTGAGACTAACAATGACAGGCTGACGACAACGAAGAAAGTCTGCTACTAGCAATTAATAACGGAGGGCTTTTACAAGCGATTGACTAGCAATAGCGATCACCGTTGACTAAGGGAGAGTTCGATCTTCAACTGTGGAAACTTGACTATCGCGATCGCAATTGTCGTTTGACTGGACTAGACTTCAATATTCGACTAGAGTGATCATCATTGACTTTGACTAGCAATCGTTGACTTCAACTGATGACTGAACTTTGACTGCGGCCGACAACACATAAAGAGTAAGGGCCTCTACCGTAAAATCTAGATGCTAAGGTGAGCAAAATCCATCTCTTATATGGAGGAATAACTTTTCCAATGAGCCGATGTGAGAAAACTTCAAACAATCTCCTTCAAGCTAGCCCACATGAACACAGGCATAGCGTAGACTATAGTGAGGCGTAGCTTAAAACCTACTCTGATACCATGTTATAGAAATAGATATACTAAATAGCTGATACCATGTTATAGAAATAGATATACTAAATAGCTTTGACACACCCAATTGGGCTGTCATGTGTGTGTATTTATACTAATCAAGATAGTATGTACAGATGTCCCTAGGCCAGATTCATTACCCCTAGACTAATATATATAAATGCAAACATAAATGAAAATACATGCACCGTAAGTGCAGATGCACGATGAATGTACATTGACAACAACTAACTAGAGTGTGAGTCAGTCAACAACTCTACCATTACATGGCCACCTCACAAGCATCAAGAAATTCAATGCAAGACTCTCTCCTTGTGGGGCTACAATATGACGGGTATTTAAGATGTTTTAAGCATTTGGCACACAAGCAAATTGTAGACACGTGTGCTAGAGGTCTCGTCTTGTTCAATGTCCTACTAATTGTACTATTCTTTCCAACACTGTCAAATTACAATTGCCTAGGGCTGTAAATGAACCAAGCTGGTCATAAATAGACTCGGACTCGACTCGGTAAGGGCTCGGCTTGACTCACTCATTTAATTAACGAGTTGAACCTAAACAAGAAAAAAAGGCTCGTTTAATAAATGAGCGGAGCTTGAACATTGCCCAACTTGGCTCGTTTAGTATTTATATATCTAGTTAAACAATATCAATTTAAAACATAATAATCTATTAATTGCTTTGTATTTATGTTGTCATGTAATTTTTCACTCTAAAAATTGCATTACAATTTATTCACATTTAGTTAAATCATTTCTATGTTAGTAATTACCCATTGAACTACCATTTCCCACAATACAAAATTCATATTTGAACTATTACACCACTCAATTCAATGAATTTAAAATTTATTGATAACATTACATCCACATTGATTTATTGAAATATAAGAAATAATAATACACTAGTAAATTATATCTATTTTTTCCATATCAGATTGTAGATATGAAAAATATCTCCTCCAAATAGTACTACAAATAAATCTTACCATTCATGAACAACTTTGTGACATAAGACAGGAAGCAAGAAATGGATACAGATGTAGAAAGAAATAGAAGAAAAGGAGGAGAAATAAAGATAGAATAGCTAGAAAAGCAAGAAGGGGAAGAGAAGTACGAAACAAAAAGATGGGGGAGGGGGGAGAGAGGGCGAGAAAAATCTTATTCAATTCATTCCAAACTATCTCTAACAAACTATTGGTAGCCATAGGCTAGCCTGGCAAGAGACTCAAAGGACGCATATAAAGACTCACAAAGACCAAAGACACATATTAAAGACCCCTAATATATTTATATATATATATATATATTATTCAACAGAAATGGGACTCATCAATCAAAAATCCAAATCCCAAGTCACATTAATTGTAATTCACTCAACATCCCACATTCATCTCCCCCCATCATTCTCCCTTGCTTTGAAAAACTAGACTTCGGCAAATAAGAAAATGTGCTATTCTGGGTCAATATAGTAGAGGTGTTAGTGATCCATATCATCTTGAACATCTTCTGGCAACATTCCATGCGATTGGAGTGGTGTACAAAATAGCACAGGAATTGAGACTGCAATATAATCGGGAGACTCCAAGGATCCTTGATAAGGCAACAAAAGCTCCACATTAAAAATTGTGTTAATACTCATACCATTTGGCAATTAGAGAATATGGCATTGGGTGTTGGGCCACCAGTGATAAAGAGTGTTCAATATTAATGACAAATAAGAGAGAACGAAAAGGCCTATATTTCATAAGAATGAGCATCTTAATAGAGTCCAACTGGCCGTACATAGAAAGAATGAAATTTGAGGAGCAAGTCAAATCGGGTACAACAAATTCCCCAAATTACAGGTGAAACAAACATCATAACAATGGCCTAAAAGAATACGAGAGCAATTGGCCGTAAGAAATCCCAAAAAACAAATTCTCAAAGTGAAATACTTGACAAATACAACCTATGCTCTTGTTATAGATGACCTCCAGGAAGAAAGAAATCGACATAGGTTCGACAATCATAAGGCGTAGGTTCTCCAAGATTGAAAGAAAGCACAAGAAATGCGGAATTTGTACCAGAAGATCTGATCCACAGCATGAGAAAAATGAATCAATGGCTAAACCAAAGATAAAAGAATCTTGCTTTGGGGATGCTAACTCAATTTGATTCTTAGTTGAGGCCACATCATGAACAACTTGTGGCCCCTAAGAAATTTAAAATTTTCAAGAACACAAGGCGCCATAATTCAATGCCAATGTTAGGGTGGGCTATACCAAGCTCAGACCTAGGTTGAGAAATCATAAGAACATCAGTTTTTGGCGGCTCGCATGAACTAAGCCCAGAGCTTTATTCTAGCTAACAATCTTACAATAAAATTAGTATATCTCATCATTGAGTGAGGCCAAGTTATGCTCGATGGTAGAACAATAATACTCCATGGAAGATGCCACTCCAGACAACTTTCGACCACAATAACATAACTCATTTTGTCTTTCAATCTACATAGCCTCATGGTAAACCTCAGTTGGGTAGTTATAAGACTACGCAGGACCCCACTTCTTCTGGATACTGAGTGTCAACCCATATCAAGAGGTCGATCACATAAACTCATCTCTCAAACCAAACCATCTCCCAAGGGTTTTGAATTAAGAGAGAGAATCAGTAACAAATGAGTTGCCCTATTTCAAAGAAGTCAATTGTGAGAATTAACTCGTTTTATTCTAGGAACAAATTTCTTGCTCAATAGTTGCCCCATCTCAACCAATAAGGTGACAGGTAGTTCACCTAACTACTCTAGGTCTCGCTAAACTTTTGATGTGTAAACATGGAGAAATATTGAAGGTTCTTGACACTCAAATGGGTTGTCAGATGTTGTATTTATATACACTCAATAATAAATTCAAATCAAAGAACCTTATTTAGATGCATTGTCCTAGGTACATGAATAAACATTAAATCCTAGGTACATGTATAAACATTAAATTCACGAATATACATTTATTAACACTCCCCCTCAAGCTGGAGCATATACATCATATGTTCCGAGCTTGTTACAAATAAACCTCACTCTATATCCTCCAAAAGGTTTGGTAAACAAATCTGCAAGTTGGTCTTCAGACTTCACATGATTAGTTTTAATCACATTCTGTAGAATCTTTTCTCTAACAAAATGACAATCAACCTCAATATGTTTAGTCCTCTCATAGAATACTGAATTAGAAGCAATGTGAATTACAACCTGATTATCACATAGTAATTCCATGGGTTGTGAATGATGAATGCCCAATTCCTTTAATATGTGTTGTATCCAGATCAACTCATAGGATGTGTGTGCCATGGCCCTATATTCTGACTCAGCACTTGACCGTGCTACTACTGTCTGCTTTTTACTTTTCCAAGATACCAGATTACCTCCAACAAAGATACAATAACCTGTAGTCGACCGTCTATCTGATGGTAATCCAGCCCAGTCTGCATCAGTGTACTCTTGGACTAAAATGTGCCCATTATCCTTGTACAATAAACCTTTACCTGGTGCACTTTTCAGATATCTCAAGATTCGAATAACAGCATCCCAATGACTACTACGAGGTGATTCTAGGAATTGGCTAACCACACTTGTAGCAAATGATATATCAAGTCTGGTAACTGTCAGATAGTTTAACTTACCAACCAACCTTCGATACCGGCTAGGATCAGGTAACAGCTCTCCCTGATCAGCAAGCAACTTGGTGCTTGGATCCATTGGAGTGTCCACAGGTTTACACCCTAACATTCCTGTCTCTGTCAACAAATCAAGGACATACTTTCTTTGAGAAAGAGAAATGCCCATACGTGATCGGGCAACCTCGATTCCCAAGAAGTATTTTAAAGGTCCCAAATCTTTGGTACTAAATTTACTTTGAAGAAACAGTTTAAGATCAACAATGCCTTGTGAATCATCACCTGTGATAACAATATCATCAACATATACGAGGAGCCAAATCTTTCTGTTAGGAGAATGTCGATAGAAAACTGAATGATCTATTCCACAACGAACCAAACCAAATTCAGTAACAACAGTGCTAAACGGACCAAACCACACCCAAGGAGACTGTTTGAGACCATATAGGGATTTCTTCAGTTTGCATACTAACTCAGACTCCCCCTGAGCAACATACCCAGGAGGTTGCTCCATATACACTTCTTTAGCCAGATCACCATGCAAAAATGCATTTTTCACATCCAGTTGGTGCAGAGACCAATGATAAACAGCAGCCAAAGAAATAAGAAGACGAACAGAGGTTATCTTGGCAACAGGAGAAAAAGTCTTAGAAAAGTCCAAACCATAAACTTTTGTATACCCTTTTGCAACAAGACGAGCTTTTAACCTGTCTACTGTACCATCAGGATGAACCTTGACATTATATATCCACCGACACCCGACCACAGACTTTCCAGGTGAAAGAGTAACAAGGTCCCACGTATCATTAGCTCGAAGAGCAGACATCTCTTCATCCATGGCAGAGTGCCATCTAGGGTGAGAAAGTGCTTCAGAAACAGTATTAGGAATAGAAACACAAGAGAGAGATGTAACAAAGGATCGATAGGAAGGGGATAAAGCATTATAAGATAAAAAACAAGAGATGGGATGAGAAGTGCAAGAACGTGTACCCTTCCTTAGTGCAATTGGAACATCTAAATTACTTACAGGAGTAGGCGGCACGAGAGAAGCTACTGGTGGAGTGCTGGCAATAGGAGGTGGAACAGTCACTTCTTAACGCCGAGTATATAACTGCAAATCAAGACGAGACAATCGACCAAATGGACTTAAAGGAGTATGGTGACTAGCTGAAACTGTGATAACAGAGACAATTGGAAGAGGAAGAGTCTCATCAAGAGTGGATTGAGACTGAGCTTGAGGAAAGAATGGGGTAGACTCAAAAAATGTGACATCAGCACAGACAAAGAATCGGTTAAAAGTGAGATTATAATAGCGATAACCTTTCTGTAACCGAGAATATCCTAAGAAAATACATTTATGGGCTCGAGCATCCAATTTATCAATTCCTGGAGTCAATCGATGAACAAAGGAAATGCACCCAAAAATGCGAGGTGGAAGGGAAAACAGGGGTTTGTTAGGGTATAACACAAAATAAGGAGTGGCCCCATTTAGAACTGAAGAAGGCATGCGATTAATTAAATAACAAGAGGTTAAAATAGCATCACTCTAGAAATTTTTGCGAACATTCATTTGAAAGAGTATACATCAAGTTGTTTTAATGAGATGTAAATTCTTTCGTTCAGCAATCCCATTTTGTTATGGTGTATTTGAACAAGAAGACTGGTGAAGCATACCACAAGAGGTCATAAAATCAGTGAAAGGGTTTAGAAAAGTATTTTTGGCATTATCACTGCGAAGAATTTGCACAGGGAAATCAAATTGGGTTTTTATTTCAGCACAGAAAGCTTGAAAAATAGAAAACAACTCAGAATGATCTTTCATTAAGTAAACCCATGTCATTCTTGAAAAATCATCCACAAAGGTGACAAAATACCGAAACCCCAATTTTGAAGTAACCCGACTAGGACCCCAAACATCTGAATGGACTAATGAAAACAGACGCGATGACCTTTTATTGACTCGGGAAGTAAAAGGCACACGATGATGCTTTCCCAACTGACAAGACTCACAATTTAAAAACTGTAAATAATGTAAACTAGGAACCATATGCTTCAGCGTATCTAAGGATGGATGAGCCAAACGATAGTGACCTTTATAGGGGAGGCGACTGCAGGACAAGCTCGAGGCACATTAAGATAGTAAACTCCTCCAGCTTCATGCCCTCCGCCAATCTTCTCCTATGTCGTCAAATCCTGAATAACAACAAAATCTAGAAAGAAAGTTACTGAACAGTGATGATGTTTAGTGAGTTGGCTAACAAATAGCAGATTGAAAGGAAACGATGGAACATAGAATACTAAGTCTAAGGAAAGAGAAGAGGAAGGATTTACTGTACCAAGACCACTAACAGAGGTGGTTGACCCATTGGCTAAAGTTATTGTTGGAAGGGAAGAAGAATATTAAATACCAGAAAATAATGTAGACTTTCCACACATATGGTTAGATGCACCAGAATCTATAACCCAGTAAGGTGAAGAACGAGTGAAAAAACATGAATTGGAGTTACCTTGACAAGCAAGAGAAGCAGTTGGAAGAGAAGCCTGATGAGCTGTCTAATAATGTAGGAGCCTTGAATACTCTTCTTCAGAAAGAGTAATAGTTCGTGAGCGCTCATTAGGTGTAGAAGTGGCTGTAGGAGCATCAGATGAAGCTACATTTGCCATGTGCGAGGCCTGCCAATTAAATCCCAACATTTCTCACGAGTATGCCCAGGTTTCCCACAATTAGTGCAAAGAGGCCGAGATCCTTTCCCACGTCCCCCTCGTCCACGTCCACCCCCTCCTCGACCACTACGACTATTACGATTCTCCACATGCGATGGGGGTGTATAACTGACAAGTGCAGACTGAGGAGGATCAGAGTGGTTTGGAGAATCTCGAGAAGCTGCTCTCATAACTCGAGAGTAAGTTTCTGCAAATGATGGGAGAGAAGCCCCACTTAGGATTTGGGCTTTAATAGGCTCGAACTCCGAATCCAATCCAACAAAGAAGCGAAGCACAACTATTTGCTCTCGTTGTTTCTGCATCTCGTTAATGTCTATAGATAACGGTTGCAGAGAGTTTAGCTCTTCATGGACACGCTTCAAGGAAGCAAAGTATTCAGTGACTGATTTAACTGTTGTAATTGAAAGAATTCCAGTGATAAGTCATACATGCGAGTAAGATCACTGGAAAATAGCAGCCGTACATACTCCCATATGTCCTTACAAGTGTCGAGATGTGTACACACATCAACAACAGAGGGTTCCATGGAATTCCATAACAGACTAACCAAGTAAGCATCCTCCTGAACCCATGCATCATACCTCGGATCTGTTTTCGAAGGACTAGACTCTATCAAATGTTTATGTTTGCCATACCCGGTCAATGCAATCTTGATAGCTTTTGACCATTAAATGTAATTAGTTCCATTCAACTTTCTGGTGGTTAATTGTGAAGACATAGGAATGGAACCACCTATCATTTTCTGCTCAAAAGAGTTATCTATAGCCATTTAGTACCAGCAGTGGTGGAAAGACAACAGTGGATGAACAGTGGCAAACTCGGGAAAGGTAGAGAGCACACACTCAGAAATTGAGAGTGCAATTAGGCTCGCCGTGAAGAGAAGATCAGAAGACAAAGAAGGCCGGAAGTCCAACAAAGCGTCACGCGCCAAGAAACAAGCCTTCAACGGCGGCGCGTGAAGCTCACGCGAGGGGAGACAGGTGGCACGTGAACGCACGTGACTAAGTCTCCGGTGACGGTGCTCCTCCAACGACGGTCGCCCCCCTCCATCGATCACCTTGGACTATATGGAGTGCCGGAAAGACAACAGGTTGACAGCCTATTGTCCGACAAGAATAGAAACCCTAGGTTCCGCCTTTGACCGTTGCAAGACCAAGAACAGAAACAACACTGTTCCTTGTTATTTCACACTCAAGAGCTTAACCTTGCTCTGATACCATGTAAACATGGAGAAATATTGAAGGTTCTTGACACCCAAATGGGTTGTCAGATGTTGTATTTATATACACTCAATAATAAATTCAAATCAAAGAACCTAACTTAGATACATTGTCCCAGGTACATGAATAAACATTAAATCCTAGGTACATGTATAAACATTAAATTCACGAATATACATTTATTAACACTCTCATTTAAGAGAGAGAATCAGTAACAAATGAGTTGCCCTATTTCAAAGAAGTCAATTGTGAGAATTAACTCGTTTTATTCTAGGAACAAATTTCTTGCTCAATAGTTGCCCCATCTTAGCCTATAAGGTGATAGGTAGTTCACCTAACCACTCTAGGTCTCGCTAAACTTTTGATGAATAGGACTTGACAGAACCCATGAGTTTTCTTCTGGCAGGTGGATGTACTAATTACCTGAATAGCCATAATAATCAATAAAGTCATTCATGGCATCCATCCAACACAATAAGCTATGAGCATTTATGGTGTCACCAATACATAGAGATTCTTAGACATTAACTCGACGCCTCAAATAAGACACTGAACTAGAAATCCAATAGACTGGAGTTTTAGAATTATAATGACTCGTGGCTAAGAAAGAAAATGATTATTTGAAAAATATTAAAAAAATAGAACTGGACTCCCTTTTTATTTTAATTTTAACAAATTTGATTTTTTTTTTTTGGATACCAAAACATTTTTTTTAAACTCTAATAGGACTATATATTATATATATATATGTATTAAAAGTTGATGGTTTCAACTACTTAGAAATCGCTAGGCTTCGCTAGAGAAAGTCAACCACGCTGGAGTGGTCGGAGTTGCTGAAATTGAGACGATTGGGCTCATCAAAAGGTGGCAATGGTCGAAAGGGGTTCGCTGACAAACAATGAAGGTTGACAAAGATGCTATGACAAGTTGTTACTACCCAACATTAAAGGCTAACGAATGCAGTTTCAGATGGCCCTGAGACTTCTACAACAAACGATGATTCGATTGATCTCTCTGCAATTGTTGTTGGCTCCTTTGTTGATCAATCGACAACGGGAAGAACCGACGAAGGACGACAATGCTACTCTGTGGAGATGACAAAGATGATGTAGAACTATGGTGATGTCAATGAAGAGAACACGTATGGCTAGGGTTTGATTATCCAGTAGTGATTGAAGCCTTTTGTCGACGGATTGGGTATATCGTCATTGTCTGAGGATGCTCCAATGGCGACTGAAGGTGGTGTTCCAAGGTCGAACAGACCTTACACCTCCCCCTCGGATTGTTGACATCTTTTATGCTTGATATTAGTGGGTGTTCTAATATGGGTTGGGGGCTTAGGATGTTCACTAATGAACTATCAATGACTACGAGAATAGGGTTTTAGAATTTTTTCTCTAGTACCAATTTGACGTAGGATGGAAAGTGAGAAATAGATATAGAGCGAGGGTGATAGAGAAAAAAAATAGAAGAGAAGGGGAAGAAAAGAGAAATAGAATGCATAGAAAAACAAGAACGGAAATAGAAGACAAAGAAGAAAACAAATAGAAAAGACACATAATAAAGAGTCAAAAGGACCTATCACTCAATAAGAAAAGGCTTATTCCAAGGGAATGGATCTCATCAATGAAAAATCCAAATCCCAATTACATTAATTGTAATTTACTTAACATCCCACATTTATCTCCCCCATCAGTCAGGCTTGGCTAGCCAAAAAGTTTGGGCTCAGTTAGGCTCGTTTCCTTACTAAATGGGCCATGTTTGAACACAAAATTTAGGGTCTTCTATTAAATGAACGAGTTTGAACAGTGCTCGACTTAGCTCAGCTCGGCTCGTTTGCACCCCAACAATTGCCAAAGTGAATTCCAATTTATACAATTAAGTGTATGTTAGATCATTGTTGTAAAAGAAGAAAAAAACAATCTCTAATAACTTAAGATAAAAATAAATAGGACTCAAAAAGTGCAGAGATAATAGTACCTGGAGTTTGATTGGGCTGGAATAAACTCTGACAGAATTTAACTCAGTCACTGTAGTGACTAATGGAAACTTGTTATAGTCCAAAAACTGCAATATTTTCTCCATTTTGAATGTGCCTTCTGCAAATGTAAGCAGAACCATTTCATCATACTCAGATGCAATTGCCAAGAAGCAATGACAACCCTTAAGGACAACACAAACTGTATACTTGGTTACTTATAATTAATCTTGCCTTAAACAAAATGAAATCAACAATATTAGAATGTTGAATAAGTTGATCAAGAGAATTTAAAAAATACAAAATCCCTTGGAATTGAGAAAATACGAGAGATTACATTTGGTTTCAAGATGGCCACAGAACATTTGGCAAGATATTGACGCTGCTAGTTTCAATGAATTGTATTTCAATAATATGATCACACTTCAAATAGAACTACTATATCCCTTGGAATTAAGAAAATAAGAGAGATAACATATGGTTGCTTATATCCCTTGGAATCAAGATGGTCATTCTAGAAAAACAAATGTACATACCAAATGCAGTGCATCTTTCCCGGCTCACTTGCAAAAAGACCAGTAAAAGATTATTAGGTTTGATATCTGGGAACAGAACATTTGGCGATATTGATGCTGCTAGTTTCAACAAATTGTTTTTCAACGAGTTGATCATGACACTTTAAATGAAATACAAAATCCTTTGGGATTGGTAAAATATGAAAGATTACATATGATTACAGGAAGGCCATTCTAGAAAAACAAGTGTACTTACCAAATGCAGTGTATCTTTCTGGGTCACTTTTAACAAGACCAAGAAAAAGATTATTGGGTTTGATATTGGGGAAAAAAACATTGGCGACATTGACGCTGCTAGTTTCAATGAATTGTATTTCATCATCAGAAGCTGCTGCTTTTATAAATTCTTCATACTCAGGTCCCTGATACATGTAGAAACACAAACATCACAAAAGAAAATAGTGCACCTGGATTAAAACCGATATTTGAAAATGACAATATCTTCCTCTGAAACATTTGAGACGCATAATGACAGGAACAAATATTAGAAAGACATACGTCAGGAGTTGTAAGCCAGGTGGTTAGCTCAGTTAGAAAAAGCACCCCAACTTATGACTTAGGCCGTGAGTTTGAGTCATGTTAACTTCTAAGTTAACTAACTACATAAATTTCTGCTCTTCGACTATGCCAAAAAAAAATGAATAAAATAATAATAATAATAATGGAAAGACAGTGAAGCTAGAACACGATGCCTGTGCACATGTTGCTCCATAAAAATATACATTTTTCATCAAAATGATGATAGGAAAAATTATAACTCAAGAACTCTTCCAAAGACAAGTATTATAAATTTTAGTTTCTTTTTTTTTTTTTTCAAATTGTATTTCTAGGTCTAGCCATATGCACATATAGAAAACATGTAGCCCAATGCACACGCAAATTTATGTTACAAATTTTCTCACAGCAGCTTTTTACTTGTCTAGAATCAATAGGGTCATGGATCAATCAGTCAGTTTTGTCACGTCGACTACTAAAGAAGTATTGGCATGTTATGTTTTGATAAACTGACACAAAGAACCCTTTTTATGTTGTTCGTATATATTAATTAAAATGTCAAGTGAACCTGCTTGTCACAAAATGGAAACAACCTCAAAGCTTTCTCCCACAAGAACTATAATTTTAAGTGCAACTCCAATTATTTACATTTTAACTGGTTTAATATCTTCTACATGAAATTTGTTAAGATCGAAATTTAACTGAAAACTGCATAAGCACCAAGGCAAAGCAAGAAACTAAAACATAACTTCTTTTTTATATTTTATTTTTAAACTTATCAGGCAAAAGGTTGCCTGATTTGCCTCAATGCATCATTTCAATGACTATTCAGTATGTTTAAAGAAATTTAGTTTTATAGTAAGTGTACTTAGCTTCCAAGTGCATCTCAATTTTACCCAAAGACAAAATAAAGGACTAAAAGAAAGTGGAGTTGGTGAGACAACACAAGATCGCCTATGATTTCAAAAGGGTAACACCATAAATGGAGATAAACCAAACCAAACCAAACTAAGCATTTTCCCACTAGGTGGGGTCGGCTATATGGATTTAACGACGCCAATCAAATCTGTTTAGGACCACGTCCTCCGTTAAATCTAGGTAGGCCAGGTCGTGTTTAATAGTTTCTTTCCAACATCTCTTGGGTCTTCCTCTTCCTCTCCTACTCCTGGCAATCTCCATGCTTTCACACCTTCTAACAGGTACCTCCATTAGACGCCTTCTAACATGACCAAACCATTTTAATCGATTTTCTCTCATTTTATCTTCAATCGGTGATATTCCTACTTTGTCCCTAATCTCCTCGTTCCTAATCCGATCTCTCCTTGTAATTCCGCACATCCATCTTAGCATTCTCATCTCCGCAACTGCCATCTTCTGAACATGATTATGCTTTACCGCCCAACACTCTGATCCATATAGCAACCCTGGTCTTACTGCCTCCTTATAATACTTTCCTTTCACTTTGAGGGATACTTTTCGATCGCACAAGACCCCCGAAGCACTCCTCCATTTGGTCCACCCGACCTGAATCCTGTGACTTACATCAGTATCAATCCCTCCATCTAATTGCACCATAAATGGAGATAAATGGTGACAAAATAAAAATTTTGTATAAAAATGTTGTTGGAAGTCTTCTGTTGATGTATGTTGGATTTCCCTTATCTCTATGTTTAAGAAGACAAAATTTAACCAAAATGACATGTTGAACCTCAATCCAACCCAAAATAGAAAAATTCACTCATAATCAGGCACATTCTTAATTTAAGGCAATGACCTCAATTGTCACAACTTTAGAAAAGAAGGCTTTTTTTTTTAGTTAGAAAAGCAATTCCTAATTATGAAACACTTAATGCCAGACAAATCTATGAAAAGATACACAATAAAACAATCCAATGAAGTGGACTATAATTAGAAAAAATATTTCTACCCCAAAATTATTTGATTATGAGTTTGCACCATTTCATATTACTAGAAACCACGTGATTATAAGTTTGCACCTAAGAAGTATGGATACTTATAAGAAAATGACATATCAGCATCATGTCGCGTCGCGTCAGACACCTACACTCACTAGACATTTGAGAGAGATAGATTCATAGCTTATACGTACAGAAGACATATTGGAATTCTGAAAAAGAAACTTGCAATTAAATGATACGATAAAAATGATATAAATTACATTTATTCATTCCTTATTCTTTATTTTTTTATTTTAGGAATTTTAGTATCAAAAATTTCTAATTTGTTTATAAATAAAATCTTTTAAAATAGGAATAAATAAAAGAAAATTGCATTTATAGTTTAAAAAAAATGATTAAGTAGTAGTTGTTTCATATACATAAATAAAATTATATATTTACTATTAACGTGTCTGTAAAGTCTTGTGGCAAATCCAATCAAAATCTTAGTTAAATTAGGAATGCTATTCAAGTTTCCTAAAGTGATGCAAATTGAAGATTTGAAGAATTCTAAACATTTAAGGAGATAAAATGAATCAAGTTGACCAAGATTTTGAAGAATTCTAATTGGTGTGAAGGATTACAAAACCCAATGGAATTCGGACGCAGCTTTCTGGAACAAGAATGGAATTCCAGTGTACCTCGCAGGCACGGCGCGGGGAGCGCGCGGGTGCGCCCCAAGCACGCAGGCATACCGCAGGGAGCGCGCGGCTGCGCCAAGCTATTCCAGAAATTCCAGTGAGGTACGCAGGCAAGAGGATGGGAGAGCGAGGCTGTGCCAGTGTTATTTCCTAAAGCGCAAAAATTCCAGTGCAGGTCGCAGGCTGGAGGATGGGAGCGCGAGGGATCGAGCTATGAATATTTTGTTCGGATTCAATTTCCTATTTTGCCAAACTAGGGCAACTTTGTAATCCTATATATATGTGAAACCAACTCTGTAATTGTCAGAGGTGGGAGAACATATTATAGGGACCTAGAGAAAGAGTCTTTGAGTATTGAGAGCTTTCATGTTCTTTCTCTAAATTTATCTTGTATTTTCTTTTCACTTTCTGTGTGAGGCAGAAAGCCTACTTGTAGGGTTTATCGAGTGATTCGAGCAAGAGTGACGAAAGGATTCGTGCGAGTGATTCGTAGAGAGTCTGAGTAGAGTCTTGTAACCCGTTGATAGTGGGATTGTAAATAGAGGTTTTTCTCCCTGTGATAGGGTTTCCTCGTTATTCTCTTGTGTGATTACTTTCACTGTGTGTGTGATTGTGTGGGTTTGGAATTTTCAATTGGTATCAGAGCGGGTCACTCTAAGTTCTTGAGTGAAGATCTTCATCCAAACCAATGGATCCACCACGTGAAGGAGGCTCAAGCACCAGACCCCCTTGGTTTGACGGTTCAAATTATTCATACTGGAAGGTACGAATGCAAGCTTTCCTTTTAGGAATGAATTACAAAGTCTGGATGTCAATAGTTCAAGGATGGGATGAACCGACTCATGATGTTGATGGAAAAATCGAACAAAAGTCAATTCAGACGTGGACTAAAGCTGAGCAAGAGAGTTCGGAGTGGAACTTCAAAGCCTTGAGTGCCATATTTTCTGCAGTTTGCCCTAATGAATTCTGCCGCATCTCCAGTTGTACGAGTGCCCGAAAAGCATGGTTAATTCTGCAAAGTACACACGAAGGGAACGAACAAGTCAAAACCAGCAAGCTTCAAAAACTCACTTCTGAGTTTGAGGGAATAAGGATGAATGAAGACGAAAGGTTTGATGACTTTTACGTCCGGCTCAGTCACATTGTTAATTCATGCCACAACCTTGGAGAACCTATTCCAGAATACAAAGTGGTACGTAAAATTTTACGTTCTCTTCCACGAGTGTTTGATTCTAAAGTTACAGCAATAGAAGAAGTCAGAGATGTGAACTCCATGAGAATAGAAGACCTTGTGGGATCCTTGCAAACGTTTGAAGCAAATATGGTGAAACCTCGCAAAGCGTCAAAAGGTATTGCTCTAAAGACAGTGGAAGAAGAAAGTGATGAAGAGGAGTCGGATAAAGAAATGGCGCTTGTGGCTAAAAGATTCGTAAGATATATGAGGAAGAAGGGTTTATTTAATAAGAATAACAAGAATGAGTCACAATCTCAAGAAAAAGGAAAGAAGATCAAGAAGATTGAATCTGGGGAAGAAAACAAGAAGAACAAGATCAAGTGTTTTGAGTGTCATGGATATGGACACTTTGCTCAAGACTGTGCAAACAAAAAGATGAAAAAGAAACAAGTCAAAGTCATGAATGCTACATTAGATGATGAATCCAGTTCAGATGAATCATCTTCAGCAGTATCCTCAAACGATGAAGGTAATTTTGTTGCTTTTATGGCGTCTCACTCTTCGTCTGCAGGAACTCCATCTGGATCTCAAAGCGACACCGATATATCTAATCATGAAGATGATGACTCTGAGGATGAATTCAATAATGACTTGCAAGTGGCCTATGATGCTCTCATTGTCGAATACAGTAAGGTAAAGAAACAAAGACAAGCCCAACATACCCGCAACAGTAAACTCCGAAGTGAACGAGATTCCTTGAAGACAGAGAATGAAAAACTCACAGGTAAAATATCTATTTTGGAATCTGACAAAATTTCTCAGTCTCATAGTGCAGAAAAGTTCAAAGAAAAACTTGAAGAAAAGAATAAAAAGATTGATGAATTGGAGAAAGTTGTTGAAGAACTTCAGGATGAGGTCAGTAAGCTGAAAGAAAAGATCAAGAGTGATGAGAAGATAATTGAAAGAATGAACTCCAGTTCACAAAAACTTGAAGAAATTTGGAGCCAACAACGAACACATGGAGACAAAGCAGGCTTAGGCTACACTGGAGGGAAAAATACAATTGTTTCATCATCATCAGCGCCTTCAGTAGTAGAAGAGGTTGTTTCAAAACCTGCAGCCAATCCCAAGACCTTCCATAAGTCTACTGCACCACCAAAGAAGAGTTTTGAAAAGAATAAACACTATCAGCATTCTCCTCACATAGTGAAAGGTATGCATTTTGCTAGATCCCAATCCCTTGTACCTGTTTGTCACCATTGTGGAATCAAAGGTCATATACGCCCAAACTGTCACAAACTCTATGGTCTTCCTTTAAACTATGTTAAAAATTTTTCAAAAAACCCTGAGCCTAGAGTCCCTGTGAAGAATAAATTTCAAGTGTTTTCAGAAGATTATTACAAAAACTCACGTTCTTTTCAAAAACAAAACAGTCCAATATTTCGAGGAGGTACAAATTTCAAATTTGTTGAGAGAAAGAATTTTCATAAAAGTCAAAAACGTGAGGAAAAACCTGTCAAGACTACTGATCTTAAAACTAGAGCTATTTGGATTAGAAAGTCAGATTTAAATTGTTTTGTTTCACAAACTGCCCTGAAAGCTTTGAACTCAAACATGTGGTATCTTGACAGTGGATGTTCTAATCACATGAGTGGGAATAAATCCCTATTTTCAAATTTAGAAACTTGTCAGGGTGGTATAGTGACTTTTGGTGATGGTAGCACATCTCAGGTAAAAGGGAAAGGTGAGATCAAGTCCACAATTTTTAAATGTTTGAAAAATGTTTTATATGTGGATGGACTTAAAGCTAACCTTATAAGTATTAGTCAGTTGTGTGATGCTGACCATGTTGTCCAGTTTTCTAAAAATGAATGTAGTATTTTCAACAAAAAGGGACAACAAGTCTTACATGGCATACGCACATCTGATAATTGCTATGGGGTAGCAAATTCAGAAGGTTTTCTTTGCAATTCAGTCACCTTAGATGAAACTGAGTTATGGCATCAAAGATTAGGACACATTAACTACAAAGATTTACACAAATTGTCCAAATCCGAACTCATAAAAGGCTTACCTAATCTTAAAAAGCAGAAAAATAGTGTGTGTGGTCCTTGTCAATTGGGAAAGCAATCTAGGAAGGCTCACAGAAAGATAAAATCTATCAACACTACTGAACCTCTTGAGCTAGTTCACATGGATCTAATGGGACCCACACGCACTAAAAGTCTTGGAGGTAGGCAATATATTTTTGTGGCTGTAGATGATTTTACTCGGTTTACATGGGTGAATATTTTGTGTGAAAAATCAGATACTTTTGATGCGTTTAAGTCCTTGTGTTTCAGGTTACAACAAGAAAAGCAACGTGTGATAGGTTGCATCACTAGAATCAGGACTGACCATGGAAGAGAATTTGAAAATCAGAAGTATGCTGACTTTTGTGATGAAAATGGGATTAAGCACGAGTTTTCAGCTCCAAAGACACCTCAGCAAAATGGAGTAGTGGAGAGAAAAAATAGAGTTCTGCAGGAAATGGCGCGGTCTATGCTACATGGGAAACAACTACCTGCAAAATTTTGGGCAGAGGCGGTACACACAGCATGTTACATAGCAAATAGGGTGTATCTTCGTCCTAATTCATCTAAAACACCCTATGAGCTATGGAATGGTAAGAAGCCCAATGTTAAGTATTTCAGAGTTTTTGGGAGCAAATGTTTCATCCTCAAGGATAGGGTCAATCTTGGAAAGTTTGACTCCCGAAGCGATGAAGGAATCTTCTTGGGCTACTCTTCTACTAGTCGTGCTTTTCGAGTTTATAATTTAAATACATCTTCTATGATGGAATCTGCCAATGTAATTGTTGATGACAATACTAATGCTACTGTCCTTGAACAGGGTGAAGAAGATAATGAACATATAAAGGAGATTGAAAAAGCTCAAGATCGTATTGAAGAAGAAAACACTGGATTGAGTAAAGAAGATAAAGTTGAACATGACAAAACCACAAAGCAGTTGGAACCATCATCCAGAGTAAAGTTGAATCATCCAGTCAGTCAAGTCATTGGTGAGGTAACTGATAAGATGAAAACACGCATGCAATTAAGGAATGAGGTAACTTATGTATGCTATGTTTCTTGTGTTGAACCCAAAAATATTAAAGAAGCCTTGCTTGATGAAAATTGGGTAAATGCCATGCATGAAGAATTAGATCAATTTGTTCGTAATGATGTGTGGACCTTAGTACCTAGACCTACTAACACTAATGTAATTGGGACTAAATGGATATTTAAAAACAAGAGTGATGAGTTTGGAAATATCATTAGAAACAAAGCCAGACTTGTTGCACAAGGCTACACACAAGTAGAGGGAATTGACTTTGATGAGACTTTTGCGCCAGTTGCTAGACTTGAATCCATTAGGTTACTTTTGGCTGTTGCATGTTTGTTGAAATTCAAATTATTTCAAATGGATGTCAAGAGTGCCTTTTTGAATGGTGTTCTTCATGAAGAAGCATATGTAGAACAACCCAGAGGGTTTGAGGATCCTAAATTTCCAAATCATGTTTTTAAATTGAAAAAGGCTCTTTATGGTTTGAAACAAGCTCCACGTGCATGGTATGAAAGACTCGCTACATTTTTAATTGAATCTGGATTTACTCGTGGTAGTGTAGACAAGACATTATTCCTTCACATGGATTCTAAGCACATCTTAATTGCACAAATTTATGTGGATGACATTGTGTTTGGTTCTACTTGTGAATCTTATGCTGTTGAGTTTGGTAAGTTAATGTCTACACAGTTTGAGATGAGCATGATGGGTGAGTTGACTTACTTTCTTGGACTCCAAATTAAACAAGAGAATAATGGGATTTTCATTTCACAATTCAAGTATGCTAGAGACTTAGTGAAGAGATTTGGCCTCTCAAGTGCAAAACATGCTAGAACTCCCATGAGCACAAGTACAAAATTGCATAAAGATCCAAGTGGAAAAAGTGTTGATCAGACCATGTATAGAAGTATGATAGGGAGTTTGTTATATCTTACATCTAGTAGACCTGACATTGCATTTAGTGTGGGTGTGTGCGCTAGATATCAAGCTGATCCTAAGGAATCACACTTACATGCAGTCAAAAGGATAATAAAATATGTCAGTGGTACACTAGAGTTTGGGATATGGTTTACATGTGACACCAATTCTGATCTTGCGGGATACTCTGATGCCGATTGGGCAGGAAGTGTAGATGATCGCAAGAGCACTTCTGGCGGATGTTTCTATGTTGGCAATAATTTAGTCTCTTGGCACAGTAAGAAACAAAACTCCATTTCATTATCTACTGCAGAGGCTGAATATATTGCTGCTGGTAGTTGCTGTACCCAACTTTTATGGATGAAGCAAATGCTTGCTGATTATGGAATAGAGCAAGGCCCTATTACTTTGTTTTGTGATAACATGAGTGCTATTAGTATATCTAAGAACCCTGTCTTGCATTCTCGCACCAAGCATATAGAAATTAGGCATCACTTCATTAGAGAGCTGGTAGAGGAAAACATCATCATATTGGAGCATGTGCAAACTGAAAATCAACTTGCTGATTTTTTCACAAAACCCTTGGATGCCCTTCGCTTCGAGTCTCTAAGAAAATCTGTAGGCATTTGTGCACATCATTGAAATCTAAAAGATAAGCTAGAAGTTTATTAATTAAGTTGAAAATATTTTATGACTTCTATACTGTTACATGTGCATTAAATCTTCCAAGTTTATAGATTTCAATGAGTTCATAATGTTCGCATTCCTTGTAAATTGATACGAAGTGTTTTGGTGAAGTTTGTCATAATTTTGAAGTGCTTCCTATTACACTTGATTGTACATGCATATACCTCTTTCTCTTCTTTTCCACGAATCTTGATGTGTTTAAAAAATGTTGAGGAGCCTGATTTGTGCATATCAAAGTTATGCATAAAAAAAAAAAAAAAAAAAAATTGAAAAGGGCTTACCGGTGGGACCAGTGAGAAGTCCCTTAATGACTCGTTGTTTGTTAAGGAATAGCTACCTGCCCATAAGCGTGTGAAAGCCGCCAATTGTTCAATAAAAAAAAAAAAAAGGGAAGAGTGGCTCTCAATTCATTTGGTACATCAAATTTAACTTTTTGAGTCTATGATTTGTTTGAGGGGGAGCCTATATATATTATAGTCAAAAACTCACACGTACACAAGCATTTGTTCAATTTTATGACTTATTTCACCTCACGACACAGAATTGAAAATTTTCTTGGAAAATCAAAATGTGAATCTTTGAATTTATGAAGGGTGCGAGATTGATGTACATGCATTGGCATAGTGGAATTAAATTTTTTTAACATTTTTAATAAATTTTTCTACTGTCTCTTTTGGTTTTGATTGTTTGTGTCCAAATCCACACTTACAAGATTTTCCCGAGAGCCTCGCAGGCAGGACGCAGGATACGCGCTCCTTCGCCAATCCTCGCAGGCAATACGCATGATGCACGCACCTTCGCCGCCCATGGCGCAGGATACCCGCTGGATGCTCGCGGGAGCGATGTGGGGTATATATGGGGCCTAGGACAGTTCACGGGTCATTTTCAAGCACGTGTCACTCCTTCGCACCTGCGACCATCCAGCTTCCTCTCCAGAGTCTGTGTCTGCATGTGAGCATACTAGGTAATCTTTACGTCTTTCTCCTTTAGGTTCTATCTTTTTCTTAAAAACATGTCTAAAAGAACTCGAACTGGGTCCTCCTCCTCATCTGGAAATCGATTTCTTAATCAAAATGAATTTCGCACATTGTTTTCCAAACGCCCTGTTCTCATTGAACGTCAACTAGACTTACATGATTTTCCCATGATTCAACCTTTGTTTGCTCAGTTAGGTTGGGAGTCTGTTACTTCTTTATCTGCATGTGTTCCTGTGAAGTTGGTACAAGAATTTTACTCAAATTTTTGTGAGACTGATTTTGAAAATGCCATCTTTAAGACTTCAGTTAATCGTGTGTCCATTACTGTCACTCCTGATTTTATTGCTTCCATTTTGGGCATTGCTCGACCTACTCTTGAGGAACGGTCTTCACTCTTTTATCCTACTCAAGATGGTGTGTCTCCCACCAAAGAAGAACTGACCAATGTCTTCAGTATTATGACTGGCTCACCATCCTGGCGTGGTGAAACATATGTTCATGGGCATCTCAAAACCGATCATCGCATGCTTAATCTCTTTGTGTCTGCATCCATAGATCCTACCTCACATTATTCTGATGTCACACTTAGAAGAGGTCGTGTCATGTATGCCATACTGCTGGGTCTTCGTTTTGATCTTGCCTTGTTCATGTTTCGTCTCATGTTCACTGCCCAACAATTGAAACGCACAAAGGATTCTCTTCCGTTTGGTGTTCTTGTCACCAAAATTATACAGTCCCATCACATTGAATTGCCTTCTTCTGGTCTCACACCACAGCCTACACCCATTACCCGCCTTACTGCTAGGAAATCAGTTAGTCAGGCTGTGGATGATACACTTGATGCACCAAACGAGGCTGAATCTAGTCGTAGCACACGTCCATTTACTATGAACTCCATGTCTTTGTCTTTGCTGCGACTTGAGGGAGAGGTTGAAAATATTCGTGCTGATCAAACTGCAATTAATGGGCGATTGGATACTATCGATGCCAACATCAAAGCTTTAACAGATTTGTGCACCAATCAATTTCAGTCCTTACATCGCCAGATTGATAATTGGGGAGCATTTCAGGATGAGCTACCCCAAGACGATGATGATGATGACACTGGCTTTGGTGGTGGTTCTTTTGGAGGAACTGATGGTGGCAGTGGCAGTGGTGGTTTTGATGATGGCAGTGGGTTCTTTTGATCTGTTCTGCTTTTCTTTTGTTTTGTTTTATCTTTCCATCATTCCCCCTATGTTTTGTGAGCTTGTCACTTCCATATCAAAAAGGGGGAGTCATTTCAAGGAGTTATTTCAAGTTATGTATGTAATATGTGAACTTGTTTAGGGTATGGCATGATATTTTATGTCTTATGTGCTTTGGTAGCATGATATTTTATGTCTTATGTGCTTTGGTAAGATTTTGGTGCCTTGATGTGTGTGTTCAGTACGTGCAGAATTTGAGCAGAATTTAAAATGCAGAATTTGAGCAGAATTTAAAATTTAACTTAAGTTTTGATATGGAATTGCCAAGGGGGAGATTGTAAAGTCTTGTGGCAAATCCAATCAAAATCTTAGTTAAATTAGGAATGCTATTCAAGTTTCCTAAAGTGATGCAAATTGAAGATTTGAAGAATTCTAAACATTTAAGGAGATAAAATGAATCAAGTTGACCAAGATTTTGAAGAATTCTAATTGGTGTGAAGGATTACAAAACCCAATGGAATTCGGACGCAACTTTCTGGAACAAGAATGGAATTCCAGTGTACCTCGCAGGCACGGCGCGGGGAGCGCGCGGGTGCGCCCCAAGCACGCAGGCATACCGCAGGGAGCGCGCGGGTGCGCCCCAAGCTGTTCCAGAAATTCCAGTGAGGTATGCAGGCAAGAGGATGGGAGAGCGAGGCTGTGCCAGTGTTATTTCCTAAAGCGCAAAAATTCCAGTGCAGGTCACAGGCTGGAGGATGGGAGCGCGAGGGATCGAGCTATGAATATTTTGTTCGGATT
Source organism: Vitellaria paradoxa (assembly GCA_019916065.1). Lineage (NCBI taxonomy): Eukaryota > Viridiplantae > Streptophyta > Magnoliopsida > Ericales > Sapotaceae > Vitellaria > Vitellaria paradoxa. Next base: position 33,673,024 of record CM034235.1, read on the forward strand.
CAATTTCCTATTTTGCCAAACTAGGGCAACTTTGTAATCCTATATTTATGTGAAACCAACTCTGTAATTGTCAGAGGTGGGAGAACATATTATAGGGACCTAGAGAAAGAGTCTTTGAGTATTGAGAGCTTTCATGTCCTTTCTCTAAATTTATCTTGTATTTTCTTTTCACTTTCTGTGTGAGGCAGAAAGCCTACTTGTAGGGTTTATCGAGTGATTCGAACAAGAGTGACGAAAGGATTCGTGCGAGTGATTCGTAGAGAGTCTGAGTAGAGTCTTGTAACCCGTTGATAGTGGGATTATAAATAGAGGTTTTTCTCCCTGTGATAGGGTTTCCTCGTTATTCTCTTGTGTGATTACTTTCACTGTGTGTGTGATTGTGTGGGTTTGGAATTTTCAGTGTCCCTGTCGTATCGTGTCCTAATAATTTCAAAAACTGATGTGTTGGCCTAACTGTGCCGTGTCATACACGTATTACGTGTTTGTATCCAAGTTTCTTAGGCCTAAGAGCACAAATAGTTCTAGAGAGATGACATATCAGTGTGATGTCAATGTCAAGTACCAACACTCATCAAATTAATACGCAGATACAGAAAAATATTTATATATTTAATACAAGATTCCATTAGAATATTTCATGCATATTATGTGCTAAAATTGAATTTTTAAGTATGTTTATATGGACATTAAATTATATCGAGATACATATATCCTTACCTAAGTCTCATTCCAAGTGCCAAGTATTGAACACCAATACGTCATATATTTAGAGCAGTCCATGTAAAACAATAATATAGATGACAGCAATCCACTCTGTAGATTTGAGTTTCAAGCTTATAGAAACTCTATATACATGCCAAGCAAAAATTTCCTACTAACAACTTAAATTCACATACCTCAAATTTCTCAAATAGTCCAACAACAAATATTGAATGTTTCTTTAGAAACTCTTTTGCATATGTCACCGAGTCAATTTTGATCACAGGCTCGCCTGTTTTCTTCCTTGCCCAGATCACGATTTCTTCCCTAATCAACAAACAACATAACATAAGCAAATCAACACATTTATATAACTATACACATGCATACAGTTATGGAACGCAAAGTGACTTGTGTCATGCACAATTAACCCACAAAAATATATACAAAAGTACAATCAGTATTTAGATTTTTTTTTATTGATAATTTATACACAAATTGAGAAAATGCTGCCGAAAAAACAGAATTTGGGAAAGTATAGTTAATAAAAACGCGATATGATACCACGGTTTTCAAATGGGCTGAAATTGGGATATGGTTCCGCGGTTCATAGGCAAAACATAGAAAACATGAACTCATTTCGCAGTTTTTGGTAGGCATAAGAAGAAACATGTTATGATAATGCTGTTTCAATTAAGGTGGGATCAGATTTTCAATAAATTAAAGTGGGAATCAAATGCAAGATAAAATCTTCTTCAGTTCGTTGAAAATCGAATCAGATGAAAATATATCAACATTTTGGAGAATATATTCAGATAAGCTCAGATTTCTTCACAAGACTTTTAATCTGATTGAAATTCTACATCTTAAAGTTGAAATCATCGAATCAAATCAAATTGGATAAATATATCAAAATACAATTTAATTTCGCATAACATTAAAATTGCAATGAAGCAATCAAACCTTTTAAACATTCGAAGATAGAATCGGAGAAATATACAGAAGATATCCGAATATATATATATATATATATATATCTGCAGAACAATCATACTTCTAATTCAATTAAAATTATATACATTAAAATTGCAATGATGCAATCAAAATTAAAAGAATAAAAACCTTTTAAACATTTGAAAATAGAATCAGATAAATATACAGTTATCCAACGTCTTATATCTGCAGAACAAACATATATATACACTCAGCTAAAACCAGAACCTCATTTCGCTGTGTGGCTAGCTAGATCTGAAACCGTGTTGTCATTTCACGGTTTCATTAATTGCATTTTAGTAAATTCTGTATTTTCGACAGCATTCTCTCAATTTTTGTATAAAACAAAAAAAAAAAGTCCAGTATTTACTCCGGAAATTGTACACCCCACCCCCCCGGGGGGCGAACGCACGCACATATATGGAGAATTTTGACAGTTAAAGAAGTGCTTACGAGGTAAATCCACCAGAGTAAGCTTGAGAACTTCCATTTACGAAGAGAAGCAGAGTGGGAAACCCCTTGATCCCAATGGCTGAGGCCGCCTTAGGGTACCTCTCAGCGTCGAGCTTCGCCATCAAAAGGGGACTCCCCAGTTCCTTCAAAGCCGTGGCAGCCTGAGCAAAATGAGGCATTAGCTCAGCACTCCGGGCGCACCAGGGTGCATAACCCAGAATCAGAACCAACTCATTCTCGTCAATCACCCTCTGGGTGTTATCGCTATTTAGCTCAATCACTATTCTCTGGGCCTTGCCCAAAACCTCAGCCTCTGATTGTTTCGCATGATGAGTGCCTTCTTCTTCTTGCTTCGTCTCTGCTTCTTCATCTAAAGCTATCAATTCTTCAATACCATCCAAGTCTTTGTCTTCATTGTCAACTGTGGTGGCCCCAGAAGGCAACACAGAGACAAAAAGAGTCAGTAATAAGACGAAGATTAGAGTGAAAAGGATGAATCTGGAATTAGGTTTTGCCGTGTACATATCTGTGCTTTGTAGAAAGAGTTATCGCCTTACAGAGCCAGATCTGTTTGAATCTTTCTAGTTTATTTGTACCAGGCAAGGGTTTTGAGGATTTCAAATGAAGAGCTTTTGGAAGATCTAGCTCGTACAAACTGGTTGTTCGGAAGCTGAATTGGGTACGGAAATTGCGAAGCCGCAGGGCTTTTCCTGCAATTTCCAAATTACATGGATATATACACACATATTTCTTTTCAAATTTAGTCAAAATTATTAAAATTGTAATATAAAGCAAATAAAAGTAGAGTGGGACTTTTGTTTGGTAATATTTTAGGCCCGTTCGATAAAATTTCTAATTTTTAATTCTTATATTCAGACCTTCTAATTTTCAATTCCAATTTTCAGTTTTCAGTGTCTAGCTTTCATTATTCAATTTTCATTTTGGAGAAAAAAAATTAGAAAACATGTTTGGTAAATTTGTATTCTATTTTTTTATTATTTTTTAAAAAAATATAAAAATAACTAAATACGAATCAAAATGATAACTCTTTTCTAATATTATAAAACAATATATTACAAACACCAAAAATAAAAGTAGAGTATGTTATATCATCAATGTCTTAATCTGATTAAATTATAGTATCAAATATTGTATTAATAATAATGTTCACTTCAAAAACACATTATTCATCTTTAGAATCAGAACTATTATCTTTAGAATCATCGTCACTGGTACTCCGTTTGTGAGTTTATGAGAAAAAATAAAAGAAAAGAAAACATTAATTAGAAGAGAAAAGAAAAAAAGAGAAATGATTATATTTTATTTTCACTTGTTTGCATGTTTAGGAGAGAAAAAGAAATAACTTTATTTCTCTTTATTTCTGAGTTAAGAAGAAATGGAAGGAAAGAAATGATAGATAATTATTTTATCATTAAATCTATTGAGAAATTGGAGTGCAATCAATTTATTTAATCTTATGGCATATTTGTAATTATTTTTATTTTTTATTTTATGGGCAAATATCTTATTTTGAAAGATTCATTACTTTACTTTTCTCTTCTCTTCATTTCTTCTCCATTTCTTTTCATTCCATTTCACTCCATCCAAACGGACTACAGGTGTATCGACAAATTAATTCTTAATTGTAAGGTCTTCATTACTATCAGTAGATGGGGGCAACTTTGTGGAAACGTGAGTAAATGATCCAACAGTTGAAGTCAAAAGCGGAGATAGGTGGGTCAGAGTAGGGTAATTGCACCCACTCAATTTTAAAAAAAAAAATTATTTATATATATTTTTTTGATTATTGCCCCCCACTAAATTTTTTTTGACTCTACTATCCTTACCTTGTCTTGGAAGATTAAAAGTCAAATTACTTTTTTTTTTTTTTTACAAAACTCCCCACCCTCTCCTTCATCTCTCTCTTCCTTCTTAGCAAACACTACCATCAATTTTTTTGAGTTGCATTGCTACAATACAGGTATTTATATCTATATATACATGTACGTATATATAAGTTATTTAGTTTGCCCACACCCACTATAATTTCTATACTGTCACTAGTTGAAGTGTCCTAAAAATACGAGTCAGCTCCTGAAAATGTGACAACCCTTTCTTATTGAACCTACTCGCGTACTTATTAATCAGTGTAGAAATAATAATTTATTAACCCATATACAATGTTACACAACAAGTGTGATGCATATCTGAATTTAATGTAGCAAGTGTTGCGTAGTGTATAACACACAAGTGTAATGTAGTGCAATGCTCTATCTAAAACAAGTTAATTGTCATGAGAGAATTCTTATATGTTGAGTATATTTAAATTTCTACTATATGTTTTGTGTACTTTTTTATCTCCTCTTGAATTTTACATGCACGATAGAAAAGCCTACTTAAATTTGTACTATATGTCTAGCACAAGCTAAGTGCAGAAACGATAATCAGTTCTCAAACAATCAACAGTCATATAAATAAGCCAAGGATAAAATATTGAAAACATTTGGTGTATTTTTCGAAAAGTGTAAACAAAAAAAACTAGTATATGTTGAAAAAAATGGTGAAAATTGAAAAGAGTTATAGATTTTTTGTGTAGACAAAGTTGAAAAAAAGTTTGGAGATTTTTAGAAAAAGTTAAATTTTTTTTTTTTTTTTTTGCCAAATTTGGCATTCTAAACATACTATATTAACCAGTCAGCTACACATGCAAATCTTAAAGATTTAATTTTGCATAAACTCATTTTCTTTCTTTCCCTTGTGAAATAAGAGACTGAAGGAAAGCATTGCCATAAAGCTTGAATCTATACTATTATAAAAAGTTTGAAAGCTTGAAAAAGTTTTTTTGGACACTCATGCCCTTCTATTTGTGATAAACTTGCTTCTATCCTTTTACCCTAATGGTTGAATGGTGCATTTACTAACAACTACAAATCTATATTACACGTGCATTTATCAATATAAACAGTGAGATCTGTAATTACATTTTTAATGGCAATTCATTCCTTGTAGTTACAATTTTGCAAATACATAGATACATTGCTAGATTAGATTAGGGAGATGAACAGTAAAAATATATACATATTCGTCTCCTTCTCTTTCTTTTATCATTTTTGCCCAACACTGCCCTGAAGCCCCATTAAGAGTTTTTGCACTCCATATTGTCGCAAATTCATTCAGATCACTGAATCTAAAGCTCTATCTTGAGGTAACTTTTTCTACTTTAGAGTTACCTGCTTCAGATCTCGCTTTACTTACATTTTTTTTTTTATCTTTTAACTCAATTTCACTTCATTCAACTTTTGTTTCTTAGTTTCTATCTTTACATACATGTTTTTACATATAAATTTGCTATTGATGAATACTTATTGTGAACAAATTGATTCGGATTTCATTTTTTTTTTTTAATCTTAAGTACTATTTTGGTTGAAGTTTTTTCCCAACTATTATGATAAATGTGGGGAAACAAAAGGAATCAATTTTATTTATTCTTCAAATTTTATGTCATTGCAGTAGCGGGTGAACTCTGAGATAGAAGATATGTCGGGCTTGCTAGAGCAAGCTCATTAGGCAAATTCAGGATGTAACCCACCAAGTGATCGACCAAACAATAAACCAATTTATCAGCATCAAAAGGAAGAATGGGCAGGTAACTCTTCAACAGAGCTCTCAAGAAAGCCCTAAAAATCACTGAATCTCCACTCATATTACCAATTAATGAGACCACAATCTCTCATGTGAACCCGGCACCATCGGCGACAAAATCAGACAACAATTCCGTTGCCTTAGATACATAACCTAAGAAATCACCATAAAATGAAGCAATAAAGTAGGGTCCATACGATTATGATTAGAAAGATTGGTTGAACGAAACCAAAGTTAAGTGGATAAACTCTATAACCACTAATTTTGGGTGCTGATCGTTGTGATTATGGCATTTGGAGAGAAATCATTGCGACCACAGCATTGAACTGAGCTCGCATAACCGTCGGAGATTCAGCGAGAAGAGCCTCCGACTACAGGCATCTACTATACATCCCCATAAGTTTCTCATGGAATTGCTCCGGGTTCTTCAAAATCAAGTTGTAGAGCTCGATCAAAGGATCCATTCCCACCTAATAATACCTAAATCTTGCAACACAAATACCAAAAAAAAAAAAAACAAAACAAAACAAAACAAAAAGAACATCCTTTTTAGGTCAGTAGATCATAACAATGATTTTTTATGTTATTTTAATAAAATATAAAAAATGCTATCCAAATAAAAGTATTTACTAAAATATTGTCAATCAAAATATATTTTCATATTGCATTTTCACTTTAACTAAAATGCTAAAAACACATTATCAAAGTGCGTTTTCTTTTTTTGTGTTTTAAATCTCCTCTAAAAACTATTTTTGATATTGTATTTTTTTTTTTTACTTATCTAAAAACATACCCAAAAAAAAAAAAAGAGCATCCCCCTTATGTCAATAAATCTGATTTTTTATGCTATTTTAATATAATATATAAAAAATACTGGCCAAATAAAAATAATTACCAAAATATTATTAATGAAAATGCACTTTCATATTGCATTTTCACTTTAACTAAAAACACTAAAAGCGCATTATCAAAGTGTATTTTCTTCTTTTGTATTTTAAATCTCCTTTGAAAATTCATTTTAATGTTGCATTTTTTTTAACTTATCTAAAAATGTATTTTGATATTTTGTTTTTGCATATATTATGTAGTTTGATTTCGTGTTTCCTTACTCATATATTTTAATGATATTGCACCAATTTTTTTTGTTATTATTTTATTAAAAAATATAGAAAATACTGTCCAAATAAAAATATTTATCAAAATACTTATCCAAAAATGTATTTTGATATTATGTTTTAGGTGTACATATTTATTACTCATATATTCTTCTTCTTTCTACTTATCTTCTTCTTATTTCTTTTTTTCTTATCTTATTCTCATGTAATAAAATTTATACTTAAGCATATGTATCTATACACCTATTATTCATTATTCTGATTTCTTATTTCCTTTTTATGTTATAATAGAGAATACCAAAATACTTATTTGAAAACGTATTTTTGATATTGTGTTTTCTGTGTATATATCTATTACTCATATATTCTGATCTTCTTCTTTCTAATTAACCACTTTTTATTTCTTTTTCTCTTATCTTATTCTCGTGTAATAAAATTTATACTTAAGCATATATATCTATACACCTATTATTCATTATTCTGATTTTTCCTTCATATCTTCTTCTTTCCTTCTCTATTATCTTCTCTTCAATTGCCCTAAAATTTTTATTATATCTCTTTAAGTTTTAGTATAGCTAGAAAACTGAAGAGATATACTTAAAAATTTTAAGAAGATCTATTATTCTTTTATTCCTTTCAGATAAAGATACAACATAGCAAAAACATTCAAAATATATATTAAAAATTTTAAAAAGATTTATTATTCGTGGATTATTTTTCCACAATCAATAGATTTTTTTTTGGCTAAGTGAATCAATACGTTTTTTTTTTTGGTAAGTAATCAATAGGTATTCTTGAGAATGTAATAGGATTTATTCTTATCTACAAAATCAAATAAGGATAATAGTTCATAATGGACTACCTTCGTTATAGTATTTGAGAAATATAAGAATAATCGATATGCATACACATTTATTACGTTCATAAATATTAGAAGAGTATAAAAATAATGCATTTGATAAATATAAGAATAATAGATATACACGTACGTTCATTACATTCATAAATATTGGAGAATGCATTTTCATTTCTAATCAATATTTTCAACTGGATAGTAATCTTTATATTTTTTATTATAATAACTGTAAGACAAATAAAATTCTCTTAACAATCAAGTATATTACCTTTTCAATTTTTTAATTGGCACTTTTTTTTCACTTTATTTTTCAACTAGAAGCAATCTCTATTTTTGTTTATTACAATAATTGCAAGACCAAAAAAAAAAAAATTCCCTTAACAATAAAGTATATTACCTTTTTAATTTTTTTATTGGGACTATTTCTTTACTTTATTTTTTCTTGTTTACAATATATATATATTTTAAACAATGGATCACTTGCCTAAATTAGTCTATTATGGTCAAATTATTATTTTTTTTTAAACTGCCATTGATAAAAAAAATATAAAGATTCTAATGTAAATTTATTTTTTAAAATACATATTTTTATTTTTTTAAAAAATAAGCATACACGTGCAACACACGTGCATTTTTTCTAGTGGTACAAAAACAATAAATAAATCTTCATCACATTAATCCATGCCATGGACATAAAAATCATTTGCAAATATATACTTCACGCACACATATACATTCTTTCAATTTCACAACCCTTACAATAAAGCTTCATATGCAAACAAGCCTAAAACAGCTTCTTTCATCCTTCAACTACTCGAAAATCTCAAGACTATAGAACTAATGTACAGGGAAAAGCAAACAAAGCCAAAAGATTGAGCAGATGGACTATAGTTTCTCTGTTTAATCTATGAATACCCAGAAAATAACATAAGTTTCTTGTAGAGAACAATTATTTAATAATAATTTTGTTAATCAAAATTTATCAATTGATGCAGAGGGTGAAAGTATGGCTCTGATACCAACTGATGTAGGGCAGAAGCACAACTCTAACACCCACTAATACAAGGTGGAAGTAGACAAATCGAAAGATTGAGCAAATGGACTGTGATTTCTCTTTTTAGTCTTAGAATACCGAAAAAATAATACAAATTTCTTCTAAAAAAAACAATTATCTAATAATAATTATGTTAATCAAAATTTACCAACTAATGCAAAAGGAGAAAGCACAACTCTTATACCAACTAATGTAGGGCAAAAGTAGATGAATTAAATAATTGAGCAAATAAACTATGGATTTTCTGTTTAGCCTAAGAATACCCAGAAAATAACATATAGATTTGCAGAGAAAAACTTTATTTAATAAAATTTCATTAATACTCAAAGTATAACTTCCTTCATAGATTATAAAGGTTTAAATAGAAAACAAATACTAGTAAAACTAAGAATATGAATCTTCAAAATAGGAAACTGAATAAAGGAAATTAATCCTAACATAATTAAAGAATAAAAATCTTCTAAAAATGAAAATGGTTAAAACTTGACTTACACAAAAAGTAATGCCAAATCAAAACTTGACTTGCACAAAAAGTTATGCCAAATCAAATTGATGGTGGTGAAATTTCGTGGTCCTCGATCTGGGCCTTCAAGAACTCGATCCAGGCCGTCAAGAACTCAATCCATAAGAAAATATGAAGATTTGTTCACCGTGAACACCGGTGTGGTGCCTGCTAAAGACTTTTTGATGCTTAAGTTAGCAACAACACTGAGGAATTAATTTGATAGAGTAATAGTAAGCTAAAAAATTATGTACTTGTGAAGGCAATTTCATCTCCTATTTTCTTTCTTTTTTTTTTGGGTAACCGAGGGTGTTTGGGCTAGCTTGCACGCACCTCGATTAATCCTTAGGACATTGAAGTTAACGACTAGGTAAACCCTCCAATGGCTCAAGGAGACTCGAATTAGTGACCACTAGAGAGCAAACCTAAGATATTACTAGTTGAGCTAACCCTCAGGGTTAATTTCATCTCCTGTTTATAAGAATATTTTGTAGATTTGAGGATGATGTCAAATTAGAAATCTTCCCTGATTTACCAAGATTTCCTTAATCAGATAAAGATATTATCATATTCGTATCAATTAATTAATTTTAGCCTAATTTTGTATAAACTTACCCCAACTATTTTGACAAAGATGACGGAATCGTGATTATTGAATTCTTATATTTGCGTCTTTAAGCTTGGCTCATTGCTCGATCGGTCCGTTACCTAGATTAAGGAGCTTCGGCCAAGCTTGTCCGACCTCTACAACTCAAAAGGTTAGCTCGTCCTCTTTAGAGGGGCCTTTTGTCATTTTAATCAAGCACGGAAATCTTCTTCATCACAAATCTTGCTATAATCTTCCTTTCCAAATATACTGAGGCAGCATCAAGAACTCTTTCCTTGGAATGGATGAAGATAAAGGACAGAGAGATTGAAAAATAGTTCAAAACATAAGGTTCGAGTAAACATCAGCTGTAAAAGCATGAATCCTTCTTAAACTTCATAGGTTTTGATAATGGTGAAATTTTGTGGTCCATGATCTGCTGAAAGCTTGATCCACTAAAAATAATGAAATCTCTTTGCCAAGAACACCGGTGTGGTGCTTGGCAAAGACTCTTTCATGATCAAGTTAATAAGAAGTTAGGAAAAAATTTGACAGAGTGACTGCAGGGTAAAAAAATAGCTTACTCGTGAGAGTGGTTTCTTCCCCTACTTATAGGGCTATTCTGCAGATTCAAAGGTCATAGTAAATTAGGAATTCTCTTAATTTACCGTGATTTCCCCATTTAAATAAAAGAAGTGTGAAATTTGTGTCAATCCTCAAATTTCTTTCCTAGTTTGGTGATTCCGAGTCAACAACTACAGCGTGAATTTTGGAATTATAATCATGAAAACCTTATACACGTTGTTAGGTTTTAAGGTTTCTTAAAAACATTTTTTTTCATCCAATTAATAAAATAAAACCCTAAACAGCCTAGGATCTATATGTTTAACGATTACTTGAGCACATAAAGAATTTCAAAAAATTACCTCTCAATGGAGTTACGAATCAGATGACGGAACGGATCGTACGATGCTGTAGACAGTGATCACCCTCTACAGTATCCACACGCGAATGAACACCCAACAAATTGAGATGTGTGCTAGCACTCAATCACGAATCCAATTCGTGTAGGAAAAATCTCACAAGAAAACACGAATTTTCTTTTCTCTCTCACTTTTTAGGTCTGTAGAATTTCTCTGTGGGTCTAATACGACGTAATGACGTCTGCTCCGCAAAACTAGGAGTTGTCGTCTATATCTATGTATAGACTAGCGAGAAACCTTAATGAGAGCATAATAAGAAAATAATAATATTTAATAAAATACACTATTTTATTAATTATTATTATCATCATCATTATTATTATCAAATTTAATATAATACATTATTATATTATTTGTTATTTTCTCAAAATAATATATATATCATATATATATTATTCAATAGCCTACCCAAAAAGTAACAAATAATATCATCTATCATTCTTAAACTGTTAAGAATAATAAATATATCAATAATTCCTGTTTGGTTTATTTAAAATAAACCTGTAACCTTATTTTGTTCATTCTTTTGTGTGTGACCCTGTAGGTTTACCTAATGTTGGCAATAGGCCCTAAACAACTTTTAGACCTACAAGATATAATTGGTCTCTAGCAAGAGATTATGCCTACCCAAATTAAGTGAAGGTCGGTGATCCGACTCTATTTATTAAACAGTCAGTTATTTAGTCCATTTGTCACTCGATATCTTATGATTAAACATAAGGTGTGGATCAATACACTCTTATATTGTTTAATCACCTATTTCTTTAATCTAGAGTCTGACTGACTTAAACGAATAACATTGATAACTCCTTATCAGTTTATTTGAGCATGGCCATGCATTTCTCAGTCTTACTCATCAAGGGGCCCAAAAGATATCTCTCTCAATTTAATGAGAGGGACAAATTCCTTCATGAACACTCACATTCCTCCACATAACTTATTCCATATCCAAGCACAGTCTTATAATCACCCAGTTAAAGATGACGAAGAACTGAATTAAAACACGGAACTTGCTATGTAGGAATCCATGGTGTCATCAGGTCAAAGGACTAAAACAACACTGTAATGAGAAATATTTATCATGTTGATCCATATAGTATTCTCATAGTTGGTCGTTCCAATACAATGTACTCTTACATGTATTTATGTGCTGAAACGATATCTTATATCCATGATCAGTAAAACGTGATCATCATTCAGCCAACATACTAATCTTAATTCATTATTATTCCATATAATGAACGATTAGGGATAATTTAGAATAAAGTTATTTTTTTTTCTTATGGTTTTACTATTAAAGTCACATACTTTAATGACATAAGGAATAACAAATTTATTCATGGAATCAATTCATCAAAGTAAAAAAAAAAAAAAGGCCAATAATAACTTTGATAAATGAAATGGCTCATATTGTAAAGATAATAACTATTCAAATGACATAAAATCCATATGGCCTAGGACACATCACTAGCACACGTGCCCACGCTCGGCTTGGCACGTTGTAGCCGGGGTTATGGAGCTTGGCCTAAGTTACTCCAACCTCAAAACCTAGAAGGTCAACCTCAGAAGGTCGGCTTACCCTCTTTTAGGGACTTTCTTCGACAAAGAGGGGTATTCTAGTCATTTTAATAAAGCTAAAAAATCTCCCTCGTCAGTTGCCCCTAATATCCCAAGCCTTCTAGCAGACCTAAGGGAATCTGATGGTTGAGCCACCTTCGAGCCACACACACATTTAATGCATGTCAGTCGTAATCATTTCTTTAGCACGTGGCGCAACTATGCCCTTTTGTCTCACTGCCACGCATCTATTCTGCATTTTTCCTCACGTATTTGGTAGCCGATTCTATTAATATCCACCGTGTGGCCTTATTTACACCGTATATTTCAAAATCACTCTTCTCATTCGTCTTCACACTTTCCTGCTTTTGCCTTAATCACCGTTTTCAAGCTTTGATTTTCCAGTGAGCTTGCGTCATTCTTTCTGGTACGTCTCTCTCTTGCTTTTTCTTGGTTTTGCTTTAATTTTCCTTTTATACTTTGGTTTCTCGCATGTTGCTTGTGGTTTTATTAGAGAGAGAGTAGACTACTTGATTCTGCAGGGTTTGTAAAAGAAGACTCCTTAATTCTATAAGGTTTATAGAAGATCCTTTGTTTCATCAGTCCATTTGCACATTACTCATTTTTAAGTATTACAGCTATAGGTTACAAACCCTAGTTGTATCCAAGAATATGACTTCTTGCCGAAGATTGATGCTCCATGAGGACAGTGACGAGTCCTACACCAATAACCTTCCTCAAATTGTTGCTGATGCCACCAGCCCCTCTTCCACCCTGGCCTCGATTCTTCCATTGGTGACCCTAATTCTCACCGTGGTGAGACATGAACGTCTGAAAGAGGGAACCTTAACCTTGATTGCGCTGTAATCTATTCAATGATCGACAAGACCAAGCTTTAGAAGATTCTAAAGGCTTTCCAACCTCCTAAGCATATGTTCTACTGATGGCCTGCTCCTAATGATTTAGCCTACTCTCCTATGATGCCCAGGGTCAAGACCGTCTATGAGACCACCTTATCGAGCAAGCTTCAGTTTCTGTTGGTGCGACCTATCAGGGAAGTGCTGGCCAGGCTCAATTTGAATCTAGCTCAGCTCACGCCGAAAGCTAGAAAATATTGGTCAGCTGTGCTGTCATTTGGAAGGTAGCCACGAACAAGCACATTTCAGTAGACGAGTTCCTTTGTTGCTATAGGGTTGTCGAAGTAGACTGAGGTTGATTTTACATCTCGACCCAGGCAAAGGACCTTAACTTGGTGGTTGGCTATCCTTCCTTCGTCAAAGACTAAAACGGTCATTTCTTTTTCATGTACGGGGATAGTTGGGAGTTTTGCTCGTGAGAGACGGAAAAAGATAGGACAATCCACTACCCCCTAGCCTAGAGGTGACCGAGCGAAGAGGGTATGCCAATTATCAAGTTGGAGCTCAGCTCAGCCATTTTCTTTTCCTTCTTTTGCCTTAAGTTAGTACTATTATGACCTCGTATTATTACCTTGTCCAGCTATAGCTCAACCCTAGGTGTTCGAGGAGCAATTAGAGAGGATAAAGCTCGCTTGAATCCATGCTAATCACCATTTTAGCCTTCTGGTGACCGCAGAGAGCTTGGCCGATCACATGCTCGGTTCGGAGTTGAGCTTAGAAGCTTTGGAGATTGAATGTGAGAGGAGTGATCTCTTCATTATTTTTGTCTTTTGCTTTCTTTTACACTGCTAACCTTTTTCTATGCATATTTGTAGATTTTAACGTTGCCATTATTGATTTCTCTGCATTTACTGATGAGATAAAATTCAATAAAGAAAATTATAAGGGGTCGGCCAAGAGGTCTTCGTGGTCAGAGCCAAAGCCCACTAAGAAGATTAAAAGTGTTAGCTCTGGCCCCCTAAAGGAGGGGCCTTTTGATGTGTATACAAGGGATAATGACCCTATTTCCACTCTGCTACAAGACCTTCAAGCTCAGCCATTCTCGAGTAAGAGGCTTTTTCATCTCCTTCTATCCTAAGCAGTCAACTGGATGCAGAGGTAGCCACCCGGCCGTCCAAGCTAGCAAACATTATTGATGATTTCACACTGGTGGTTAAAATGATGGAAGGTGTCGCTAATAAGGCTAATTAAGAATATGGCCCATGATCTCACCAATGTATAAATCTCACTTCCTTTTCTATGACAAATAATCTGACCATTTTCTTTGTCATGACTTTTAATTTTTATTTTCAGGCTATGCTCTTGTCGATTGAGTTCGGTACTCCATATCTTAAAATGAATTGATGATATCTCTAAGAGTCCAAGAAGAATGAGCATCTTCTTACTCGGATCTCTCCACTAGAGAAAGAGCTTGGGAAGTCAGGTGCTAAGGCTCAAGCCACCCTCACTGAGCAGGACCAAGCCCTTATTGCTAGGATGAAGCTATCTAGAGCTCCAACAGCTTTCTTCAGCTCTATTTGCTAAAACAAAATTAAAAGATTTGACCAATCAAAAGGCTAAAGAATTGGCCAAGTAGTTGGAGGCCCTCAAAGGCCAAGTGGAGAAGGAGAAGGAGAAGGAGAAGGCCAAGGTGATCGAAGCTTTGAAAGAGAGCAATGAAGCTCAAGACTGGCTAACCGAGGCTTTCGAATACAGCTTCAAGGATGCCAAGAAAGAGGTCCTCAAGCTTCATCTAAAACTTGATCTGACCAAGGTAATCTTTGTTGGCAGAGCAGCTATTTCTCTAACTATAAAAAAAAAAAAAAGATGGGGACATAGAGACTAATGTTCAATCAAGCTAAGATGATGATGCCTAAGATTAAAATTTTTCTTTTATCCTTTCCTTCCTTTTACCCTGTAACCTTTGTTTTTAGAACGTTACCTTGTAATTTTGATTGGTCTTTGAGCCCTTGACTATACTTGGATCGATTTTATATGCAGTAATATTATTTTCTTCCATTATCATTTTGTCTAACTGTATATGTTTTATGTGTAGTAATTCGTATCACCTTTCATGCAATGTGCATGTATAAAAATTTTAAACTAATTAAGTTACTTGAGCTTAATTGTAGCTCCGCCATTCCTTCAAGCCCTTTAAGCTATAAGGATACTGCAGATTGCCTTCGGTTAGTCACCTATTTTCTTGGTCATTTGGTTAAATGATCTCTTTTGAGTTTTAGTTGATGCTCCTTCCGTTGACCTATTAATGTGGGTATTTCTCTACCTCAGTCGGCCGCTCTTGGGCCAACTGAGCTGTCAATTTGCACCTTAGGTTTTCTTAGCTGAGGAGGCAATTTTCCTTCATCAATCGGCCACTCTCGAACTGGCTGAGCTATCGATCTGCCGCTCTCAGATCGACCAAGCCATGAATCTGCCCCTTAGGCCCTCTTAGCCTAGCAGGAACTTTTCTCCATTGGTTGGTCACTCTTGGACCGACTGAGCTATCAATTTACCCCTTAGACTCTCTTGGCCTAGTGGGTAGCTTCCATCGGTTGGCCACTTTTGGATCGACTGAGTTGCTAATTTGTCCCTTAGGCTCTCTTCGCCTAGTGGGCATTCTTTGACCAATTGATCGCTCTTGGACCATTTAATCCGTTGATGTCAACTTGTCATATTAGAGGAGACAAAAACATATGTTCGAAAAACTTCCAAATGAAACATCATTGCATATCCAAAAATAAAAATCTAGACTAAAAAGAAAAGTTCACAACTGCTTTAAGCATAATAAAGTTTCAAATGTTCCCCATGCCATGGATGAGTCAGGGCTTTCTCATTGAAGTCTTTAAGCCAATAAGTTCTTATCCTCGCATAAGAAGTTATAATGTAGGGGCCTTTCTAATTTGGTCCCAGCTTTTCTTCCCGAGCATCTTTTGTCAATTGATTTACCCTTTTAAGGACTAAGTCTCCAATTATAAAGTCTTTCGGCCAAACCCTCCTACTATTGTGTTTCTTTATCTTTTGTTGAAAGGCTGCTCCTTGGACGGCAGCCTGCAACCTCTTCTCCTTTAGTAGATCTAAGTCAACCTTTAATGCTTTCTTGTTTGATTTCAGATTGTAGAGCTCGACCCTTAGGCTGGGCAAGCGGATCTCAATTGGAATTATTGCTTTTATGCCGAAGGTTAGAGAGAATGGGATATGACTAGAAGGAGTCTGCAGCCGTCCTATAAGCCCATAGTATGCTTGGTAACTCATCTGCCCACAGCCCCTTAGCTTTCTCGAGCTTGGTCTTAATGATTGTCAAGAGGGATCTATTGGTCATTTCCACCTGGCCATTGGCTTAAGGATGTTCTGGAGATGAACACTGGTGGTTGATGCTGAGTTGCTCACAAAACTCATTGAATAGCCACCCTTCAAATTGTTGTTTGTTGTCAGTCACCTCCACTTTCAGAATTCCAAACATACATATGACCCCTTATCATAAGAATTTCCTCATATTTTGCTTCGTTATATTTGGTAGGGCTTTGGCCTCAGCCCATTTGGTGAAGTAATCATTGCTACCGCAGCAAACTTTCTTTGGCTTTTACTAGGGGCTCTGGATCGGGTCAATTCTTGAGTTGGCATTCTCGGGATATTAGCAAACCTCTGGTACTTGTTACATCTCTTCACTAGATTCTAGGCATCCTTTTCAATAATCGGCTAATAGTATACGACTCGTAGACTTTCTTGGCCAGCATCTTCCATCTTGAATTATTCTCACAGGCCCCTTTATGGACTTTCCTCAAGATGTAGTCTGCTTCTTTTTCATTTGCATAACGGAGCAGCAACATGGTATACCCCTTCTATAAAGCACAGCATCGATTAACACATACTTTGTCGCTTGGTACTACATTATTCTTCTTTCATTCTGATCTTCTGGAAGAAGTCATTTCTCCAAATAATCCTTAATCAGTTTCGCTCACATGGCCTCGACCTCAATCTGATGCACCTCAATTATTTAGGTGCTCGGAGAATTGAGCACTTCCATTGGCACATCTGGGTTTTGCTCCTTTGAGGAAGCTATCCTGGCAAGTCAATCAGCTTTCTCGTTATCCAACCTGGGGACCCTCTCTAGCTTTACCCTGGAAAATTTCTTAGCTAAACATTTGGCCATTTGATAGTACTTCACCATGTTCTCCTCCGGGCTTTATACTCTTCTTGTACCTGTTCTACTACCATCTGGGAGTCACTTTACACAACTATCTAGTTAGCTCCCATTCTCTGTGCAATTCGAAGGCCAACTATTAAAGGTTCATACTTTGCCTCGTTGTTGGAACTTAGAAAATTGAAACATAATGCATATTCTATTTTATATCCTTCAGAGGGATACTAGCATAATTCCTACGCCACTTGTCTCCTGAATTGACGAGCCGTCTACATTTAAGTCCCAGGTTTGGTTAGAGGCATCTTCCTCGGAAAGAGCCTTGGATGTAGCTATAAAATCCACAATGAACTCAGCCCTTGCTCGTCCCTTTATCGCTAATCGTGGTCTATACTGGATATCGAATTGGGTAAGTTCAACTGACCACTTGACTAGCCTTTTGGAGGTCTCTGGTTTGTGGAGAATTCTCAAAAAGGGCTAATCAGTCAAGACCATAATAGTGTGAGCTTGAAAGTACGCCCTCGTCTTCGAGCTACTGTCACCAGAGCGAAGGAAAATAATTCCATTTTAGGATATCGTTCCTCTGCCCCCCTGAGTGCTTAGTTGGTTTAGTACACTGGTTTCTATATCCTATCCTCTTCTTTCACCAGAATTGAGCTGACTGCTATAGCAGACATTGCTAGGTAAGATTGAGCTCATCTCCAAGATTGGTTTTACTAAGTAAGGGAACCAACCTAAATAATGCTTTAGTTGTTAGAAAGCCTCTTCACACTCAGTGGTTCACTTGAATGCTTTTCTAAGAATCTTAAAGAATAGGAAATACCTATCGGAAGACCTTGAGATGAACCGGTCGAGTGCAGTGATAAAACCTACCAGCCTTTGCATTTCTTTAGTTGTCCTAGGGGACTGCATTTCCTTAATCACCTGGACCTTTTCCAGATTTACCTTAATGTCTTAGCTAGACACCATGAATTTGAGGAACTTCTCAGAGGCCATTCCAAAAGTGCATTTTACTGGGTTCAGCTTCATTTGGAATCGCCTAAGGGTGTTGAAAGTTTCTTCGAGATCTGCCATATATTCGGAGGTCTCCTTGCCTTTTACTAGCATGTCATTGACATAAACCTCCACATTCCGTCTGATCTATGACTTGAACATTAAGTTCACCAACCTCTGGTACGTTGCTTTTGCATTTTTAGACTGAACGGCATGACCTCGTAGCAGTACAAGCCCCGATCAGTGATGAAGGCCATATGTTCTCAGTCTTGCTCGGCCATCCGGATCTGGTTATAACCTGAAAAAGTATCCATAAAAGAAAGTACGTGGTGTCCAGCCGTCGAGTTCACGAGCAAGTCAATTGCAGGAATGGGGTAGCTATCCTTAGGGCAGGCTTTGCTCAAATCAGAAAAATCTATGCACATCCTCTACTTCCTGTTAGACTTCTTGACCATCACCACATTAGAGAGCTAGGAAGGATAATGCACCTCCTTGATGAATTTGGCCTTGAGTAATTTCTCTACTTCCTCAGCCACTACTTCATTTTGTTCCAAAGCGAAAATTCTCCTCTTCTGCTTAACTGCCAAGCTCCTAGAGAAATGTTCAAATGGTGGGCCATCACGCTAGTATTAATGCCTGGTATATCCTTATGTGATCAAGCGAACACATCTACATTTTACCTTAGGAATCGCCTGAGATCCTCTTTTTGCTAATCGTTAGCCATGGCTCCAATCTTAACAGTTCTTTTGAGCTTAGGGTCTCTTATTGTAACCTCCTTTAGGTCGTCACCCAACTCTCTTCTTTTTAGTTCTTTCTTGTCTCTAACCTCCAACTCCTCCACAATTAAGGTTTCACGATTGGAATCCCCTTTTAGGGATAAAACATAACATTCTATTGCTACCCTTTGATTTCCCTTCACACAACTAAGCCCATGCTTGGTAGGGAACTTCAGGAGGTGAGGGGCCGATGTAACAACTCTAAATTGGTTTAGAACGCTCCTACTAAGTATAACATTGTAAGCCAAAGGGCAGTCGACCACCAGGAAAGTCACCATCTTGGTTACTTGCTTAGGCTCGGTCCCCAGGGTGGCCAGGAGGGTAATGGATCTGATTAGCTCTATGTGATCTCCTACGAAGCCGATCAGTGGTGAGCAAATCAAGTGTAACTTCTCCTTTCTGATGATCATCTTCTCGAAGGCCTTTCTAATAAAGGATGTGTGCCGAACTCCCACTATCCACCAGAATTCTCCACGTTTAGAAGTTGTACAACGGTTGATATAACCAAAGGATCGTGCGGGTAGCTTAGCTCTAACGCTTTGTCCTCGGTAAAGGTGATCGGCACCGATTCTATTTTCACCCTCTTGATCGGTTGATATGTGAGCATGACCTCTTGATGTCTTTTAAGCTCTTTGACATACTTTTTCCAAGCGGGGAAGGATTTGCCTCCTCTTGCCAACCCTCCTGATATGACCCCGATCTCCCCTAGGGGTCGTTGAGCATGTTACCCCTTATCAGGGCTCCTCCTCGGTGGGCTTCTTCGAGATGGGCTTTTTCTATCATCTTGCCTGTCTCTTTATTGCTCGGCAATGAACCCACTGTACTTCCCTTTTCTGATTAACCCTTCAACCAACCTCTTCAAGTCAAAACACTCCTTTGTGTCATGTTCGTGATCCCTATAGAGCAAGCAGTATTTGGATCTGTTATTTGATCCTAGTGAGGACTTCATCTCCTTCAACCATCTGAACTCTGGATCATTCCTGATGGCATAAAACACCTGCTCTATCCATGAGTTTAAGGGAGTAAAGTCCCTGGTTGACCTCATAAACTGATCCCTTCTATCTCCCGCCTGACCTTATGACTCAGAGGATTAGGTTATCTTCGATCCTTTATCATTGTTCGAATCATTCTATCGCTTCTTCTCCAATCGAGAGGTCGTAGACTCAGCATCCCTCTAAGCTTTCATTGCATCTTCTGCATTCATGTGTTTTTGAGCCTGGGACATCAGCTCGGCCATATTCACTAAAGCCTTATTGGCCAAGGAAAAAGCCAACCGGTCAGGCTTCAGACCACTTATAAAAGCCATAAGTGCCACTTTCTCATTAGCCTCTTCAATATCTAACATCTCACGGTTGAACCAATTAACTTAACCCCTAATGGATTCATCATTTCCCTATCTAACTGTTAGCAAGTGTGCTGGTGGCTTTCTTTGTCATTGCCCACCAAGCTGTTTGAAATTCTTTATTGACTCAGGCTTGATTTTGTTAAACTAAGCATGAGCTGGACCCTTCAAAGTTATAGAGAACACTCAGTATTTGATCTCATTAGGAATCGCATCGAGGTGCATTGCCGAGTTGTACATGTCCAAGTGATCCACTAGGTCATTCGAGCTGTTATAAGGCTCTACTGCAGGCAACTTAAACTTCCGGATTGTGATTTGGAATTTCTTTTTAGTTTGATGATTTCGAATCAGCAACTATGACACAGATTTAGGGATTGTGATCAAGAGAATCCTATACACATGCCCACGCTCGGGTCGGCACCTAGTAGCCCGGCCTATGAAGTTCGACTTAAGTCAGTCCGATGGCAATGGCTTGGAAGGTCGGCTCGCCCTTCTTTTAGGACTTTCTCCGACACAGAGGGGTATTCTTGTCATTTTAATAAAACTTGGAAATCTCTCTCGTCAGGTTTGATTCTGGTGGAGTCAATAACCAAGGGAGATTCTGTTGGAGTCAATAACCAAGGGAGATTCTGTTGGAGTCAATAACCAAGGGGCAAGAAATTTGAACTCGATGATTCGTCCTCCCCAATTTCCGTACCACATCCACTTGTGACTGATTCTCAGTCTGTAGTGTCAATGGAACTCGAGCAGCGTTGTCATAGACGGTGCCCAAACTTGATGCAGGACCGTACAATAGAACCTTTGTTCCCTCTAAGTTCAACAATGCAATTCGGTGACTTTAGCTCCGTTTGGAGCTCTACAAAAAAAAAAAAAAAATCTTACAAATATCTACAAACACGAATTACAAGAGAGCAAAATTTAAACTCTTCACTCACTACACGAATTACGAGACATTTACTTTTACGATTTTATTTTATTTTATATACTTCTATACAACTCCAAACACACCATCTTTTTAGCCTGATAATATTTTTTCAACTGCAATAATAACATTCAAAACGGGAATGGTTGATTGCGATTTGAAAGGGGGGAAGCCACCGACAAAAAATAAATAAATAAATAAATAAAAATAAAAGAAACTTAAGCAGAAGACAGAAACATAGTGTGTTTGGAGTTGTATAAAAGTGTATAAAATAAAATAAAATTATAAAAGCAAATGTCTCGTAATTCGTGCAGTAAGTGAAAAATTTAAATTTTGTTATCTCATAATTCGTATTTGTAGAATTTTGTAAGATTTTATTTTATTTGGGTGAGCTCCAAACGGAGCCACAATAACAAATAGGAAGGAAACAACCCTTTACACCGACTATATATCAAATGAACCAAATTCAAACAAAAAATTATCATGCAGCCATACTGATTTCAATCATAATCTTTCACCATTCTTTAATTTCTTTTCATTAGCAGTAATAATAGTATGCGACGTGGCTAGAGTTATCACCTTACCAGTTGCAACAGTTATCTCTGAATAGATGAGATTGATAGGTGTAGAACAAACATGGATGCTAAAAAAAATAGCGGGCTTATTTACGCTAATCCTCAAAGAGCTGTTCACGGATAACATCTTTGCTGGGACCCAATTGAAGTCTGAAGCCTCACCAACGTAGATGTCATTTACTACCAAGCTCTGTAGATTGTATCACCCATTAGAAATAAAACTTAACTGGGAAAAGAAGCCATACGTAGTGTGTATAAATACTTTATGCGTGAATTTTGAAACAAAAAAACGGGCTTCCCAAAACCTTTTGCTCCATTCCTTTGGCCGGCCAAGCAGAGCATGAATGAATAACAACATACATAGTTTGCCTCGCAGCAGTTCATGCTGTGCAAAACATTAAATTTAACATTCCAAACCTCATAATTTCCTAGCCCAATTTTCATTTTTCTTAACTTCGCTACAAGAAGAAGAATTAAACCAGTGTAATTAGATGAAATTGCTCACTCGAGCCATACACTGAATAAAAAAATGGAACTTTGTGATTGTTTTTGAAAAAAAAAAAGGAGAAAGGGGTATGGATCCAAAATTTTTCTTTTGTTAAGACTTTGTGTGGATTAAAAATTTGCCGCCAAAAATGATAAGGTAAGAACTCAAGATTTTTTCCCTTATTTAGGTTATGGTACAAACGTAAGGAATAATGTATATATGAAATATAAAAAATTAAATTAAAAGTTTTAATATATTAATTAATGCCTCTTGTTTTAAGTTTTTTTTTTTTTTTTAAATCATTCATATATGAGTTTATTTTAGGATTTTATATTTTTTTCTATTTTTTCCTATCTTTTTATTTTCATTTTCACTTCGTTTTTCCTTTTTCTTTTGTACCGAATTCTTACTCCAATGACGCTTTTTTTTTTTCTTTTAGAGTTTTAGATTTTTTTGGGAAGTTCAAAACTTCAAATATTTTTTACTAATTATTTTTTATCTTTCTTTTTATTATTTTATTTCATATTATCTAATTTTTTCTCTCTCACCTATATATATATATATATATATATATATATATATATATATATATATCTTTCTCTCTCTCTCTCTCTCCCCACAAAGAAATGGGAAGGGATACAGATTTAAAATTTATTCTCTTTGTTTGGATTAGATGGAAAATAAAATGAAAAATGAATGTAAATTAGGAAATTTAAAAGCTAATATATTGATGAATGCATTTTATTTTATTATGGTTTTTAGTCCATTCAAATAAAATATTTTTTAATTATTTTCTATATTTTTTATTGTTTTATTCGATATTTATTGATTTTTCTTCTCTTACATCCACTTAGGTTGTGTTTAGCTTAATAACTTGTCACCCAAAAAAAAAAAAAAAATCAAAGAATGGAATATAAATTTACAATTCCTTTCTTGTTTAGATTATGCTAGAAAATACTAATTATAAAAAAAGATAGAAAATGCAAATAATTAATTAATTAAATTAAAAATTTAATATATTGATGAATATTTTTATTTTCTTGTATTTTTAAATGTATTCAAATAAGGGTATATATTTGAAATTTTATATTTTCATTTATTTTCATGCATCTTTTTTTTTATTTATTTTCCTTTCATTTTTCTCATCTTTCATTAATGTTTTTTCAACAAATATAATTTTAATAAATTTATATTGTTTTAATGCCAGCCAGCTATATATAGTGTATTTAGAGCTCTTTAAAACGAAAAAATAAAAAATAAATAAAGTTGTCAACAAACAACTTTAATGCGCTTGGTGTGCACACATGACACAACAAATAAACTTTAGTGCATATGAATAGTAGCCAAAACGCTATCATTTTGGCAAGGAAGTTGTAGCTCCCTCCTACTGCAACAATTTGAATTTTTGCTGCAAGATTCTCAAAGATGATACATCAATCGAAACAAGCACCAAGAAGAATCAAAGCTCAAGAGAAGATGAGGAACACGAAAACTTCTCCTTACTGGTGCTATGTAGCTCGAGTGAAAAGAGGCGACCGTTTGGGATCGGTCATCGGCGTGAAGAAATATAACCTTTGGACGAGACCCGCCAGGGGAGCTACCATGACTACCGCCCTTCATCGGGGCCAAGTAAAATGAAGATATTCTTTTGAGTCCCTTCTCTTTGTGGGTCAGACTTATGTTTCCTATGGTCTATTTTGTCTGGAGTTGTTCGATTTTGGGTATTGGATGAGCTTCTTGGCCATCCCCAACTTCTCTCTATTGTAGATCCGGTATAGATGGGTATTTTTCTCCTAGAATCCCCAGTCTGTTCGAACAAATGTCAAGGAGTTCGTTCTAACAGCTCTTGGCAGTGTGAAATTTGTTGGAACTAGAGTCGTCCTAGTACGTTCCAACGATTTTATTGATGCCTTAAAAAAAAAGTTTTCCCATGTTTTTTGATGGATGCGCTACCCTACCAATTTTAACCTATTTAAATATTTTTTACTATTTTGGGAAGGACTTTTGATGGACACACATTTGTACGATTGTCAATCTATTTAAATAGTTATTTTAGTTTTGTGATGGATAACCCCGATTCCCAATTCCCCCTATACGATCAAAACCAAAGTCAAGAGAATCCTAATGTCCCACTCCCTAGCGGCATAGGCAAAACTGTGTGAAATGGGATTACATTGCTATAGGCGTATTGCTTACAATCATGTCCTCTCTTATTGACGAAGGTCATAGGCAGGGTAACAATCTATCGTTGATTGGGTATATGAAACTAGTCATTAAATTCAATCACATAACAGGCAAAGGAGTAAAACTGAACTAGATAAGGAATATAATTCAGGTCCTAAGGTAGGATTGGAAAGCATGGATAGACCTCAAAAACCCCCCATTCATGCTTGACTGGGATGGGCTATAATTTGGCTAGGAATACTTAAGATGCTCCTTCCTTACGGTGGGTGATTGCACGTAATCATTGACATGTTTATGCATAATTCAATTACCTATTTGAGCATGTTATTAAGCTATTTCAAGATCTTATTAGTATTGTGTGACTTCTTATTTCTGGTATTTGTATTGTAGGTAACAGAGGAAATTAGTGAGAGTAAGGGAACTTTAGAGGCAATACATGTTAAAGGAAGGAGTTACGTAATGATCGATAAGCTGGGAAATGAAGAGAAATGGAAAAGAAGTATGTTGGTGGCCTAAAGAAGGAAGTTGGAGTAAGAATGCCGAAGAAAAAGGCTAAGCATAGACTTTGGTGTGCACCCCTACACTTTGGGCATTCTCTCCTCATCGGGTGCGCCCCCATTTGCGCGCACCCCTCTAACTTTGTGGGGTGCGCCCCCCTTCACGTATAAATGACTTTGCATTCAATTATTTCAATTTTAAGTTTTAATTTCTAGATTTCCTCTACTTCTCTTTTCATGTCTTTAGTTTTTAATCTCTACTTTTTTTTTTATCTTTCTTTTTAGATCTATAGCTTGCTTGTATGTTAATTTCTCTATTCGAAGATTTTTTAATGAAAAATCTTTTTGATTTTAAATTGGAATCTCAGAGGGGCCGTTTGATAATGCTTTCGTTTTCTGTTTACGTTTATATACTTATATTTTTTGTTGTAATTTTTTTCTGAAATGAAAATTGAAACTGCGTATGCAATTTTGTTTACAATTATTAATTTTTATTTTCATAAAATACTTAATTTTATTAGTTCTTAAAAAATTAATTGAATTTAATAAATATATTTTATATTAATTTAATTATATTATTTATTAAAAATAATTAAATAAATATCAGTATTATATTATTTAACTGAGTAAATATAAAATATATTAATTATAATTTAATTATATTATTTACTAAAAATAATTGAATAAAATATATGTCATAATAATTTAAATAATTTAATTAGAATATTTACTAAAAATAATTTATATTAAATAAATTACATAAATTAAGTTAATTTAATTTAATTATGATATTTATTAAAAGTAATTTAATAAAATATATTTAATATTAGTTAAATTAATTATTATAAATTAATTATTAAATTAAATTAAATAATTAAATTATAATATTTATTAAAAATAATTTAACAAAATATATTTATATTAATTAAATTATTTATTAAATTAAATTAAATAATTAACTAGTTAAATTTAATTATTTATTAGAAATAAATTAATAATATATTTACATATTAATTTAATTAATTTAATTTAATTATATTATTTACTAAAAATAATGTTAGTTTAATAAAATATTTGAATAAAATAATTTATTTTAATATATGTAACAAAAATGGACAAAATATTAGAATTGATAAAATGTTCGCACTAGAAAAAATGGAGTGACAATATATTTTCTTTTACGTTTTTCTGTTTAAGTTTTCATTTTCTTGGAAACAAAAAAGAATAAACAGTTTTAATAAACATAATTTTGTTACTAGTTTACAGAATTTTGAAAACATAAATAGAAATAAAAACGTTACCAAACGGGGCCATAGTAAACTAGGATTCTTTTGAAATTAACTCATCTTATTAATATCATAGCTTGGTTACAAGTTTTTACTTGTGTACACCAAGCATGTGGTTCAATGTCCCGGTGAGTTTGAAACTAATTTCAAAAACCTCCACTTTCCTTGAGCTCTATAAAGTAGGTTTTAAGAGGATATCTTCCGACTTAGCTATGCATGTGCAATTGCTAGATTGAGTTACAAATGCGTTTGACTAAATCACGACTATCCCACTACCGGAATTAGTTTGAAGCCAAGATTATCTTAGTTGTTTTATTCTTAATATTTTAGTCTTAAATTAGTATCACAATTCCTTCGTTCCATCATTCTCAACCCAACCATAATCAAACATTTCTATAATCCAAACATAGTTTAGATTAGATTAGAATCACCTACTAACTAAAGAGAACAAGTCTAGAGTTTTTAATAAAACTCTCCCTGTAGAAATGCTGTAATGATCCAATTTTTTATTTAATATAATATATATATGTATTTGTGATTGTAATTTGTTATTTAAATTTAATAATTTATAATTTTGCTATTTAATTTTGAAGTGTACTTAAAAAGGTTATTTTTGGTTATATTTGAAAAGATTTTTAATTTTAGAGAGAATGGTGTAATTTTCCTAAACCTATGGGGAGTAGGTAAATAATTAAGTTTGTTAAAGTTAAAATTCTGCTATTATATATATATATATATATACGGCAGTATTTGTTTTATAAAGAAAATAAAAATAAAAAGAAAGAACCCTAATACAGTTGGGCGGCCAAAATTCCCCTCATCGCGTTCCTTTTCTCCCTCACAGATTGTCGAGACATTCCCTATTTTTCTTTTGTCGAATCAGTCAAGATAAGGGGCTAGAATCCACTTATTTGATGTATATATTTTTTCTTTTCTTTTGATTATTCACAGTAATAAATCAATTTAGTACGGAAGTCGTACCTTTATTTTACATACATACATATATATATATAATAGGAATCAATCACGTGATGTAATCATTACGTTTGTAAACAAAAGAAAATAAAGGTTAATGGGTTGAGTGATTTGCAGCAAATCTGTAAATGGGATGTGAAATATATATATATATATATTTATTTGTTTTAGTTTTGTCTTTATGTGTAATAAATTTTACATGTCAAAGGGTATGTATCTATATATTTATATATATATATATATGATATGATAAAGTTAATGGCGTCCAGCTGAGTTGCTAGAAATTAATGATTGATGGGATTTTTTTTTTATTTAAACATGAATGCTATATGCTTGCTGACATTTGAGTGCTATTAATTTTTTTAAATCATTATTTAATTGACTGGATGTGTAGTGAAGTGTTAAGCACTAGAATACATTAATTTGATATATATTTATATTGTGATTGTTACCAGAAATTACTCGTTTAGTGGTGTTAAAGTTTGTATTATTTAGTGTATCGATAAATTAATGGATAATAAGATTTGAAACTTTAAAAAAAATTATTTATGCAGATATAAAGTAAAACTTAAATGTTGTGTTTTGTTTGGGGTTGAGGGGTATTGAAAATATCGAGTATACGTACCTAAGGGTTGAAAGTCCCGAAACCCGTGTGGGATTGGTTATTGATTCCAGTAGGGTAGTAACCTATGAACAAGCACACGTGGTATTAGTGCTAAACCCTTTACAGCTTGCGATGCAGGTAATGAATTTGAGTCACACGTAGGACCTACTCAACATGAAAATTAGGAATTTATTTATTTGTTTTTTTTTTAATTACATTAGAAATTTTTAGAGAATTATTTTTTTTGTGGATTGTAATAAGCCTCTATTTTTTAGGTAACAGTTAATTGTTTATCTTTGAGAGATTTGTTTGGGTTAAGTTTGGAGCTTTGTTGTTTAGTTAGTTTTGACTAAGGCATTTATTTAAATTTAAAACTTAGTTTTATTTATTTTATTTTTTTGCTCCATAGAGTGTGTGTATGGCTCTGGTGTAGGACAGGGAAAGTTATAAAATGATGTATTATGTGTTCTTTTGTTCACATACTCGGGTTGTGAAACTCAGGGCATGACAAATGACCTCGTTCTCACCGAGCAAAACTACAACCACCTTACTTGAGAGGCAGAATCTGAACATATTTCAAGGTTGGCCAGTTGGTCTCTTAGGAACAAGTGTGATTGTGGTGACATGTTCCAATTACTTCTATGCATTCAATTAATTATATTGTTAAGTTTTTAGTGTTGTACTGATGAATTTAATGCTAGCTCATTCATTTACTTATTTTGCTTTTTACTCTTTCGTTCCAGAGTAATCCCCAAAAAAGAAACTCAGGGACGGGCCTTGACATTCTAAAAATCAGGTAAGGGTCGGGCACATAGAGCCTTGTAGAGTTCGCATACCTTCTCCCTACGACATAGACATGCACATGCACATTGATGAGAAAAATGAAATAGGTTTTGGTAGCGGTAAGAGAAGAGTTAGGGCAAACAACGAAGACACTATCAAAGCCAGGGTAAGGAGGTGTCTAAATCCATTGTAAAAATGGTGGCTACCATTAGGAAAAGGCGGAATGAGGTTTGCTTCATGTTTAGCGTTTAAGGGTGTTCAATGCAAGGATATGTGAATAAGCTGCTGAGCACCTTGGGTTTCAACAGCCAGTTTGATC
The DNA here is from genome assembly GCA_019916065.1 of Vitellaria paradoxa. Lineage (NCBI taxonomy): Eukaryota > Viridiplantae > Streptophyta > Magnoliopsida > Ericales > Sapotaceae > Vitellaria > Vitellaria paradoxa. Next base: position 33,702,241 of record CM034235.1, read on the forward strand.
TATACCTTTTCATGATTATCGACAAGAAGGCATTCATGTCACATTTGGGTGATGAACATTAGCTTCGGTGGTTGCTCAACCACAAAACAAGCATGACATACAATAATAGGCACTATTTATATGGTCACCCCATCCACATGCTCTACCCAGTGCTCTCCCTATCTTCTTACCATCTTGCTCCTGGCTCGGAAGATTTATTTTGTAGCTTTCCTCCCTTTCCAATAATAACCTTACCAAAATGTTGTACTTTGTCAACTTTTAGCATTTATTTGTCACATAGGGAGTACTTATTGTCCGTTCACATAATTAGCAATCGGTTGCAATAAATCAAAATGTTGCATTTTGTTGTTGGTAGTGCTCGGTGATTGCTTGCAATCATTGTTGATTTTTTCTTCGTTTTACATCCTTCTTTGGAACATTTTGTCAAGAAAAACCCATTTCTTATCGTGATTTGATCACTCATATGGTGTATGCGTGTTTTGTAGGGTTATGGAAGGAAAATAACCAAAGAATGGTAACTTAGAAGCTTAAACAAATAGATCAGCAGAGAAGTGGAAGAACTTGTAATGGGCACATAACTGAGAAGTGTCTTAGGCGCATGAGCTAATGGGAGCATAAGAAGGACTTGTGTTGGGCACATGGCATAGTGGGCAGATGAGAAGTACTTGTGTTGGGCACACGCTTGTGTGTTTTCTCATAGGCGTCCGCCGAGAGCCATGTTTCAGCCTTTCTCTCAGAAATTAGCTTGGGCACATGCCAGTTTTTTGACGGGTGCCGGTAACCTTCTTTCCAGTAAACTTTTGGTATTCTTATTGAATTATAAATTTACCTTTTTACAGGTAATTCTTGTAAGCCTATAAATAGGCGTTTGTAACTAAGATTTCGGGGACATCTTTAAAATGCTCTTCTTTTCTCTTATTTTCTTTTTCAAGCTCTCTCTTTTTAGTTTTTCTCTTTCAAGTTTAGATTAGGGTTGAGGTTAGGGTTTAAAATTTTCAAGTTATTTTTCATTTTAGATTGCTACTCTTCAAGACTTGTAAGTTTAACTTCAAAGTACATTTTGTAATACCCCGAACTTTCGTATTAATATAAGTATATGGTTTTTGATGTGTTTTGGAAGTTAAGATATGTTAATTTAGTGGTATGGATCATTTGTGGTGTTTTGGAGTTGATAACTTTGAAGGAAATGGGTTATGCAGTCAAATGCGACATTTTAGCCAAGTGCTGGAAAATGGGGGAACCTTGGGTGCACACGATATGGGAGCCCAAGGCCTTGGGCGCCCACCTGAGAACCCTTTGGGCGCCCAAGGCACATTGGATTTGATAGACAAATGTTGCTCTGCATTTTTTAGTCAAGCCTCACCTTGTTAACACTTATACTTAGCCAGGGGTGATGGGAAACCTGAAGATTACTGTTGATGGACTTAAAATATTATTTATATATATATATATATTTGGGTGATTTGATGCAAGAGAGAGAGAGAGAGAGAAGTTGCTTGGGAGAAGGAGAATCGGGTGAGAAGCAAAGAGGAAGAACAAAGAAGGAACCGGGTAGAGATTTCAAGGTAGGCCCTTCTACCCTTCATGAAAACCAAATTCCTTTTGTAAGATGGTAATTAGAACCTTAAGAAACCTTTCTATGTAATTTATTTGTAGTTTTGATCAAGGAGGGAGAAGATTGAGTCCATTAAAGTTTGAGGGTTTGGAAGCTCAAGACACCTTCTTGTTGATCCATCTTTTTACCACTTGAGGTATGGATTTAATGCCTCATTCTTACATATGTGATGTGTAACAAGGAGTAGAATACCATTAGAAAACCCTCTTTAAGTGTTGGTTTCATGTATGGAAGAAAATAGGAGTTATACACATGTATATATATATGTATAGGTTGAAAGAGTGAAAGTAGTGTTTTGATCCATAACTTGACTTGTGGTTGATGAAAACTCAAATTTTTGATTTTGTTGGGTACCTAAGAACCTTGTGTTGATGTTAGAAACTGAAACTTTAAGTATTTTTACATTAACTTGGTCAATTTGAGGTCCCAATGGTGGAAAACCATGAAACCAGAAAGCAGAGTCTGAGACCCGAAACTTGGCCCAAGCTGTGGGCACACGAGGGGGACACAGTCGGGCGCCCAAGCCCTTGGGCACCCGAGGCATGGGCGCCCAGCCCATAGGCGCACAAAGTGTGGGCACCCAAGCCCCTTGGGCGCACGACTGAGTGTCAGCTTAGGTGTAATACCCCAGACTTTGTCTTAATATGAGTATATGGTTTTTGATGTATTTTGGAAGTTAAGATATGTTAATTTAGTGATATGGATCATTTATGGTGTTTTGGAGTTGAGAACTTTGAAGGTAATAGGTTACGCAGTCAAAAGTGACATTTTGGCCTAGTGTTGGAAAATGGGGGGACCTTGGGCACCCACCTGAAAAGAGCTTGTGCGCCCAAGGTCTTGGGCGCCCACCTGAGAAGAGCTTGGGTGCCCAAGGCACAGTGGTTTTGACAGATAAGTGTTTTTCTGCATTTTCCAGCCGAGCCTTACTCTATTAACACCTATACCTAGCTAGGGGTGAGGGGAGACCTGAGAATCACTGTTTGGGGGTTTAAAATATTGTTATATATATATATATATATATATATTATATTTGGTTGATTTGATGCAAGAGAGAGAGAAAGAAGTGGCTTGGAAGAAGAGAGAATTCGGGTGAGAAGCAAAGGAAGAGCAAAGGAAGAGCAAAGGAAGAACCGGGTGGAGATTCAAAGGTAGGCCTTCCAAATCTTCATGGAACTCAAATTCCTTTTGCAAAATTGAAATTAGAACCCTAAGAAACCTTCCTATGTCATTTATTTTTAGTTTTGATCAAGGAGGGAGAAGATAGAGGCCATCAAAGTTTGAGGGTTTAGAAGCTCAAGACACCTTCTTGTTGATCTATCTTTTTACCACTTGAGGTAGGGATTTAATGCCTCATTCTTACATATGTGTTGTGTAACAAGGAGTAGATTACCATTAGAAAACCCTCTTTAAGTGTTGGTTTCATGTATGGAAGAAAATGGGAGTTATACACATGTCTATATATATGTATAGGTTGAGAGAGTGAAAGTAGTGTTTTGATCTATAACTTGACTTGTGGTTGATGAAAACTTAAATTTTTGATTTTGGTTTGAAGCCTAGGAACCTTGTGTTGATGTTAGAAACTTGAAACTTGAGGTATTTTTACATTAACTTGGTCAATTTGAGGTCCCAATGGTGAAAAACCATGAAACTAGAAAACAGGGCATGAAACTTGAAACTTAGCCCAGGCTGTAGGCACACGAGGGGGACACAGTCGGGTGGCCAATCCCTTGGGCACCCAAGACATTAAGGCATGGGCGCCCAAGCCCCTTGGGCACACGGCTGAGTGTCAGCTTGGGCGCCCACCGAGCCTAGGTCACTTTTTTGACATTGTTTAGTTTAGCCTTCTACTTTGGGTATATGGAAGTATTGGTAACTTGTTTTTACATGAAACTTTTAATTGATTAATTACATGGATTTTTAAAATGGACATGAGCTTTTAAAAGTGATTAAGGAGTGTTTAACTTAAGCTTGTAGGATTTAACTTGAAAGGGGCAAGTGAAAGTCACCTTGAATTGCATGAATTGGAAGTCTACTTTGAAGTAAGAGTCTCAATTGAATAGAATTGTGAATATGCCTTGATGTAAACTAAATGTTGAAGTGTATGAACTTGTGATTGATTAAGTGAAATGTGACTTGACAAAGGAACTCATTTTCATAATAATGAAGGATGTTGAATATTTAACGATGCTTGATCAATGTTGTTATGTGATGAATTGTGGGATTAACCGAAATGTGGAAATATGTTGTGGGAAAGTTTATGAGGTTGAATGTGAACCTATTAATGATGAAATGTTATCGAATGAATGATTGTTTATGTGTGCTGGGGGCCGTGGTGGGGTGTGGTAAATAGGAAGGGTTTAGAGAGTACCATCGGGTTGAAAGTCCTAGAACCTGCGCAGAGTTTGGTGTCAATGCCAGTGGGTTAGTAGCCCACAACATTGTGTGTGTTTTGGCTCCTCGTGGCCCTGGACGATGATCCTAAACGATGACGTCGGTTTATCGTTTCCGTTGGGTATTGGCCCATAAAAGACGATAGTGTGTATGCACCCATCCCCCGATGATTTGTTTGGTTGTGGTTTTACTATGTGATGATGAAATGATGATGATGTGAATACGTTTACTTACTTGAATATTATTCAAATGTTAAAGTGGTGTTGAATTGTGAATGGAATTGGAGTTTGAATTGTAATACATAAACCTTAACCGAAATTCAAATCTTAAACTTTGACATTGTTGTATGAGTATATGTTTCCACTTATTTTGGCATGGCTATGTTAGTGAAATGTCATGACACTAGAAAATGTTAAAATGGCTAACCTTACTTGAGATGCATTGCATGGTTAGATTGCATACCATATATGTTTACTTGAGACATCGTGGGCACAAGTGGAACCGTGCTCACGTCCCTACAGATTTTGATGCAGGTACAGGCCATAACAACTAGGCGGGCTAAGGGGTTTGGATTAGGAAGTTATACATGAGCCCAACCAAGCTTAGCAAAGCTCTTGGTCATCTAGTTTAAATTTCTTTTAGGGTTGTAATATTGTACTTTTCTAAACTTTTTCAATTTGGTTGTAATGGCCTTAAGCCTAAGTTATGTAACTTGGAAATAGTGTATGGAGTTTGTGACATGGAAATAGTCAAGGTTAAACTTATGTTATTCTATCTTATGTCTCGGGCTCACTAGCTTACGTTGCGTTGCTCTGATCGCGGGATTGGTCAAATTAGTGCATGTTGTGTGTGTTTATCACTCACCCCTCAGGTCACGTGATCCGGGGCATGACATTGGGCGCCCATCGAGCCTAGGTCACTTTTCTGACATTGTTTAGTCTAGCCTTCTACTTTGGGCATATCGAAGAGTTGGTAACTTGTTTTCATATGAAACTTTTACTTGATTAATTACATTGATTTAAAAAGGGAAATGAGCTTTAAGAAGTGATTAAGGGTTGATTATCTTAAACCTATGGGATTTAACTTGTAAGGGTAAATGAATGCTACCTTGAATGAAATGAATTAGAAGCTTACTTTGAGATAAAGGTCTTAATCAAGTTGAATTGTAAATATGTCTTGATGTAAACTAAATGTTGAGGTATATGAACTTGTGATTGATTAAGTGAAAGGTAACTTGACAAAGAGACATATGTTTATAATTTTGGTAAATGTGGAATGCTTAATATGGTTTGATCAATGCGATATGTAATGAGCTATGGAATGAACCGTAACATTGACATGTGTGTTGAATGGTATATATTAATGAATGTTAAATGTTTAATAAGGTTGATCAATATTGATATGTGATGAATCTTGGGATGAACTGAAAAGTGAATATATGATTGAAAGAAATTGAAATGTGAACCCTTGTTAATAAGTGATGGAAATTAAATGAGGCTTGGATTAAATGAAATGAGTTGTGCTCCATGATGAAATGGAATATGGTTATGTGTTTTGGAAAGTTTGTGGTGAGGAATGTGAATTGTGATTAATGAGTAGTGAATGTGTTGAATGATTGGTTGTATGCCGGGGCCGTGGTGGGGCGGAAATAGGAAGGGTCATGAGATTACCCTCGGGTTGAAAGACCCAGAACCTGCGCAGGCTTTGGTGTCAATGCCAGTGGGTTAGTAGCCCACAACATTGTGTGTGTTTTGGCTTCTCGTGGCCCTAGACTGCGATCCTAAACGACGACGTCGGTTTATCGTTTCCGTTGGGTATTGGCCCATAAAAGACAATATTGTGGATGCACCCAACTCCCGAGGATTTTGTGGGTGTGGCTATGTGATTGAATAATGAAATAATGGTACTATGGATGTGATTACGTGATTAAATGATGTACAAATGTAATGTGGATGTGGATATGTGATTGAATGTTGAATATGTGATAATGTGATATAGAACATGGTTCGATACAATGTTATTGAATGAAGATAAATATTGTAAATATGGTTATCTAGTTGGCTATGATTAAACATCAAAGAGATAATTGAAATGTGAATTGAACCAATGAAGGGAATTTCAAATGTTAAGTATTAATTGGAATTGAATCATTCTTATAATATTGTGGTGTAAAAATATATATATTCTAAATCGGTTATGTAATGATGTTGATAAATTGTTGTGGCTCTAGAACATATTGAGATAACTTGATACATCATGGATAGCATGCATGTTTGGAATACATATCATATATGTTTGTTTGAGACGTCGTGGGCACAAGTGGACACCTGCTCACGTCCCTACAGAATTTGATGTAGGTGCAAGCTATAACAATCAGGTGAGCTAATGGGGTTGGACTAGAAGGGTGTGCATGAGCCCTACAAAGCTTAGCAAAGCTCTTGGTCATTTAGTTTAAATTTCTTTTGGAATTGTAATATTGTACATTGAGGACTTGTTCGATTTGGTTGTAAGGGCCCTAAGGCCGAAGTTATGTATTAATGAGAGGAATGTTGGAAGTTTGTAACTTGACTATAGCCAAGGTTAAATTTATGTTTTCTTATCTATGTCTCAGGTTCACTAGTTTACATTGCGTTGCTCTGATTATGGGTTGGCTATGTTAATGCATGTTGTGTGTGATTATCACTCACCCCTCGGGTCACAAGATCCGGGGCGTGACACATTTCTTACTCATTTTTTTTAAGTTATTTTGTTTGATTTATTTTGCTTCGCACTTGTTCTTTCTTAATGTATTGGTGTGTTTCATTAGTTTATGTTTCGTTATGCTAATAACTTAGTTTCTTTCTTGGCTTCAAGCCATTAAAAGTGGTGGGGGTGGTGGTGTGGTTAACTCAAACATAAATGGTTTTTAAAGTAATATCTTTAGTAATCAATTGGAATTTCTTAGTAAGTTGAGGTTCTCTCGAAATCAACTCACCCGTGTTACAACCATAGCTTGGTTACAAGTTTTCACTTGTGCACACCAAGCGTTTGGTTCAATGTTTTGGTGAGTTAGAAATGTATTTTCCAAAATCCAAATTACGTTTTCTTATGAAATCAAATCACCCGTGTTACAATCTTCACTTAGTTACGAGTTTCCTACTCGTGCATATCAAGTGCTTGATTCAATGGCCCAGTGACATGGAACTTATTTCCTAAAACCAAAAACTAGGCTTTCTTATGAAATCGATTCAATTGTGTTATAATCAAAGCTTGGTTTCAAGCTTACACTCGTGCATACTAGGTGTTTGATTCAATGTCTTGGTGAATCCAAAACTCTTTTCAAAGCCTTCGCTCACTTTGAGTTTTTAAGAAATTGTTCTTCAAAAAAATATCATTTGACCTAACAATGCATGTATGGTTGTTAGGTTGAGTTATAATCTCGTTTGAGATAACCACTACTATCCCAATACTGGATTTGGTTTGAAGTCAATATTATCTTAGATATTTTATTTTTACTGTTTTCATCTTAAATTAGCATCACGATTCCTTCACTTTACCATTCTCAACTCAACTATAATCAAGCATTCCTTAAATTCAAACATGGTTTAGATTAGATTAGAATCACCAACTAACTAAAGAGAACGAGTCTAGTATCTTTTAACATAGCGCTTCCTGTGGAGATGACCTCAGTTCTCAGCAAGTAAAACTACGACCACCCTCTTGTACTTGAGAGATAGAACCCAAACTAAGATCAATTTGCCATACTTCTCGGCTTGTTCTCAACTAAACCCAGTCCTAAGTACTTATGAGATCAGTTATGAAAGGGGATTACTTCTCTATGCTACTGACGACGAATTGAGTGTGGATTTGGGACAGATAATTTGGGATAACGTTACCGCACTATTCAAGTCATGGAAAGGGGTCAGCAGACTACCATTTGCTTGTTTTACCACAAAGTACGTGTGCAAGAAGAAAGTTACTTCAGGACTTGGTGAACAAGTTGCAAAACCCTTGGGACCTATCATTGCTTCTTCCAAAGAAAGAAATGTAAGTCACAAGAAAGGGAAGGAAGGAACCACCATTGAGGAGTTCATGGAGAAGATGTCTGCAAAGTGGGATGAAGTAAATGTCAAAATTGGAGAGGCAAAGATGCTCAATATTTTATCAAGCAAGAGTTGTAGAGCCAAGGAAAGAGGATTGCAACGACAGAAGCTAAGTTAGAGATTTTAGTACCATCAGTTGCTGCTGGAACCTCTTCAATGCCATCTAATGACCTTCCTCCAGATACTTAGAGATTAGGACCTACTTTGTTTTGCCACTAACTTAGAAAGTTGTAGTATTTTTTGGTTTTAGTTAGTCTTTTGTTTGTTTTTGGGAAATGTTGATTTTTGCTAACTATTTGAGGAAAAAATTGAAGAATGTTTGTGTTTAAAGTGCTAAATTGGAACTTTTGTTGAAGCAAAATTAGAAATGAATGAAATAAGCACTCTTTCCTATTCATAACTTGATTCCAATTGTGTGTATGATTGATTAGTGTATATTTTTGAGAATTCCTTGTGATTTTCCTTTGAGCATTGATTGTTAACATGGAATTCATAATTGCGACACTTTTGAAGTTGTGTGGAATTGAATTATGAATTGAGGAACTTTGTGAGTATAAATTCATGGAATTTAAGTCTAATTCAAGAAATGTACGCACTTAATCTCTAATAGTGGAGACTGCCCTTGTGAGATTTGAGCCCTATAACTTTCTTGTGTTGAGTGGTTGAAATGACTTCTACATGTTCTTTATATCTATATCCTTTCAATAGCTTTAGACATTTGTTTTGAATGTATAACAAGGGAAACACATCAGCTTGGACTATAAACATTGGAATGAATGTGAATATTCAAATGAAACCTTGAAAGTGAAGTAAGCCATCTTTGAATCTTTTGAGCCTTATTGACCTTTCTTTCCTATTAAATACCTCTAAGAACCATGTTGAGGCTTGAGTGCATAAATGCATATTTCCTTTGGAACCTCGAATAACGCCTTAACCTTTTTAAGATATTATCAGCCTACCCAACTGCTTTAGGAATGCATAAGCTAAAGAGTGGTAGAGTGAGCAAGTAAAAAGGAAATAGGGATTTCAAGGAAATGGAGATTGATAATAAGCAAAAGAGGAAAGAGGGGGTGACATAAAGAGATGCATTGAGGAATTATTATGCCAATGTTTATTAAAAAAATATTTATACATATTGGATGGACAATAAAGGAATGCTTCTGTGCATTGATTGAAGAGCATAGAAAATTAAAAGTGCTAATTTTATGGATAATATTATATGAAGGTGAAATTAGAAAAAAAAATAAAGGGGAAAAAGGAGAGAAAAAAAGATTGAGTGAGGTTGAAAAAAGAAGGATAACGTTTATGCAACTAAGGATTTTCTTTGAATATCCAATTCTTTTTTTGGTCCCACATCTAACCTCTTAGCCTCATTATAACCTAAATAAAGACCTAACAGATCTAAGATATCAAATGAGATGAAATTGAAGTTCTTAACATAAAATAGTTTAAAATTCTTTTTGTTATAGATTATTCCTTTTATAGAGCTATGCCAAGTTGAATATTCATTAAACTTTATCTTTTTTTTTTGGGTAGTATTCATTGAACTTTATCATTTTTGATTTAAGGAAGATTCAAACTAGAACTTACTTTACATTTACTTATTATGAAAGAATCTTCCAATAGTGTGTTACCCAATTCTTATTCTTTGAAGAAAGTATGGCTTGTGAGGATTGAAGTCAAGACTTGAGAAAACTTGTGTGCATAATTGAGTTGGATTTATGTTTCAATGAAGGATTACGAGCATGGGGAATTGATTTTATACTTTAAGACTATACAATAAATTGAGTCTTGCATTTATGGATTGTTCATGTTAACTTTTGATTGTTGTGAGGAATTGAACTTGAAATTCGAAAGAATTTACAATTAAAGATTATGTGCAACTTTAAATTAGGTTGAGTATTGAAAAGTGACTTTTTGTAAGCTAATTTGCTAGGGCCTAGCAAACCTCAAGATGGGGGGGTGTGATTGTAGTGTAAAAAGTACAATCATTAGCCTTAAATTGAGGATTGTTAGGTGAATTCATACCTTAAAAGAATGGCAAAGTTAGTCCTATTGCATTAATGAAGGTTATGTGTGAATTTCAGGTATTTGAGTAGAAAATAACAGAAATTGGATGAAAAGAAATTAACTCAGAAAAAGTGGTTCGAACACTTGTTTGAACCATATCTTGTTTGAACGTTGGTACTAACCACAAAAGGTGCAGAAGATGGAAGAATAGTAGAAATTTTTACGTGTGAAGAATTGGTTCGAACCTTTTTTCGAACCACCATTTGTCTGAACCTTCGGTTAAAACAACAGAAGGTGGTGCGAGGAAAAGAAGGTGAAAAAAATTCTAAGGAAACTTTGCTTGAACCTTCGTTCAAACCACACTTGATTCAAACCATAGTTCTTACAACAGAAAGGCAAAACCATCTCAAAGCAGAGAAGATTCAAAGTGTCGAAACTTTGGTTCGAACATTGGTTCAAATAGACACTTACTCTAATGTGTGTTCGATCAGCATAAGCTAGAATAAAGCCCATTTAAGGGAAAAAAATAAGTGTGGAAAGATGGTTTGAACCTTTGTTCAAACCATGACTCGTTTGAACCATCATTCGATCAATAAAAGGCATGCTAAGGTCTAATTGAAAAAAAATGACTAAGTCACAGAAGTCTGTTTGAACCAAATTCTTGTTCGAATACCTATTCGAACCAACTTGCATTTCAGGAATTCTATAATTCAGTCTATTTTGAAAGGGTAGTTGAGTACTTTTTGCTTTGTATTATAAATAGGAAATAGTAAAGTTGTTTTAGGGAGCTTTTCATTTGTACATTTCAATTTTTATGGATTTCATTTGTAGAGAAAGAATTTAGAGAGAGAAAGTAGATTAAGTTTACATTTCTACTAAATTTTGTACCAGAATTTCAGATTTTGAATAAAATTTCTTCATTTTCAAGTATTTTCTCTTCAATTATGTGTAAGTAGATCCACTTCTTGGATTCAAGGCAAGTTTTATAGTTGATTTATATATAAATTCCATGGTAATGGGCTTAACGTTACATCTTTCATGTGTTCAAGGTTCAATTGGATTCTGAGTTTGTATGATTTATGGCTTTTGCTTATGGAATTTTAGTTAGAATTGTCATGCATTTCTTATGAAATTGTATAGTGATTGCTAATCTTAGATTTCATATGAACGACCTATAGATTATGCATGTTGGGTGTTTGATTTAGAATCTCAATAAGATTTTGTACTTAATTTTCTATTCAAAGCAGGTTTTAAATTGTTCCAACGTGGTTTTTATATAAAAATATGTTCCGATCTATCTTTTTAAGGTGAAGATTAAGTAATTGAAATCCTTGGAATTTTATGTAATCACTATAAACTTGTTTTGGATCTAAGACTTTCTTTAAGTTATTTAACAAAAAGGTTCAATTAAACCATCATTTCCAAAACCAAATCAAGTTCTATCATTTGTTGTGAGATCAATTTTCGTTTAAAACTTTCCCAAAATTATTTGTTCATTGATTTTTGCTTAAGACTCTCTGTGAACATGATCCAATACTTACAGGTTATTGTGCTTCAATAGACACCCTGCACTTGGGATCGCCTATATTAATATACATAGGATCGACCAAGCAGTAGTGATGTTATTGCCTATTTGGCGTTAATGTTTCCTCGAGGGTTCTATATGTTGGGTAGACTCTAAATATAAGTTCAAAGACTAATCTTCTACTAAAATTTTATAGTTGTTTAGTTTCTACAGAAAATAAAACTAGATTTGAGAAAAAGGGTTAGACGTTATGAAATGAAATATTTGGGAGGTCTAAATGACCAAGTGATGGTGGTAATGTTAGTGATGGTATTGATAATAGTGATAATAATTGTGACCAGACCCAAGCATTGTGCCCAAGCTGCCTACGTACCCTAGTAAGGTTGTTGTAATTCATACCTAAAGTGGTCCAAACTATATGTTTTCTAGTTTGAAATATGATGTGAGAGTGACAAGTCAGTGCTTAGCACATAACTTTAAAGAAAGCTAAACTGGATGGTAGATCAGTGTCTCGCACATGAATCTTAAAGAAGAGCCTCGTTCTTACATTGAGTTTCACTCTCGGAATGTGATCCTATGTTGAAAGGATATTGTGCTTAGCACTTAATCCTAAAATGAGTCTCACTTATTCTAGTTTGTCTTGATAAGGAGCCTTACTTCCAAGCCTAGCTTTATCAAGTGTGCTAAGGAGCCCACTCCTTAGCCTAGCTCTATCCGGTATGGTCTGGTAAGGAGCTTCGCTCCCGAGCCTCCCTCCTGAGCGTCGCTCTATCTAGTCTTAATTAGGAGCTTCACTCCTAAGGTCAAGTCAGTGCTTAGGACATGATCTCAGGGAGAAGAGCTTTGCTCCAACCAAGGAGTCTTATTTTCTAAGGTCCACTCTCGTGCAGAGGGAGGATTCAGTGCTTCGGACTTTATCCTAAGCCTAGCTCTGATTGATCTGCTAAGGAGTCTCGCTCTTGAGCTTCGCTCTATTTGATCTAGTCTCGTAAGAAGCCTCACTCTCGAGCCTAGCTCTATGATAGTCAAGTCTATGTAATGTGAGTAAGAGGTTTGATGCTATGTAAATGCTCAAGTATAATGACAATTCTTGTCACAATATTGATACATTTACAAGGTATATTCCACAAGTATCTCTATAGGAGAATTAGATTTAGAAATTAATAGCTTTAAACAATCCTAAGCTATTTCCATTCCCTAAAGTGTTATTCGCACAAGTAAATACTCTGAATTGATAAACATTTAATTTCTAAGGATATTTCCACCCTCATGAGTGTGTGTTTGCATGCCTTTTGGTGTTCTAACATTTTTAACATTATTTTAACATACAAAATATCAAAACTTGAATAGAATATTACATGTAAATATACATCATAACATGAGAGTATGCCGTCAAGAATTTTCTAAGGTTGTCTCATGTCAATCCTATCATACATCGGGCAGAACCCAGACTTGAGTTATAAGTCAGATCTCTTTCGTTTACAAAATAATTTTATTTTAATCTTAAAAAACATTTTTCATCCTAAAAAAGTTGATATACTAATTAAACACTTGAACAAATAAAATAAAAATATAAAAACTTCTAGAGAGAGAAAATAATACCGATTGTGAAATTCTTGAGAGAAAAAGTCTAAAATTCTTCAAAATCCCTGAGCACTCCTCTTGGTGTGAATGTGGAAATGAGAGAATGGGGAGACCCTTTTATATAGGGGTTTTGATCAATCAAAAGGTTTGCCCGTTCAAATGGGCGACAAACATTACCTATTTCGTCGGGCAACAAACATCGTCAGCTTTGCTAGGCAAACAAATTTGTCCAACAAAACAGGCAAAAATCTTTGCCAGATCTGTTTAACAGTCCTTTTTGCCCAACAGAGCAAATGATTATGTTTGCTCAGCCTCACAAGCAAAAATAACCATAAAACAGTTTAGGCGAACAAAACTACAATTTGAAATGGGCGAAAAAACCTGCCAAGCTTGCTTGGCAAGCTTTTTGGCAGCAAGTGCAAAATTGTGGCCAATTTGGCCTGAGCCCCTTGCTCAAGCCATGTTTTACAATGTTTGAGTTTTACCCTTAAAGGTCTGGATAATTCTAAGACCTCTGGCATAGTTTTCAGGGAGCTTCTGGGACCTCCCAAGCACTTTTTGAAGCAATTTAAACCAATTAGGTCAAAACCAGACTCAATTTGAAATTCCTAAGGTCAAGTTATGTTCATTTGAAAAATGTTGATTGAATTGAAGGGGCACTAAACCATCTCCATAACCTTTGTAGGTATACTCAAGAGGATTCCACCTACTAAAATTAAGTCTAAAAATTCCAAAAATGCCCTCAGAATGATTCTTTGGCCTCCTATGAATTTATAAATAATTAACAAAATTTTGAGTCAAGACTTTAAAGGGAGTCCCAAAAATTTAAACAAACCTGATCTTACTATACCTTTCCTCGAGCAATGTATTCTCAACATTTTTGTGAAATTTCAAAGTCTTCTGACTTGATTTAAGGGGTCTTAATGATAATTATGGCTTGGTCACTATAATTTTGTTGGTAAGGACTATTTTAAGCATTTTGATGTCGAAACAGCTACCAGAAACACTTTTTGTCCATTCTAAACCTAAATTTGAATTCCATCACATGTTTTTTTTTAATGTTTTGGAGCTTTTAACATTTTTCCAACTGGGCTTGCCTGCTAATTACACTTGAAATGGAATCCTTAGCTTGAATTCCTATTGTTTTTAGCTACAATTTTATATTAATTCATATGTTTTAATGAAATTTCATAATTCTTATAGAAATTTGTACTTTGACGCAGAAAAAGAGGGATAGAGCTATAAAAACATTGCGAGTGATTACAAGGACTTGGAGAAACTAAACGAGGATTAAAAGGAAGCAGAAAAAGCATACTGCTCCTTGGTGCCCCGACAGCATCCTAACGGCACAGACCAGTGATGCTCAAATCTCCAGTCGTCGAAGATAAAATCCCCACTGCTCTCTGGCATCTCGATGGTGTCGAGACATGATAGACGTGAGTGTTCAAAATTTAGGGTTTCTTCTAGGTTTTCTTTAAATATAGAACTTGCATTAGATTTAAGAGGCCATTCATATGTTTTTAAGGTTAATGTCTAAGCGTTTTTCCTTTCGTTTTTATAAAGTTTTCAATATGTTTGATTTAAAGATTTGGATTCAAAACTTGGATATATAGCAACTTCCTTAATATAAGTGTAGAATTTCTTTTCAATGGAGTTTGTTTCTTCTTCTTTCTCTTTTATTTTCTATGTTTTCTATTTCTTTAACATGCTAGAATAAATTCATTCTTGATTCAACCCATCAATGATGGGTGAATGCTTATTTGAGTGTCGGATGTGATCAGATCTAAGCATGTAACATAAAACTTGCATGCTAGGGTTCTTGTTTTTCTAAATCTACTTTCTAATATTTTCAAAACTTTTGAAAACTTGTGTAGTTGATTATATTTCGTTGAAATCACTTATAAATACAATATAAGGGAGATGAGGATTTTTAACTCTCTCTCAATTATTTCTTTATTTCTCTCAACTAAGGACAAACTCCAAACCAAGAATTAAGCAACTGAGTTATCTCTTGCATCACACTATTCATATCATCATATCATCATAATAAACCACAATCAAATGCATCATGAATAGATTAATATACATCAAAATACAAGTCATTACAATAATAACACTGATTAATTTATCGTATCCAGTGGTTTTGTGTACCACGAATTGATGCTGATTTGGTTATCATATAGTGGGTAGGTGACCCATGAAATAATGCAGATGCCTAAAGGTACGTTATTCATTAACTATCGTATCTAATGGACCTATGACCTATGAAATGATGTAGACATTAGACGATGGTGTATTTGGGTACCACAAAGTACGTACCTCACGGGTGTTTGTGTAATGATATGATGATAATTATGAAAATAGTATATTGATGAATAATGGGACTTACGTGATGTATGATAGAAGCATGCTAGGTTA
Organism: Vitellaria paradoxa; assembly: GCA_019916065.1. Lineage (NCBI taxonomy): Eukaryota > Viridiplantae > Streptophyta > Magnoliopsida > Ericales > Sapotaceae > Vitellaria > Vitellaria paradoxa. Next base: position 33,717,866 of record CM034235.1, read on the forward strand.
TGTTATTTCATATACATGTTTATATGTATAATAGGCACAAGTAGACTCGTGCTCACTTCCCTATCGATTCCATTACAAGTGCTGATATGGGACCCATGGTTTGAAATCATTGAGGTTGTTTTATGAGATGTTTTGTATACGATATTTATTTTGATATTCGATATGATTGTAAAGGCTAGCTAAACCCATGTTATTTAGTATTGGGAGCACATTGATTACCCTTGAAAAGTGCAATCCTAACCCTTAAGTTCTATTGTTATTAACTACAATTGTTTATTATTTTATGTGTTTTCTTGTTGTTTCAAGGTATTTATAGAAACTTATTCTTTTGTGCAAATAAATGAAGAAAACTATAGGAAAATGTTAGAAATTAATACAAAGGACGATGAAGAGCTAAAACAAGAGGGAAAAAAACACTACTACGAATGTAGGTATTGGTAGAAAGGATTTTTGGGCAACGGCAAAAGATTTATTAGTGACCACTTTTGGCGATCGCCAAATTAAGGGTCACAAATGTACAACAACTAGCTTATACGTGACCGAAGAATTCCTGTGACTGCTTTTAGCGATCGCTAAAGGAGCATGCACGACCACTTTGGCGGTCAGTAACAGTCCCACTAGAATCGAGCAGAGAGCCCTCTTTTTCCCCTACCTCTCTCATTTACCTCTCCTTCTTTCATGCATTCTGTGCTCTCTCCACCCTCTTCCCTTCTCTTTAGTCCGCACCGTCACCGCCTACGATTGAAGTAACCCCTCTTCCCTCCTCCATTCTTTCATCTCTCTTTTATTTTGGTTTAGTTTTTTTTTTTTTTTTTTTTTTGGTGCCAAGGTTGGCTTGAACCTCAAATCCACCTTCCCTTGCTCTTGATCTGCAGATACAGGTACGAAAACTTTTTTTTTTATATACTAGTTTTTTTTATGTTGTTTTGAGCCTTTTTATTTTTATTTTTACATGTTGGAAGCTCACTAATATGATGCATGTATATCTATTGTTGGAAGTTAATATGAATTTTTTTTATATACTAATTTTTTTATTTTTTGGTCTATTATTGAGCTCACTGATATGATGCATATATATATATTGCTGGAAGCTAATATGAAATTTTTTTATACACCGATTTTGTTATTTTTTTCTACTGTTATTTTTATTTTTGGCTGGATTTTGTTGGATTTATGATGTTAAAATGTTGTTTTAAGTTTTTTTTTTTTTCTTTTTGTTCGTATATTGGAATCACTGATGCATGTATATACTGTTTTTTTTTTGGGGTATATTTTATTTAGTTTGACAGTTGGCTCAACTTAGGAGCTATTTTTTTAATGTTAAATATTAAAGTTTTTTTTACATAATGCTGTTATTTTAATTTTTGCACTATTTTTTTTTTTTTTTTTGTAGTTGGTTTATTTTTTGTCCATATAAATTGTTGTAATTTATTTTATTTGCTATTAGAATGTTGGAATGTTGGAATATTATTGGAATATTGTTGGAATGTTGGAATATTATTAAATAATAAAGCAAAATAGGAATTTAATATCATAATGCCAATAATAAAATATTACATTAATTAAATTAATAAAAATATTTTTATTGTTTAAAATATTAAAGAATAAATTAATTAATATTATAATGATCAAATAAATTCATTAACGTTTGATTAGTTAGTTAAATTAGATTATAATATTAATAATATTAAAAAAAGATAAAATTAGGTAAGTTACTATTATTATTATTATTAGAAAATATATAAAAAATATAATTTGAAAATTCCAAACCCACACAATCACACACACAGTGAAAGTAATCACACAAGAGAATAACGAGGAAACCCTATCACAGGGAGAAAAACCTCTATTTACAATCCCACTATCAACGGGTTACAAGACTCTACTCAGACTCTCTACGAATCACTCGCACGAATCCTTTCGTCACTCTTGCTCAAATCACTCGATAAACCCTACAAGTAGGCTTTCTGCCTCACACAGAAAGTGAAAAGAAAATACAAGATAAATTTAGAGAAAGAACATGAAAGCTCTCAATACCCAAAGACTCTTTCTCTAGGTCCCTTTAATGTGTTCTCCCACCTCATCCAATTACAGAGTTGGTTTCACATATATATAGGATTACAAAGTTGCCCTAGTTTGGCAAAATAGGAAATTGAATCCGAACAAAATATTCATAGCTCGATCCCTCGCGCTCCCATCCTCCAGCCTGCGACCTGCACTGGAATTTTTGCGCTTTAGGAAATAACACTGGCGCACCCTCGCGCTCCCATCCTCCAGCCTGCGGACCTCACTGAAATTTCTGAGACACCTTGGCGCACCCGCGCGCTCCCTTCGGGCTGCCTGCGTGCTTGGGGCGCACCCGCGCGCTCCCCGCGCCGTGCCTGCGAGGTACACTGGAATTCCATTCATGTTCCAGAAGGCTGCGTCCGAATTCCATTAGGTTTTGTAATCATTCACACCAATTAGAATTCTTCAAAATCTTGGTCAACTTGATTCATTTTATCTCCTTAATTGTTTAGAATTCTTCAAATCTTCAATTTGCATCACTTTAGGAAACTTGAATAGCATTCCTAATTTAACTACGATTTTGATTGGATTTGCCACAAGACTTTACATAATTAAATTGTGTAACTTATAATATTATAATATTAAATTGTAATCGCTCTATTGAATTAGTTAAACTATTAAAAATATTATTATTACTCAAAATATTAAGTAACAAATTGATTAATATAATAATAACTACATACATATTACTTAACTTAATTTAACATTAAATTAAGTTATTAAAATATGAAATTATAATGTTACATTAGTTTAATTATAATATTGAAGTATAATATTAAATAATAGTATTGAATTAATTGAAATAATAAAAATATTGTTATTGTGTAAAATATTAAATAATAAATTAATTAATATCAAGAAAGTAATTAATGTTTCTTTAGTAAAATTGGATTATAATATTGACAATATTAAATAATAATATTAAAAAGATAAAATTAGATAAATTACTACTATTATTATTATTAGGACATAATTTTTATTTTTTTATCAACTAAAAATCAATTTAAATCAATGTTTTTATTTTGTTTTGTCTTATATAACATTTTAATTAAAAATATAAATATTTTTGATAATATACATATTATTAGCTTTCATTAAAATAATTATAAATTAAATAAAAAAAGTAATTGATGGTATAATAACCAAATAAATTAATTAATACTAAATTAATAATATTAAGTTAATAAAATATTAATATAATTAATTTATAAAATATTAATATAATTTATTTATTTTAAATTAAATTAGTTGGATTAATATCATAATAGTTATATTAAATTAGCTAAACTATTAAAAATATTATTATTATTTAAAACATGAAATAATGAATTGATTAATGGTATAATAACCAAATAAATAAATTAATATTACATTAGTTAAATTAAATTATCATATTCATAATATTATATAATAATATTAAAAATATTAAAATTAAGTAAATAATAATATTAAATTAATAATATTAAGTTAATAAAATATTATTATTAGTTAAAATATTAAATAATAAATTATAATATTGATAATGTAATTAATTTACTTTAAATTAAATTAGTTGGAATAATATCATAACGGTTATATTAAATTAGTTAAACGATTAAAAATATTATTATTTAAAATATTAAATGGTGATTTGATTAATGGTATAATAACCAAATTGTTAATTTATATGTTGTTAATTAATTTAGTTGTTAATTAATCTATTTTGTATTATATATTTTTGTTGTTATAGATTTTTATTTTTAGTTAATTTATTTGAGTGTTAACTTTTTAAACTTTTTAAATAGTAATAATTAAATTGATAATAATACACAAATTCCTAATTTTAATTGACCCTAATCCAGTATCTAATGTTAATAATAATTAAAAAATTAGGTAAAATAATAATATTATAATATTATAATTAGTTAATTAGTAATAGCTAATTAATAATATTTAATTAGTTAAATATATAACTGATGCACAACTCTTTAATCTTACTTGGGCCTAAGCCAATATATCTTTCTTAAGTTTAATCCAATCCAATATTAATACTTTAAAGAAATTAGGTAAAATAATATTATAATTAGGTAAAATAACAATTTATAGTATTATAATTAGATAATTAATAATAGTTAATCAATAATATTTAATTAATTAAATTACTAATTAATACATGAACCCTTAATCTTACTTGGACCTAATCCAGTATCTTACTTGTGTCCAATCAAATATCATTCTTAGGCACAATCAAATCAAATATTAGTAATGTAAAAAAATTAAGTAAAATAATAATATGATTAAGTCATTAATAATAGTTAATTAATAATATTTAATTAGTTAAATTAATAGTTAGTACACTGACCTCTAATCTTATTTCGGCTTAATCTAATATCTTTTTTGGACCCAATCCAATCTAATATTAATATTAGTTAGAAAATTGGGTAAAACAAAAATATTATAATTAGTTGATTAGCAATAGCTAATTAATAATATACAACTAGTTAAATTCATAATTGATACATAACCCCCAAATCTTACTTGGACCCAATCCAATATATTTCTTGGACTCAATCCAATCCAATCCAATATTAATATTATAAAAAAATTAAGTAAAGTAATAATATTGCAATATTATAATTAGGAAAAATAATAATATTATAATATTATAATTAGATAATTAATAATGGTTAATTAATAATATTTAATTAGTTAAATTAATAGCTAATACACAAATCTCTAATCTTACTTGGGTCCAATCCAATATCTTTCTTGAGTTCAATCCAAACCAATATGAATACTATAAGAAAATTATGTAAAACAATAATATTATAATATTATAATATTACAATTAATAATGGTTAATTAATAATATGTAATTAGTTAAATTAATAGTTAATACACAAAGCCCTAATCTTACTTGAGCCCACTCCAATCTAATATTAATATAATAAGGGAATTAAGTAAAATAATAATATTATAATATTATAATTAGGTAATTAATAGTATTATAATATTATAATTAGCTACTTAGTGATAGCTAATTAATAATATTTAATTTGTTAAATTAATAGCTAATACACAAATCTCTAATCTTACATGGACCGAATCCAATCTAATATTAATACAATAAGGAAATTAGGTAAAATAATAATATCATAATATTTTAATTAGGTAATTAAGTATTAATAATATTAAATAATAATAATAAAAATAGTAGTAATACTATTAATTATAATAAGTAATATTAAATTATAATCTTTGGAATAATATTATAATAAATTAATAACGTTACGTGGGCCAATCGAAATTATTACTTTAGCCCAATCTAATTTAATAATATTACTTAGACTGATCATATCTAATCCAAATTTCAATTTATTTTAAGTTAGGAAACAAATAAAAACTTAGAACTCCTTAACTTAGAAAATAAATGGAAATTTAGAACTTTTTTACTTTATTATAAGTTAGAAAATAAAGAGAAACTTAGAATTGTTTTACTTTATTTATTTGCATGCATTAGTGAAACTTAGATCCGTTCGAGAATCTTGTACGCCACCCGTTTGCTCATCCTTAGGAAATTTCAAATTACTTGTCGTTCCACAATGTGGATTTACACCCTAAGTGCAAGGTGGTCTGATGTAACAATTTAAATTTAAACAGTGAAGTACCGATTGTACCCACAGGGAGAGGCGTAGTAACTCACAATTCTTCTTCTCTTGATTAGTAGGTGTCACACAAGAAAAATTCAAGAAAATTGATTTGAGTTTTGAAAATTAACCCTACCTAGGCATTTTTGTCAAACACCTAGGAAGTGGTATTAAATCTAATTTGAAATTATCAAAAAAATTTTGATTAAACTAAAACAACTATAAAAATGACTTGGATCAAACCAATTCAAGTAATGATTTCTATGGATTTTCAAGGAGAACAATGACTAATTAATTTGGCTAAACATCAAGTTCACTTGGTTGTTGTTCTAGATCAAACACTTAGAGTGCAAAAATCCATATGGATTACATGAGAGTTCTAGGTGGCATTCCACATACAAAATCCTTAAGATCGGGTATGAAAATTCCATTAAGCCACTCACATATAATGAACATGGAATATACAATCAATAGTTAATCTAGTAACATCAACTAGTGGTTTCAAATGATCCAAACAAACTAATCATCATTTAATAAATCCAAATGAAATTGATAATTAAAGCACAATTAAGAACAATGATTGAAAGATTTGGTAACAACACTTAGTTCACATAATTGAAAACCTAAATCAAACACTTAGAATGCATAACCTATAAAGAGTACATATAAGTTCTCTATTAGCAATCCACATACAATTTCCTAAAGAAGTGCATGAGAATTCTAATTAGTAACTCACATATAATCTATATAAGTTATACAAATAAGGCTAGATCTAGAGTTAACAACTAACGATTTCAATAGATTCAAACATTTCAACCATCATTCATAAAGAATTTCAAGAAGATTTAAACATTGAAAGGCAAAATACCTTGAAAATCCACATACTTCATCTACTATCCTTGATTTGGATCCAAGTAAAAGAGCTACTCACACATAATGAAAGTGAAAATACATGAAAATGAAACAATTCTATTCATATGCTCAAAATTTTGATACAAAAATTCAAAGGAAATGAAGCTTGATCCACTTTCTCTCTCTAAAACTCTTTCTCTACAAAAGAAAATCTGAAAAACTGAAATCTACGTAATTCTCCCTCCCTCCAGACGACCTCACTCATATATAGAATACAAAATAAGAAAGTATATAAATGCCCCTTTCTCAAAAGCTAAATTGCAGAATCCTCATTTTGTAGGTTGGTTCGAACAAGTGTTTGAACAGATAGATGGTTCAAACAAGGGTTCGAACCAAGTTCTGGGACTTAGTTAATTTCACTCCAATTGGACCTTGCAGAGCCTCTGTTGTTCTAACCAGTGTTTGAACAAAGGTTGGTTCGAACAAGGGTTCGAACCAAAATTCCATACTAAGAAAATTTTAATCTCCTAATGCTTATCACCCTTCTGTTGGTCGAACCAAGGTTTGAACCACATGTGGTTCGAACAAAGGTTCAAACAACTTTACCTTAGTCGATTTCTTCACTTGTTGGTCTGCACCAGCTTCTATTGTTCTAACCAAGGTTCAAACAACCTGTGGTTCGAACAAGGGTTCGAACCACTTTCTCTACGCTTAGCCAATTTTTGTTGCTGCTTCTTCTGGTGTGCCTTCTATGGTTAGAACCTTGGTTTGAATAACAGGTGGTTCGAACACAAGTTCAAACCACTTTCTTGATTTTTTCTATTTTGGTCCAACTTTATCCATTTTAGTCCCAAATACTTGCAAATCACAAGAAATCCTCATGAATGCATTTAAAAACACTTTCTCATCTTTTTAGGATATAAATCTACCCATCAAACCACAAATTAAGGTTTATGATTGTACTTTTCATAGTACAATCACACTCGTTTGCTCATCCTTAGGTGACGGATTTGGTCTTCAACTAGGTTTGTCATTTTTTTGATGAACACGCGGGGATTGACGTATGCAATTCTTGAATTATCCAGTTCGGATAATTTTAGAATGCAACTATCCATCTTGTCTTCAACAACTTATGTAATGTCCAATGTTAAATGGAGTTTCGGTTGACATCCTGTTGTTCTCTGAGTGTATACATAGAATATAATAATGTTGTGTCTGCGTCGTCTACTTGGAGAACCACGCGGACACACTACTAAAATTTTATCTAATTAGGGGACGAAGGCATCGAGTTGTTGAGTGTAAGTTGGATTGTGCATTCTCGAATGGGATAGGACCAATGACCTTGTAGTGAGAAGGTGAAGTTTAAGACTAGAAGCTTTGTATATAACACGATCCTTTAGGCTAATTGTTCGTCTTCATTTTGGAACTTCGTAGAAATAGTTAGCGAGATGGACAAGAGTTGGATTGATTTTCCAAACAGGATGTCCACGAAATATACGAAAGGGATTAATCAATTCATCGCATTTACCAATAGGTTGCCCTGCGAGTACATTAGTTGTCCTCTGTAAAAAGTACGCGCACCAGTATTACTACATACAAGAGCCCGTTAGGAAGCATCTGATCTATAATGGGTTCTTGAAGCAGTATAAGTATTAGACTCTCCATGGAAAAGAGTATACCTCCTCTCGTCAGGAGGAAACTATTGAGGCGGAGGTTAAGGCTATGGATGAGGCTAATCTAATGCTTGTGATGTTAGCTAATATCGCATGTGGATTGGCACCTGAAAACGCAGGCCATGATACTGATCTAATAGGTGCGAGTAATTCTTGCTCAGGTGCGGATAATGAAGTCTTAAGATATTTTGAAATATTCGACGATGTACAAACAGAATTGTATCCTAGATGTAAGGATTTCAGTAAATTGTCATTCATCGTTGAGGTATTACATTTGAAAGTGTTGAATTAGTGGTCGGATACGTCGTTTGACATGCTACTATAGTTGTTACACAGAGTTCTACCAGTGAGAGCAAAGCTTGTTGATTAATATTACCAGACTCGTAAGCTAACTAAAAATCTGGGATTCACATATGAGATTCTAGATGCATGTCCAAACAATTATATGTTATTTTAGAATGACAATGCCTACCTCGATTCGTGCATTGTGTGTTAGACTTTGAGACAGAAGGATGTTGGGGGTGGCCAAGATTGTCAGAACACTTTTGAGTGTTTTAAATTGTGGTAAGCTTGTGGCTATAAGGCAAGTATGCTAATTCCCACTTAAGCTAAGGCTAAAGAGACTTTTTATAGCCTTCAAGATTTCTAAATTGATAAGATGGCATACCGAGAACAACGAGGAGGATGAGAAGTTACTAGCAGACTCCCTAGCGTGGAAGGATTTCGATCGGAGACACCCTAATTTTTTTGTTGATAGTTGTAGTGTGCGCCTTGGCTTGGTTACAGAATCATAGTACATGGCCTATACTATTGGTTCTGTATAATCTTCTACCCTGGCTGTGTATGAAGTAATCTTTCTTGATCCTATCGACATTGATTGACAGACCGAGAGGTCCTGGGATAAGATAGACGTGTATATGCGGCCTTTGATTGAAGAGTTTCATGAATTATAGGTCGAGAGTGTGATGATGCTTGACTCTGAAGGTAATGAAATGTTTAGACTATTGGCAAAATTACTATAGACAATTAATGACTTTCCCGCGTATGCTAACTTGTCTGGTTGGAGCACGAAAGAGGAGTTTACATGTCCTTACTATAACCAGAGTAAGAAGTCAACCTGGCTAAAGCATGGTAGAAAGTGGGCATACATCGGTCATAGACGCTTCTTACATCCGTTGTATAGGTTCAGGAGGGACAGAGTCTCTTTTGACGGCACTTGGGCCAGCACCATCGGCAATGACCGAGGTTGATTTGTTGGCCCAAATCGAGCAAGAGAAAATGCGAATAGTGTATGATTTTCATAATCTGTTGCCCCCCCACTGGTGTCTATTCTAGGTGCAAATAGGAATCGAAGTCATAATTGGAAGAAGAAGAGTATTTTTTACGAGTTACCTTACTGGAAAGTCAACTTACTAAGGCACAACTTGGATGTCATGCACTTTGAGAAGAATGTTTATGATAATATATTGTGGACCATCCTTGATGTTAAGGGGAAGTCGAAGGATAGTACCAATACTCGAAGTGATTTGCAGGAGATGGGACTGAGAACCTTATTACACTTGTAGGAGAGGAGTCTGACATAGTATATATGCCACCTAAATAGTACACTATGAGCAAAGAAGCGAAGAATGCCTTCTTATCAATCCTGAAGGATGTCAAGTTGCCTGATGGGTATTGCTTGAATATTTCTAAATGAGTGAAGTAAAAGGACGTTATAGGATTTGAAGAGTTATGACAATCATATTCTCATTCAACATTTACTGCTTATATCGGTATAGAGTTGCCTACCCAAGAATGTGGTAGAGCCATTGATTGAGGTCAGTAACTTTTTCAAACAGCTGTTTTGCAGAGTTCTCCGTACAGAAGATTTGAAGGGTGTACAGGAGAGGAATGTTTTGACACTATGCCATCTAGAGAAAAATTTTTCGCTAGTGTTTGTCGATATAATGGTTCACTTGACCATACATTTAACTGATGAAGCTTGGCTTGGTGGCCCTGTCCAATTTAGGTGGATGTATCCGATCAAGAGGTACATGAACGCATTGAAAAGGTATGTGTGTAATAAAGCTTGACCGGAAGCATTTATAGCCAATGGTTATTTGAGAGATAAGTGTACCAATTTTTGCACTGCATATCTTAACAACGATATCTAAACAAAGTTAACCAGACCAAAGTGGATAAATGAAGGTCCTATTGGGGAGGGCACGTTATTTGATCTAAACTACATTGAGTGGATCTAACCTCATCGGTTTGTGCTCTTTAACACCCAATCAGTTATGTCATTGACTTAGTAAGTCATTTTCCCTTATAGAGAAAGTAAATTGTGCAACATTTGTAATAATTATCATGCTTATCGGTAACACAATTTGATTTACATTGTGGAGATAGATAACTGAGCTGAAATGGGACATATCTCAAGTGACAGATAGTCAAATTCGGATGTTCCATTATCAATTTTTTCATGACTAGTTTAAGAATTACATACGTATTAAATATTTACCTGTATATTTATATGTCTTGTCATATTACTTTAAATTTGAATTCAATTGATAGGTGAGAAATTGTGTAAGTTTACGATTTACGAAGTACTAGCAACACTGCTTTGACTAATACAATGAACCAGTTAGCTGATGGTCCTTATATAACGGCATGAAGTTACACAACTTGCGACGTCAATGGGTTTCATTTTTGCATCAAGCAAGTAGATGATACGTGGGCTACGCAAAATTATGGCGTCAGTTGTCCATCCATCGATGGTGGTTATTGCTATGCCCAATTGAACGACATTATTAAAGTCTTATATAATTGCAGTTTGAGATTTCTAATATATTAAAGTCTTATATAATTGCAGTTTGAGATTTCTAATATTCAAATGTGATTGGGCCAATCCAATCGGTGGGGTTAGAACTAATAAGTATTAGTTTAAATTGATAAACTTTAACAATTTGTTATACAGGGATGTACAAACATACCATAAACCCTACATACTAGTGTCGATGGCCGAGCAAAGTTATTATGTCAAAGATCTAGCCAATCCTAACTCGGGAATTGCTGTTAAAATGTCGAGAAGAGGGTGTATCAGGTCAAATGCGATGGGCCAGATATTGATGAATTCGGCCAACAAGCTCTTGACCAGGATGTAATCGTCCAACACGAGGAAGATATTAATTAAGTTAGGGAGACTGTTGAAGGCGATATCGTTTTACATGACTAATAAAAGGTTGTATACTTTTTTATCCTAACAAAGTTTATTTTAAATATCTATTTTTTTGAAATTATAATAAATCTATATTTTGAACATGCATGCGGACATATTTGGATATTCTAAAAGGAGATCTAGTCCTAGGACGATGGTTAAATGTCTCGGCCTATATTGTAGGGGTAGTAGCTCGACAGACGCTATCCCCCTATTACCTCTACGTTAGCATGTCCTTTGACCCATAGTGAGGCACCTTTAGTATCAGGTATAAATTGTTAGTTTAAGATATTTTTTAACCATTAAAATTTTTTCTTTCTACTCATTAAACTTAATATTTTGTATGCAACAAATTCTCCTACTCCAACTAGGCCTTCCAGGTCTAGTAGAGGGCTTTTGAAGGCATTGTTGTAGTGGAACTTCGAGCCACAGTGTGAAAATATGTAATTTGTTGCTAAAGATCCCAATCAATCAACCATAATCACAAAATAGTGGAAGGCAAGATAAACAGAACGAGGAAACCCACAAAGGGAAACCTCACACAAAACTTTCACTAAAAACAAACGTTGGTTAAAAACTTAAACCCTTGATAGATTGACTCATCGACTCTATACTCTTGTTGATGTTTGCTCGAATCCTCGATTCACTAACTCCTTTAGCAAAAGCCCTTCAACTCCTCGAAGGCACAACACTGAATCATCGGCAACTTTAAGTGCTGAATCCTCAGTTCTTCCAAGATTCAAACTCCTTCGAATCACACAAACACTGGAATTCTTGGCTAAGTGATTTAGAGAATATTCTGACTTTTCTGGCTCACAAACTGTTGTATATTCTCTCTGTATTTCATCCTGAAGACGTCCAAAGGATATATATAGACAAACTCAGCTGACTAGGGTTCGACAGGAAGACAAAATAAGTTGAAATTTGTACCTCGCGGGAAGGGCGCACCAGTGGTCATCCCGCAGCCTTCTTGCGGGCATCCCGTGACTTAGAGCGAACTTCCCGCACGGCAAATTCTTAAAGTTCTACTCTCTGGATTTTCTCGCGCCTAACCGCGGCCTTCCTGCGGGCTTCCTGCTTAAATCAGTTCTGACAATTGTTTGGTTTCTTTAAGACTTCCAACCATTATGGAAACAGTTCTTCTGAGGCCTTTTAGAATTCTATTTCACTTAAGACTCTAGTACCTTAGCCTACACTAAGTCTAAAAGTACAAACACTTTTCTTTGATCATGGATTTGCTAATTTAGAATATTTGTTCTTAACAATCTCTCCCTTTGGCAATTCCATGTCAAAACAGAAAAAGATAATAGTACAATTAAGCTCATCCTAGATTAAGTCCTCAATAAACTTGTCATCCATCAACATGTTCCAATTGTTAACCTGTATGGCTACACACTTAAACAAACTAATCATGGCATCATGTGGCAACAATTAATAATAATTAATAGCCAATCATTGAGCTCATGATGAGTCTAAATAAAGATAATCCAATTAGATACATCATTTCTCATGAATTGATATCCAAAAATACATAATCCAAATATGTAATATCCCAAATTTTCATGTTACTCTAATTTGATGGTTTTAACACATTTTGGGCATGATAGTATGTTAGTTAAGTGATATTAGTCATTAAAGATGACTTAGGGTTGTGAATTTTGGAAGAAATGGGCAAAATAGCTCAAAAGTCAACATTTTGACTCGGGGGCATGCAGAGGGGCGCCCAAGGTAGAGGAGGGGCGCCCATGGTCCATGAGGGGTGCCCCACTTGTACAAAAAAACAAGTAGTAGAGTGTTCTCTGGTTGGACAGCCGAGACCTAACCCTATTGACACCTATGCCTAGCTAGGGGTGAGGGGAGACCTGAGGATTACTGTTTGGGGATTAAAAATATTGTTATATATATATATATATATATATTAGATTGATTTGATGCAAGAGAGAGAGAGAGAAGTGGCTTGGAAGAAGGGAGAATCGGCTAGGGAAGCAAAAGAAGAGCAAAGGAAGACCAAAGGAGGAACCTGTTGGGTTTTCAAAGGTAGGTCTTCCAAATCTTCATAGAACTCAAATTCCTTTTACAAGATTGAAATTAGAACCCTAAGAAACCTTCCTATGTTATTCATTTTTAGTTTTGATCAAGGAGGGAGAAGATTGGAGCCACAAAAGTTTGAGGGTTTGGAAGCTCAAGACACCTTCATTTTGATCTATCTTTTTACCACTCAAGGTAGGAATTTCTAGTCTCATTTTAGCATATATGAGATGTATTTGAGCTAGTAAACACTTCTATGAAATTTATTTAAGATTTGGAAACCTTGGAAGTGGAGTTTGTGTGGATGAATGGTTGTGTGTATATATATGTATAGGTTGGAGCAAGATTTTTGTATTGAAGAAATGAATGGATTAAAATTTGTTTTGATTGACTTTTTGGAGTCTTCTAGGTCCTAGAGAACCCAAGAAAATAAGGTATTAGGTTAGATATTGGATTGGGTAAAGTTTGGAACCTAAAAACATGGCTTAGGGCTCGAATCGGAACAAAGTGACTTTCTGGATAACAGAGGGGCGCCAATGGGTTTTGGTGGGGCGCCCATGACCCTTAAGGGGTGCCCATGATCTTATATGGGGGGCCCATGACCCTTAAGGGGTGCCCATGAACTTTTGGTGGGGCGCCCACAGAGACTAGAATACTTTTCCTGATTTTTCTTAACTTGACTCCCTACCTTAGGATTATGAAGGGGTTGGTAATATGTTTGTATGTGAGACTTTTATTTGATTAATTGTATGGATTTTAAAATGGAAATGAGCTTTTAAAAAGTGATTAAGGATTGATTATCTTAAACCTATGGGATTAAGCTTGTAAAGGGGAATGCTTGCTACCATAAATGAAATGAATTGGAAGCCTACTTTGAGGTAAGAGTCCTAATCAAATAGAATTGTGAATATGCCTTAATGTAAACTAAATGTTGAAGTGTATGAACTTGTGATATTAATTTAATGAAATGTGACTTGACAAAAGGGAACTCATATTCATAACATTGAAAAAAAAATATTTAATGTTTAATGATGTTTGATCAATGTTGATATGTGATGAATCGTGGGATGAACCAAAATGTGGAAATGTGTTGCGGAAAAGTATACGAGGTTAAATGTGAATCTATGAATGATGAGATGTCATGTGATGAATGATTGTTTGTGTGCGGGGGCCGTGGTGGGGTGTGGAAATAGGAAGGGTTTAGAGAGTACCCTCGGGTTGAGAGTCTCGGAACCTATGCAGGGTTTGGTGTCAACGCCAGTGGGTTAGTAACCCACAACATTGTGTGTTTTTGGCTCCTCGTGGCCCTGGACGGTGATCTTAAACGACGACGTCGGTTTATCATTTTCGTTGGGTATTGGCCCATAAAAGACGATAGTGTGTATGCACCTAACTCCCGATGACTTGTTTGGTTATGGTTGTGTAATGTGATGATGAATGGATGATGATGTGAATATGGTTATTTGATGGAATGATATTGAATGATAAAATAGTGTTGAATTGTGAATGGAATCGAAGTTGGTATTGCAAAACATAAACATTAATCGAAATTGAAATCTCAAACTTTGACATTGTTGCTTGAGTATATGTTTTCACCTAGTTTGGTCGATGGATATGATAATTTAATGTTATGAATATAGACAATGTTAAAATGGATAACCTTATTTGGGATGCATTGCATGGTTAGATTGCATACCATATTTGTTTTCTTGAGACTTTGTGGGCACAAGTGGACCCGTGCTCACATCCCTACAGACTTTGATGTAGGTACTGGCAATATCAACCAAGTGGGCTAAGGGGTTTGGATTAGGAGGTTATGCATGAGCCCTACCAAGCTTAGCAAACCTCTTAGTCATCTAGTTTAAATTTCTTTTTGGGAATTGTAATGTTGTACATTTATAAACTCCTTCGATTTGGTTGTAATGGCCATAAGGCCAAGGTTATGTGATTTGGGAATGGTGTATGTAGTTAGTGATTTGGCAACCGTCATGATTTAACTCATGTTATTTTATGTCCTGGGCTCACTAGCTTACGTTGCGTTGCTCTGATCATGGGATTGGTTATGTTAGTGCATGTTGTGTGTGTTTATTACTCACCCCCCGAGTCAAGAGATCCGGGCGTGACAAAATAGTTCAAATAACAAAAGATAACAAGATAGATAACAAGTTAATCCAAAAGTTCAACATTAACATCCAAGGCCATCACAAGTGCTTCTCCCTCTTTTTGACTGGAATTGACAAGAAAGTGCATCACTGAGCATTATCACCTTGGTCACCATTATCGCCATCACCATCATCACCAACATTTTGAGCTTTCCCTGTATGATGAACGCTAGCCCCATTACCTTGATCTCCCATGTGAGGAAAGAAGTTGCTACCAAAGGGGTCTCCAAATGTATAGGCACAAGTATTCAAATTCTGCTAGACTTGATTAAGAGTGAGATGCATCTCATTCTGACGTGTCTGCATAGCCCTCAAACGAGTATCCATGTCCATCTGAAAGGCATGAAGCTCGGCCTGTCGAGAATCTATAGCATCAAAGCACTGATAGACCTGGGAGTGGAAAGCCCGACTCTCCCCTTGAATGGATGCCAATATAGCACCCAGCATATTCATGACATAAGTTGGTGGGGTGCTAGAGGAGGGGGCAAAAGGATCAAAAGGAGGCGGAGAATATCGAGGTGGAGGAGTGACAGGTAGAGGTGTAGCCTGAGGAGCTGGAGTGGGCCTAGAGTGGGTCTTACTACGATGAGTAGACATATGATTAATCGTGTTGGGCATTTTGATCAACTCATAGTTCAGAGGTAACTCAACACCAAGAGATAGGAGGTAGTAAGTAATAAATAGACCAAAACGCATAGAATCAGACCGAGACGTAGAATCACTACCAACAACTATGAGTTGAAGCATGAACAAGGGCAAATAAAAAATGCGACCAGTAACTATAGAATGCAAGATGCGTCTGCGACGCTCAGACACAGTAGTGATATGAATGGTCGGATCAATTAGAATTTACTACATAGAGATGTAGCATCCTATTAATCTTGAAAAACCGTCGGTAAGGAATAGTCTCCCCGACCTAGTCAACTCGGCCCTCAGTAAGTAAATGAGAAATAGCTTGAATAGATGGGCTGCCCGTATCAAGAACAGGCTCAAAATCAACATGCTCACGGCGAGGAATACTCAAAAACTCAGAAATAACATCAGGTGTCAACTCAATGTCTACAGAACGAACATAAGAACGCAAGAGACCAGCAGTAAAATCAATGGCATGCATGTTCACATAAAACTCATGAACGAGTTCTGTAATGGCATACTCATAAAATGGACCTTCAAAGCCAGAATATGATGCATATGCAGACCAACCTAACCAATCAAAATAACGCTCTACAATGAGAAAGTCACACAGCAAAATGCCACGTTCAACGACAATAGGGCGATACATAAATGTGTCATCATAAAGAGATTGTTCACGATCTCCCCTAAATCAATGAGAGTTAAAAGAAGGACGGGGTCGTCTCTTAGGAGCCATAGGAATAACAAAAAGACAAACTAAGGGAATAAAACACTAGAAGAATCGTACCTTGAAAGAGACAAAACAGAACTACTGGAAAGTGGGAGACATAAACGTCAGGCTGACGTCAAAATGAATAGAGACTGAAAATGAGGTTTGGGGGCTTTAAAAAGCCTTATCGTGGGAAGACCGCACCTGCGGTGATCTCGCGCTCATCTCGTGGCGATCCCGTGTGGATCCAGCGATCATCCCGCGCCATCCTGCCTTGATCCCGCGGATATCCCGTGATGAGCAATTTCTGTCAAACCACTCTCCGTATTATCCTGTGACTCAGAGCACCCTAACCGCGGTCATTCCACAAAATTTTTTTTAAGGAAAATAACTAAAAATAAAATAAAAAGCATAAGGGAAAACAGGAAGATTGTCAGAGAATTTTAAGTTCTATTCCCTTAAATACATAGCAAAACACAGGCTCAAGCTTGTAATAAAAAATAAGTAATAACGAAAGAGAATTCCAAAACTCACTCTACTTGTTATGTCATGAGATGCTCACAAATGTCATACCAGTGGTCAAATGCCTGTGCAGTGTGTGAAACGACGTTTTGAAAGATCACGATTTATACTTTCCACATACTTACAAGATATTCAAGAAAGCTCCCTTTAGATTTTCGATTGAGTCAAGTAAGAAGTGCAGTGAAAGCTTTTCGACTAAATACGCCTCAATTCATTGTTTTCAACTAGACACCAGGGTAAAGCATCCACTTTTTTTTTTTTAATTTTTATTTTTCTTGGTGGTTTCCACACACTTATGGGTAGGTAGCCTTCTTCATGTATCGTCAAACCCAGAGGGTGGTTATTTTGATAACCCGCAAGTCAACAGGCTAGTTGCACTCTATCCCATTGGTAGCCCTTTCCAAGTTTTTTTTTTTGTACTGAACCACAATCAATAGTCCAAAGAGGAGACTTAATAAGCACAAGTAAGCAGGGAAAAATTAGTTCTTGACCACCTAACCTTAGTGAATTTTCAAAAGGCACACCACCACCATAATAAGGAACATCAAAACATAAGTTTCAAGAATATTAAGGAAGTCAAGTTCATAACTCTTATGTAAATTAAAAGCAATACTTCCATGTTTTTGAAATGTATATGAAAGAATAGTCCTTAGAATAATCATGAAATCATCATTCTTTTCCAAAAATAATATCTAACTATACCTATATAGATATATATATAAACAGAAATTAAAGAAAAATTTAGAGTGCTCTTTAGTCTAGGGAACAAACACCCAAGATGATCTGAGAGATTCAAACTTCAAATGGTCCAGCGGTTTGGTAAATATGTCAGCTAGTTGGTGTTGAGTTTCAATGTGCTCTAGAGTGATGACTAGATGTTCAACTAGCTCAAGGATAAAATGATATCGAATGTCAATGTGTTTGGTACGAGAATGTTGGACAGGATTCATAGAGATATAAATGGCACTAAGATTATCATAATACACGGTCGTGGTTTTCTGATCAACTCCATAATTAGCTAGCATTTGTTTCATCTAAAAAAGTTGGGTACAACAACTACCAGCGGCTATGTATTCAAATTCAGTGGTGGACAAAGATACATAGTTTTGTTTCTTATTGTGCCATGAAACTAGATTAGTACCAACATAAAAACACCCCCCAGAAGTACTCTTTTTATCATCAATACACCCAGCCCAATCAGCATCAGAATACCCTACTAGGGTGACACTAGTGTCATGAGAGAACCAAATGCCAAAGTTAAAAGTCCCATTAACATATTTGATAATCGTTTTAACTGCATGTAAGTGGGATTCCTTGGGGTTGGACTGAAATCTAGGACAAATTCCTACACTGAAGGGTATATCGGGACGACTGGCAATGAGATACAATAAACTACCTATCATGCCTCTGTACAATGTAGGATCCACTAATTTGCCAGACTCATCTTTAGAAAGTTTAGTGGAAGTGCTCATTGGGGTCCTAGCATGTTTACAATTTTCAAGCCCAAATTTCTTAACTAGGTCTTTTGAATATTTGGATTGAGAAACAAAGATTCCATTCTCTACTTGCCTAACTTGAAGACCTAAAAAGAAATTTAATTCCCCCATTATGCTCATCTCAAAGTTATCTTTCATGTGTTCACCAAATTCATGAGTAAATTCAGGAGAAGTAGATCCAAAAATAATATCATCAACATAAACTTGTGTAATCAAAATGTGTTTTGAATCTCTACGAATGAATAGGGTTTTGTTAGCATTACCTCTCATGAATAGGGTTTTGGCACAGTCTATAAAAAAGGTGGTGAATCTTTCATACCAAGCTCTAGGAGCTTGTTTGAGTCCATAGAGAACTTTTTTTAGTTTAAACACATGATTTGGAAAGTGAAGATCAATAAATCCCTTGGGCTGCTCTACGTAAACTTCCTTATTTAAAAAATCATTTAAAAAGGCACTTTTAACATCCATTTGAAATAGTTTAAACTTCAAGTAACATGCCATGGCTAACAAAATTCTTATAGATTTTAATCTAGCCACAGGAGCAAAGGTTTCATCAAATTCAATACCCTCAACTTGAGTATATCCTTGTGCAACTAACCTAGCCTTGTTTCTAATGACTGTTCCAAACTCATCAGTTTTGTTTTTGAAAATCCACTTTGTGCCTATAACATTCACATGTGAAGGGCGAGGTATAGGAGTCCATACATCATTTCTTACAAATTGTCCTAATTCTTCTTGCATAGCGTTTAATCAAAAATCATCATTAGGAGCTTCATTCACATTTTTAGGTTCTAAAGAAAAGACGTAACAAAGAGGTGATACCTCATTTTAAAGTTGTCTCCTTGTCTTCATTAGGTCCTTTACATCTCCAACCACTTGTGAGGCTGGATGGTAGAGCTTGATTCTTGAAGATGGTTCTTGTTTAGTACTTTTCTCATCGTCCCTTTTGGATATATCACTTACATCTATTGAGGCTACAGATTGTTCAACTAGAGTTGTTAGGGGTATCATATCGTCATGATCATCCTGTTAAACTGAAGAGTAAGAATTAGTATAATTAATTATTACATTTATTGATTCCATAACAGTGTTATTTTTTAAGTTATAAACTCTAAAAGCACAACTGTTAGTGGAATAGCCTAGGAAGATTCCTTCATCACTTCGGGAGTCAAACTTACCAAGTTGTTCTCTATCCCTAAGGATAAAGCACTTACTCCTAAAAACTCAGAAATACTTTTCACTAGGCCTTTTACCGTTCCATAATTCATAGGAGGTTTGTTTTGTTCCAGGTCTAAGGTACACCCTATTTACTATGTAGCAAGCAATGTTAATTGCTTCTACCCAAAACTTCCTTGGCAGTGATCTTCCATAAAACAGTACTCGAGCCATCTCTTGAAGTACTCTATTTTTTTCTTTCAACGACGCCATTTGGTTGTGGAGTTTTTGGTGCTGAGAATTCATGTTTTATTCCATTTACTTCACAGAAATTGCTGTATGATGAATTCTCAAACTCTTTCCCATGATCTATCTTGATTCTGGTAATGCATCCAATTTTTCTTTGTTTTTCCTGTTATAGTCTCAAACATAAGTTTCTAAAAGAGTGAAAAATATTAGATTTTTCAGCAAGAAAATCAACCCATGTGAAACGAGTGTGATCATCAACAGCAACAAATATATATTTCTTTCCGCCCAAGCTTTCAGTGCGTGTGGGTCCCATTAAATTAATGTGAACTAAGTCAAGAGGCTCTGTAGTCTTCAAACTTTGACCCTTTTTATGTGCAGTTTTAATTTGTTTCCCCCTTTGACAAGGCCCATACACACCCTTGTGGTCTTTTCCCAATTTAGGTAGACCTCTAACTAACTTAGACTTAGACAATTGATTGAGCGCTTTAAAATTAATGTGTCCAAGTCTTTTGTGCCAGAGGTCTGACTCAATCAAGCTTGCAGAATTAGACATGAGACCTTTAGAATTAGATACACCATAACAGTTATCAGTAGTGTGAATACCAGTTAAAATAGTTTTTCCATAAGAATTAACAATTTTACAATCAGATTTTAAAAAATGAACAATAAGTTTGGCATCGCACAATTGACTTATGCTAATCAAATTAGCCTGTAAGCCTTTAACATACAATACATCCTTTAAACATTCTAACCCTGGGGTCTTTATGTTTCCCTTACCCAAAACACATGATGTACTACAATCACTAAAAGTTACTACACCCTCCTTCAAAATTTTGAAAATCTGAAAACAAACTTTTATTCCCACTCATATGTCTAAAGCAACCACTATCAAGGCACCACATGTTTGAGTTTAAAGCTTTTAAGGCTGTGTGAATAATAAAATAATTTAAATCAGATTTTCATACCTAAGCAGTTCTAGTTTTCAAAGTTTTTCTCACAACCTTATTTTTAAAAAACGATTCTTGACAGATTATTTTTGAGTTTTAAGACCACCTTTCTGAAAACTAGGTGTTTTTGAATAAAAAGAGTTTTTATCTGTCCTATGCAAAAGATATTTAAAATCAGTAGAGGGATCATAGTTGTTTAACACATTAAACCTATTGTAAAAATTGTTAGTATAATTTTGGTGATTTTGATTTACAAGACTTCTTTGATTTACATAAGTTATGGGTAGTCTATAAAGTTTATAACAGTTAGGTCTTATGTGGCCAGGAATACCACAGTGATGACATACAGGGACAAATTTTCTTTGAGGAGTGAAAGGCATACCTTGAAATTTCTGAGAATTTTTTACAGGCTGTTTACCTTTCAAGTGCTTGAATGTTTGAGCAGTTGATTTCCCATTTTGGAATATAGCAGACTTGGGAGGCTGGATCTTGATTACCTTGATCTTTCCCATTTTGGAATATAGCAGACTTAGGAGGCTAGATCTTGATTACCTTGATCTTTTGACTACTTGTAGATGCATCTTCTGTGGTTTTCTTCTCTCCAGTGTATCCAAGTCCATTTTTATCGTTTGGACTTTTTTGAACTGCCAGTATGTCATCTAGTTTAGAGGAAGTTGAATTCATCTTGGACTGAATGGATTGCATCTTACCATGTGCCTCTTTCACATCATTTTCTCTTTGTTCCAACTTGGTCTTTAGTGCTGCTATCAACTCCTCCTGAGAATTTTTGCTTGCTTCAAGTGCTTTAAACTTAGTTTGTAATTCCTCCAAGGTAACCTTCAGACTGTCTCTTTCTCTCTTTAACATCTTATTTTTCACTGTTAACTTTTCATTTTGCTTATGGAACTTTCGGCAATCTTGATACAACTATTCATAGGCATCATGAATGTCTACTTCTTCTTCGTCATCCTCACGTTCTGATTCTGCTTCTAAAGAGTCTTTCTTTGAATTCTTGGAACCAGATGAGTCTTTAGAACTTACAAATCCCATGCTCTTTGCTATGAAAGCTGTGAAATTTTCTGGAAAATCTTTTGAAGATGATGAGGTGCTCGATTCATCTGTATCATCTAGGGTAGCGTTCAGAACCTTCTTCTTGTTCTTCTTATTTCCACAGTTCTGATCTATATGATCGTACCCTTGGCATTCATAGCACTTCACCCCCTTAAACTTATTCTCATTTTTAGGTTCAGAAGACTCCCACCTTTGAATTTTTCATTCTTCTTGATCTTATTAGGTTTCTCGTCTTTCTTCTTGAAAAACTTTCTAATCTTCTTCGTATAGAGTGCTACTTCTTCAATGGAAGGAATTGAATCATCACTAGAAGAGGAGTCATTTTCTTTAACCGATTTTAGTGCAACACCCTTCATCTTCTTTGATTTTATCTTATTGGCCTCATATGTCTGTAGAGAGCCAACCAAGCCTTCTACTGTCATTGAATCCACATCCCCAGCTTCCTCTATGGCTGTAACTTTAGCTTGAAAGGACATAGGAAGGGATCGAAGAATCTTACTCATAATCTTTCGATTGGGAATAGGTTTAAGATTCTCCAAGATTGAAACTTGTATTGACGATGTCACTGAGCTTCGCGTAAAAGCTATCAAATGGTTCGTCTTCAGACATCTTCAAGTTTTCAAATTCAGAGGTTATTTTCTGGAGTTTGGACTTTCTTCATGAGTTAATTCGAGAATCCTCCAAGCTTCCTTGGCAATCTCACAACTTGAAATTAACCTAAACTCATCGGCAGAGACTGCACAGAAAATAGAGCTCAGGGCTTTGTAGTTCCATTCTACCTTTTCCTGCTCTGCCCTAGTCCACATATCCATAGGCTTTTCAACTGTTATCTTATCGATAAAATGAGTTGGCTTTACCCACCCGTTTTCAATAGATAGCCAAATATTGACATTCAATGAGATTAGATGTGCTCTCATTTGAACCTTCCAATACGTATAGTTGGTGCCATCAAACCATGGTGGTGTAGTACTTGAACCGTCTTCTCTAGGAGGATCCATTAGCAAATAGAATCATGTTTTATTCTCAAAAATGAACCCACTCTTATACCAATTGAAAATACGTAATTTGCTACTAAAGATCCCAATTAATCAACCACAATCACAAAATAGCGGAAGGTAAGATAAACAGAACGAGGAAACCCATAAAGAGAAACCTCACATAAAACTTTCACTAAAAACAAACGTTGGTTATAAACTCAAACCCTTGATAGATCGACTCTCGACTTTATACTCTTGTTGACGTTTGCTCGAATCCTCGATTCACCAACTCTTTTAGCGAAAGCCCTTCGACTTCTCGAAGGCACAACATCGAATCCTTGGTAACTTCAAGTGCTGAATCCTTAGCTCTTCCAAGATTTGAACTCATTCGAATCACACAGACACTAGAATGCTTGGCTAAGTGATTGAGAGAATATTCTGACTTTTTTGGCTCACAAACTATTGTATATTCTCTCTGTGTTTCACCCTAAAGACGTCCAAAGGATATATATAGACAAACTTAGCCAACTAGGGTTCGAAAAAAAGATAAAAATGGCTAAAATTTGTGCCTCGCGTGAAGGGTGCACCCACGGTCATCCGACAACCTTCTCGCGACCATCCTGCGACTCGGAGCAGACTTCCCGCACAGTAAATTCTTGAAGTTCTGCTCTCTGGATTTTCTCGCACCTAACCACGGCCTTCCCGTGGGCTTCCTGCGTAAATCAGTTCTGACACTTGTTTGGTTTCTTTAAGACTTCCAGCCATTATGGAAACAGTTCTTCTAAGGCCTTTTAGAATTCTATTTGACTTAAGACTCTAGTGCCTTAGCCTACACTAAGCCTTTTAGAATTCTATTTGACTTAAGACTCTAGTACTTTAGCCTACACTAAGTCTAAAATACAAACACTTTTTTTGATCATGGATTTGCCAATTTACAATATTTGTTCTTAACACAATGGATGACCGTGGATTGGGATGACACGACCCATCCAGTAGGGAAGGCTAGACGATCATTTATCTCCCAAATTAGACACATGGTCTAAAGTCCAATTAGATTCTCGCTGACCACCCTCAACTGGGACGTCTCCCTACCTGACGTATTCAAGGGCCTCTGGGTAAGGTGTAGGTATTATAGTTTGCTAATGTTGTACATGGTGTCTGTGTTGAAACTTACAACATTAAACAATATTTTGTAATTTGTTCTTTTTAGGCTAATATAGTGGAATTCCTCCAGACTCTCGAGACGTTTGCTACGGCAAGTGCTAGAAGATGTGGAAGGACCATAAGAATAAGGTGAAGTCTACCTATTAGAAGGGTCATGAGACTGACTCTGACATCGTTCAACGGGTCCCACCAAGCGTCCTCCCCCACTAGTGGGCTAAGCTCGTAAGTAATTGGTCGAGCAAGGAGGCACGGGGTAAGCTAATTGTGATCTGAATTTTTTCCCTTAAAGTCTTTAAGTTATAAATCCTAACTTACAAAAACTAATCGACAAGAGATGAAAACAGGAGGAGGCCGTGAGGAACTTGCGAAACCGAGGGTTACAGGACCCTTCCCACAAGGAATTTTAAGGGTTTTACCTTATAAATTGTTATTTTGCCTTAGAAAATGTGCTTGTGTAATATTTCACGTCCTTTGGTTGGTAAACTCCTTAAAAATCTCTTTACAAATATATCTAATCACATTTCTTCCCCTCCTAAAAATTCTTTCTTCTAAGATGTTTAATTCTTATTTTACTATCACGAATATCATGATATCACAGACAAAATAAAGATGGTGTAGTTGAGATAGATGATGATGACCAAGAAATTCATGAGGTACTAAAATCTCTACAATTAAGGCTAGTGAAATGCTATATTTAGTTAAAATGTTTTGGTTATAACAAGAAGGTATCGCAATAATTTTTTGAAGGCAATTCAAAAAATGAAAAATGAAATAAAAAATCTCAAATATGGTGTCTTTGTGTAAGCTAACATCTTGAAGTATTTTTCTAAATTTTTGAATATTATGTAATATATTTTGTATTTTATGAAATTATTAATTTATACAACAGTAAAGAGCGAAATTTTACATTAGATTTTAAAAGGGAAATATTAATTATAATGACAGAAGAGTTTATTAATTTTCTATTTTGGCCAAAATCAAGATTCGTATTTTTCGTATTTTTTATTAATTTAAAAAGTAGGGGTGTTCAAAAAATCGATCAAACCACCAACTCAACCCAAACCGATGCTATTGGTTGGTTTGAATGGTTGAACGATTTAGTTGGCGATTGAAAATTCAAGATTTTTTAGTTGAAGGGTTTGGGTGGTAGGGATGATCCCCTCGACTTGACTAACCTGACCCACCACTTTAAGAAGTGTAGAAATATTTTTTCTTTTTTTTTTTTTTTTTCATATCATGTTAACTTTGGCATAAACTTTTAAATGTTTGCTATTAGTTTGTGATATTTAATTGAAAATTTTATTCGAAGTATTCTACATAGCAAATAATAGTTAATTTTTTAGTACCATTTGAAGATTTTTTTGATTATTCTAATTTGTATTTTCTTTTTGCAGGTGAATATTCTTCCCAACCCATCCAACCCAATCCACCGACCCGACCAACTCAACCCATGGTTTGAAATCGATTTAGTTTTCTCTCCACTTGCCCTAGGTAGGGTGGCTGGTGGGTGAAACCTTGACCCGACCGACCCGACCTGACCCGTGAACACTCCTATAAAAAAGTTATCAATTTAGAAGAGATTAATTTGTGGAAGCTGTTTGGCATTCAAGTCTACTGGAGCTTACATTTCATCTTTCCTAAGAAGGTATGCAACGTAATAGAGCAGATGCTTAGGAGATTTTTGTGGTCTGTGATGTAGGCCAGTAGTACAACTTTTGGTAGTTTAAAAATCTGCACAACAGATTTTCTTTTTCTTAGAGTTTGTTTTGAAGTCTACGAGTTTGTTTTACAGTTTTTGGTAATCTAAAAATCTGCACAGCAGATTTTTTTTTTCCTGAAGTTGGTTTTAAAGTCTAAGAGTTTGTTTTATAGATTTTTAAGAGTCTGTTTTGAAGTCTATTTGTATAACATATTTTTAAGAGTCCGTTGGAAAGTCTAAGGGTCTGTTCTTTAAGTCTAAAGGTTAGTTAGTATTAATTTTTAGGGGTTGCAGAGAACCTATAAAAAGTAATTTTTGTAAGCTTTGAAAGGTAGAATTTGAAGATTAAAAAAAATTCCTATTGTCTTTCTCTCCTTTTTATTAGGATTGAGTGTGGGAGATTAAGCTAAAGCTTTAGTTTAATTTAGCTCTCTATTTTCCTTCTTAATTTTTATTCTTTTCATACATGAGTGCATCAGTTGGTATCAGAGCAAGTTCTGATCCTTTTAGATTTGTCTGGAGCCTTGATCGTTCTTTTTGGAGTTGCAATATGCCACTAAGAAGAAGAAATCCACTTCGCAGACCAGCTGTTCAACACGATCAGAACGCAACAGTTGATCAACAACATTTGCTCACTATGCTAGAAGATCTAAGAAGGCAGGTTGAAGCTTTAACCCAGCGCAATGTGCAATATCAACTTTCTTCTCAAGATGGCGTTGAATATGACGAGAAGGATTATCATGAAGAGGATGTAAATCCTTTTTATGTAAATAACGCACCCCGACCAGCAGCTATTGAGAGGCGTTGGGATGGTGGATTCAAGGTGGATATTCCAGAATTTGTTGGAGATTTATATGGTGAAGATTTTGTTGATTGGCTATCAATCGTAGAAAGGGTTTTTGACTTAAAAAATATGCTGGAAAATAAGAAAGTGAAAGTAGTTGCTGTGAAATTGAGAGGAAGAGCTTCTGCTTGGTGGGATCAACTCATCATGACATGCCAAAGACAAGGGAAACCTAAGATTACTAATTGGGAAAAGATGCATAAGAAGTTGATGGAGACTTTTCTTCCTTACAATTACACGCAATTGGTTTATCAAAGGTTGTAGAATTGTCGCCAAGGAGGTAGGACGGTTGATATTACATAGAAGAATTTATGAACTTGTTCTTAGGAATGAGTTAAATGAGAGTGAAAAAAAAAAAAAAACGAGATACATTGGAGGGTTGCGAATAAACTTGCAAGATATACTTAATTAACAAGATATATAGAGTGTTTCACAAGCTTATCAAAGTGCTAAAGCTGGTAAAACTCAGCAAACAAGGAGTTTAAATAGAGTTGCAAACAACTAGTCTTCTTCTAACTGTGCTATTACTTCTAGTGCCCAATTGCAAGGGTCTAATAGTAACAACCGTATAGCTATTAGGGCACTACAAAAGGGCAACAGTGCAGCTGCTCATTCGCAGCAAAGTGCTAGAATTTTCAAAAATGCATCACTGTTTCATGGGGCAGCAGTTAAATGCTTCAAATGCAGAGCACTTGGACATACATCTGTTGAATGTCAAAAGGCGAACTGTCGTGAAGGAAAACAACTCTTTATAGAAGAAGCTGGGGAAGATGAACATAACTTAGAAGAGGAAGAACCCATATATGATGAATAAGATGATGAAGCAATGGTTACAGGTGATGTGGAGCCATGTCTAGTGATGAATAAAGCCTTAATAGCACCGAGGCATGAAGATCCTAAGGATTGGTTGCACAATAATGTGTTTTAAGTAACTTGCACTATTGTTGGATGTGTATGTAAGCTGATTATAGATAGTGGAAGTTGTGGGAATATCATTTCCCAAGAGGCGGCCACAAAAGTAAATCTACTAGTGTTGGTTCAAGAAAGGAAATGAGGTACCTATTACTAAACGATGTCTAGTTAATTTATCTATTGGTAATAGATATTTTGATGAGGTGTGGTGTGACGTAGTGGAAATGGATGCTTGTCATATCTTATTTGGTAGGCCATGGCAATATGATAATAAATTCTTACATGATGGTTGC
This sequence comes from Vitellaria paradoxa, assembly GCA_019916065.1. Taxonomy (NCBI): domain Eukaryota; kingdom Viridiplantae; phylum Streptophyta; class Magnoliopsida; order Ericales; family Sapotaceae; genus Vitellaria; species Vitellaria paradoxa. The sequence continues at coordinate 33,746,141 of CM034235.1, forward strand.
AAAAATACACACACTTTTTACAAAGATAAAAAGAAAATAATTCTTGTCCCATCTAAGGAGGAAGTTACACCTAAACCCAAGCAAGGGGAAGGTGTTAATTTACTCTTTATGGCCAAGTTTGTGGCAGAATTTGAAGAAAGTGGTGCTACTTATGTCTGTGTGGGTAAGGAGGAGTTTTTTGAGCCAAACTGTCCAGCAATTATTCAACCACTTTTAGATGAATTTTCTAATATTATGCCACTAAATTTGCCCCCTAGACTACCTCCTATGAGAGATATCCAACATCATGTTGACCTTGTGCCTGGAGCTAGTTTGCCTAATAAACCACATTATCGAATGAGTCCAAAAGAATATGAAAAGCTTAATTGGCATGTTAATGAGCTATTGGAGATGGGATATGTGCGTGAAACCAAAAGTCCATGTGCTGTACAAGCCTTGTTGGTTCCAAAGATGGATAGGAGTTAGAGAATGTATGTTGATAGTAAAGTTATTAGTAAAATTACTATCAAATACAGATTTCCTATTCTGCACTTGGATAACATGCTTGATCAACTTGCGAGGGTCAAGGTGTATTCGAAACTTGACCCTAAGAGTGGCTATCACCAGATTGGAATTCGTCTTGGTGATGAGTGGAAAATGGCTTTCAAGACTCGAGAAAGGTTGTTTGAATGGTTGGTTATGCTATTTGGCTTATCAAATGCACCAAGCACTTTTATGCGTATAATGAATCATGTGTTGCAACCATACGTTGGAAAATTTGTAGTTATGTATTTTGATGATATTCTTGTGCATAGCCCTTTTTGTGAAAGCACCAAGAGCATTTGAGAGCTGTTTTGATGACTTTACAGAAGGAAAAATTATATGTTAACTTGAAAAAATGCAGCTTTATGACATATAAAGCCCTATTCTTGGGATATGAGCTCTCGTCTCAAGGAATTCAAGTGAACTAATCCAAGGTGCAAGCCATTGTTAATTGGGCAAGTCCAACAAACATTCATCAGGTGCGTGGTTTTCGTGGTTTAGCTTCATTTTATCATCGTTTCATTAGGAATTTTAGTTCACTTGCAGTGCTTATTACTAATTGCAAAAAGGACAGTTAAGTGGACTGTTGAAGCTAAAAAAAGCTTTCAAATCCTCAAAAACAAGCTATTAGAGGCCCCTATTCTGGACCTACCAAATTTTGATAAAGTATTTGAGGTCCATTGTGATGCTTCTAAGGGTGGCATTGGAGCAGTACTTAGTCAAGAAGAGAACCCTGTAGCATTTTACAGTGAAAAACTGAGTGGAGCAAGGCAGAATTATTCCACCTACGACGTGGAATTTTATGCAATTGTATGAACTCTTCACCACTGGGAGCATTATTTGATACAAAGAGACTTTGTATTATATTCTGACCATGAAGCTTTAAAGTACATAAACAGGTAGGAAAGTTTGAATCGTCGACATGGAAAATGGATAGCATATTTACAACAATTTACCTTCACTTTAAAGCACAAATCTGGTGTTCAAAATAAGGTGGCTAATGCTTTAAGTCAAAGGTCTCATTTGCTATCCACTATGCATGTTCAGGTTGTGGGGTTTGATACTTTCAAGGATTTGTATGATTTTGATCCATATTTTGGGAAATTCCATGTAGAAGTAGTTAAAGGCAAACGGGTAGATTTTTGTTTGCATGCTGGATTTCTTTTCAAAGGGACCAAACTATGCATTCCGAATTGTTCTTTGAGGGAGAAAATTCTTCGACACATACATAATGAAGGGCACTTTGGCAGAGACAAAACATGTGCTTTAGTTGAAGCCAATTACTTTTGGCCAAGACTAAAAAGAGATGTCAACCGGTTGATTGAACGTTGTCACATTTGTCAAGTGTCTAAGAGAGGTTCTACAAATGCAGGTTTATATATGCCGCTGCCCACTCCAAGTGCTCCATGGGCTGATGTTAGCATGGATTTCGTGCTCGGACTTTCTCAAACACAAAGAGGTATGGATTCTGTTCTAGTTGTTGTTGAAAGATTCTAAAAAATGGCACATTTTATACCATGTAAGAAGACCATAGATGCTTCTTAGATTGCTTGATTGTATTTCAAAGAAATTGTCCATTTGCATGGTGTGCCAAATTTGATTACTTCTGATCAAGACAGAAAGTTCATTAAGTCACTTTTGGAGGACTCTTTAGAAGAAACTAAGATATGATCTCAACTACAGTTCAGTTTACCTTACCATCCTCAAACTGATGGGCAAACTGAGGTTGTTAATCAAAGCTCAAGAAATTTGATTCGCAGCCATGTTGGAAGCAACCCTAAGCAATGGGATCAGATTCTTCCTTATGCTGAATTTTCTTTTAACAGATCCAAAAACCGCACAACAACGATGAGTCCATCTAAGATTGTTTATGGGCGTAATCCAAATAATGTTTTCGATCTTGTTCCTCTTCCTATCACTACTTGAGTAAATATAAAAGCCGAAGATTTGGTGGAACAAATCAAGCAAATTCATGAGAAGGTGCAGCGTCAAATTGAAAAAAGCAACCAAAAGTATAAAAGACGTGTTGATAAGGGTCGAAGGAGAGTGGTATTTGACGTCGGGGACTATGTTTGGGCTATTCTAACAAGAGATCGCTATCCAACTGGTGAATATAACGAGTTAAGTGTAAGAAAGATTAGACCACGTGAAGTGCTAGAAAGAATTAATGACAATGCGTATAAGCTGAAACTTCCTGGCCATATCATGGGGATTCTTCTAGCAAAGATGGTACCAACTTGAGGTCAAGTTTTCTCTCAGCTGGAGGGACTGATTCAGGCTAGTAGTATAGCTTTTGGTAATCTAAAAATTTGACAGCAGTTTTTCTTTTTCTAGAAGTTGGTTTTGAAGTCTAGGAGTCTATTTTACAGCTATTGGTAATCTAAAAATCTGCACAACAGATTTTTTTTTTTTTTTTTCTAGAAGTTGGTTTTGAAGTCAAAGAGTCCATTTTATAGATTTTTAAGAGTCTGTTTTGAAGTCTATTTGTATAGCAGATTTTTAAGAGTTCGTTGGAAAGTCTAAGGGTTTGTTTTTTGAAGTCTAAAGGTCAGTCAGTATTAATGTTTAAGGGCCGCAGAGAACCTATAAAAAAGCAATTTTTGTAAGCTTTGAAAGGCATAATTTAAAGATTAAAAAAATTCCTATTGTCTTTCTCTTCTTTTTATTGGGATTGAGTGTGGGAGATTAAGTTAAAGCCTTAGTTTAATCTAACTCTCTGTTTTCTTTCTTGATCTTTACTCTTTTCATACGTGAGTGCATCAGTTTGGCACTGAGCTTAAAAAGTATGGTAGCAAAGCAGTGTGGGAGGATGTATGTCAGCCATTAAAAAAAAGTGGGTTTGGTATTTGGAAACTAGCTGAATAGAACAAGGCAGCGATGCTATGACACTTGTGGAAAACATGCTCAAGAAAAAATTCTCTTTGGTCTCTTTGGTGTAAGAAATACCTGCTTAAAGGAAACAGCTTCTGGAAAATTAAGTTCCGAAATGATTGCTCATGGACTTAGCGTAAACTTCTCAAGCTAAGGGAGATTGCAATAAAAATCTCTAAGTATGCTATTGGAAATGGGGAAACTACTTTAATGTGGTATGATAACTGGCACTCACTACGTCCTCTTATTCCTAAATAAGGGCCAAGAATAGCTTATGATGCATGTCTTCCACTTACTTCCAAAGTTTCTTTATTCTCAAAGATGGTGCTTGGGCATGGCCTCTTCCAACAACATGGGAGTTGCAGGAGATTATTAGATTGATTAGTTCACCCCCAAACAATACAGGACCTGACACCCTTGTGTGGTTGCCCTCCAAAACCAAGTCTTATACTTTGGCCTCTACCCAGAGCGCAGTCAGATTACAACATCCAAAAGTCATATGGCACAAGTTGATTTGGTTTCCAGAAAACATCCCAAAATACAGCTTTATTCTTTGGATGGCTATAAAAGGAAAGCTAAACACCACGGATAAGCTATCTTGTTAGGGCTCAATTGATGATACAAGCTGTAAACTTTGTAAGCAAGATGATGAAACAATTGACCATTTGTTCTTTGATTGTCCATATTCACAAGAAGTATGGTTAGAGGTTAATAGGCTGTGTATGATGCCTAGAACTAAGCAAAGATGGAGGAATAAAGTTGACTAGGCCGTTGGGAAATTCAACTGTAAGTCCTTTGCGAATACCATCAACAAATTGGCATGAGCTTCAATGATTTACAATATATGGATGGAAAGGAACACAAGAGCCTTCACGAGGTTAACTACTTCATCAAGAGAAATAGTTGAGAAGATAAAGCTTGAAGTTCACAGCAAAGTCTTTCAAGCTACAAGGATCAAGCCTATAAATGTAAATACTGATCTATGTAAAAATTAGGGGATTCCTTCTTTTGTATAGCAATAGATAATTCATTATAATACGAGAGTAAGCCCTCAAGATTTTGTACCTTTTCTCCTATTAATCCAAAACAATACTTATCAAAAAAAAAAAAAAAATTATGAAAGCTCAACTGTATGTAACTTTATAAAAAAAAAAAAAAAAAAAACCACAATTATAAACTTTAAAACAAATCAATTAAAATTGCTACCCTCCTTTAGATTTTTTCGAAATTTTAAATCATCATGAGCTTTTATTTATTATGGCCACTAACTATAATTATTTTTCAATTTAGGAAGTGTTTAGAGTAACAAAAAATGAGATAAAGTTAGATAATCTGTAAGTTTGTAATTCATACAGTAAAATAAAAAAGTGAATAACTTTTAAAAATTTTTAAAGATTTTTAGAGTTTTTCAACATTTTATATTGCACCATACGCACCCTTAAAAAACGTAACCTGAATTCAAATTCCATTCACTCGGATCCTTACCGAGGGGACCCCCGGGGGGCAGCCACACACGCGCGCGCACACACACAAGCAGAGAAAATAAAATAAAATAAAATAATAAACTAACGATATATATATACATATATATCCACATGCTAAAGAGAGAAACATGCCATTCAGCAGTCGGTCCATTAATGACTCCACCAATTCTTTTATTTTGAACGAATAAAAATAAGATTAGATGAATTCCAAATGCAAAAAGTGCACAGATGCTATTAAGGTGCTGACAAAAAATTGACACCCAGAATAATCAGAAGGTTGCCTCATAGGGGCATATTTACTGATGAGTTCTAGAAACAATGGCCTCTGAAAATGAAAGACCAGGAAAAATGGAAACTACGAGATTAAAGCCAGGCCCCAATTAATCGCATCTTAACCAACTCTTTCAACACATTTAAACCAAACAATTAAACCACCGGAGTTAACAGCGGTTTGTCCAAGAAGTGAGCCTCTAAGTTTCCAAGTACAAGATCAGCCATGGCTGTGCGCGTTTCCACAGTTCCACTTCCCACATGAGGGGTGAGGACTACATTTTCGAGCCCAAATAACTGGTCAGGAACTTCAGGCTCGTGTTCAAACACATCAAGTCCTGCTCCACCCAACCGACCTTCAATCAGAGCAGATACCAGCTCAGGTTCGTCAACATGAGGACCTCTCCCAATATTTATAAGGACACCCTTTGGACCCAGTGCATTAATAACATTGCGGTTGATGATATGACGAGTTTCATCAGTTAGAGGGCATGCTACAACCAGAATTTGGCAGTTGGATGCCAGCTCTATTACACTTGGAAAATATTTGTATTTTGAATCTGGTTTCTGTGATCTGGTGTAGTAACTGATTGGGCAGCCAAATGCTTCAGCTCTCTTAGCAATTGCTAAGCCAATTCTTCCCAGTCCAATAATACCTACTGATTTGCCGCTGAACTGGGGGGGAAAAAAAGAATAAGAAAAGATAAGAAAATTGAGTGGAAAGATAACCAAATACATGCAGCAAGGTGAGTTCTTAATCATTAATATAAAGCAGTGGAAGCTTGACTATTCTGCGGACATATTAATGAAACTTCATATCAGATGAAAAATTGGCCAAGTATAAGAGCATCTCATTTCCTATTGATAAGCACAACATTTGGGGAACCATCAGCTACAAAGTTCTTGATTGTTGCATGTTCATCATTAGTGACTGAGCTTTTCATTTTCTCTAGCTTAGTTTTTGTTGTGATAGACTATTGCAGAAGACTATCACAATTGCTAACAAAACAACTGGTAAACAATGGAGCACCAAGCCACTTGGTTATGGAGGAGAGGGCGAGAAGGAGAGAGGGAGCACGACATTAAGGGGGTGTTTGAATCGAGGATTCGGTGAGGGAAAAGAAAAGAATAAATAGAGAAAAAAGACAGCATCATTTGTTTAACTTAGAAACTTTAAGAAAATGAAAGGCATTTATCCTAAGAAGCATAAATACGAAAATAGGTTATGGATACGATACAGATACGGACACGGACATGAATACGACAATTTTAAAAAAGTAAGTATAGAACATGGCAGGGATACGGCCAAAAAATATAAATTTTGTATATTTTTATTAGCTATATATGTAAATATAATATCTACAGCAAAATTAATTTAATATATAATTTAATATACAAACCACAATAAAATGTAAATTATAAGATTTTTATAATTTTAAGAGTTTTAACTACTCAAATCTAAATTTATCTTAATAATGCATGCGAAGAAAAAATGATAAAATAATAGGACACACCATGTAGCGTGTCCGACACGTATCTTAGAGTATCCGAGAAGTATATGTGTCCAATAAGTGTTGTTGGATATGGATACAACACCCATTTTGAAGTTTCCATGCTTCCTAAAATTTATCAATGCATTAATTTCCTAATTTAAATATATATTTTTTTCATTTCTCAAATTCCATATTTTCCCTTCTATTTTTATCACTACCAAACAAAAGAGGATTTTGAATCTAGAGCCCTTCCCTTTTCCATTGATGAATCCTCAATCCATACACATCATAAGGGAAACTGAAATCTTAGCATAAAGGCTGATAAATTAAAAGGATAGCACTAGAACTGTAGGGCCTATTATTGTCTTTGAAATAAAGAAGCATAAAATTTCAGTAGCCCCGGATGAAGGCAATTGCACTGACATTAATTCGGAGAAGTATACATCATTAAAACCCATCTATAGTTGCCTGAATAGCGCATTTAGAGTTGCTTTCCTCACAATGCAAAAACTAGCAGGAACTTCAGTGTGACAAAGTGAAGCTACATTTGGAACATATAGCCATCTACTTTTTGGTAGTATATGTGGATCTTGTGAATGATTAAAGGTCACTTGTAACTAAAACATCAAACTACCAATATCTTCATTGCCTAACTGGGTTTAGGCTTATATGGTCGACAAGGTAGACACAATAATCATACATTGTCCAAAAGTAATAAAATCCCACTAACACTTGACTGTCACAAAGTTATAATGAAGCCAGCTTCCTAATTTGCAATGAAAAGAACGGCATTTGGCCTTTTTATCATAGCCATCAGCAATGGCTCCAGTCATCCTTTTTCCTGGTTCAGCCCAATAAAGATGGTGCCCATGGCAACTTCCTTATTTCCTTTTTATTTGATGGGTAAGATTATAAAAATATATTAAAGTGCCCATAGCACCAAACCTAACTGAACAATAACTTGCAAATTTCAATACAGTCCAAACACAAAAAGAGTATCACAATATCAGCAAAAAGCAATCAAGAGAAATCTAATGGATTCAAAGAGACAATCCCTCAAATCACCAGAATTCATATCTGTCACTAGAAAAATACAACATGACTTGATGAAGTGATACCCAAACTTCCAGAAGAGAGGACAACTAGACAAAATAAATACGATAGTGTCTGCTCTTTCCAGAGAGAGAGAGAGAGAGAGAGAGAATGCAAGGAAAGGGCTTAATAAAGCAAAAACAGAAGTAATTTTTTCCACCAAATAATTTTATGAAAACACTCTCACATAATTAGCAATTCACAGCACAGATATTTCAGCAAAATGAAATGATCAAATTAGCAAAGAAATAACACGAATTATGGAAATAAAGCAACATGATGTCAGTCATTACGGTAATTCACATCCAAGTTACATTCTTTTTAAATAGATTTGACATTAAATTATATTAAAATATAAGACTAACTAAGTTATATGAGAACATATATGAAATTTACAATAATTACTATTTAATTAGGGAAACCGTTACTTGCTAAAATAGCCAAGCAAGTAGTGATACCAAACTCTCAAAATTCCAAACTATCACTTTTTCAAGGTGATTTCAAATCCATAATAACCAATAACGTTATACGTCTCAAATCATTGGCAAAATCCATATCCACATTATACGTCTCAAATCATTGATAAAATCCAAATATACACTAACCAAGTTATATTTAAGTACTTTTTTTTTTTTTCCAAATAAATGGTACCAAATCCATACATTTCAAATCCATAAATATATACCCATCCTTATAACTAATTCAGGCAAAAACGATTTGACCTTAACATTGATATTGTGTCATTCAGGAGAGAGACAGAGATGAACACAATGAACCAAAGCAAATAGAGGTTAGCTGAGTGGAGAGTTTTGTTTGCTAAACCCATAATATAAAATAAAATAACTGTATAAAATTCTCAAAACTGTTTCATTTTTTATTTTCTTAGCACTTTCTCAGCAACCAAAGAAGTGCATAGCTATGATTAACAACAGAAAAGAATCAAACCTTCGTGGTCAACTTGAAGTCCCCCTTCTTCCACAGCCCTCTCCTCACATAGCGATCAGACTCGCAAATCCGCCTCAGCGTCGCCAGTGCAAGCCCGATAGCTAAATCGGCCACGTCATCCGTCAACACGTCGGGGGTGTTGGTAACTCTAATCCCCCTGTCCTTACACTTGCCCAAATCGACCTTATCAAGGCCGACGCTGAAACTCGCCACGATCTCCAGATTTGGCAGCGAGTCGATCAGGTCGGCATCGGCGCCGGCCGTGGCATTGCCGACAACAGCTCGGATCGTAGCGGAGTTCTCTTTGAGGAACTCCTCCTTGTGAGGGACTTTCCAGAAGCGGAAGAGCTTGAAGCGCTTGTGGAGCTCTTGCTCGAGGTACGGCATCATCGGACACGCCATCAGTACTCCAATGGTCTCCATTTTCCGCGGAGAATCACGGAGACGTTAGGTTACGTCCCAACTTTACCCGTCCATATGAATTTTTCTGTATATTTGAGTGGTAGCTAATTCTCTCCCACACCGGCAGAATACGATTCCTGGTGGTGGACGGTTGACGATCAGTCCTCGCCGCGAATAAAAGAATAACGCGTACGCCAGATTTTGCCACGTGTGCACTACCAAAAATTCCAATAATCAGTGTAATTCTCCTCACCTTGTGCGATACCGACCGGAAGGAAGGGTGGGACGCGGGGGATGTTGGCTCCAAATTTCATATCCGAACCGTTGAAATATGTTAACTTTTAATGTAACGGTTTAAATTCATTCACATATTTTTAATTTAAAAATAATAAAATAAATTTAAATTGTTGAATTTTAAACAAACGGCACACAAGCATGATGTCTCAGGACTAATATTGCATAGCGATGTCAGCATCTCCCTTTGCTAAAGAAAGTTGTCCTGAGTATGGTTATGATTAGAGATAGCAATTCCAACACACTCCAACGGGTATTTGTCTAATCTCAATTCAATAAGTGCGATTATTTTTAAATTTTATCACACTATTTGGAATGATAGATTTGATAGGATATGATTTCATTCGATAAGAATTTTCATCAATTCTTGTCCTTGAAATTAAAATTTTTATTTTATGAATTGGATTTGATTTCTCGTATAGCGAAAATTTTGAAGTATTCCAAATTTTCTTACGAGTCTGCTATAATGAAAATATCTACTAGCTATTCATTGGTATTGACAAAAATTAGTTGAAGTTCCACTTTACCAACAAAATTCCCTACGAAATGAAGTCGAAGTTCAATGTGCTTTAACCTTGCATAAAATACTGAGTTTTCTATCATAGCAATAGCATATATGCTGTCGTAGTAAATTGTCGTGAGGTCAACCTTGCATAAAATACTAGGTTTTTTGTCATAGCAATAGCAAACATGTTGTCGCAATAAATTGTTGTAAGGTTCTTTTGCTTATCCTTTTGATCTGCCAAAATTCTTCCTAGCCAAATTACTTCGTAGGATGTATCAATAACAACAATATATTCAATTTCTACCGATAAAAGCGCTTTCATTTTTTGTTTTCTAGATGACCAAAAAATTATTTTAGTGCCGATATAGCCCGATGTGTTGTTTCTATCATCAGTAAATTGAGCCCAATTACTATCATTATATCCAGCAAGATAATATTTTCTTCTTAAACATGTTGGATGGCAAAGTATTTTTTGCTTTGCAAATAACATAATATTCGCTTAGCTGCAGAATAATGAATTTGACTTGATTCATTAATGAATCTAGAAATAATGATGACAAGATATTCTATATTAGGCCTAATGTTGGTAAGATACATTAGCGAAACAACTAGGTTGTAATACGAAGTTCGGTCAACTTTTGAGGCTCCATCTTTTAATTAATTCAAAATTTTATTAGCACATAATATTTTGGAAATGAAAATTCTGATCTGATTTGATCTGAACATAATGGTATGATATTTTGATGTAAGGATTAATTAACACACAATATTGTACATTTATACACCTTTTTAATGTGTGCTAATCGTATAAATATATTCACTTAAAACTTAATTTTATTGCATATTTTTCATATAATTGTATTTTGTGTTGATTGCAATTTTCAGGAATTAATTCTATGTAATTGGAGGCCAAATCAATATAGAAATGCAAGTGGAAGAATTCCCATTGAATGTGAGACAAAAAGAGGAAGAAAAAGAGTTTAAAAAGATAAAGAAATGAAGTATTAAGGGTTTGGTGTGAATCAAGGTTCAAACAAAAAAAGGGGTGAAACATTAAGAGCCAAAGAAATATTCTAGGTCATGAAGGTGGTGCGAAGTAAGGTTTGAACCACACCTGATTCGCACTTTGGTTTGAACAACAGTGGGTAAAGCAACATCTCAAGATCTAAATTTTTTTAAGTGTTAACTTGTAGTGCGAACCAAGGTTTGAACCACCTTTCGTTCGCACCTTGGTTCAAACCGTAGAGAGCAATTCAACTTCAAACTTTAAAAATTGTTTAAGTATGGAAGAATTGTTTGAGCCTTAGTTCAAACTATGCGAGGTTCTGCAGAATTTTGTAATTTTTCATTAGTTTTAAGGGCTTTTTGGTCATTCCAAACAATTAGGTTGTGCTATAAATAGATGGTAATTGATAAGATTAGAAATATTAGACATTCATGTATACAGTTAGATATAGAGTAGAGTAGATTTATATAGTTGTAGAGGGAGAAGATAGATCTTGTTTGGTTAGTGAGAAAATTTCATTTTCCTTTTTCTTGTAAATATATTTCAATTCAATTCAAGTTTTCTTTTCTCTTCATCTAATGATTGAGTAGTTCTCTTACTTGGATTCAAATCAAGGAGAATAGATTATGTATATAGATTTTCAAGGCACTTTGCTTTTCAGTATTTAAATCTTCTTGAGAATTCTCTACAAATGGTGGTTGAAATGTTTGAATCCATTGAAATCATCAATTGTTAATTCTACATTGAGCTTGTTTATATAGTTTATATCAATTATATGTGAGTTGCTAATTAAAATTCTTATACACTTTCTTAAAAGATTTGCATGTGAATTGCTAATGTAGAATTTGCATGTACACTTTATAGGTTATATACTCTAAGTATTTGATTTAGGTTTTTAATTATATGAACTAAGTGTTGTAACCAAACTTATCAACTATTGTTCTTAATTATGCTTCAATGTTAAACAATTCCCCACGTTTTTGGTCTAGCCACGAAGTTGAATAATTCCTAGTCTAGCCATGAAGTTTCCCCTATTGAAAGGTAAAACTATGCATGAAGGTGTAGATTGCCTCACAGGGTTAAGACGCTCTCTCAAAGGAACAAAATCGGGAACTTCTTGGAGTTCATTATCCTCATGTTCACTACCTTCCCTTCTTAAATCAACCATTGAGTGAAAGGATGAGGTGGTAAGCGAAATTGTGGAATATGAATTCGTGGAAATAGATTCAGGAAGATAAGAAGGATCTTCTAGTTTAGGTTCTACTACAATTATTTTTTTTTTGGTAAGTATTCTACTACAATTACCCTACTTGATTTAAGTTGCACACACTTTAAAAATTTTGGATTTTCAATTTTTTTAAAGAAAAATAAACTCACTTAAAAAGAAATAAAAATAAAAATAGAAACAACCTAAAAACTAAATTTTGGCTCCCCGGCAACGGCGCCAAAAACTTGACCGACCCTAAATTGTGCTTGGGTTCTACCTCTCAAGTGCAAGAGGGTAGTTGTAGTTTTAATTCGGTGAGTCCGAGGTCAAATTCATAGGGAGCCTATATTATTCAGTCTCTAGGTTATAAGTGAATTCAAAATTTAAATATAAATGAGGTCTGATATTCAATTGAAACTAAATCCTAGGGTTTTGCAAAATTAAAATTCAAATTAAAACAACTAAACTAACAATACATAAGAGATTCAGCGATTCGAAGTTTTGTTTTAAGTTCTAAATGAATGAAATATAAATTAAAGGAATTCAACTAAGTTTAGAATGCTACTCTAAATTTCCAAGCAAATTACTTAAAACAAAAATTAAATTAAATTATGAACTCAATGACCGCGTATAGAATGTGCGTCTAAACTAACCCCCAAGTGCAAGGGTGTGCGGTGTAGTTTTAACTCGGTGAGTCCGAGGTCGAATCCACAGGGAACTATGAGATTGAACACTAGGGTTTTCTAAGTTCTTCTACCTATTGTTTCATTTTAAAAGACAAGAAAAGAAAATAAAACAAGTTTGAGGTTTTGAGAAGAGTTGATTAAGTAACTAGCAATCAAATAAAAGTAAATTGCAAACATTAACTGAACTAGCATTTAAGAAATTAAATTACTTTTGTTTCAACTAATAGAAAAGCAAGATACAAAATTAAACTAAACTAAAATAATTAAAGCAATAAAATTAAGCATTCAAGATAACTAAAATGATTCTTGATTCAACTTTCAATTATGGGTAGTTTACTACTTCACTACGGGATGTGTTAAAACTACAATCTATAGTTCACGTCAAAGGAGCCATAGATTGGGAAAAATATTCTCATTAAAGTTCAAAAAATATCCGATACTCAGTTTTAAAATCACGTTTCATTATGGATAATAAAACTGGAAAGATTTTCTAAGAAAACATTCGGTTTCAAACCTAAATTAGGGTTTGTTCAAAAATTATTAAGAAAATTATATTCAAGAGTTTTTACCAGTGATTATAGAGAATATAGTCAAAAACTCTTGTTTCCAAAGGTTTTTCAAACAACCAAAACCAGATTTGTTTAAGAAATCAATTTTAATTTGCCCAAAATTATTAAATCAAAATTTACCCAAAAACCTTTACTAGTGATTACAGAGAATGTAGTCAAAGGTCTCCGTTTTCGAAAGTGTTTGAAACAAAATAAAAATAATTCTTACAATTGTAGATCACTCCACAAAGGTTTTTACAAACCCTGCGAAGGATCTACGCACATCCCTTCATTTTTCATAAACTACCCTTCCCTAATTCGTTGAATCAAGAACTAGGGTTTTACGCTACGTTCATAATGAAAACCATGCAATTAAATCCAACCATTAAAACAAGAATCAAAGAAAGAGAAAAAGGAATGAATATAAACTAAACTACAAATAAAGATGTTATTAAACTAAGCAAAAACAGTACCGTACTTCGAAGAACAAAAAGAATAACAAATGATCACACAAGCTGAAATGAATCCGTAAAATGTTGCACAAATCTTCAAAAACATCTTCTCTAAACAAAAAAAAAAAAAAAAATCTCTCAAAAAATTCTAAAACACTCTCTAAAAGTCTAGAAAAAGATGGAAAAGAAGATGGAAAAGATGAGAAGATCCCCCCTAAACGGCTGCTCATTGGGTATTTATAACCCCTCCAAGGAAACCCTAAAAACGAAGAAGGAAATTAACCCCGCGTGTCCAGGTGTCCGGACACCCAATTGGGGTGTCCGGACCGCAGTATGCTTCCATGTGTCCAGGTGTCTAGACACCCAAATGGGGTGTCCGGACAGCAATGTATTAATTTCACTTTTTATGTTTTTCTTCTGATAGCTTATTGTCCTCGACTTCCAATGCAATTTTGACCTCGAAGATGATGGATTCAGGCTCGGTTAAAACACGAAAGTTGTAGCCCTTTGAGTCTTCTTTCCAAGACAAAAGAATCAGGTCAATCCGAATTGTGAGTAAAAAGATATGGTCAAAATACTAACAGGGTGTCAAGCTAGAACTTCAGCTGCACACCACTTCAACCATCTTGAACTTTGGACTATTGTTTTTCTCCGCAACAGCCACTTTCATCACTGCTAATCTTAATTATTTTGCCGTTTTCCCTGCAGTTAAGAAAATAAAAGTTATAAGTAATAAAATAAAGATAAAACTTTAAGATTAACTACTTCAATACATCAATGTGTATCAAAATGTGGAGTTTGTAATTACACTTTTCAAGTGTAATCACTCAATATGAAAAAGGTTCTTGATTCAACTTTTCAATTCCGGGTAGTTCCCTCTTTCACCATGGGATGTGTTAGGTTCAATTCTAACTTAGGTTCTGGTTCGAAAAGTATTGAGAAGGTTTTAATCAAAAGTCAATATCAATGACTTCAAACGAATATGGTTAAAAACTTTTGTTTTTGAAGGTTTTCCAAACAAACGAAATCAGAAAAAAAAAAAAAAAACTCAAAATCCTTTTTTTAATTTGTCCAAAATTATTTATGCAATTATAGTCGAAAACCCACACCAATGATTTTAGCAAATATGGCTAAGGATTTTTGTTTTCGAATGTTTTCGAAACAAGTTAAAATAGGTTTAAATTGGTAGATCCTTATTTATGAGGTTTCGCAATCCATGTAAAGGGTCTACGAACATCCCATAGTGCTTTCGTGAACTACCCTTCCTTGATTCGTTGAATCAAGAACTAGGGTTTTACGCTAGTATCATTCTAAATGAAATGAAAGCAATAACAACACATACAATCAACAACTCCACTGATTGAAATGAACAAAACATGATATTAAAGAATGAAATGAAATCAAATTTACAATGTAACATGTTCTGAGAAAAAATAATGAAAGACTACAGCATTTTAATCTAAAGCTTTCAAAGTGCATGTAAAAAAAAAATCCAGAAGTTCTGTCTTGCAGTCATAAACAAAGCTTTTTATATAGCTTTGGAAAGAAACCCTAAACATTGAAGTCAAACCCGCGCCTCCTCGGACACTGTGGTTCGGACTGTCTGGGGAGTGGTCCAGATCGATGGCTAAGGGGGTCTAGACCACATAATGGTCATCTACTCTGCTTCTCTTTCTCCTTCACGTTAGGTTTTTGGGCTGGTCTGGGTCATCCAAGGTAGAGTCTGAACCCCAACTTCCTCTTCATCCTCTAAGCCATTCTCATAGCCATGAACTTCGATCTCTTTGCCATTTTCCCTACAATTAAGAAGGTAAGAGTACAAGTAACAAAATGGCGTTAAGACTTCAAATTTAATTATTCAAATGCATTAATAAGTGTAAAAATAAGGAGTTTGTAATTACACTTTTCAAGTGTAATCAGTAATGAATGATGATTAGTTTATTTAGATCCTTTGAAATCATTAGTTGGAATTTCTTGATTAACTATTGATTATATATTCTATGTACATTTTATTTGAGTTACTTAGTTGAAATTTTCATACCCGATCTTAAGGTTTTTGTTTGTTGATTGCCACCTAGAACTCTTATAAATTTTATATGAATTATTGCATTAAGTATTTGATCTAAAGATTCAACCAAGTGAACTTAATTTACAACCAAATCAATTAGTCATTGTTCTCCTTGAAAATCTATAGAAATCACTACTTGAATTGATTTGATTTAAGTTATTTTTATAATTGTTTTTAGTTTCATTAAATTATTCATTACAAGTTCTAAATTGAATTTGATTGCCACCTCCTAGGAGTTTGATGAAATGCCTAGGTAGGTTTCATTTTCAAAATTTAATTACCAAAAAAAAAAGGTTTCATTTTCAAAATTCAAAACAATTTTTCTTGATTTTTCTTATGTGACACCTACCAATTGAGAGAAAAAAAAATTGTGAGTTTACTACGTCTCTCCCTGTAGGTATAATCAGTACTTCACTGTT
The DNA here is from genome assembly GCA_019916065.1 of Vitellaria paradoxa. Lineage (NCBI taxonomy): Eukaryota > Viridiplantae > Streptophyta > Magnoliopsida > Ericales > Sapotaceae > Vitellaria > Vitellaria paradoxa. The sequence goes on from CM034235.1 coordinate 33,762,405, forward strand.
TATAAATTTTAATTACTATCATTGATCACCTTGCACTTGGAGTACATCCACTCTTTTCACTGAGAGACCACAAGCAAGGATCAACTGTTTGAGCGTACAAGATCTACGGAGTTTCTATGTGTTTTCTGACCAATTACTAGTTTTAACCCTTCTTCATTTGTTTTTTGTTTCTTCACTCAAGGTAGAGAACTTATACATTTTATGTATATATATGTAGAGACTATTAGGATGTTATTTGTATATTTGTTTAGAGTCATAGGCGTCTGTAGAGGAAGAAAACTTGAACTTTACACTTATATATATGTATATATGTTTGTAAAAAGAAAATGATTATAAGTCTGTAACTTGATTTATACTTGATGAAATCTCAAATTTATCATTTCATTTGCTTCATACAAGTACTGTGGTATTATTTGAAATAAGAAATTTCAAAGACTTTGTCTTAAATATAATAAATATGAAACCCAAAGTCAGAAAATAGTGAAAATGAGAAACAAACCACCATTCTTAGTATCAAAAATAAGCTTAGAATCAGAAGGGGTATCATGATGCATTGAGAAATATCACGACGCCAAACTATGGTTCAGGATGCTTCATGGATGGGGGGTGTCATGACACGTTGGCAGGCATCATGATGCCAAGTGAAGGTGATCTGAGCCTTTGTTTTGGAGGTGTCATGACCTATAGTTACAGATCTCGACCCATAGTTTTTTAAAGGTGTTAGGACCCTTGATTACGAGGCATGAGTTGAGATTACGATACTGTTATTTTGCCATTTGATATTCCTATAAGATAAAAAGGCAAGTTAAACATAGTCTATACTAATATTTTGTTCCATTTATTTAATAAGTTAACTCGGCTATTTTACTAAAAAATTCATTATAAGATTTTGTAATTTAATATTATTTTAATCCCTAAGTAATTATAGCTTAAGAACGTAATTACTAAAATTTATTATTATTATCACAATATCTAAAAATACAATGTTGTGAACTTGTTATGGTTTTTAGGAAGTGTTAATAATTCTAATTATAATGCTATAAATTAATTATCGGTCGATTGGTATAGTAAAATCATGGTTAGTAAGGCATAGTAATAAAAGTAGAAGGAGATAAAATAATGTTAGCTATTGATATTGATGAATTGTTATGTTGAGATGATAACAATAAATATAAATGAAAAGAAAATGATATTGTGATTGTGAGGATAGCAGATACCAAAAAAATAAGAAGGGTACAGAGACTACTCTTAGGTTAAGAAACCCTAAACTTGTGCAGCAGGCATTGATATTCATGCCAGTAGGCTTGTAGCCTACAATATAACATTTATTTGGCCAATTGTGGCCCTGGGTGTCGGCTTAAACAATGACATATTTGGTTAATCGTTTCCGTTGGAAATTGGCCCATAAAATGACGTTATTGTTAGATTTATATTACATTTGTGCCCTTGAAAGCATATTTTGTAATAACATTTTATTTTTCTAGTTATAATAAAATATTTATTTATTTAAGCATACATTATTGTTCTTTATTTACAAAGTATATGATTTAAGTATTGAGCATAAAAAGCCAATACAGAAAAATTTAAATCACAAATTTTATAAATTAAAGTAAATTCACAGCTATTAATGAAACGGGCATTTCATTATTTTAAAGCTCTAACTTTTCTATTTCTTAATTGGGTGATTTATCTTGATCACTAAAATAGTGACTTTGAGTAGGAAAGTCAATATGTATATGTGATATACATATTGAAAAGACTGTTGTAAATTATGATCTGGTTTAATAAATGTCATTGATCATAATTTACTAAAATAAACTTAATAAACCTTAATCCTGAGTTTGTAATGGACTCACATTCGTGAATTAAATCTATTTGAGTTATCACGGAGTGAAATCTCATAAACGGTCAAAACCTTGATGACTTGGAGATTTAATTTCATGAACCGTGGGAACATATACTTACAAGATGGAATCCAATTTTATATGCTCACCTAAGTGATTACACTTGAAAAGTGTAATTACAAACTCCACATTTTGATACACATTGATGCATTTAAGTAGTTAATCTTGAACTTTTATCATTATTTTATTACTTATAGCTTTTATTTTCTTAATTGCAGGGAAAACGTAAAAAATAATTGAGATTAGCAGCAATGAAAGTGGCTGTCACAGAGAAAAAATGGTTCGAAGTTCAAGATAGTTGAAGTGGTGTGCAGCTGAAGCTCCAGCTTGACACCCTATCAGTTTTTTGACCATATCTTTTCACTCACAATTCGGATTGACCTGATTCTTTTTCTCTTGGAAAGAAGACTCAAAGGGCTACAACTTTTGTGTTTTAGCCGAAGCCTGAATCCATCATCTTCGAGGTCAAAATTGCATTGGAATTCGAGGATAGAAAGCTGTCAGAAGAAAAAAACACAAAAAGTGAAACTTATACACTGCCGTCCGGACACCCCATTTGGGTGTCCAGACACTTGGACACATGGAAGCTTACTGCCGTCCGGACATCCCAATTGGGTGTCCGGACACCTGGATGCGCGGGGTTAATTTCCTTCTTCGTTTTTAGGGTTTCCTTGGAGGGTTTATAAACACCCATTGAGCAGCCGTTTAGAAGGGGATCTTTTCATCTTTTTCCATCTTCTTTTCCATCTTTCTAGACTTTTAGAGAGTGTTTTAGAATTTTTTGAGAGATTTCTTTTTGTTTAGAGAAGATGTTTTTGAAGATTTGTGCAACACTTTGCGGATTGGTTTCAGCTTTTGTGATCATTCGTTATTCTTTTTGTTCTTCGAAATACGGTACTGTTTTTGCTTAGTTTAATAACATCTTTATTTGTAGTTTAGTTTATATTCATTCCTTTTTCTCTTTCTTTGATTCTTGTTTTAATGGTCTGGATTTAATTGCATGGTTTTCATTATGAACGTAGCGTAAAACCCTAGTTCTTGATTCAACGAATCAAGGAAGGGTAGTTTATGAAAAACGAAGGGATGTGCGTAGATCCTTCGCATGGTTTGTAAAAACCTTTGCGGAGTGATCTACGATTTTAAGGATCATTTTATTTTGTTTCAAACACTTTCGAAAACGAAGACCTTTCACTACATTCTCTGTAATCACTAGTAAAGGTTTTCAGATAAATTTGATTTAATAATTTTGGGCAAATTAAAATTGATTTCTTAAACAAATCTGGTTTTGGTTGTTTGAAAAACCTTCGGAAACAAGAGTTTTTGACTATATTCTCTGTAATCACTGGTAAAAACTCTTGAATATAATTTTCTTAATAATTTTTGAACAAACCCTAATTTAGGTTTGAAATCGAATGTTTTCTTAGAAAATCTTTCCAGTTTTATTATCCATAATGAAACGTGATTTTAAAACTGAGTATCGGATATTTTCTGAACTTTAATGAGAATATTTTTCCCAATCTATGGTTCCTTTGACGTGAACTATAGATTGTAGTTTTAACACATCCTGTAGTGAAGTAGTAAACTACCCAGAATTGAAAGTTGAATTAAGAATCATTTTAGTTATCTTGAATGCTTAATTTTATTGCTTTCATTATTTTAGTTTAGTTTAATTTTGTATCTTGCTTTTCTATTAGTTGGAATAAAAGTAATTTAATTTCTTGAATGCTGGTTCAGTTAATGTTTGCAATTTACTTTTATTTGATTGCTAGTTACTTAATCAACTCTTCTCAAAACCTAAAACTTGTTTTATTTTCTTTTCTTGTCTTTTAAAATGAAACAATAGGTAGAAGAACTTAGAAAACCCTAGTGTTCAATCTCATAGTTCCCTGTGGATTTGACCTTGGACTCACCGAGTTAAAACTACATCGCACACCCTTGCACTTGGGGGTTAGTTTAGACGCACATTCTACCCGCGGTCACTAAGCTATTTATCATTTTGATCATTAAATCTGTGGTCGCAATTTATTCAATAAATTGTTCATTGAATAACAATATTTATTTGTAAATTATTTACAAATATAGAAATATTGAGAATGATCAAAGTTTGGATAAATAGTGACTTAGGGTCAAATATGTAATTTAAGGGCTTGACATTTAATATTGGCCTAACCTAATGACGAGCTTGTAATGGAGGGTTAATTAATTGGATATTATTGGTCTAAGACCAAAATTCATTTTATTAAATGAATTTTAACATGGACAACAAGAGTGCAGCCCAAACTTTTAGTGGAATAGCCCGAGGTTAATTTAAAGGCTAATGGGATGTCATGAGATGAATGGGGCCCAAATCCTTTAAATTGGAGCTAGGAATCCATGGGCCTTCAGTCCCCAAGCTAGCTCAATTTAATCTTGATAGGCCAGGTCCAGTTGGCTTGGAATTTATCCTTCTATTTGAAAAGGAATTATTACGTTATACACAAATATAACGTATATCGAGATAGGATTATATAGTTGAGAAAGAATCTCTCAAAAGTTGATAGATTTTCTCAAATGTCTTATCCTTTATATAATCTAATATATACGTTAGAGTGTATGGATAATGTATATCAATATATGAGAAAGTGGATGAGAGAGATTCTCTCAGTGGTTGAGAGATCTTCTCTAATACGGATATTGTATCTCTGTCTTTATATTCCTTTTATATATACTAAAATAAGCCATAAGACCTAAGGAATGTGACTACACACATACCATCTAGAGAGAGAGTTGAGAATAGTTTTAAAAGGCTGAATCGCTGATCAGAAGTTTTTCCACTGTGCATCTGAAAATGTTTCAAGAATTCAACCTTCAAATTGAGGTACTTTTCTCAACCCTATGTAATGTAAACCAACAAATGGTATTAGAGTTTTTGTTGGATTTATAGCATAGTTTTAATTATGTATAGATGTGGCATCAAAATTTTCATCAAAATTTTTTTTTCTTCTCTCTCTATGGATGAATGAAACCCTTAATTCACAGTAGATTTTTTTTTTATTGGGTATAATAGGAGGGGTGGTTAATTTTTGGAATCATAATTTTCCTCCTGATTTTATTTTTCAGATTTGTAATTCACTGTAATTTTTTTTATTTTGAGTCTGTGTTTGTTATTTCTTTGTCTTTGTAACTGTGGTATGGGAATCACGGAGTCGAGTATCTCAACAAAAAAACAAAAAAGGGCCTAATTTTTTTTTTTTAACTGTTCGTGTACTTCTGGAAGCTTTTGATGGAAACAATAAGCACAAACAAAGCAAACTCTGGCAGTTGTGTGGCAATGGCGAAATGGCAGAGGAATGGCAGCATCGCAGGTAGCAGTGGCGCAGTCTGGCAATAAAAAAAAAATGGAGATCTAGCAGTAGGCGAAGTGCACTGCGGTGGCGTCAAAGGAGAGTATACGGCAACTTGTAAAGGCTGCAGGGCAACCCGCAAAGGCGGCACAGTGGCATGGTGAGCCCGCGAAAGTGACTGAGATGTATACGGCAACTCGCAGTGGTGGCACAGCGGCGAGGTGTGCACTGTGCGCGGCAACGGTAGCGCAACCCGCGGTACTAGCCACTGTGATTTCAGTTCACCCTTGTCGGAGAGGCTGTGTGTGGGTTTCGGATTTGGCGGAGATGGGCTGGCCATCACCATTTTTTTTTTTTATTTTACCAAAGTAGTCGTGGGGTGTATATTCTACAGCACCTTGAAATTGGATTTTGGGGAAGAGGGCTCTTTTGAAAAGCTTTTTAAATTCCTAGGGCTATTTTGTAATTTCTCTAAAATCCTAAATTACTTTGTAATTAAAGAATGGACTTAGATGAGAAGTTTTAAAATAAACAAGGTAAAACTAAAATTTCTCAAAATTTAAAATTTAAAAATTTTTAAAGTAGCTGGGCAAAGTTTTTTAAATTTAATTTCTAGTCCACAAAGTTTTTGTATTTTTGAAATTAGTTTATAAAATTTGAGAAATATCTAAAATGCCCTCATCCAAATTCAATTCAAATTCGAAAGGTTAAGAGGAAGCAGTTGGAAGATGGATATTGACTACAAGAAACCTAGATTAGGTTTTTGGTTGATGTAATTTTTCTTTCTTAGGAAAATTGTGAGTTAAGGGTTATTTATTTATTTGGTTATTTTATTTATTTATCTATTATAAATGTTTGTTTGATAGTATATCATATAGATTTTAGGGATGCCATATCACATGTTCATGTATAATTATTGTTTTATGATATTTATATTCTAATGTGATTAGGATATAATTAATATCATTTATTTAATTTTGTTAATTTTATATTGACATAATTGATTAATTATTTTTTTTTATAAAATTAGATATTAATGGCTAGCATGTCAATAAATATTTTTTTAAATATTAAATTAACAAATTAAAAGCTCTAAATTATAAAAATCAAGCAGGAGAGGGTTAGGCATAAAACCCACATCCTCCATTGTTTAGTAAAATAAATTAATATCTTGTCTCAAATTTTGTGAGTTTCTTACAGAGGATATTAATCAGAATTGGTTACTAGATAGGATTTTCTTAAATGATAAAATTTTAAATATTACTAAATAAAATTGACTGCCCTACGATAGCTTTTTTTATTTGGAAAATATGAAAAATTGAAACAGTGGTTATACACTTAACTTAGAATATTTAATATCCTTCTTACGGAGTTCTTATTAAATTAATTCTAAGAGGCTAAAAATATCAGTAATTTATTATTATTTAGATATAAGATATCTAATAAAAATAATAATAAATAAGTAAGTTGACTTATCTAATTAGTAGCAAATATGACTACCCTACGGAGGAATATTTAAAGCAGATTAGATTACCGATGCATGATAAAGTACTTATAGAATTCTACTTATGCATATTTTTTTATGCATTTTATTATGCAAAAGTTTTATATTTTTAAGAATGTGTGCTAATTTAAATGTATTTGTTTTATTCAAAAAAATGTCTTTCAGCCCACTAGCAGCACTTTTAAGTCAGAATAAATTAATTGGACCTAACTATATGGACTGGAAAAGAAATTTGAATATTGTCTTAATTGCGGAAGAGCATAGTTTTGTTTTGACTGATCCATGCCCTCCTAAACTTGCTGTAAATGCGCCCCAAACTGAATAAAATGCTTATAAAAAGTGGGTAAAGTCTAATGATATGGCAATATGTTATATTCTGGCTTCCATATCTAATGACTTGTCCAAACAACATGAGATGATGCCATCTGCTACTGACATGATGTTAACCCTATCAGAGATGCTCGTTGAAAATGATGGGACTTAGAGGTTGGTTGTCATCAATGAGATAATGAACACTCGCCAAGCCGAAGGGACTCCAATGTAGGATCATATGTTAAAAATGATTGTACTGTTTCAGGAAAGAGAGGAATTGGGTGGAACATACAATGTTGAGGAGCAGATTAATATGGTTCTAGCTACTTTGGCTCCCTCTTTTAAGCCATTCAAACTTAATTATATAATGAGCAAAAGGGATTGCTCATTGACTGAGTTGATGAATAAAGGCGACAGAATCAATTCTGAAACTTGCACCAAGTGTTCATCTTACTCATGGGGCATCTTCTTCTACTAATCCCAATCCTAAAGGAAAGGGAATTAAGAAGAAGAAGAGTAAGCCCAAGAAAGCAACTAAGTTAGGAGTGGCACAAAATCAAGCGAAGAAAAAGAAGCTCAAGGGAAAGTGTTTCCATTGTGGGCAAAAGGGACATTAAAAGAGGAACTGCCCAGCATATTTGGCAAAGTCTACATAGGCGAAGGCCAAGGGGACAATTGAAACCTCAGGTAACATTCTCATCGTCGAAACTTGTTTAGTGATCGACTCTATAGATTCATAGATAGTAGATTCTAGAGCCACTAATCGTATTTGCAATTCATTGTAGGGGTTCCAAGAAACTAGGGTACTAAGTGATGGAGAAGTCAGTCTTAGGTTGGGAACTGGCGCAACAGTTGCAGCCAGAGCAGTGGGAGTCATTACTTTGTTTTTTGATGCATTCAGAACTTTAGTTTTAGAGAATTGTTTATTTGTACCTGAACTTAGACGTAATTTGATTTCAGTTAGTAGTTTGAAAAATTATGGATAATCCGTTATTTTTTATTCTACCGTGATAATAAAAAAGAATAAAATATTTATTTGTTATGGTATAATGGTTGACAATTTATACTGTTTGCATCCTAAAATAAACTCACTGCATAACACAGAGCTGAATAACGAAACTAATCACCATAAAAAGATTAAGCTATCCCAAACCAATAAAACATATATGTGGCACTTATTTCTAGGTCATATAAATCTAGATAGGATTTAAAGACTGGTCAAAAGTGGACCTTTGGATTCACTAGTTATTGAACCACTACCAGTATACGAATCCCGTTTAGAAGGTAAAATGACCAAGAGACCTTTTAATGCTAAAGGCAATAGAGCCACAAAATCGTTAGCATTAGTACATTCTAATGTATGTGGACCTATGAATATACAAGCTAGAAGGGGTTTTGGATATTTCAACACATTTGTTGGTGACTATTTAAGGTATGGCTATGTGTATCTAATGCGCTGTAAGTTTGAAGCTTTTGAAAAATTCAGAATCAGCTTTTGAAAAATTCAAAATCTTTCAAGCAGAAGCAAAAAAACAATTAGGAAAACATATAAAGACACTTCAATTTGATCGAGGTGGCAAGTACCTCTTTAATGAGTTTAGAGACTATTTATCAGATAATGGGATAATTTCCCAATAAGCTACACCAGGGACTCGCCAGCAAAATGGTGTAGTAGAAAGGAGAAACAGAACTTTACTTGATATGGTGAGGTCAATGATGAGTTATTCAATACTGCCCATCTCGTTTTAGGGTTGTGCCTTAGAAATAGCCATGTATCTTCTAAACTTGGTTCTATCTAAGTCAATTCTCAATACACCCTTACAATTGTAGAATGGAAATAAACTTAGTTTACGCCATATTCACATTTGGGGTTCTCTAGCACCTGTGCTGAAAGGAAAACGGATAAATTGGAACCTAGGTCTGAAGTTTACCTGTTTGTAGGATATCCTAAAGGAACGAGAGGTCTCTTTTATAGTCCTGAAGAAAAGAAAGCATTTGTTGGCACAAATGCCACTTTTCTTAAGGAAGACTATATGAGAGATTTCAAACCTAGAAGTAAGATAGTTCTTGAAGAATTATCTAACAAATCTAGTGCTATTCCTAATCCAGAGTCTATTAGCCAACCTAAGCCAGTTGTAGAGCATTAATCACCAATGCTTTGTCATAGTGGGAGAACAATTAGACGTCCATCTAGATATATGTTAATTAGAGATTCTTATCAGGCAGTCTTTGATGAACATGAACTAGATCCCACCAGCTATGATGAAGCAATGAATGATGTGGATGCAGATAGTTGGCACGAAGCCATGAAATCATAGATGAGTTCTATGTACTCAAATAAAGTCTGGGAACTTGTAGACAAACCTGAAAGGATCAAACCCATTAGGTGTAAATGGGTTTACAAGAGAAAGAGAAGGGCAGATGGGAAGGTGGAAACTTTCAAGGCTAGGCTTATTGCGAAAGGTTATCCTCAGAAAGAAGGTATCGATTACGAGGAAACCTTCTCACCAGTAGCCATGCTTAAGTATATCATGATTCTCTTATCCATTGCAGCAAATCTAGACTATGAGATTTGGCAAATGGATGTTAAGGCTGCCTTTCTAAATGGTGATCTTGATGAAAACATCTATATAATGCAACTAGATGGTTTTATAGCTGAGGGCCAAGATCACAAGGTCTGCAAATCGCAAAAGTCTATTTGTGGACTTAAACAAGCTTCTAAATCATGAAACATTAGATTTGATCAGGCAATCAAATCATTTGGTTTTGAGCAAAATCTTGATAAACCCTGTGTTTATAAGACGATAGATGGCCGGTTAATAGTTTTTATGGTCTTATATGTTGATGATATTCTACTCATTAGGAATGATGTGGAAGTACTATCGACAGTTAAAGTCTGGTTATCAAGTAAATTTGATATAAAAGACCTTGGAGAAGCCAATTATATCTTTAGGATTAAGTTATTACAAGATTACAAGAATATGATATTAGGCTTATCTGAAGCTACTTACATAGACAAAATACTGGTCAAGTACTGTATACAAGACTCCAAGAAAGGATTACTTCCTTTCAAACATGTGGTTGGCCTATCTCATGATCAGTCTCCTAAGACTTCTCAAGAGATAGAAAGAATGAAACGAGTTCCTTATGCTTTAGTAGTAGGAATTTAATGTATGCTATGCTATGTAGTAGACCAGATAGTTGCTATATAGTAGGAATGGTTAGTAGATACTAGTCCAATCCAGGGCCAGAGCATTGGGTTGTAGTAAAGAATATACTTAAGTATCTTCAGAGAGCAAAAGATTATATCCTTGTGTATTCTAGTAAAAATCTTGTACCCATTGGGCATACAGATTTTGACTTTCAGGCAAATAGAGATAACAGAAGATCCACTTCAAGCTATGTGTTTACCTTGGGTGGTGGAGCTATAAGTTAGAGAAGTGTGAAACAAACATGCATCGCAGATTCCACCATGGCAACTTAATATGTAGCTGCTTCAGAAGTGACAAAAGAGGCTGTGTGGCTTCGTAAGCTCATTATGGAACTTAACGTGGTTCCCTGTGTTAATATGCCTATTGTTCTTTATTGTGACAATAGTGGGGCAGTAGTATAGTCAAAAGAATCTAGATATCACAAGAAAGGGAAACACATTGAAAGGAAGTATCATTTGGTAAGGACTTAGTTCAGGAGGGTGAAATAATCGTATCCAAGATTGCATCAGTAGAGAATCTAACGGATCCATTCACAAAGACCTTAATAGCTAAGAACTTTGATCATTATGTTTATGATATGGGTATTCGTCATATGCCTGACATGCTTTAGGGCAAGTGGGAGAATGGTAGATTTATATTACATTTGTGCCCTTGAAAGCATGTTTTGTAATAACATTTTATTTTTTTGGTTATAATAAAATATTTATTTATTTAAGCATATATTATTGTCTCTTATTTATAAAGTATAAGATTTAAATATTGAGCATAAGATATCAATATAGAAAGATTTAAATAACAAATTTTATAAATTAAAGTAAATTCACAGCTATTAATGAAACAGGCATTTCATTATTTTAAAGTTCTAACTTTTTTACTTCTTAATTGGGTGATTTATCTTGATCACTAAAGTGGTGACTTTGAGTAGGAAACACTATAAGAAAAAGCATTTTTAGCGACCATTTTTCACGATCAAAACTAAATTTGATAGCTAAATATTAGTTTTTACTGACTAAATATCATTTGGTCGCTAATAATTTATATTTAGCGACCAAATATAAATTGGTTGCTAAATTCCAGGCATTTGGCGACCAATTGGTCACTAAAAGTTAACATTTACCGACCAAATATTAATTTAGTCGCTAAAGAGTTCTAAAATATTTCCCTCCATCCTTTGGCGCCAATAATGGCTTTTGGCTACCAAAATATTTGGTGGCGGAATATTTTCATAATTTTTGATATTTATTTTTAGGGACCAATTGGTCGCTAAAAGTTAACCTTTACCGACTAAATATTAATTTAGTCGCTAAAGAGTTCTAAAATATTTTCCTCCATCTTTTGGCACCAACAATAGCTTTTGGCTACCAAAACATTTGGTCGCGAAATATTTTCATAATTTTTGACATTTATTTTTAGTGACTAAATAAGTTGGGTAGCTAAATACCAGGCATTTGGCGACCATTTGGTCGCTAAAAGTTAATCTTTACCGACCAAATATTAATTTAGTCATTAAAGAGTTCTAAAATATTTCCCTCCATCCTTTGGCGCCAACAATGGCTTTTGGCTACCAGAACATTTAGTCACGGAATATTTTCATAATTTTTGACATTAATTTTTAGTGACTTTTGACATTCATTTTTAGTGACCAAATAAGTTTGGTGGCTAAATTCCAAGCATTTGGCGACCAATTGGTCGCTAAAAAAATCTCTTCATCGACCAAATATTAATTTAGTCGCCAAAAAAATGAAATGGATAAATAAAAATAATTAAATTTTAATTCTTTCTTTATTTTTCTCTCAAACAAATTTATTTATCTCTTTGTATGATTTAAATTAGATTTCATAAATTTTATTGTAACGTTTATTTATTAATTTTAATTAATTTATAAAAATTATCAAAAATTATAATCATAGATCAATAAAAGAATATTACCAGATTAATGTTAAAACTAAATTTACCAAATCAAATTTAGATAATTTGAATGTATAATCATTTTTTTTTCAAAGTAAATATATTGGAGTAACCTTTATAGTTTGTATAATTTATAATTAAGTGAATATTAAACATTTTAATATCTAATAATTGTTTAGTGTAATTTAATATTAATTATATTAAAGTGACATTATTTTAAATTTAAAAATAAATATAACAAATATTATTTATTAATTTTAAGTAATTTCATTTCTTTATCTTTTTAGAACTTATTTCCAAATATAATCACCTAAAATATTTTTTTATTAGAAATAAATTCTTAAAATAGTTTTCAAAAATTTTTCTTTTTAAAAATAATTTTCTAAAACTAAAACTAAATGCGACCAAATTATTTTTAAAAATATAAATACAAAATGAAGAAAAAATATATATAGTGAGTCATGATATAACTAAATTAAATATATGTATTAAACATGTGCTACACATACGAATTGGAGGAAAATAAAAAAAAATTTAAAATTGTTTTTAGTTATATATAATAGTTATTCATAAATTATTTACTAAATATCTATATAGTTTTATATATTGTTTATGATTTCAAATTATTGAAACAATAGTTAAAATAATTAAATAAAAATAATAATTTTTTTGATCACTTTTGCTAACTAATTAGTCTATAAAGGAGCACTTCTTGCAACCAATTGGTTGGCAAAAGTTTTAAAAAATTATTACAAAAAAGTTAGAGTAATTAAATAAAAATTATAAATTTTTTAATCATTTTTGACGACTAATTGGTTACTAAAGGGGTACCTTTGCCGATCAATTAGTCGCCAAAAGTGATAAAGGTTTGTTTATATATACAAAAAAGTGTAAAATATATATACAAGTAATAGCTTGGCCTAATGGCCAACCACATGAACTTCCAAAGAAATGGCACGAGTTCGAATCTCAGCAACAACAACAAAAATCTCAAAAATATAGATTCAACATGTGGTGCAATAGTAGGCTGACACGTGGCAGAATCATAAGTCAACAAGTGGCATAACACAAGTTGCCATGTGGCATGATGACAGGTCAGCAAATGATGCCACGTGGCGCCACATTTGAATTTTTATTTTTTTAAAATTAATTCAAATTTCTAATTAAAGACCCTTTTAGCGACCAATTGGTCGCCAAAAACTAACCTTTGGTGACCAAAATTTTGGTCACTAAAGGGTAAACCTTTGCCGACCAAGTATATGTTGGTCGCCGAAAGCGTACTTTTTAGCAACCAAAGTTTGGTCGACAAAAATTACACTTTTACCGACCAAATATATTTTTGGTTGTCAATACCTTCTGCCACTAGCCTTTGCTGACCAACGGGCGACCAAATTATATTTGGTTGGCAAAAGTTTTAGCAACCAAAAAAATAACTTTTCGCAACTAAATTTTTGGTTGCTAAAAGTGTTTATTGTTGTAGTGAAAGTTAATATGTATATGTGATATACTTATTGAAAGGACTATTGTAAATTATGATCTGGTTTAATAAATGTCATTGATCATAATTTACTAAAGCTTTAATAAACTTAATAAACCTTAATCCTGAGTTTGTAATGGACTCACATTCATGAATTAAATCTATTTGAGTTATCACGGAGTGAGATCTTATAAACGGTCAAAACCTTGATGACTTGGAGATTTAATTTCATGAATCATAGGAACATATACTTACAAGATGGAATCCAATTTTATATGCTCACCTAAGCTTTTTTATCATTTTGATCATTAAATTTATGGCCGCAGTTTATTCAATAAATTGTTTATTGAATAAAATATTTATTTGTAAATTATTTACAAATATAGAAATATTGAGAATGATCAAAGTTTGGATAAATAGTGACTTAGGGTCAAATATATAATTTAAGGGCTTGACATTTAATATTAGCCTAACCTAATTATGAGCTTGTAATGGAGGGTTAATTAATTGGATATTATTGGTCTAAGACCAAAATTCATCTTATTAAAAGGTGTTTTAATTAAATGAATTTTAATATAAACAACTAGAGTGCAGCCCAGACTTCTAGTGGAATAGCTTAGGGTTAATTTAAAGGCTAATGGGATGTCGTGAGATGAGCAGGGTCCAAATCCTTTAAGTTGGAGCTAGGAATCCATGGGCCTTCAGTCCCCAAGCTAGCTCAATTTAATCTTGATGGGCCAGGTCCAGTTGGCTTGGAATTTATCCTTTTATTTGAAAGGGAATTATTATGTTACACACAAATATAACGTATATCAAGATAGGAATATATGGTTGAGAAAGATTCTCTTAAAGGTTGAGAGATTTTCTCAAATATCTTATCCTCTATATAATCTGATATATACGTTAGAGTGTATAGATAACGTATATAAATATATAAGAAAGTGGATGAAAAAGATTCTCTCAGTGGTTGAGAGATCTTCTCTGATACCGATACTGTATCTCTGTTTCTATATCCCTTTTATATATACTAAAATAAGCTATAAGACCTAAGGAATATGACCACACACATACCATCTAGAGAGAGAGAGAGAGAGAGTTGAGAATAGTTTTGGAAGGCTGAATCACTGATCAAAAATTTTTCCGCTGTGCATCTGAAAATTTTTCAAGAATTCAACCTTCAGATTGAGGTACTTTTCTCAACCCCATGCAATGAAAACCAACAGTTATTAGTATCCACCACATGTTATGATGTGATGGTTAGAAAATGGTAAGGAAATATAAAGAAATTAATAATCTGATTATTGATGATGTGATAATTTAGTCGTTGATACTTATTGTGGCTTATTGATTTACTTATTAATTAGTATATAATTATCTAATATTGAATTAAAATGATTATAAACTCTTTAGTTATTATTGCATATTAAATATGTTGGTATTATACATCGTGGGCACAAGCGGTTGGTGTTCACATTCCTACAGATTGTGGTATAAGTACAAATCTTAGAAGCCACTACATTAGACCAGTTGCTAGTCTACCAAGAAATTTATGTTATAATTTTAAATTTTATGTTAGAACTATAATAATATTTTATTTGAATTTATTCAATGGGGTCATAAGGCCATAAGGCAAAGATTTTTATTACTATTATGTTGGGATTGTGATTGGAGCACTATTGTCAGGTTGGACTAAGATTTATTTATTATTATTTTATTGTTAGTTTACTAGTATAGATTATGAAAGTTTGTTGTAGGGTGGTTATGGTTCTGTTCGAGGAATATAAACATTTATACATATTATGTGTGACATAATTCCCTCATCCCTTAGGTTACGAGACCCGGGGCATGATAGAATATCCCTTGAAATCACCAACTAATTAACATTTGGGTTAAATAAGCAGTATCCTTTTGATTCATCATTATAGCTAATGAAAATGTACTTTTCTCCTTTTTCATCGTAGTTTTCCCTATTTTGAGGGAGAACAACAGAATATACAATGCATCCAAAAACTTTGAAATGGTTTATAGTTGGTTTTTGTTTCTGCCAACTTCATACGGAGTTTTATTTGAAACTACTGTTACAGGAGACCAATTGAAGATATATATTGCAGTGTTGACTACTTTTACCCAATTGTTGCTGGGAAGACCTTTAGCTTTCAATATGCTTCATGCTATCTTAATAATGGTGCAATTCTTTCATTCTGCCACAATTATCGTCTGATTCCTTCATCTTTGCAGCAGCTAATAAATTCCTTTGACAAGAAGTCTTTACCACAATCTATTCTGAGCATCTTCAAAGGATGACCACTTTGTCTTTCCACTATTTTCTTGTAGTGGAAGAATTTTTGAAAAGTTTATGACTTTTGCTTAAGGATGTAAATCCACTTCATGATGCTAAAATCATAAACAAGTAGAAGAAAATATCTTTTATTTGAAAATGAAGAAGTTTTTACGGGTCTACAAATGTCTACATAAACCAATTCAAACGGAGCTTTTGCTTGCTAGGTAATTTTGGGAAATAGTAGTCTGTGCATTTTCCTATACATACATCATTCACAAAAGTTTTCATCTTTTTCAATCTGAGAAAGTCCAATCACCATATTCTCTTGACTCAGCAGTTTAAGTCCTTTGTAATTTAGATGTCCATATCTCTAATGCTAAAGATAAGATTCTTCATTTTTTTTTATCAACTTTCATAGCAAAATTCTCATCCAGTGGCTTGCAAAGGGGAAATGCTTTGTTTGTTGCCGTTTTGATATCAGCAACTAACAAATTAATTTTGTCAATTATTTTGCAACTATGCCATTAAAATTTACTAAGTATATTTTTTAAATTAAGTAATTGATACTCAATATATTATGTGCCAAACCAGGGACATATAAAACATCGTCAATGAATTTACTATTACTCCATTAGATTGTTTAGCCATTTTTTATTTGCCTTTGATTGGATATTGTTTTCCATCTCCCATTCTAACTTGAAAGGAAAATTGTCTATCCATTTCGACAAAACCCTTTGGGTTTCTAGTCATATGATTGCTACATCCCTTATCTAATTGTCATGTACTAATTGAATCTTGTTGAATGCTTATGCAAGAATAGAACCCTAGCTTTGTTTTATTTTCTTCGCTATAATGCGCATCATTCTGGTCATCTTTTTGTTGATACCAATAATCTTTTTGCGAATGATTTGGAACTCAGCAATTAGTGCATTGGAATCTTCAATCTTTGGAGTCGTGGTTATTTTTTCTACAAACAAGATGCTTAAAGCCAAATTTTAAATTATTGATTTTGTTTCTATGATTGCTAAAATTTTTTCATACTCTTCCACGGCTATAATTGCCAAAATTCTAGCATCTATTTCCTTGCTACTGTTGTTGAAATAAGTCACTTTCTTTATTTTTTGGGAACCTTCTTTCTAAGATATTAATTTTTGACTAAAATGCTTTCTCAACATGTGTTCTTGCTAATATGTTCATTTTTTTCTCACGGACCTCAAAAGAGCTATGAGCTCATAAAGTGTAAGCATAGATAAATCCTTTAATTCTTTTATGACAACAGCAATATGCTTAAATTTTTGTGACAAGTTTCTCAATATTTTTTCGACAACTTTTCTCTCTTGGATGGTATCTCTATATTTTTTTATATGATTGATAATTTTTATGACTTTTGTGGAGAAGATTTGAATTGTTTCATTTTCTTTCGTGGCTAAATTATCAAAATCTCAAAATAAAGATTGAAATCCAATCTAGATAACTTTTTTATCACCATAAAATTCATTTTCAAGATTTTTCGTGCTTCTTTTGAAGAATTAGCACCCAAAATTCTAAGAAAAATAGATTTACTTACCCTCTATTATATTTTAGGTAGAGGTTTTGCATTTTTTCTATAGGCGTGTTAATGGGTCGGGTCTGGATCAAATCCGTCATTTTCATACCTGATTTGAATCCAACAACAATAAATCCAATCTAGATCCAAAAATAGTTGGCCCAATCCTACAAAATCCAAATCCATACCATATACCCAGATTGGACCCGTTTTCAAAAGTAATTTTTTTAAACTACCATTTAGTAAAAATAAAAAAATAAATATTCTTTTCAATAAATAAAATAAAAGTATATTTTAGTCATTGGTGCAAAATCATGAACGTGAACACTTAAGCCCCGTTTGGTAATGTTTATTTTTACTATGTGTTCTCTTTATGTTCACAATTTTTTGAAAACAAGCAATAAAAATTTTTTTGTCAAATTTGTTTTTATTTTTTTGTTTCTAAAAAATTAAAACCTAAATAGAAAAACGTAAACAAAAAAAGTATTTTCACTCTCAGTTTTTTTCTGTTACAAAAGTTTTATCAATTTTAACAATTTGTACATTTTTATTGTATCACATTAAAATGAATTATTTTATTTAAATATTTTATTAAAGTAAAATTATTTTTAATAAATAATTTAATTAATTTAAAAATAATATAATTGAATTAATTAAATTAAATAAGTATAATTAAAATTATTTTAATTAATTAAATTAATATTTTCAGGGTAAAGTACAAATACCACACCGACACATTACCCTCAATCTCACTTTATTCCTACTAGTTTCAATTGTGACAGTCAAACAAATACCACACCTACACATTACCCTCGATCTCACTTTATTCCTACTAGTTTTAATTGTGATAGTCAAATCTCTGCGCTTCCGGTCAAGCAACAATGTAGCCTTTTCATTTGCTGCCTATTAATTGCAACTGTTAGGACAAAAGTAAAATCATCATTTCCCCTTCCTGCTTCCCCCAATGTCATATATGGATTGATTTTGTATATTTTTGCCCTTATATTCGTTCAATCTCACTCGAGATCTTTACATCTTCGTTATGAAAGTTGTCAAGAAAGCTAAAATCGCTCTCACTCACGAAATTGAAATAGAAGATTTTCGTGATGAAGTTTCTAAATCAACGAACTCAAGTAGAACTAGAGCAAAGTGGAGGGTCTATGACTGTGGAAAATATAGCAAGCTAAGGACTTCGTGGACCAATACAAACCAGAGAACATAAAAATAGAGAACAGAATTTAGTAAAATCATCTGACATCAACTTCCATTATATATATGTATAAACAAAAAAAATCACAATTCTTCCCTGACTAAATTAGATTAAGCATTCCTCCCTATGAAATAACTTTTAGAATTCACAAAACATTCACAAACACTATTGATTTGCCCTTGTATGATTGAAAAAAAAAAATCAACTATCACTCTCCTCAGAATGATTAAACATATCCACAAACACTCTGATTTACAAAACAGAACAATAGACAAAAAATAACAACTACTTCAATATCATCACTTGTTCTTTGATCTATTCCTTGGTGCTTCTAGTAATGACAATGTCATATCTTGTTTGCCTCATCGCTCGATCATTTTTCCCAAAAACTCTTTCAAAGTAAACTTTGAAGACCATGCTCCAGTTATTGATGACTAGGTTAAAACTACTCCTACTCTATTAGTGATGTTGAAGGTGAAGTTGTTCCACTAGAAGCTATAAATTTTCCTACAATTGCCATCATTCTTGGTGAAGTTGGTTAGGATCTTCATGCAGAACCTTGTGGTGTTAGGGTAGGACTGACATTGGTTCTTTGTGAAAATCCTAGTGGGACATCTTCACTGCTAGTTTGGTGTTGACTGCAAAAAAACACAAATCATATTAGTAATTAACTTCAAGAGAAATCGACAAATGTTGATAAAAAAGACACAAATTTTGGTATAAAAACCAAAATAACACAACTCACATGTGATTTCACAACTCACCCATTTGGAGGGGTTGGCCTATTAGGGTGGTTCCTTTGGTGGTTCAAGTTTGTGGATTTTTACATGTCCTGTTGTTGTGCCCTAAAACCACACACTTGCAACATGTCACAGTGCCTCATCTTCTCTTCACTTTATCAATGTACTCATTTTTCCATGCCTCTTTTGGTAACTTTGAAGTAAATATCATTTCGTCCAACTTAAGTTTGTTGATTCAAAAGCTTCATCATGGAAATCTTCCATTATAACTTCGTGAGTTAGAATGATTTTAGTTTTCTTGACAAATGTCGCAACGAGGATGAAATAATCTTGAGTGAGATATAATGAATATTAGGGCAAAAATGTACAAAATTGATCTGTATAGAACGTTTGGCAAAGCATGGAGGGAAAATGATAATTTTACTCTCGTCCTAATGATTCCAATTAACGAACAGGAGACGGAAGGATTACGTTGCTGCTTAACCAAAAGTACAGGGATTTGACTATTACAATTGAAATTAGTGGGACCAAAGTAAGACCTAGGATAAAGTGTAGATGTGATTTTTGTATTTTACGTTATATTTTATTAAAATTTTTAAGTAAAAATTTAATTAAAATTAATTAATTTAAAAATAAATAACATAATTGAATTAATTAAATTAAAATAAAAATTATTTAATTTAATTAATTTAGTTAATAGAAAAATACACTACTAGAAAATAGAGTATAAGTAAGGAATGTTTTTTCGAGAAAACTTATTTCTTCGCCAATAATAGGTTTTAGGTGAGGAAAAAAATACATTTCCTTGTACATAGTTCGAAGAATTTTTGCAAGGAAAAATTTTCTCACTAATAGTTGTATTTTACGAGGATTTTTAGATTTCCTCACTATAGTGGGGTATAGACAAGAAAATATTCATTTCCCCACTGATAGTCAAGCAACTTTTTCTTACTATAGGTGAGGAAATTTAGTTTTTCGCTGTAGGGTCGAAAATGTGAAAATTTGGGGAGTACTATAGGTGAGGAAAGTTATTTCCTCACTAATAGTAAGATATACGTAAGGAAATATCAATTTACTTGCTAATAGTCAAGCAACTTTTTTGACTATAGGCGAGCAAATTTCGTTTCCTAGCTAATAGTGGGGAATAGATAAGGAAATATCTATTTCCTCGCTACTAATACTTAACTTTTGCACTCCACTTTACTTTTTCATTAATTAAAATTACACAATTGTCTATATTTATTTTCACATATGTATTACATTGTGATAATGACATAAATGCCCTTATGCAAAAGTTCAATTCAAGATATAATTGTAATATTATAAATACTTTATTTTATAATGTAAATTATTTTTAAGTAATACAATTAAGTTATTAAAAACAAAAAAAAAAAAAAACAAAATTCTACTCTAGTTGAAATTAATTAAGTAATAATTAATAGTTAATTAATTTAATTAATTAAGTTAATATGACATATATTTTATTAAATTATTTTTTATAAAAATATAATTAAGTTATTTAAATTAATATGAAATATTTTATTAAAATTACTTCAATTTTTATATTAATTAACTAGATTAATATAAAATATTATTAAATTTAGTTAAATTAATATTAAAAATACTTTAATTCTTATAGAATTTTTGGCACCAAAAAATTTCATGGGTCTCCTCAAGGTGAGAAAATTTTAGTTTCCTCGCTAGAAATCTAAACAATTAAAAGGGTATAGGTAAGGAAATTACAATTTCCTCGCTAAAAGCCCAGGGTCGTCCACAGTGATTCATATTTTAGAATGCTCATTCTGAACGTGGTGCACTTGCATCCCCATCCCCAAAAAAATCAAACTATTAGGCCGATCTCAACACCATAAGCCCAACAGCATTACCACGTTCTTCTTTTCATTTTAGTTACTGTTCAAATTAAACGTTTCAAAATCAAAAACCCTAACTCTGCACATACAGGCATTCAATTTTGATCAAATTTGATCTCTATAGATATACTCATACATGAATACATAAGTATATATATTGGTGCAATATATATAATTAAGGTGTTCTTTGGAGACCAAAATGGTCAGCAATGGAGGAAGGGAAGAAGAATAAGACAGCATGTCTGCACTGTTGGAAGCAAGGAAGAATAAAACAAATAAATGAAAAGTAAAGAAAAGCTTTTTAAAAAAAATAAAAATAAAGTCTACAACTTTCAAATCAAAAGTCTACAATTTTCTGACTTATCCTTCTGAAAGGATGACTCCCCCTTCACTTGAAATGCCTTTTCTTCATTCTTTTCTTTTGATCTGTTAAGCCTATCCTCATAAGTTTGCAAAGAACCCATTAGTTCATCAAATGAATAAACAGAGAAATCTTTAGACTCCTCTATTGCAGTAGCCACATGATCAAATTTTCCATTAAGAGTCTTTAAAATTTTTGAGACTACTTCCCTGTCAGAATTTTTGTCACCATAGGACCTTCTTTGAGCAACAATTGTAGATGCTCTGGATAAATAGTCTTGTACAAATTTAGTTTTACTCATCTGAAGTGATTCAAATTCACCACGAAGTGAAGCTTTACAGTAATTACTTTAAGGAGCCTTGAAATTCTATTTTAAGAATTTCCCATGCCTGCCTTGAGGTTGTTGCTGCTGCAATTCTTGAAAAAATGGTGTCATGCACTTCCGTTTAACAAGAAGAACAATGCTCTGCCATCCTTCTTTCTATTTTCTTTAAGCTTTTGCTCTTCATCAGGATCAACATACCCATTCTCCACCAAGTCCGACAACTCTTAAGACTTGAACAAAATTTTCATTTTGATACTCCAGAACTCATAACTTTCACCTTTGAAAGTTGGTATTAAAAGCTAAGAAGAAACTGATGTGTTATTGACAGACATTTTTCAGGTGACCACTTACCTTTTGTTTCTCACTTGCTCAATTTTCTTTGCCTAGCTCAAAACTGAACAAAGCTCTGATACCCGAAAAAAAAAATGTTGGAAACGGGGAAGAATAAAATAAATAAATGAAATGTAAAGACAAGCTTTTCAAAACAAAACTCTTCAACTTTATTACATGATTGAAAAATACCTACACAAAGAACTTATTTATAGGCTTACAAAGTAACTGACTCAAAGCAAAAAACGCTACCAACCATAAACGTGGCTCAGCTACAATTTTGTAACAATTATAAACTCGGTTAACAATAGAACAAATTGACCCACTAACAAATTGACTCATTACGGTGCATTTGAAGTGACAAAAAGTAAGATAAAATGAGAAAAAGAGAGCATTTGGAGTGACAAAAAGTAAGATAAAATGAGATAAAGTGAGATAAGTTGTGAGTTCGTAATTCGTGCAGTGAAATAAAAAGTGAATAACTTTTAAAGGTTTTCAGAGATTTATTTTAGTTTTTAGGGGGTGATTTGATTAGATTGAATATTAGAGTCTAATGTCAGCACTTCTTATTTGTAGGACTTGGCTCTAGATGCAACAATTCCATGAAGAGTTATTTTCCCTTTAATTGTATATTTTGATTGAAGTGTTGGCACAATACATCCTAAACTGAACGCATTTTTGTAATGCAATATGTGCTCTTTAGTATGCTGCATACAATTTGTTTGACCAAAGGCTATAGTGGACCAAGAGTTAACATATTTAGTGCAATGATAAACGTTCATCAAGTTGGTGGTTTGTAAAACATAGCGCTGAAACATAGTTAATGCAATTTGGAAATCACGACTTCAAACTCTTAAAAGAATTGGATAAAATTACTTACATTAGAATCTCAAATTTTACAATATGAGAATTTGGTATACTAATTAAATTCCCTCCACGCATCAACTTTTAGTTGCAGCATAAGAGTCCAGATTAAGAAATTTAATTAATATTACAAAAATGTACGGCAAGTTATCTATAAATAACCCAACTTTAAGAACCAACGCGCCTGGCGGGGGGTCGTTCCTGGGTGTTTATGCAAGCTTGCAACATTGGCATATTGACAAAGGACTGACGAACTACTTTGACGTCACTCTAGTGGCATTATTTTTTAGCACGACTTTGACGTAAGATTTTTAATCGCATGTTGCCATTGAAACTAAAAAAAACTTGGATGAAATAGAAAAATTAGACAACCAAATTACATAGTAGGCATATCTTATGTGCCAGGTTCATTACATAGTTGCATGGACAAATCATCCTATTGTTTCCTGCTGTAGTTCATTTTGTCCATTTCTTGCATCTAGTAGTTTTTTTCCTTTTGAAGTTTAATTTTGCGTGATGCATCATGTGATTTTTACAATTCCTTGTCTTAATTCCTTTCATTATGATGTTAATAATGATTTTTTATTTTGGAATAGGCAAGTCGATATAGATAGGAATTGGATAAACGAAGGCATCATGCAAAAAATGTAGCAAATGGAGGCTGAGTAAAATCTCCTTTCCAACAAGGTCCAAGATGTGGAGACGCAACGAGCTCAGCTGTTAAAGATGTTTGAGAAGTTTCACTCTTCCAGGACCACTTCTACCTAGTGTACCTCTCCACCTCTTTAGATTTAGACATTTAACAGTTAATATTAAAATTTTCTTGGACTTTATTTTTGTTTACTTTAGTTGTATGTATTCTTAATACTTTTGTTTTATTTTATGGATCTCATTATTGTTGTTGGATTTGGATGATTTTAACACGATAATTTGTATGTTTGATTTTATTGTTGTAACATGTTTATTTGTAGATTTGATTTAATGTTGTCGCATGTTTTTTGAAAAATTAAATATTTAAAAAAAATTATTTATAACCAATACTTTTAGTGAGAAAATTTACTCCTGACTATATATATTTTCTTCATCGCTAAAAGTCTAGTTGTTGATACTATAAGCAACAGATACATTTTCTCACCAAAAGTCACTATAGGTAAGAAAATTTGATTTTCTCGCTAAAAATCAAGATAGGCGGTGAAATTTATTTCCTCATTAAAGTTTCTTTTAATGAGGAAAATTTAGTTTCTTGCTAATGATAAAAATAGACAACAAAAATTATTTTCTCACTAAATGTTAATTTGAGGAGGAAAATTTAGTTCCTCACTAAGTGTTAAGAGTAGTCAATGAAAATTATTTCTTCACTAAAAGTAACTATAGGCGAGGAAAACAAATGGTCCTTATTAAAAACTATAGGCGAAGGAGGGTAGGTAAGCAAATATGCAAGGAAAATATTTCCTCGCCTATAGTCTTTAGCAACGAAAATGTGATTTTTTGTGAGTAAGACTTTCCTCGCCCACATTTTCTATAGTGATATTTTATTAAATTAGTTGGTAATACTTAATATATTTTATTGTTATTGAATTAAATTATTTTTAGTAAATAATATAATTAAAACAATTAATATATGTAGTTTAATTAATTCATTTATATTTTTATCGTTATATAGATTTCTATCTTTAAAAATAAATTCTTTAACAATGAAATATTATGAATAAGTTTTCCTTATAATTATTATATTTTAAGAAATATTTTTAATTTAATTAACAACACAAATATATTAAAAAAGAATGACATAAGCAACCTCACATAATTAATACGCAAATTAAGTAGTATAACCTTTCTTGTATGATTTATATATGTATAAATGTATATATAGTAGAGTAAAATAGTCAAAATGATT
Source organism: Vitellaria paradoxa (assembly GCA_019916065.1). Classification (NCBI taxonomy): domain Eukaryota; kingdom Viridiplantae; phylum Streptophyta; class Magnoliopsida; order Ericales; family Sapotaceae; genus Vitellaria; species Vitellaria paradoxa. The sequence continues at coordinate 33,787,470 of CM034235.1, forward strand.
GATTTTATTATTTTTTAAATACTTTATTTTAAAAAAATAATGGCTCTAACACATCGATCTAAATCCAAATCCATTAGTTTTTGAAGCTAACGGATCTAAATCCTTTGGGTTATGGATTGAATTAGACTGATCTGGTCTAATATTACTGGATCTGGTTTGGATTAGATCTGAATCAAATCTGACCCATCGGCAAACCTGCTTTTTTGAAATTTTCCTTGTATTCTTCTTGTTTAGCTTGTGTCCAAGATACTAGTGTTTCTTGTTCTTGTAGTACAAAAAATTGTTCCTTCACTATCCCATAAATCTTGAGAGACGAAAATGGTTTTCATTTGAATACTCCAACAATCATAACTTTTCTAATAAAATATAGGTATAAGATTTAGAGAACAGTTGAAGGTAGAAGTATTTGAATTGGACGTCATAGGCACGTGTAGAGAATAAAAAAGAATGATAATAGAGTTAGCAACTAATACCAAAAATATCGTTAGGTACAAAAGATGGTAAACTAGAAAAAAGAGGTTTGAAGGACCCAGAGAGAACAAGAAAAAACAATTCTGATTATTTATTCTAGACTTTTGATGTTTTCACATTCTAACAATTACAGAAGATAGATTGCTTATATTGCAAACCAAAAATAATTTAAATTATATGCACACTCATGACATTATTTATATATGTCTACCACCATTTAAAGCTATAGAAATTGTTTATTGTCATTTAAGAGTCCCCGCATAATTATTTATTTTCTCATAATTACAAATTGTTATTTTAATAATAAAACCCATACCTGTATTAATCGCAGCCATCTGAATTGTTTAGTGTGATTGGTGTGCACAAAATTTGTAGCGGATGGCTTGAGTTTACACTCCTTCTCTTATCCACAATGAAGGCTCTCAATGGGACAACCAAAACACTAGAGTTTTTAAAATTAAGAGTGGAGTGGGGACCTAGCCAATAAGTTATATTTATAGATTCTAATAGGGCCTTCCTATTACAAGTTACTATTAGACTCAAGGTCTACACGAAGCCATCAAATTATATCTTATTAATTAGGTGTATATAGGCTTAATACTAAATTAGATAATAACATATAAAGCCCAAATAATTGTCTCATTATAACTGTATTGTTTTTAGTTTCACCAAATAATTAGTTGGAGCCCAATAATATTTTAACATTCTCCCACTTGGACAACATTAATTACAAAATCAATAGACTGAATAGTAAAACTCATAGGTGGTTACAAATAATACTAATACAATTGGGACCACATCTTTTAACACAATTCAATCCAACAAGATTACCACTATCGAACCATAGCGGTATATATGTCCTTTATTGACATAAGACCTTCCATGATTACAAATATTAATAACAATGTTGACATGAATTGAGATATAGCAGTGTAGCAAGTAAAAACTTTCTCATATGATCCAAATTTATACCATTACTTGTCGGTCCTCTCACGTATGATTTCTCCATTACACATATGCTTCAATCATAAGCTACAAGGAGAAATCCACAAATTAAAGTATAAACTCTATTGTCTCTATATCACATATGGACATATTATAATATGTATATCTAATAATCTCAATGAGATATACTAAGCTATGAACACTTAAATTTGAGATAAATAAAACTCAAACTATGACAATTTATCATATCTCATATGCACATGAAATAATGATAATAATCAAGAATAATAATGCCCTTAAAAGTGTAAAAATTAAAATATTTGTTTACAAAAGCAATGTCAAAACAATATAGCGGCACAAATTAAAACTCTCCCACTAACAAAGTACATCAAAAGATTCTAAAACACCTATATCATGAACATGCTTATTAAAAGTGACAGGTCTCAATCCCTTAATTAATAGATTAGCTGCCATGGCCTCTGTATTGATATGCTCAATCATAACATCTCTATTCTTCACATGATCTCTAATAGTAAAATACTTTATCTCAACATGTTTCAATCCACTAGAACTTTTGTTATTCTTAGAGAAGAATACAGCAGTGCTATTGTCACAGTATATTTTCAAAGGCCTCGAAATAGATTTTATCACCATAAGCTCTGAAATGAAATTAGTCAACCAAATAGCATATGTTACTGCTCCATAGTATGCTACAAACTCTGCGTGCATAGTGGATAAAGTTGTAAGAGTCTACTTAACACTTTTCTATGAGATTGCTCTTCTAGCCATCATGGAAATATAACTAGATGCAAACTTCAGGTCATCTGGGCAACCAGTGAAATCTGAATCAAAGTAGCTAACTATCTCTAGATCCTCAACTCTTCTATATGTTAGCATGTAATTTTTGGTTCACTATAATTATCTTAAAACCTTCTTAGCTGCCACCCAATGATCATGTCCTGGATTAGAAAGAAATCTACCCAAAACACTCTCAACGTATGAAATATCTGGTCTTGTATAAACCTGAGCATGCATTAGACTACCCATAACACCAAAGTAAGGCACATTCATCGTATTCACTTTCTCAGTATCATTCTTAGGGTACTGTTTTTTACTAAGTTTATCGTCTTCCACAATGTGTACTTTTCGAGGTCTTTAATTTTGCTTATTGAACCTATTCAACACTCGATCTATAGATGTAATACCCCAGACTTTTTATTAATATAATTATATGGTTTTTGATGTATTTTGGAAGTTAAGAGATGTAAATTTAGTGGTATGTATCATTTATGGTGTTTAGAGTTGAGAACTTTGAAAGAAATGGGTTATGCAGTCAAATGTGACATTTTAGCCAAGTGCTGAAAAATTTGGGAACCTTGGGCACACAAGGTATGGGTGCCCAAGGTCTTGGGCGCCCACCTGAGAACCCCTTGGGCGCCCAAGGCACAGTGGATTTGATAGACAAGTGTTGCTTTGCAATTTTCAATCAAGCCTCACCCTATTAACACCGATACCTAGCTAGGGGTGATGGGAAACCTGAGAATCACTGTTGAGGGACTTTAAAATATTGTTATATATATATATTTGGGTGATTCGATGCAAGAGAGAGAAAGAGAAATGGCTTGGAAGAAGAGATAATCAGGTGGAGAAGTAAGGAAGAACAAAAAAAGAACAAAGAAGATAGCCGAATAGGGTTTTCAAGGTAGGTCTTTCTACCTTTCATGAAAACCAAATTCCTTTTCCAAGATGGTAATTAGAACCCTAAGAAACCTTCCTATGTAATTTATTTGTAGTTTTGATCAAGGAGGGAAGAGATTGAGTCCATCAAAGTTTGAGGGTTTGGAAGCTCAAGACACCTTCTTGTTGATCCATCTTTTTACCACTTGAGTTAGGGATTAAATGCCTCATTCTTACATATGTGTTGTGTAACAAGGAATAGAATACCATTAGAAAACCCTCTTTAAGAGTTGGTTTCATGTATGGAAGAGAATTGGAGTTATACACATGTCTATATATATGTATAGGTTGAGAGAGTGAAAGTGGTGTCTTGATCCATAACTTGACTTGTAGTTGATGAAAACTCAAATTTTTGATTTTGTTGGGTGCCTAAGAACCTTGTGTTGATGTTAGAAACATGAAAGTTTAGGTATTTTTACATTAACTTGGTCAATTTGAGGTCCCAAGAGTGAAAAACCTTGAAACCAGAAAACAGGGTATGAACTCCGGAACTTGGCCCAAGCTGTGGGCGCACGAGGGGGACACAGTCGGGTGCCCAAGGCATGGGCACCCAGCCCATGGTTCACAAGGTGTGGGTGCCCAAGCCCCTTGGGTGCATGACTGAGTGTCAGCTTGGGTGCCCACCGAGCCTAGGTCATTTTTTCTGACTTTGATTAGTTTGACGACTTCCTACCTTAGGCTTATGAAAGATTGGGTAACATGTTTTTATGTGAAACCTTTTCTTGATTAATTGCATGGATTTTAAAATGGAAATGAGCTTTAAAAAGTGATTAAGGATTGATTATCTTAAACCTATGGGAAGTAACTTGTAAGGGTAAGTGTATGTTACCTTATATGGCATGAATTGGAAGATTACTTTGAGATGAGTGTCTTAATTGAATAGAATTGTGAATATGCCTTGATGTAAACTAAATGTGGAAGTTTATGAACTTGTTATTGATTAAGTGAATGTGACTTGATAAAGAGACTCATGTTCTTAATGTTGGTAAATAAGGGATGCTTAACACGATTCGATCATTTTGATATGTAATGAGCCATAAGATGAATCTTAACATTTACATGTGTGTGTTGAATAGAATTTGATGGTGGATGTGAACCTGTGAATGATGAGATGGTATGGTATGAATGATTGTTTGTGTGACAAGGGCCATGGTGGGGTGCAAAAATAGAAAGGATTTAGAGAGTACCCTCGGGTTGAGAGTCCCGGAACCTGCACAGGGTTTGGTGTCAATGCCAGTGGATTAGTAGCCCACAACATTGTGTGTTTTGGCTCCTCGTGGCCCTGGATGGTGATCCTAAGTGATGACGTCGGTTTATCATTTCCGTTAGGTATTGGCCCATAAAAGACGATAACATGTATGCGCCCATCTCCCGATGACTTGTTTAGTTATGGTTGTGCAATGTGATGATGAATGGATGATGATGTGAATACGGTTACTTGATTGAATAGTATTTAAATGATAAAATGGTGTTGAAATGTGATTGGAATTGAAGTTTGAATTACAAAACATAAACATTAACCGAAGTTGAAATCTTAAACTTTGACATTGTTGTATGAGTATATGTTTCCACCTAGTTTGGCTATTAGTTATGTTAATGCAATGTTATGACTCTAGCAAATGTTAAAAGGACTAACCTTACTTGAAACGCATTGCATGGTTAGATTGCATATCATATATGTTTGTTTGAGATATCGTGGGCACAAGTGGACCGGTGCTCACATCCCTACAGACTTTGATGTAGGTACAGGCAATAACAATCAAGTGGGCTAATGGGGTTGGACTAGGAGGTTGTGCATGAGCGCTACCAAGCTTAGCAAAGCTCTTGGTTATCTAGCTTAAATTTCTTTTGGAATTGTAATATTGTACACTGCTAGGCTTATTCAATTTGGTTGTAATGGCCATAAGGTCTAAGTTATATATTAATCGGAATGGTGTATGGAGTATGTGGCTTAGCAATAGTCAAGGTTTAACTTATGTTATCCTATCTTACGTCTCGGGCTCACTAGCTTACGTTGCGTTGCTCTGATCATGGGATTGGTTATGTTAATGCATGTTGTGTGTGTTTAATCACTCACCCCTCGGGTCACGAGATTCAGGGCGTGACAGGTTGGTATCAGAGCACTAGGTCAGAATACCTAGGGACATGGAAAGTCTTGCATCTCATATTGCATGCTTAAATGTATTATAACTGATTTTTTATCTTAGAATCTAACTTGTCTTGTTTAAATTTCTAGATGGGGTTAGAAAAAGGGGAAAGTAGTGGTACTAAAGTTCAGTCAGTCAGAGAAGAGATAGTGTGGCCTAGTGATGATATCTTTACCCAAGTGGCAACCGAGGGTTTAACCGAGGCTCAACCCCAGAATGTGATAGGGAGTGTAGAAGAGATAAGCAGGGTGCTAGCAACTTTAGGTCATCAAGTGGTACCCTACTATGGGATGCCATACCCGGTTCCATATCCAACCCCTTATCCATATCAAAGTGTGATGCCTTATCAGATGCCTGTTCAGTATCAGTCTACCTACCCGGTAATGTTAGTACAAAATGTTACTGTGATTGTACCTACCCTTTTAGCAAATCTACCCATGACACCAAGTACAGTGATAGAACCCAATCCAAGCAGTCAGAATGTTAATCCACAGGAGACTAGCACTAATGTTGGGGAGATGGGTGGAAGCACTAGTAGTGAGGAAGGTCGGCTGCAGGGACTATGTGCAGGCTGTTGTAGGCGGGGACAGATACGTTACTGGTGCCCTTAGCAATGTATCAAGTGCTGTACTTATTGTGGTAGGAGGAGGTACTCTCGTAGCTCTTGCCCATATCGTAGGATTTGAGTATAAAAATGTAAAGGGAAAATTTTGGAAGGATAATTCCCTTAGTGGTAATCAAAATGGTTGATAGTCTAAAGACTTATGTCATGTTATGTTATGTACTCTTTTAATTTCAGTTGGTAGACTAACTTGAGAACTTGTAATGTTGGAACTTCTATGGTAGTACTAATGGAAGTAAGATGATGTGTTATGTAGAATCTTTATGGATGTAGTAAACTATCGTATTGTTCTTATGAGATAAAGTTATGCTCTACCATAATCTTAGATGTTGATTTAATATTGTTATTTTAAGCTTTGATATTCTTTAGATAAAATGCCACCGCGTGAAATGGGAATTAAAGGCTGAGGCCGAGGTAATGGTTGAGGTAGGGGTAAAAGAAGATAACATGCTCCTGTTCAGCAAGAACAGGAAACACATCATAGTGCAGTGGCTGAGGCACCGCCTATTGCACAACAGGATGACTTAAGAGAGGAAGAGGTGCAGTTAAGGGCACCCGAGATTCAGCAACTAGCAGCTATAGATGTTGGAGCAGTATTACAGCATTTGGCAGTAGCCATGGCCGCAATAGCGGGAGAGGCTCGAGTTGGGCCCTAGTCACAAGCGCAGGCAGGCCCAACTGCCTTAAAGAAATTCAGGAGGATGAAACCTCCAATGTATGATGGTGTGGTTGACACGGATGTGGCAGAATAGTTCTTGGAGGAATGCGAGAAGATATTAGTAGCAATGAAGATCACTGATCCTTTTACTCGCATTACACTGACAGCATTTCAATTAGTAGGAAGAGCATCAGCTTGGTGGACTAGTTTGAAGGACATAAGAGGATCAGTGGGTCTCACTTGGGAAAGGCTCAAGGAAAGGTTCAGGGATCACTTCTTCTCCCAATACTTAAAAGATGCTAAGAGGGAGGAATTTACTGGGTTGATACAAGGGACAATGTTGGTGTTGGAGTATGAAAGAAAATTTTCAGACTTATCAAAGTATGCGCCTGAGTTGGTCTCTACTACTCACTTGAAGTGCAGGAGATTTGAAAGGGGATTGAGACCGACTCTGAGGAACAAAATGGTGATGTTGGGGTTGGAGGATTACGAGACTTTGGTAAATCAAGCTATGACTGTGGAAAGGGACTTGAATGAAACTAAAGTCATTTATGAAAGTCGGCGAGGCAAGACCATGGGAACTCTGTAAGAAGGAGTTAGCAGAAAAATAAGTTAGCAGAAAAAGAAGTAAGGGTAGTTCGTCGGCTCCATAAGTCCAATTGTCTTACCAAGGAAGTACTGCACCCGTACCCATAGAAAGATCAAGGGGGATCTCTCAAAGGCAAATTGTATGCTATAATTGTAGACAGGAGGGCCACAAAAGTACGGAGTGACCCAGGAGTAAGAAACAAGTTGAATTAATAGGACCAATAAGGAGTAATCAGGTTGGAGTGAACAGGGCGTGCTATGGATGTTGAGAGATGGGGCATATACAAAGGTTTTGCCCTCAAAATCAGCGAGGTGCAGGAGGAAAGATGGCACAACCTAGACCGTGGTTACAGGGAGCCCGCCCATTGACCTCCCAGTCGGTACAACAGCAGTATCAGTAGAGGAGTGTTCCACAAAGGACAATGTAAGCTGGAACGTCACAATAGTCGAGGGTGAATCCGTAGGGACAAAGGTTTGGTCGACCACAAAATGTTCAGCCACAGGGCAGAGTGTTTGTACTGGCACAGCAGGAGGTGCCAGCTGAGCCTATGGTGACAAGAGGTATTTTTCGTGTCTATTCATCCAATGCCATTATACTTTTAGACACGGGAGCAACTCATTCATTCATCGCTGCTTCCTTTGTCTATGCCTTGGGAATAGATGTTAGCCCTTTGGAACTGTTTGTATGTGTTGAGACCCCCATAGCGGGATTTTCTTCTTTGACTCAAGTGTGTAAGGGGTGTGAATTAAGGGTAACTGATGTTTTTGATGGGCGAGAGTTCATCTCAACTTTTGACCTGATTCTATTAGAGATGAGGGGTTTTGATATCATACTTGGTATGGATTGGCTTATGTCCTACCAAGCTATGATTGACTGTACTAAGCGTAAGGTAACCTTAACCACGCTAGAAGGAGATCAAACTCGCTTCTTTATAGACTGATGTGAAATACGAGAAATGTCACTCATGAAAAGTCGAAAAAATGATGAGTTATATAGTTTGTTTGCTTACATGGTTATAGAAGAAGAGGACGGGGAACAGAAACTTGAATTGCCTAGAGTTGTGAATGAATTTCCCGAGGTGTTTCCTGAGGAGATATCTGGGTTGCCACCTGAACGGGAAGTAGAGTTTTGCATTGATCTAGTCCCAGGCACCGAACCTATCTCCATTCCACCCTACAGGTTAGCATCGGCAAAGTTAGTAGAATTGAAAACACAAGTGGAGGAATTACTAGCAAAGGGATTCATCCAGCCAAGCACATCACCTTGGGGTGCGCCGGCATTATTCGCAGCTAAGAATGATGGAACGTTGAGAATGTGTATTAATTACAAGAAATTGAATAGGTGACTATCAAGAATAGATACCCATTGCCAAGAATCGACGATTTATTTGATCAACTGAAGGGATCGTTGGTGTTTTTGAAAATTGATCTACAATCTGGGTATCATCAAGTGAGAATAAGGGAAGAAGACATTCTAAAGACGGCATTCAGGACTCGGTATGGTCATTACGAGTTCCTAGTTATGCCTTTTGGTTTGACAAATGCACCAACAGTCTTTATGAATCGAGTCTTCAAAGATTACTTGGATGAGTTTGTGGTGGTAATCATAGATGATGTCTTGGTGTATTCTAAGTCAGAAGAAGAACATGAACAACATTTGAGGCTTGCACTGTAAAGGTTAAAGGATCATCAGTTGTATGCCAAACTGAGCAAATGTGAGTTTTAGCTTAGAAAGGTTAAATTTTTGGGACATGTGATCTTAGATGAAGGAGTAGCAGTAGACCCATCCAAAATTGAAGCTATTTTGGAATGGTCTCAACCAAAATCCGTATTTGAGATCCATAGTTTCCTCGGGTTGGCGGGATACTACAGAAGGGTTTTTCTCAGATTTTTCTAGATTAGCAGCCCCGCTGACTAGATTAACCCGAAAGGGAATCAATTTTGAAAGGAGTAATGCATGTGAAAGATCATTTTAAGAGATAAAAAGAAGATTGACTACTGCACTGGTACTAGTCATCCCAGAGAGGGGAGCCGGTTACTTGGTGTATTGTGATGCGTCACAGGAAGGACTTGGGTGTGTTCTTATGCAAAATGGGCGAGTGGTGGCATATGGTTCAAGACAGCTAAAGAATCATGAAAAGAATTATCCAGTGCATGATCTGGAGCTGGCAGCTGTCATTTTTGCCTTAAAGAGTTGGAGACATTACTTATATGGGGAGAAATTTGAAGTGTTCTTGTACCATAAAAGTTTGAAGTAAATCTTCACTTAGAGAGACCTGAATTTGAGGCAACGGCGGTGGATGGAGTACATGGAGGATTATGACTTTGAATTGCATTACCATCTAGGCAAAGCTAATATGGTCATAGATGCCTTGAGCAGGAAGACTAGAAATGCCATGGCTAGTGTAGCAGTTAAAGAATGGGAAATGATGGGGACATTGAATGAGTTTGAATTGGAAACAAGGGATATTGCATGTTGTTGTCACCCAGCCAGCTTTAATCAATAGAGTAACAGAGGCTCAGAAGTTAGATGAGGAAGCCAAGGATGTTTGTAATAAAATTAGGGATTGGATGGATATCCCGGGCTAGACAGTGGGTAATGATGGAGTGGTCAGATATGAAAGGATAATCTTTGTACCCTCCTCCATTAGAGAAGAAGTTTGAGACAATTTCATCATGCCCGACTAGCAGTGCACCCGAGGGGTACAAAAATGTATCGTGATTTAAAAATGCAATTCTATTGGACAGGAATAAAGAAAGACGTAGCGGAGCTTGTTAGCAAGTGTTTAACTTGTCAGCAGGTGAAGGTAGAACACCAAAGACCGACTGGATTATTACAGCTTTTGCCAATATCCAAGTGGAAGTGGGAAAATGTGACCATGGATTTTGTGTCAGGGTTGCCAAGGACAAAAAGTGGTTGTGATGCCATATGGGTGACTATTGATCGACTGACGAAGTAGGCTCATTTCTTACCAATGCGAATGATAGATTCAATGGACTTTTTGGTCCGATTGTACATTCGAGAAATTATGAGATTGCATGGGACACCAGTGTTTATTGTCTCAGACCGGGACTCTCGTTTCATTTCTCGATTCTGGCAAAGCTTTCAAACAGCCATGGGGGCAGAGTTATGTTTTAGTACGGCTTATCATCCTCAAACTGATGGACAGTCGAAACAAACAATTCAGATTTTAGAAGATTGCTTCGGGCTTGTGTGTTGAACTTTAAAGGAAGTTGGGAAGACTATTTGCCACTGGTGGAGTTTGCTTATAATAATAGTTACCAAGCTAGCATTGGAATGGCACCATTTGAGGCACTGTATGGAAGACCATGTAGATCACCGGTGTGTTGGACACAAGTTGGAGAAGCGGCCATGATTGGACCGGAATTAGTCCGTGAAACCAAAAAAAAGATCAAAGTAATCAGGCAAAGACTGGAGACAGCATGCAGTCGTCAGAAGAGTTATGCAGATCAAAGAAGGAGGCCTTTAGAGTTTCAAGTGGGGGATCATGTGTTCCTAAAGGTGTCGCCACAGAAGGGACAATATAGATTTAGCAAGCGAGGGTAGTTATCTCCCAGATACATTGGCCCATTTGAAATACTAGCACGAGTTGGGGAGGTTGCTTACCGGTTGGCATTGCCACCCTAAATATCTGGAGTGCACAGAGTCTTTCATGCTTCTATGTTACATAAGTACATTCCAGACCCTACACATGTGCTAAATTGGATTGAGTTGGAAATAGACTCGGATATGAAATACGAAGTGCAACCAGTTCAGATTTTGGATGCTCGAGACCAAGTGCTTCGGGGTAAAACAATTCCCTTAGTTTGAGTGTTATGGAAGCATCATGGAGTGGAAGAATCAACTTGGGAACGTGAACTTGAAATGCGAGAACGCTATCCACATTTGTTTTCTTAAGATTATGTTATGTACTAAATTTTGAGGACAAAATTTTTTGAAGGGGGGAATATAATACCCCGGACTTTGTATTAATATAAGTATATGATTTTCGATGTATTTTGGAAGTTAAGAGATGTAAATTTAGTGGTATGTATCATCGTTTAGAGTTGAGAACTTTGAAGGAAATGGGTTATGCAGTCAAAGGTGACATTTTAGCCAAGTACTGGAAAATGGGGGAACCTTGGGCGCACAAGGTATGGACGCCTGAGAACCCCTTAGGCGCCCAAGGCACAGTAGATTTGATAAACAAGTGTTGCTTTGCAATTTTCAGCCGAGCCTTACCCTATTAACACCTATACCTAGCTAGGGGTGATGGGAAACTTGAGAATCACTGTTGAGGGACTTTAAAATATTGTTTTATATATATATATTTGGGTGATTTGATGTAAGAGAGAGAGGGAGAGAGAAGTGACTTGGAAGAAGAGAGAATCGGGTGGAGAAGCAAGGAAGAGCAAAAAAAGAACAAAGAAGACAATCGGATAGGGTTTTCAAGGTAGGTCTTTCTACCCTTCATGAAAACCAAATTCCTTATGCAAGATGGTAATTAGAACCCTAAGAAACCTTCCTATGTAATTTATTTGTAGTTTTGATCAAGGAGGGAAGAGATTGAGTCCATCAAAGTTTGAGGGTTTGAAAGCTCAAGACACCTTCTTGTTGATCCATCTTTTTACCACTTGAGGTAGGGATTAAATGCCTCATTCTTACATATGTGTTGTGTAACAAGGAGTAGAATACCATTAGAAAACCCTCTTTAAGAGTTGGTTTCATGTATGGAAGAGAATTGGAGTTATATGTCTATATATATGTATAGGTTGAGAGAGTGAAAGTGGTGTCTTAATCCATAACTTGACTTGTAGTTGATGAAAACTCAAATTTTTGATTTTGTTGGGTGCCTAAGAACCTTGTGTTGATGTTAGAAACATGAAAATTTAGGTATTTTTGCATTAACTTGGTCAATTTGAGGTCCCAAGAGTGAAAAACTTTGAAACCAGAAAACAGGGTATGAACCCTGAAACTTGGCCCAAGCTGTGGGCGCATGAGGGGGACACAATCAAGTGCCCAAGGCATGGGCGCCCAGCCCATGGGCACACAAGGTGTGGGCGCCCAAGCGCGCCCAAGCCCCTTGGGCGCACAGCTGAGTGTCAGCTTGGGCGCCCACTGAGCCTAGGTCACTTTTCCTAACTTTGCTTAGTTTGACTTCCTACCTTAGGCTTATGAAAGATTGGGTAACATGTTTTTATGTGAAACTTCTTCTTGATTAATTGCATGGATTTTAAAATGGAAATGAGTTTTAAAAAGTGATTAAGGATTGATTATCTTAAATCTATGGGAAGTAACTTGTAAGGGTAAGTGTATGTCATCTTATATGGCATGCATTAGAAGATTACTTTGAGAAGAGTGTCTTAATTGAATATAATTGTGAATATGCCTTGATGTAAACTAAATGTGGAAGTTTATGAACTTGTGATTGATTAAGTGAAATGTGACTTGATAAAGAGACTCATGTTCTTAATGTTGGTAAATAAGGGATGCTTAACATGATTCGATCATTTTGATATGTAATGAGCCATGAGATGAATCTTAACATTTACATGTGTGTGTTGAATAGAATTTGATGGTGGATGTGAACCTGTGAATGATGAGATGGTATGGTATGAATGATTGTTTGTGTGACGGGGGTCGTGGTGGGGTGCGGAAATAGGAAGGGTTTAGAAAGTACTCTCGGGTTGAGAGTCCCGGAACCTGCGCAGGGTTTGGTCTCAATGCTAGTCGATTAGTTGCCTACAACATTGTGTGTGTTTTGGCTCCTCGTGGCCCTGGACGACGATCCTAAACGATGACGTCGGTTTATCGTTTCCTTTGGATATTGGCCCATAAAAGACGATAACGTGTATTCACCCATCCCTCGATGACTTGTTTGGTTATGGTTGTGTAATGTGATGATGAATGGATAATGATGTGAATACGGTTACTTGATTGAATAGTAATTAAATGATAAAATGGTGTTGAAATGTGATTGGAATTGAAGTTTGAATTACAAAACATAAACATTAACCGAAGTTGAAATCTTAAACTTTGACATTGTTGTATGAGTATATGTTTCCACCTAGTTTGGCTATTCGTTATGTTAATGCAATGTTATGACTCTAGCAAATATTGAAAGGACTAACCTTACTTGAAAACGCATTGCATGGTTAGATTGCATATCATATATGTTTGTTTGAGATATCGTGGGCACAAGTGGACCGATGCTCATGTCCCTACAGACTTTGATGCAGGTACAGGCAATAACAATCAAGTGGGCTAATGGGGTTGGACTAGGAGGTTGTGCATGAGCGCTACCAAGCTTAGCAAAGCTCTTGGTCATCTAGCTTAAATTTCTTTTGGAATTGTAATATTGTACACTGCTAGACTTATTCAATTTGGTTGTAATGGCCATAAGGCCTAAGTTATATATTAATAGAAATGGTGTATGGAGTATGTGGCTTAGCAATAGTCAAGGTTTAACTTATGTTATCCTATCTTACGTCTCAGGCTCACTAGCTTACGTTGCGTTACTCTGATCATGGGATTGGTTATGTTAATGCATGTTGTGTGTGTTTAATCACTCACCCCTCGGGTCACGAGATCCAGGGCGTGACAATATAGGCTATCTAAAAAAGTCCCAACAAACCACAAGACCTATCTCGTTGAATTTCAATGCCTAAAACAAATGAAGCTTCTCCATGATCCTTCATGTCAAAATTCTTAGACAATAGCTTCTTAGTTTCATGTAACGAACTCAAGTCATTGCTAACTAACAAAGTATCATCAACATATAAAACAAGAAAGATCAACTTGCTCCCACTAACCTTGAGGTAAATGCATTGATCTATCTTATTCTTTATGAAACCTAGTAAAGTAATTATTTGATCAAATTTTAAGTACCATTGGCAAGATGCCTATTTAAGACTATGAATGGACTTTTTAACCTACATATAAGATGTTCCTTGCGGCGCTCAATAAAACCTTCAGGCTGTACCATAAAGACTTTCTCATCTAAAACACCATTTAAAAATGCTATCTTCACATCCATTTGGTGTAACTCTAAATCATAATGAGCTACCAAAGCCATAATAATCCGCAAAGAGTCTTTAGTTGACACAGATGAAAATGTCTCACTATGATCAATACCTTATTTCTGAGTGAAACCCTTAGCTACTAACCTTACCTTGAATCGCTCAATCTTTTCCTAAGAATCTCTTTTGGTTTTAAAAACCCACTTACAACCAACAGGCTTACAGCCTTCAGGAGGCTCTACAAGATCCCATACTCCATTAGTAGCCATAGATTGCACCTCTTCATTCATAGCATCCAATCACATACTAGCCTGTGAACTAGTTATAGCATCAGTGTAAGTTACTGGTTCATCAATATCGTCATAATCATAACTAGTCTCACAAAAAAAAAAAAAAACTACATAATCATCAGATATAGTAGAACGCCTCTGTCCAATAGATCTTCTTAATGGCACTTCTATCGAAAGTTCTTGAGATTGATTAACCTCATCATTTGGTATTGTATTCACATCTTGTTGAGAAACAATTTCCTTAATAGGTGTAGGTGCAAGTGAGGGTGCAGGGAATACAGTTCCACACACTATAGGCAAAAGAAAAGACACAATTTCTTTCTCCTGACTCATATCAACAAATTGATCACATTCAACATTAGTAAACATCAATAACATCAATAACATCATGTTCAAAAAATTTTGCTATCATAGACTCAACAATTCTAGTACTGCGTGTGAGGCAATAGAACCTATATCCCTTAAAACATTCTGGATAGCCAATAAAGTAAAAACGGGTTGATCTAGGATCAGTGGTTTTCTCAAAAGAGTTATAAATCCTCACTTTAGTTGGACAACCCCATATTCGAAAATGATTCAAACTAGGTTTCCTATTGGTCCATAATTCAAAGGGTGCTTTGGGAACAAATTTACTAGGAAATCGGTTAAAGATGTATAAAGCAGTTTTGATTGTTTCACCCCAAAGGAAATTAGGTAGGTTAGAATGACTCATCATACTCCTCATCATGTAATTAAGAGTACGGTCACGTTTCTCAACAACACCATTTTGTTCAGGACTCCCACGCATAGTATATTGGCCAATAATCCCACACTCTTGTAAATATTTGGCAAACAGTCCCATATGCTACCCAATATCACCATGTTTGCCATAATATTCACCCGAACGGTCAAATCTCATAATTTGATAACTTTTCCCAATTGTTTTTCAACCTCAATCTTGAAAATTTTAAAATTTTCAAGAGCATATTATTTTTCTTTATCAAATAAATGTAACCATAACGAGAAAAGTCATCAATAAAAGTAATAAAATATTTATTACTACATAATGTGGGAGAACAGGGTCCACTGATGTCAGTGTGAATGATTTTTAAAAGATCTAAACTACGAGTTGCATATTTCTTTTTAACTTTGTTTAACTTACCTCTAATGCAGTCAACACAAGTCTCCATATCTCCAAAATTAAGAGAAGGAAGAATCTCATTTTTAATAATCTATTTATCCTTTCTCTTGATATGTGACCTAAACGTTTATACCATAAAATTGAAGACTTTTCTTTGATTAAGGGTCTCTCAGGTACTATATTTTCAGTACTCAAAGAAGCATAAACACTAATAGAGGCCAAACACATTTGACATAAATCATCATTTAAAATAACATGACCAAGAAGTTGAGAATTTAAAAACAATTTCTATTTCCAAAGTTAAAAGAATACCCAATTTTGTCTAACAAAGAAATAGAAATCAAATTTCTTCTAAAAGTTGGTACATAGAAAGTGTTCTCCAAAATAGTTGAAAACAAGTTTCTAAATTTAAGCAAACAACTCCTATGCACTCAACATCAACTTCAACATTATTCTCTACTTTTAGCTGGGCCTCTGACTCATTTGGTTTCTGATTGGTTTGGAACCCCTGCAATGTAATAGCAACATGAATAATAGACCCACTATCAAGCCACCAAGAATTAACAGGAACATTAACTAAATTTGTTTCAAAACATACAAGGGCTAGTGGATTACCATTTTCTTTCCTCTTTTTCTCTAACCAAGCAATAAACTTCGTGCACTCACTTCTTTTATGGCCCACTTTATTGTAAAAGAAACATTTGACATCTTTCCTAATGACAGCCTTAGGACCTTCCACATTATGTGTCTGACCTGTACTATGTCTCTTGGGATCTTGGACCCCCTTATGAGTATGATGTTTAGCTTTCTTTTGGTTTCCTTGTTTCTTATGGAAATTAGGTTTAGGTTTGGATATAAGGAAAACATTCTCACATTTCTCTTTTTTAACTTTATCCTCCTTTACAACACATTTGATAATAAGCTCATTAGGGACTAGGTTCCATTATGGGTATTATAGGCAGTTTTGATATGGCTAAATTTAGCAAGTAAAGAATTAAAGGCATGGCTAACAATGAATTTGTCAGGAAGGATGATTTGAAAGTTTTTCAGTTTAGATTTAATATGGACCATTTTAGGGATATCCTCTTTAACCCCACCCACATTGTTGTATTTCATACCCATTAATTCACTCATTAGACTTTTAACCTCAGTATTATTAGAGACTTGGTACATATTGTCCACAGTAGTAAAGAATTCTTTAACATTGCTAGTATCAGGCAAACCACTAAAAAGGTGCTTAGAAATAGAATGTTTCATGGCAATCAGACTCAAACGGTTGGATTTTTCCCATCAGCATAAAACTTCTTTTGTTCAACAGAATTCTCAGTTGTGGGTATAGGTGGCTCTTCTCATGCAATGCCAAATCAATATCAGCAATTCCCAAAGCAAAATCAATATCTTGCTTCCATTTTTCAAAGTTAGAGTCATTCAAAATTTCAATAATAGCAGTATTATTATTCACACTAATGTTAACTATAAAACACAGTAAGAATGTAACTAATTAATAAAGTTGGGTAATAAAATTATGCTCAAAATAAAATATGATTTAATTCTCATGAGAATCCAGTACATCACTTACAATCCCCCTTTGGGCAGGTTCGCAAATATGTATTAGGATCTCTTTAAGTGAAGCTAAACAATGAGAATATACAAGTCTTTGAAATTTTAACTCCTTTGGGAGGTAAATTTTGTAAACTAGTGTATCTCTACTCAATATTTCACAAAATTCTCAAAATTAAAATACACAATCCCTTCTTTGGACAGGTAATTAGATATAGTAATTTGAGATATCCTAATTACACAAAATATGAGAAAATTTTATAAATTGCTATGAATAGAGCACTTTGGTGGTAACCATCCATATCAACTCATAAAATTAATTTTACTCAAATTGGGATATTTTAAAAATTGCACAACGCATAATTGTGCATTAAACACATATATGCACTTATGTAATCACCACAAATAATGTGCTTTTATATACACTTAGGCACACATTTATTACAAATATATTATGAGTTGCATTCTATTTTATTGTATTATTTTAATACTTAAATATAAATGTTTAAGTAAAAGAACAAGTTAAATATGTATACATTACATATAAATAATTTATATATTTTTCAAGTAAAGATTGTAATTTCTAATACAAGGAGTCATAATGTTATCAATAAATAAATAAAATAAAGTGACTAGTGAGAACCTTATGTAGAAGTCCACTGAACTGGGCTAAATCCATCATGTAGACCATGAAATTGACATTGTCAAAAAGCGATATGACTCTCTGTTAAACCCACCCATGGTTGGGTGGACGTCTTGTATGGACTTCGAAATCAATCAATTTTTTTTTATTTCTTACTTCTAAATTTCACCCTATAAATACTCACAGTACCTTTCAAACTATTTAAACAAAATAAATCAGCAGAGACATGGAGACAGTGCGAAGAAGATTCAAAATATTGAACAAAAATTTTTATTCAGTGCAATTTTTGCACATAAATTACTCAAAAAATAATTCTAAAAATATGTTAGATTTAATCTAAAATTTTAGAATTTTAAAAATTAAATTTGGTAAAAATAATATCCAAGGTAGAAACTTAGATCTGACACAAAATAGGGCAAAACAATAACGAGATTGAGCAAAACTGATATCAAACATTTGGCAAAACTAAATCATAAAGGTTCTAAATCTATGTGTTAGACTCTAATACCACAAGTAATAAACTTAAAAAAAAAATCACATATGAATATTAGAACACTAAACTTAAGAAATAAAACACACACCTGTATTAATCGCAGTTATCTAGATTATTTAGTGTGATTGGTGTAAACAAAATTTGCAACAGATGACTAGGGTTTCCGCTTCTTTTCTTATTCACAATGATAGATCTCGATAGAACAATCAAAACACTAGGGTTTTCAAAATTAAGAGTGGAGTAGGGACCTAACCAGTAAGTTATATTTATAGATTCTAATACGACTCTCTCATTGCGGGTTACGATTAGACTTAAACCCCACACTAAGCCGTCAAACTACATCTTATTAACTAGGTATATATAGGTCATTAAATTGGGTCATAATAAATAAAGTCCAAATAATTATTTAATTATAACAGTATTATATTTAATTTTTACTAAATAATTAATGAAAGTCTAATAATATTCTAACACACAAAGGATACACACGTCTTTGATGCTTGGGGGAAATCTATATTGGATTTTAAGATATTCAAAAGTAAAGTAGAAGGTTGCGGAATTGACACGAGGTACTTGAAATTAACTCAATGCAAAAGGTTCTCAATTTATTACAGCGAGGAATAAAGATGGATCAAACAAAAAGATGCCTGCCCTAGCTAGTATCATGATATATATAAAAATATATATATCATTTTTATCAACCTAAAAGTACGCATCAGTAGGCACAAAGGTTATCAAAGCCCATGTATTCGTCCCTCTGAATCCTTCTGATCATTTTTGATAAGCCAACCCCACCTGTTACAAAATACATAGTCAATCACAAGAACATGCAAATCAAAACATACATGTGAAAATTTCTTACTCGAAGAAATCTCAATCCATAATAGAACGGAAGCATGCATGCACCAATAGTCTAAGGTTGAGTAGCTAGCTTTTTATGTGTTTGGGAAGAGGAAAAAAAAAAAGGTTAACATTTTAGTAATTAATTTTTAACTTTTTGTAGTAGAAAAGAAGTTAAAAATGTAAGAGGATAAATATGATTATTTTAGAAAAAGTTAAAAAACTAAGTAGTTAATTATGGTTGCCAAACGCACAATAATTATTAAGAAACAAGCCCACACATTATATGTGTTTTGATAATTTTTATTTTAAATAATAAAATTATATAAATTAAAATTACCTAACATAATAATAATTAAAAGTAGATAATTAAATAATTCAAAGTAGTTTAAATAACATAGTTAAAGTTAGTGAAAAATAGAGACAGGCCTACGCTTTGACAATAGGTGTATTTATAATTATAAATATATGTATATTTTTGAAATATGACCAGGCACCTTAACCTTTTTATTTTGGGTCATTAACAAAATATAGGACTTAATTCTTGAGTTTGGTTGTTAATAAAATACAAGAGTTGATTCTTAAATTGATTTATTAATAGTCTAACTTAATCAATTGAATAATTTTTAAGCGAGTCTGTAAATGATCTTTATATATTTGTTTGATTTTTTAAGCTCATGGCCTATAATTGCAATTTTAAAATTTGAGGAAGAAATATTGAAATTTATAAAAATTGGCTCCTCTCTTACTAAATTCCAACTCCCGTCCTTGGTGAAGAATGTGATAGTAGTTTAGGATTCAAATTTATAATTAATTAAATTTACTACTATATCATGTGAGAAGTCAAATTTTTGAGATCTCAATATTAATTTCACCAATATGACCAATCGCTACTGTTTGTTCTATGTATATACACTATTGTGGGTGCGTAATACTATATTAACTAACAAGAAATTATACAGGAAACATTGCATGTAATGGCATATACAATGCATTCACTTTAATTATAAAACTATCATTATTATATATTATTCTGTTTGTATTTAATGATATATTATCATTTGAATTTCATTCTGAATTTAACCTTACCTAATGAGATTGCACTGACAAAGATTGTGCCAGCCAGAATAAAGATGATCAAAGATGCCCTCCCGAGAACGGCGATTATTCTTTTCATCACATACTGCCCCGTGAAGGCAGCAACAACCACCACAGCAACAAAGTAAAGAGCTGCAATAGCACAACCACCAAATATATATATATATATATATATACGCTTCAAGTTTTGAGCATTTTGGACAATTCAATACCATAAATAAAGATAGAAATAAAAATAAAAAACTCTTCCTACCGGTAATAATGATATTAATAAACAAACTCTTCTTTAATTAGAAAATTTGCTGGAAAACATACCATATGGAATTGGAAAGCGGTGAAGAAGGTAGTATTCCACCACAGACAGGGATGAGGAGAACATCATCACAAAGGTGGCAGTGGCACTTGAAACCTGCATAAATATATGTTCAGGGACTCAATCCTCTGCAGTGATTGTAAAAAGTATAAAGAAAATCCACAATGTTGGCTACCAAGTGGATGCTAGATAACAATTTTGAGGAGGAAATACTAGTTTATAAGAACTATTTATAGACATCAATGGATCAGATTTGGTCTAGATCCAATTCGGGTCCGATCCAATAATATTAAACCAGATTCGATAGACTCAATTTATGACCTGATGGATCTAGATGAATTAGATTTAATAATTAATGGATTTGAATCCAGATCGATCCACCAAACCCATTACTTTATAAATCATCTCACGAATATCTCACAAATAATGAATAAAGGAAGCTATGATATTCACAATTCACATATCATATAATACGTGTGAATTGATCAAATATAATATTTTATTATACTTTGTTTAATTATAATAAATGGGCCGGGGCTGGGCATGTTTTGAAAAATGAGAATCTGTAAAGAAACTGGGCTCCAAAAGACACTACTCCTGGAAAAGAAAAGAAAAAAAATATATATTTAAAATGTGCATTAGTAGGTGTTTGAATCATTTTCGAAGGAAAGACATTCCCTGAGATCTACTGTAGAAGCAACCAAGTTACCAACCTCAATACAACGTTGCAACATACATGTGATTGACCAGAATAGTTAACAGACTTGGCCCAAAGAATGGATGGGGGTCTCCTGCACTGTTCTACTGCGGATCAAATTATTGCATTGGAGAGCCCCAAAGTCCATATTACAATAGCGTAACAAAGACTTTTAAATTACAAAGTTATTTCTTTTAAATGCATTGGCACACAAAGCAACTACATTATTTTAGTACATAATTCTAGTTAAGAAATTTAGTGTATGTTATTAACTTGTGAAGAAATAAAAGTTTAGAGAACTGCCATTCATTCGTCCAAAAAATACAACTAGAAACACATAGTAGTGGCAATACCCCGATTAAAAGATGGTGAATACTGTCACATAATCAGATTTTTGTTTTACAAAATTTTATACAAGATCAATACTCTTCCCAGTGACCTCCTTTCTCCTCAGTCCATAGAAACAAAATGATGTGGCATGATTGTAAACTTTTCATTTTATTAGAAATAACTCATGACAATGCTGTTGGAATTATCCATATGTTGAGCATACATTAATTAATTTTATTTTGTCAAAAAAGGGTTAGAACCAATTTAAAGATGAGAACGTATATGATAAGGCCCATATTATTGTGATCTATTTTGTTAGGCTTATGTGCACCTAATAGGGATAATGAAGATAGACGGTTAGTGTGGCCAATTGTTAAGCCCACTGCAGGCCTTTTATGGGAAGGCCCAGTAAGGCTAGGATTCACCTTCTATAAAATGACTAGGTCTCCTCTCTTCACAATATACAGACAATTATTCCCATTGATAGCCGTCATATTGATTGTGATATAGAGGAAGACCAAGTCCTAATAATTTTAATCTTTCAGAGTTGAAGATGGAGCAATCACAATCTGGTTCGCTTCTGCATATTTTATTCTTATGTAATTAATATTCCAAATCTTTGCATACAATTGCACAATAATTTATTCCAACAAATGAACTATTATTAACAATAATGTCACGTGCGGTCACATCATTCTCATCCCATATTCTAGTAAAAATTTTTATAAATAACTTCTTCCAAAGATAAAATTAGCGTTTTTGTTTTAATATAATAAGTTCATAACTCTGTCTAGGTCTAAAATTAAGTTGAGCCAAACTTTGACTTACTGAAATCCAACTTGAACTATTAGGATATATGGACTCGAGTTCAGTTGGACAAAGAATAATTTGGGCTCAACTCAATTTGTAAGCAGTTCAATTAATTAAAATGATGTTATTTTAGTCTAAAATATTATAAATCAAAATCAATAGCTTGAGTAAATCAAAATGACATTGTTTTACTAAATTGAAACATCGTCATTTTGTTCAAAAATAGTATAAAATATATATATATTTTATTAACTAAGCTCATGAACTTTTGAGCTAAAATTTTTCAGGGTCAAGGTCGAATTTGGCTTGTTAAGATCATGAATCAAGCTCAAGCCAAACTAATAACTACTCCTAACTCTACCCATCTATTAGTATATATATACAAAATAACATTACCCCAAAGGTTCATCATCATGCAAGATCAATTTAAGAGATCAATTTATGGTCCTTTTGATGGTTGTATATATGTTGAATAGGAAACTACAGTGATTAAATCTCCTTATTTAGGCAACCAAATGACATCTTATTCAACTAAATAGAACCGTGAGACTTATAGTTCTAGGATTTGGCATGTATTGCCTGAAGCTTCTAGCAGGGAAAGGAAAAAAGATTGCTTGAGAATACAAAATGGGACATGCAAAATCAATCATAACTACATATCTATATATGTATAGCAGTAACATAGAATTCACCTGGGGAGGGATTCCCAATTCCAAAAACAGAGGAGCCATGATGAAACCTCCACCAAGACCAAGCAGCCCACCGAGCATGCCAGCAAGAATTCCACAGCCACAGTAAAGAACCAACCGTTGCACTCTCCAAGTAGTTTGTATATCACCTTTAGATGCTATTACTCTTCGACCTTTGTATAAGCAGAATGCTTCATATGCAGAAGCTCCAATAGCCAAAGGAATCTAATAAACAACGTCAAATTACTTAATCCGAACAAGGAAAATGCTACTCTTATCAGAGTTTTCCTACATAATTTGAAGCCAGAAGGATGCAGTTTTATCATGTATGCAAGAGAAGGGCTCTTTTTTTATTTACTTTTTTTCAGAATTTTGCAGACACATGAATCTGCCGTATGACTGTCAATTTTGTGTAAAAATTCTGATACCATAGCATTACCCATTAAATTACACATGTACAACTTCTAACCCTAAATTAGGTCATAAAAAATGGTACCTGCAACAGATTTAGAACCCAGTATAATGTCGAACAGGTTCTTGTCTTATTCTGCACCAAAGATGCATAAATCCCCATAAACTTAGGTAATACATGTGCACATATACAAAAATAAAAAATAAGCTACAACTTTTGTAGACAGATAAAACATACAACAAATAGAAACCTTGGAAATCTGTAGGCCAAGGAAAATGGCCCATACACCAACAAGAATGCCGAGCTCCTTCCAGTAAATGTTACTGATAATAGAAACCTGGGAATGTTACAGAAGTAACCCATGGCACTGAGTTATAGAGATAAAGCCTGTGGGTATTATATAACCAAAAATTTATACCCAAAAAAATAAAGAAAAAAGAATACTAACAGAATGAGGTGTATTAGTAATCGTGCAAGTATTGTTAAATTATAGCATCATTCTAGTAGTTTCCTCTAATATAACTTCTGGTAGGGTAGGATTTTCCACTGTACTTTGCTTAATTTAGTTTGATTGGATTCGATATGACTGGTGCCATTGATGTGGTCCTCAGCTGAAGTGTTGCCTTCCAGTTCTTCAATACCATTGTCGGTGCCTGATCACAGAGCAAGGGATTACACCAATTAAATCAAATTTTGAAAACAATGTTATCCTTAAAAGGATTCTTTGGAATTTCTAGGATTGAAAAAGACCAATTTAGTAACTTACCATTAGACTCCACGTGTGTAGCAGCCTCCTGGAAATCAGAAATAAGTTACTTAATCATACAAGGGACTGAAGAATAGTATTGACTATGTTGCATTACACACACACACACACACACACACACATATAGATTAAGAACTCCAACCTTTTTAATCTTATTTTCTTTCTTCCACGTTTCAATTCCCCTGAAGAAGGCCTTAGTGGAAGTAACTGCAGAAAATCCTGAGCAGTTAAGCAAGAATGTCGACGAAGAGAAACACAAGAAAAGTTGTAAAATTTGGAAGCTGGTTATTACCTAAAAACAGAGTGATAAGTAAGACAGTTACCATCCAGTCAGCAAAAATCACATTGAAAGAAACTCCAATGCTAATTCCGAGCACTAACATTGGTTGAAGAAGAAGTGCCAGATCGTAGTCAATGATGGGTATCTCAAGCGTTGGATGCCTTTGCTTGAGATTGTAGACAACAGTTGAAGCTGCTGCAGCTGTTATCATACCTGCCACACAAACAAAACCACATATGTAGTTTACCTCTCTTGTTATTTCCCCTTTTCAAACTGGTAATGATGCTATACTACTAGAGAACTTTCAACCAAAATGACACGACACTATGGGATTGTGGGCTTACTATTTTAAAATAATAAATCTTCCAAGATTACAAGCTTAATTGTTACTTTGAAATGATAAACCAATCAAAGTTTCATTTAATTACAAATTTTGTCATTTCCACATGGTATTTTCCCCGTCAACAACCAGTGACGGATAAAAGAACACCCTCCAAAAAAAAAAAAAAAAAAAAAAAACAGATGGATAAAAGAATGATCTTATACAGAAAGGCATAGAACAAGTCCATTCATACAAGGGTAAATTAACTTCCAAATGGAACGCACACAGGCTTGTTAAAAAAATAACCAAACATTCAAAAAGGGAATCCTGCAAAAAGCAAATCATAGCTCATAATTAATAGCACAGGACTTGGTAAAAGTCAGCACATAAAAAAACGTCTTAGCTGAACTGATTAGTACCCATTATAATTGAAGAGGAGAACATGAAGGGGAAAGAAAACTAACATTTTGACATTGCAGTTGATGATTTCGGATCGAACCCAATGATCAGAGCGAGCATGGGAACGAAAATACCTCCCCCACCAACACCTCCGACGCTCCCACACGCAGCTCCAAAGAACCCAATTACAGTCCCCACAATGATTTTCCAGCCAAATTTCAGTCCCTGTCAATCCAATTTCACAAATTGTGAATACATCCATTAAGCTCAAGTCAGTCAGTCATTTAATTTCCACATATGGCACATTTCGACCTACCGGCCAAACATGGTGGTAACTGGGTTGACCTTTGGGCGGGGAGAGATGGTGGGCAGGTGGTATTGAGTGATTGGCATGAACCTCTTGAGTGGTTTTATTTTCACTGCTTGATGAGCCTTGTTTCAAACTCATCAGTTCTGCAGAAACAAGCCCAGAGGACAGAACAAGAACGGCGAGCACTGTCGCCGTCACTGCGCTTGCTCTCAAACACTTAACAAGTAATTCAAACTTAGCCATCTGATTATAGCACCACACCCACTTCCTTTCTCTGTGAAAGATGAAAATGCACGGACCAAATTAAAGCACGCCAAAATTGGATTCTGAGGTCGGTGTAGCTCTCTCTTGCTGTTGTTTTCTTATATCTTCCAATTCAACCAAACAACAACTATTTATCTTCGTTTTGAGAACAGAAAAAACAAAAATGGGATGGCTGAGGGAGAGAGTCAGGGTATGGGTAACAACTGTAAGGCTAGAATTTTAATATCAGAGAGAGGTTGAATTTGCCGACACAGCAAGAGTTGGAGGTACTCGGGAAGGGTTGGACACGTCTCGCTTTTGGATGGATATATAGCTATGCCATTCTCTTGTCAACTCTGTTGCTGCCGTCTTTCCTTCCCTGTTATCCTTTGTTTCTGTCTGAAAAATTTTGTGATTTCAAAGCATAACGCATAGGGCTATGATTGTTTCACAAGAGGGATCGGAATATTAAGTTTGTAGCTAGCTGCGCTTGGTTTCTGGATAGTGTACGGAGGGAGAAAGAGAGAGAGAGAGAGAGGAGGAAAAATAAATACTGTAACGATAATATTTTATGAGCGGAGGTCAGTTGCAGTGCACCGTCACCGTCAGGCACATAGAATATGTAAAGTTTAATTGGTTATGTACATAGAATATATGAGATTTAATTAGTTCTGACTCATTATAATTAATATAAATTTTTATTATTATCACAATCGTTAAATAATTTATCACTGTTTTAAAATTAATGGTACATAAGTGTGCCGGATGTGCATTGATGCATAAACGCACCAGACATACCTCTTTCCTTTACGAGCAATGCTTAATAATACTAATAATAATAATAACAATAATAATAATTTATTTTTTTCAAATAAACATAACAAGAATGCCATCAACCTTTGATACAACAGTATTACCGTGTTATCAGTTTAGGTTTCGTTTAAATGTCTAATTTTTAGTTTTTTTTTTTGACAAAAGTTAATAGGTAAAATTTTTGATGTGTTTGATACAATACATATAAATTTTTAATAGCTTTTGATAACTTTTAAGTGTTTTGAAAACAAATAAAATTTGTAATAACTTTTGTCAACTTTTTGTATGTTTGATAAAAATTTTGATAACTTTTGAGTGAGTTAAAATAAAATGACTATTATATCCTTCGCAAGCTCACCAAAAGTTGGAGTGAGCGACTTGTCACGTAAAATTAATGTTAACTTTTGATATTTTATCAAATACTTAAAATATCAAAAATTAATATTGCTTTTTTAATTTTTTTATACCTTCAAATGAGGACTTCGGGTGTATTTGGAGTAATAAGAAATGATATAAAATGAGATAAAATGTAATTTGAAAAAAAAATTTTGTTTTTGGCGAGCACATCTCAAACTGTATTTTTTTAGAGATGAACAGTAATATTCCATTCTGACGGATTGGATTTTCGTTTGAACAAATTTAAAATTTTGAGTAGTCATGACTTCTTTGCACTACAATCCGTACAAAAAGGATTGTAAAAACTACTTGGACGGAAGTTGGCTGCATGAATCCGTCAGAACGGTTTCTATAATCCGTTTTTATACGGATTGTAGTGCAAGCTGCATGAATCCATTAGAACGGTTTCTACAATCCGTTGGAACGGTTTCTACGATCCCATAAAAAATAGTCAAAGTAGGTATCATTCGATAGTTTATGAGTTCATGATGAGAATGGCAAAAAAATTTTTACTATTTGATTAATCGAATTTTAACTATCGATTTTTTTTAAAAGGTATTGAACTTCTTTTAAACTTTGAGAAGGTAAGAATGTATAAAAATATAATAGAGATTTTCAAAAATTTAATGAAAATTTTCAGAGATTTTCATCAAATTATAGTGCACCAAACACACCCATAATTGCAATACAACTATCACCATATCATTATAGTTTCACAATTCTTTTTTATTATCCAATATCAAAATTTTCCTAGTTCTGTAATAGAAACCTTCTTTATTGCATTTTTTTTTTCAAATGGCCCTTCTCCAAAGAAATTAGAGATATCATCAATAATCTCTACTTAGTTAATCGGAAAAATTAAACATGGAGTGCTAAAATAAATTAGGCTATTGGATATTTAAGTGAGAAGACTTTTGCTAATATGACAAGGAGGAGGGCATGGCCAACAATGATTTATTGCATTTGGATGAAGAGGAACACAAGAATCTTTTATATTCTCTACCGTTATAAACAAAATCAAGTATGAAATTCAACTGAAGGCATCTCAGATAAAAAAAATTAAATGTAAAAATATAAATGTAGTTATTTGTACAAATTAAGGTATCCCAAACTTTTGTATTGAGTATCATAAATAACTTTCTTATGTAACATAAGGATATGCCCTCAAGACTGTATTTTTCTCCCATTAATTCGAATACTAAAAGCTCACTTACCAAAAATATATATATATATTCAAATATTCTTTTAAATTTTTTTTTAATTATTAATAATCTAAAAAATTATGCATTTATGCACAGTTTATGGCTAATATGACTAATAGAGCAGAGTAATACTCTGCTAATAGAAAATTTTGTCAAAAAAGTTACTAGAATGATCTAACAATTTTCTTGACTTAATTTAAAAAAAAAAAGTAAAAACTATTAATTGAAGATGTCTTTTATTGCACAAGTTTCATTACATAAATATTCTAATAGCAATTAATTTTTTACAAAAACTTCCAGTAGAGAAATATTTTTTAACTTTCAGTTTGTCAAATTTTTAATTGTTTGGACAAATTCAACTTTTATTCAAATATTAATATTTTATCGAACTTATAAAAAAAAATTAACTTTTGTAATTTTTGATGCAAAATTTAATTAAAAAGGGAATTGCTTACCCAACCTGCCCAAAAAGGTGTTTACAAAATAATAAGGAGAAAGTGATTGATCCCAATTTTTCTTAACGCAATTCCTGGACGGTTGCCTCAACTTTTAAATTAATGCTTCCTTGCTTTTTGACTAAATGGTCAGTAAAGATGGATTCTTTTATAAAGGATAAAGGAACAAAAGCAATGTGAAGACTCGTGTTCGTTAATTATATTTAATTCACGATGAGTTAGTACGGGATCTAAAAATATTGGTAAAGTCGGTCACGTGTAATCATTTGCAATACTTTATTGTGAGTAACAATGTGTCTTGAAATATTCGTATTTAACTATCTTTCACATTAATTATATATATAAATATAGATGTATATAACTGTGGGACAATTGGAAACATATCATAGCAACTATTATCCACATAAATTAATGGTTAGTAGATTTATCCGTAAAGTTGCTGCAAAGGGTACAAAAACATACCCAGAATTACTGTTAATTAAAATATAATATTTTGTAAGCACTTCATTTCATTTCAACTGTCAAATAATATATAGATGTAAGATTTAATACAAATCTGTATATGAATTTAAGAATATTAAAATTACAAATACAATAATGCGGAAGCGTACCTATTTGTTCTATGATCATAGAATGCGAACGGAAAATATCTTCACGTTCATAAAGGAACTTGGTGGCTATGGATCTTCTTCTCTATAACCTAGGTCTGTATGACGGATTTTCTATGGGGCGTATTCTGTCTGTCTAGGGTAGATAGGGGACTTAAGCATATATTTATAAGGTAAACCCTAGTCTTACTGAGCCCTCCCATAAAAGACCAACAGTTGACTCCTTAGACCCATACTAACCGTCTAACCTCGTTATCCCTATTAAGTGCACATAGGCCCAACAATATAGATCACAACAAAATGGGCCTTATCATGTATGTTCCCATCTTTACTTGGTTCCAACCTGTTTTTGATAAATATAAAAATTAATTAATATATGCTCAATGTACAGAAAATTCTAACATTCTCCCACTTAAGCAAACATTAATTATTATTATTATTATTTTAATTTTGGAAAAAGATTTCAAAAATGACTTTCAGGTTAGAGACTATATGTGGCCACATTTTAAAGCCAAGTAAGACAAAAAACAACACCTAAAACAATCCTGTCCAACAAGATAGTTAATATCGAACCAAGGCAGACATTATACTTATAATTCTTGTAATACCACTCATGATTACAAATATCAATGATCTTATCGACATGGATTAAATGAAGTAGTGTGGTGGAAATTAGCAGTCAACAGGTGATCTCATAAATGTGCTAATCTCTTATCAGTCCAATTCTCTTTAGATATGCTCATCAAACAAGTAAGAGAATTTTCTCAATTCTCTTTAGATATGCTTATCAAATAAGCAAGAGAATTTTAATGTTTCAAATAGAAACCAATATATATTGCACAAATATCACAAAAGTAAGGCAAGACACATCTCAAAATATTTATCAAACAATTCTCCTTCAATATGCTCATTAAACAAGCAGGAGAATTCTAAGGTTTCAAATGAAAACCAATGTGCCTTGTACAAATATCGCAAAAGTAAAGCAAGACACATCCCAAAAATGTTTAAGCAACAACAAACTTAAAACTTCCAAAATATATAATTCATGAATATATATTCATGCATTAATATTATCAAATAAATCATAAATGATAACCTTTAATTGATTTATAGCAATGAGAAATCAAATATCTTAATATGAATGCAAATATCTATTTCATAATATAAAGAAAAAAATTCCCACTAACCAAGTGCATTAAAAGACCCAATAATACCCATGTTAGAAACATGGTTATTAAAAATAAGTCTAAATCCCTTGGTTGAGGAGTCCGCCATCATATGTTATCAATATGACAATGTCACATTTCTTTATTAAATCTTTAATAGATAAATATTTCATCTCTATATACTTAGAACCACTTAAAGATTTCTTGTTTTTGAAAAAGAAAATATTTGCATTATTATCATAGAAAATCTTTAGTGGTCCAGCTATTAGATCAATTGCCTTAAGTTATAAAATAAAGTTTCACAACTAAATAGCATGAATTAAAGCCCTAAAACAAGGTATGAACTCAATATAGATGGTGGAAGATATTATAGAAGTTTGTTTGACACTTTTCCATGAAATAGCTCCCCTGGCTAACATAACAATATATGCTGAAATAAAATTTATGCCATTCACATATTCAGCAAAATCTAAATCTGAATAACCAATAACTTCAAGATTATCAACTTTTCCATAAACAAACATGTAATCTTTAGTTATTTGTAAATGTCTCATAGTTTTATTTGCAGCTATCCAATAATCTATTCCTGGATTTAAGAGATACCTCCTAAGAACACCCACAAAAAACTATATCCAATCAAGTACATACTTGTGCATAGATGAAATTAGAAACTGCACTAGCAAAATGTATGTCCTGCATGGATTTCACCTCAAAATCATTCTTGAGACTCTGATTCTTACTAAATTTGTTACCCTTGATAACAACAATATCACCAAGTCTGCAATTTTGCATATTAAATCTCTCAAGTATGTGATTGATATGCTTTTTCTAAAAAAAAAAAAAAAAAAACCCCAACATATCACGAGATCTATTACGAATGATCTTAATGCCCAAAGCAAATGAGACTTCTTCTAAATCTTTCATATCAATAATACTAGGCAACAGTGGTTTAATATCTCTCAAGAGACCCAAATTAGTACTAGCAAGAAGGGTATCATCACATAAAAAATAAGGAAAATAAATTTCCTCCCACTGACCTAGGGTATATGCATTGGCCAACCTTATTTTCCTAAAATTTATAGAAGAGACAATCTCGTGTTTACGTAACATTGGCGCGAGGCTAGTTTTAACCTGTAAGTAAATTTTATCAATTTACACACCATGTGCTTCTTACCATTTAGGTTGCACTAAATAAATTTCCTAATTTAGGTCACTATTGAAAAAATATTGACACCCAAATGCTACATAAGGGCTCAAAATAACACTAGCATAGGTCATTAGATCAACCATAGAATCTACATCATAATCATTTTCACCGAGATACATAAATAACTCATTTTGATGAATTTCCTCACAGATATCTATAGAATGGGATTAAGAGCACCAATAGAAATAAGATTAAGTACAACAAGATCATGAGCATTAACAGGAATAGTATCATAAATCGCCAACTACTCATAATCATCTTCGTCAGGGGTGTAAACAAAATAAAGGTCTAGATTTTGGACAATGAAATAGGCATCACCATATTGCTCCTATCTTCATCAATCTACTATGAAAAGTCTAAATTAGTTGTATTAAGCTTAAAAAAAAAAAAGTAGCTTGAGACTCAAAAAAAATCTCATACTAAGTGTAGGATAGTAGAACTTGTACCCCTTAGAATGAGTTAATACTTATGAAGAAACAATTAGTAGTTCTAGGGTCAATTTATCATGGATACAGGCAATACAATTGTTTGAGTTTCGAAAATTAAGATATATTAAAATATCATCATTTATAAACCTTTGAATTTCTCTTTAGAAATATGACCTAGTCTTTTATGCCATAAAAAAATATATCTTAAACTTTATGTCTCTTGGACATACTATTATCATCCTGAAAATGAAACACTTAAAATTTGCACTAGACTTGTCTAAAGTAGACTATTACGTAAAACACCACGCTTAATAATTTTAAGATTTTAAAATAACAATTAGCAATCAAAGACAAAATATGCTTTAAACTTAATCAAGCATAAACTATAAGGGATGACTCGATGCATCATTGCCGTCTTCCCTTTAGGCAGAGAGTGTAATATGCTATAAGGTCCCTTCAGTAAACCACCAATGAGAATACCTAGATTGTCAATCTCCTTTAGGCAAAAAGACCCTTCTCACTCAAATATTCTCTAATCAATCATTGAATTTTAACTGTGTCATTAATACATACAATAACCCCCTTTGGGTAGATTATTATATGTACTAATACAGTGGCTCGTCATGTACAAATATGCAAGAAATATCAAGAATCAACGAGCGTACCCCTTTAGGCAGTAATGCTAATATCAACTTAATATCTCTCGCCATGACATAATCATACTTAAGTTGTCTATGATTGTAATTATTATTTCATGCTAAAAAAAATTATGTGCTTAGAAAAACATGTGAAAAATATAAAAATTAATAAGCACTTTGGGGCCATTTAAAATAACTTAATTAAAAAGGTTCAATATTATGCAATTAAAACCAGTGAGAGTATATATTACCATTAGATCGAGAATATAAAAAAAAAAATAGGTTACCAAAAAAAATTTTCTCTCACTTCTTAAATTGGAAACATTCAGTAGTATAATAATCGTATTGTTATTAATAACTGTAAAAAAAAATGAAAAAAAAAACAACTATATATGCGAACACAAGAGGCAACAAATTAGCTGAATATGGGCAATAAATAATCCTTATGTGCTTTAAACTTAATTAAACATAATATTAATAATAATAGAGGTAGCCCGGCGCATTATTGCCCCTTCCCACTTGGGTAGAGAGTGTAACATGTTATGAAATTCCTCACAGTTAATTACAATGAAAGTACTCAAATATTTAAAAGATCAGTCCCCTTTGGGCAGACCAACCTCTTAAAAAATGAATATTCTCAAGTTAGTTACCGAAAATTATCTGTGTCATTAAAGCATGCAATAATCCCCTTTGGGCAAGTGATTACATGCAATAAAACAATGGATATTGTCATATTTTAGATATCAATAGATGTGCTTCTTTGGACAGTACCACCTATATCAATCCATAAATGACATTCTTTTATTTAAATTATCCTATGTTATATCTAGCATTTTTGTATCAAAGGAATATGCTCGCAATCACATCTTTATAGGTATTTAAATATCCAAATATTGTAATACCACGAATTTTCATGTTAATATAATTTGATGGTTTTAACATATTTTGGGCATGTTAGTATGTTAATTAAGTAAGTTTAGTCATTAAAGATGACTTGGGGGTGTGAATTTTGGAAGCACTGTGCAAAATAGCTCAAAAGTCAACATTTTGACTCGGGGGAATGCAGAGGGGCGCCCAAGGTAGAGGAGGGGCGCCCATGGGTCTAGGACGGGAGCCCATGGTCTATGAAGGGTGCCCCACTTGTGCAGAAAATCAACAGTAAGTCGACCTCTGCATTTTCCAGCTGAAACTTAACCCTATTGACACCTATACTAGCTAGGAGTGAGGGGAGACTTGAGGATTACTGTTTGGGGATTAAAAATATTGTTATATATATATTTAGATTGATTTGATGCAAGAGAGAGAGAGAGAAGTGGCTTGAAAGAGAGAGAATCGGGTGCGAAGAGCAAATGAGAAGAAGAAGACCATTGGTTGGGTTTTCAAATGTAGGTCTTCCAAACCTTCATGGAATTCAAATTCCTTTTACAAGATTGAAATTAGAACCCTAAGAAACCTTCCTATGTTATTCATTTTTAGTTTTGATCAAGGAGGGAGAAGATTGGAGCCATCAAAGTTTGAGGGTTTGGAAGCTCAAGACACCTCCATTTTGATCTATCTTTTTACCACTCAAGGTAGGGATTTCTAGTCTCATTTTAGCATATATGAGATGCATTTGAGCTAGTAAACACTTCTATGAAATTTATTTAAGATTTGGAAACCTTGGAAATGGAGTTTGTGTGGATGAATGGTTGTGTGTATATATATGTATAGGTTGGAGCAAGATTTTTGTATTGAAGAAATGAATGGATTAAAATTTGTTTTGATGAACTTTTTGGAGTCTTCTAGGTCCTAGACAACTCAAGAGAATAAGGTATTAGGTTAGATATTGGATTGGGTGAAGTTTGGAACCTAAAAACATGGTTTAAAGCTTGAACTGGAGCAAAGCGACTTTCTGGACAATAGAGGGGCGCCCACAGAGACCAGAACACCTTTCCTGATTTTTCTTAACTTGACTTCCTACCTTAGGATTATGAAGGGGTTAGGAATATGTTTGTATGTGAGACTTTTATTTGATTAATTGTATGGATTTTAAAATGGAAATGAGCTCTTAAAAGTGATTAAGGATTGATTATCTTAAACCTATGGGATTAAGCTTGTAAAAGGGAATGCTTGCTACCATGAATGAAATGAATTGGAAACCTACTTTGAGATAAGAGTCTTAATCAAATAGAATTGTGAATATGTCTTAATGTAAACTAAATGTTGAAGTGTATGAACTTGTGATTGTTTTAATGAATTGTGATTTGGAAAAGGGAACTCATGTTCATAACAATGAAAGATGTTAAATGTTTAATGATGCTTAATAAATGTTGTTATGTAATGAATCTTAGAATGAACCGGAATGTGGATTTGTGTTGTGGAAAAGTATTTGATGTTGAATGTGGACTTGTGAATGATGAGATGGATATGATGAATGATTGTTTGTGTGACGGGGGCCGTGGTGGGGTGTGGTAAACAGGAAGGGTTTGAGATTACCCTCGGGTTGAGAGTCCCGGAACCTGCGCAGGGTTTGGTGTCAATGCTAGTGGGTTAGTAGCCCACAACATTGTGAGTGTGTGGGTTACCTGTGACCTTAGATTGTGATCCTAAATGATGGTGTTTGGTTTGCCGTTTCTATTGGGTTTGGACCCATAAAAGACGGTGTGGCGCATACACCCAACCCCCGATGAATTGTGTGACTATGGTTGTGTGATAGATTGTTGGAATGTGATAATATGGATGTGAATACATGATTAAATGTTGAATTTGTGATAATGTGGTCGGGAATATGACTAGATGTAATGTTAGGAAATTTAATAATGAAGATTATTTAGAATTGAATGTTACATTGTGATGTTGTTGAATGTTAATAGATGTTGTAAATATGGTTATGTGGTCAATTTTGATTAAACATTAAAAAGTGAATTGAAATGTGATCTGAGACTTAAGAATAAGAATTTAAGGATTAAGTATTGGTTCGAATTGAATTTCTTTTTACAATATTGTTGTGTATAAAGGTGCATAGTCTAAATTGGTGATGTCAATGAATGCTTTTGATTTTAGAGTATAGGTGGTAACTAGATACATCATAAAATGCTTACATGTGTGGAATACATATTATATATATTTGTTTGAGACTTGTGGGCACAAGTGGACCCGTGCTCATATCCTTACAGACTTTGATGCAGGTATAAGCAATAACAGTCAAGTGGGTTGATGTGTTGGGACTAGGAGGTTATGCATGAGCCCTACCAAGCTTAACAAAGCTCTTGGTCTTCTAACTTGAATTTCGTTTGGGGTTATAATATTGTACTCTCCTAAACCTTTTCAAAATGGTTGTAATGGCCTTAAGGCCTAAGTTATGTAACTTGGGAATGGTGTATGGAATTTATGTTATGGCAATAGTCAAGTTAAACTTATGTTATTCTATCTTATGTCTTAGGCTCACTAGCTTATGTTGCGTTGCTCTAATTATGGGATTAGTTATATTAGTGCATGTTATGTGTGTTTATCACTCACCCCTTTGGTCATAAGATCCGGGGCGTGACAAATATACCTAATGATTTCATAAATAACATATATGTTGCCAAAACTTGTGCTAAAAAAAATTTTCTATTGTAGAAATTCACATAAAAACTGATGAATTTTGGCCCCTCTTTCTTATGAGGGATAGTTCATGAGAGAGTACAATATTCCATAGCATTTAGAATGTTGAAAAAATGTCGCCAATAAAAAAAAACATTAAAATTGTACATGATTTTTTTAAGAAATATGCACAATATCTAACATCATTAAAATGTAAGAAAATGCACATTTTTGTCACAAAAAAATACCAAACATGCACCAAATTATCCAAAATTCTAGAAATATTATTTTGGAACCCATATTAAAAAAATTATAATTTATTTTTTTTTATTAACAATGATGTAAAAAAAATATGTTGGCTTCTGAAAGATAACAAATTGCCATGGGCATTCAAAGTGGGACAGCTAAGATAAAAGCATAAGGTTTGTACGGCATATATATAGATACTAACAGGTCCCTTTTGACATGTAAGTATTGCTTTAGAAATCAAATGACAGATGTTAAGCCTATTTTATTAACATATTTTTCGTATATATATATAATATATATACATGAATTATATATATATAACAACAAAACGGACAAACACAGGATGAGATACATGCCAAAGCCGCGTGATAAATATGCATATGGAAACTTGGATCTGTGCAGTGTGTACAAAATAAAAAAAAAAGTCAACCCTTTTTTTTAACTCTTGCACGGTAGCCGCCGGAATTGTTGGCTAATTAAGCCTCAGCACGCAAACCGTTGGAGGAGGCCTTCTCTGTTTGTATGTATAAATATATATATATTTTAATTATCTGTTTTTTTATATATATATAACATATATATAACAGCCAAAAAAATTTTTTTTTTTCGAAAGTCGCATGGTAAATGCATATATGTTCATGTTATCTTTGCAGAAAAATTAAATAGGAAAGTCAACCATCTTTTGTAATGATTGCATTGCACCTTGGTGTGCATTAAATCCAAACCCCTTTTCCTGTTTGTTCTGCATAGGTTTTTTTTTTTTTTTTATTCCGTGAAAACCCGAAAGAAAAAAAAAAACCGAAATACATATATATATATATACACACACAGCAACTATGAATACATATTTACCATTTTAATCAGATTTTTATGTCGAAATTTTCTGTATTCTGTCAACAATAAAAAAAAAAAAAACTCCGTTTGAAAATTTTAGAAAATAATCAATGTATATTTAAATTTGAAAAAAAAAATTAACTAGGTCATATATTGAGTCCTTAATCCATATACAGCAGACTCTGATACCAAATGTAAAATTTAATACAAATCTGTAAATAAATTTAAGAACATCAAAATTGCACATACAACAATGCGGAAACGTACCTGCTTGTTCCATGATCCTGGAATGCGAAAGGAAAAGATCTTCATGTTCAGAAAAGAACTTGGTAGCTATGGATCTTCCTCTCTATACCCTAAGTCTGTATGACGGATTTTCTATGGGGCCTATTCTGTCTATCTAGAGTAGAGAGGGGATCTAGCCATATATTTATAAGGTAAACCCTAGTCTCACTAGGCTCTTCCATAAAAAGCCAATAATTGACTCCTTAGGCCCATACTAACCGTCTAACCTCGTTATCCTTATTAGATACACATAGGTTCAACAATATAGATTACAACAAAATAGGCATGTATGTTCCCATCTTTACTTGGTTCCAACCCGTTTTTGATAAATATAAAAATTAATTAATGTATGCTCAATAAACAGAAAATTCTAACAATAGAAAATCATAAAAAAATAATTTAATTATCTATACAATAAGGAAGCTTAAGAATTTAAATTTGAGAGATTTTTAACTGTTAGATTTGTTCAATGGTCAGGAATATTTATTTTTCTCTCTACTCCGGTCACTTCATATGGAAACACATTTTTTTATCATTTTTTTAATACTTTTTTTGTAAAAATTTTTAAATTAATGTTTTTAAAATTGTGATAATATTTATAATAAATAATTAAATTTTTACACATTTATTAAATAATATATGAATATTTTAATATCTTTTGATTAGTAATTTTATTTTTACAATTAATTTTTATAATTACTTATGTAAATTTATTTTATAAATTTACGTTTGAGTCTGTATGTCAAATCATGTTTTGGTATCTTCTAGTACTTACAATTCCTAGTATTTACTAAAATACATAAAAAAATTCCAGTGATGATTTGTACTAGTGGATTAGGTAATACTGGTTTATTATATAACAAAAGCGTGTAATATTTACTTTATTTATTTATTTATTTTGACAGTTATTAGCAGTATAAATAATTAACACGTGACTAATATTTCTTGGATGGTTATTCATTGAATGTTGGCTCGTTGTGCATTATTTTTATTTCTCTCTTTTCTAAGAGAAATATATTTTATTTATATTATTATTATAATAAAGAAACAATAAGGATAGTTGGTGAAAATTAATCAATCCATTTATTTATTGAACCTTTATTTTCTTCCATTAATATCCTTAGCCATCAATAATCATACACCCATAATTCAAAAAAAAATTTATAAGTAATTTTTAATTTTTTGTAAGTTATGTAAATAATTTTATTTCTTATTTTTTTTTGTTTTTCTTAAATGCACTTTAATTACCCAATACTTTTATAATTTTCTTCTATTTTATTTAAATCTTCCCTAATTATTTACTATCTACTTAAATACATTTAACTATTTATTATTTATTATTTGAGATAACTTCTTAATCATTTAAATTTTATCTTCAATGAAATAAAAAATAATAGAAATTACACACAAATAGTGTGCCCCACTTCTAGTCAATTATAGTAGTTACTTAAATTAGTGCGTTGCTAATTTATCCATTCTCATGTTTGCATTGAATCTTATTTCAATTTTACAATCTAGAAAGGTACCAATAAGACAAGTAAAATAGGGATCCCGATTTGATTTTACTCGGTGTCACGCCCTTAACTTAATTATCCGGGACGGACAGCATGGGAATATGGCAACAAAATAAATTAAATAAAAACCTTGTGCCAAGGTCAAGTTTCAATACAATAACAACCATCAGAGCAACTAAATACATTCCTCGTCCCTATAAGAAATAAATAAATATCGTTAATCGTGATAAATTTAAGGTCACACCCTGACGACTAAATTTAAGACTGATACAGCCACATAGTTCTCATCAACAACAATGCAATCTCATATACAAATTGACTTTGGGACCTGCACCTCCAGGTCACACAAAGGGGAATATGAACATCTAAATATAAGTAAAATTCTGTAACAGATCAATATGTCAATTTCAACTCAGCTCCGAGTGGCTGTTCCCTGCCCTCGTCGGATCACCCGCAATATAGATAGAGTAAGTTAACTAGCCCATTAGGTAGAACCATGCATGTGTGTGCTAATGAATATGCTCAAACATACAATATAACTCACAACAATAGCAACCAAACATAATATAAAATGAACATGTCA
Organism: Vitellaria paradoxa; assembly: GCA_019916065.1. Taxonomy (NCBI): domain Eukaryota; kingdom Viridiplantae; phylum Streptophyta; class Magnoliopsida; order Ericales; family Sapotaceae; genus Vitellaria; species Vitellaria paradoxa. Next base: position 33,827,215 of record CM034235.1, read on the forward strand.
GATTATGTAATGCAAACATCATATAAAAATACATATGTAATGTAATTTAATTATCCAATCTCTATTTACTCAAACCTCACCCATAGTAAAGACCAGACTCAGGCTATTCTACCCTGAGCTGCCTACAAATCCTACCTGGGGAATCAGGTCACCGTAGTTCCTATTTTACATCCCTTATTTCATGACCAAACTTATGATCAATATAATCATTCCTACATTTCATCAATAAATGTAACAATCACATTATCTCAATATATATATAAACCAAATGGGGAACCGTGTTACACCCCCATTAGTGTCAGACTCAAGGGAACCGTGTTACACCCTCTGGCTCATCTGTTAGGGAACTGTGTTACACCCCTAGTCAGGCATCCGCTCATCTCAAGCAAGCATCCGCTCATCCCAAGTAGGGTCTGGCTACAACCCAGAGAAAATCCCATAATATCTCACATCAATATTAAAGCCCAACTCCAAATGATGAATCTTTAGTCATATATATCGACTGGGAATTATTTGGTATTTTTAAAATCTCATTTTCTCATTTTTTTCAAATCGCGAACCCAGTCTACATATATAACCCGTGACTCGGCACGTCACAATATAAATGTGGCACTCTCAGCCAATCAATATCCTCAACATAGACCAGATGATGCTACCCCAACTCTAATACACATGATATGCTCAATCATATATAATAATTCTCTTCAAGAATTCACAACATTAATAAGACATGCTATGTTAAGCCATCAATTATGTTTCATACAATTCCATCATTAATTATGTCTGATTTAATCATATATAGTAAATCTTTTCCACAATTATTAACATAAAACAAAGTATGCCTTAAAATCTCAAAATTTACAGTTTTTCCAACATCTTTCCAAATCTGTAATATCAACTGTAATTCTCCATAACTCTAGGGGCAATATTATGATCCTCCCCAATTCTTTAGGGGTAAAATCACAATTTTTCTAAACTTTAGGGGTCATTTTGTAATTATTTAAACCTTTGGGGGGTCACATTGCAATTATCTAAAACTTTTGGGATTACTTTATAATTATTTAAACTATTGGAGAATCACTTTGTAATCATCTAAAACTTTTGGGGGCCATTTTATAATTATCTAAAACTTTAGGGGTCAATTTGTGATTATCTAAAAGTTTTAGGCCCCAATGGTAATATCTCTAACTATTTTATTTATTCTTTTTTTTTGGTAAGCATTTTTTATTTTATCTATTTTATCTATTCTTTTCTTTTTCCTTTTTCTTTTTCTTTTCTTTTTCTTTTCCCGTTTCTTCTCCAGTGAATGCCCAACGAAATGGGCTTTTAATTTCGGACTGACTTCTCATTGTCGGTCTAAATTTAATCACTTCTACACAAAAATGAACGTATAGAAATTTATCCTAAAATTTCTATATATCATTTATCTAATATCATAACTCAAAAGTATGAAAAATTCAACGCATATACGCATATATATATATACACCCGTATATATATATACACATCTCACAGAATTTCACAAAATCAAGCATATAAATATACTAAAATGATCCTTGCAACGTTTAGAACACAAATATAGGTCCCATTTACCTCAGATCTAAAGAGAAAAAGAGAAATAAAGAGTTTTTAGTTTAGGCAACAAACCTTTCGGCATCGATTTCTCCCACCTCGAGCAAAATTACGCAAAAAAAAAAAACATCGCCACAGCGTTCACAGCGTCGAAAACTATCCGGGTCTACCTTCATTCCTTCCCGAATCCCTCTCTCTCTTTCTCTCTTTTTTCTCTCTCTCCCCGCACCTCTCTGGAAACCCACGGCCAGGAAGCCAAAACGAAAAAAAAAAAAAAAAAAGAAAGAAAAAATGAGGGGAAAGGGAAGAAGGAAGGAAGAGAAAAAGAAGGGGCTGGGCCCTTGGCCCAGTTTGTCCAACCCAACACTACTTTAGACTATTTTCAGTCCAGAAAAATAAAATAATTAAACTCTATCTCCAATTTAATATTTTATTAGCTCAAAATAATATATAAATTGTCAAATTTAAATTCTGAGTGTTACATTCTTCACCCCTTAGAAAAATTTCGTCCTCGAAATTTACATAACACATTTTAATCAGAAAATAGAAACGGGCATTTCAACTGTATCATTTATTCACGTTCTCAAGAGAATTTCCAAACTTCACGGTATCACCACAATACATGAATCAAGAGAATAGTCTTGCCTCGTAAAACCCATTCTCAATCCAAACTGACAAATTCTGAAAAGTCATATCCTCTTCGATTTCTATTTTTTTTTCACTTAATCACATAAGAAGGATCAGGTATATACTTTCGGAGCATCAATACATGAAACACATTTTGGATTTGAGCTAACAGTAGAGAAAGCATTAATCAGTACGCCACCTCACCAATTCATTTAATAATCCTAAAAAGTCCAATATTTCCCAGTGAAAGTTTTTGCATGTTTACTAAACCGTATAATACATCGTCTCGGTGAAACTCTCAAGAATCCAAAATCACCAACCCGAACTCCAATAACCACCTACGCTATCAGTATAATTCCTCTGTCTACCATGAGTTGCCAAAATCTACATCAGGTCGCTCCAATCCGTTTGATACCTATTTCACCAAGTCAGTTCCAACCATCACCACATTTTCTCTAGGTTCAACCAATGCAAAAGAAATTTACAAATTCAGTCATAGGCTGGCATAATCCAGTCATAGGCTGGCATAATCAATGACGGTGTATCCAATAGTCGATAACTTCTTGAACATAGAGCTAACAATGTCCTTTCGCAAAGTCTTTATTTCAATAGGAAGAAAGTGAGCTTGTTTATTCAACTAATGCACAATCACCCTAATAATGTTATACTTTTCACGAATCCATGACCAACTCATCACAAAATACATGACCACGTAATCTCACTTCCACTTTGCCATATGCAATGATTACAACAAAGTAACTAACCTCAGATACTCGACTTTCACCTATCGACAAATTTATCAATATGACACAAATTTGATTACATCCAATCCATACCACTCTACCAACATTAGCATCCTAATTCCTTGTGCATTTTCGTCCCACTAGGCTAAACACAAACCTTGAGTGGGGAGACTCTCAAATCACTATTTTCTTCGTAGCACGTACAAACATATAACCTTTTAAATTTTTACATGCCAAACTCACTTCTTGTAACTACTTACTCTATATTGTTAGTTCTCAAACACCATTGCACTTTCATCTTTTTTCCTTTTTGAATTAGCAATTCAAGTCACTATACCCTTAGGAATATTACTATAACACTCCTATCAGTTACTTGGGTAGTCAAAACTTATAAATATTCTTCTTAACATACAATTAATCAAACAAATTGTTAATCCATGATTTCAATTGTTAACTAATGAAACAACTTCTAATTTATCCAAAATCACAGGGTTCTTCCCCCTACCCAGTGAAAGTCATTATCTCTTTTCTTTAACAGGTAATGCTATCAGTCAAACCATCGACTAACGATTAATTCATCCAGATAAATCTAAATTTTCACAATCTAACTCTTTTTAAATAATATAGTATTACAAAAATATGAAAAACTCTGATATGGACTTTAAATAGAGATATATTATTTCCCATAGGTAGGCCAACCGAGTAATCCCTAGGAATCCCATCAATGCATGTGTGCATCACACTAGGAAAATAGTAGTAATCATTCTTCTCATCAAACCCCCAATCGGGTCAACAATTCAGAAGTTATTTCAAAAATATTTTAAACCAAGTGTTGAAGAAAGCAATACTACTCTTATCTTACTTTAGACCTTACTTTAGCCATAAGGTATAATGGTCACAATTCTCTTGCTATTGATTGATTCTCACGTGAAAAGTGGATCACCATTTCATTCTCAAATTACTTCAACATTTCAATTTTCAACACTGTAAAATTGATCCATAACCACATAACATTTCATCAAAATGCATAATATCAATATTTCTAAAATTTGCGAACCTGAACTCCTCAAGCTTTTAAATTTTCAAAATTAGAATTACAAACTTCTTCACAACCTTATTCAATTATCACTCCCAACGCCACCACTATCATTGGAATACTTAGTAAAGTAAATCTCACCCTCGGGGCTTATTGGGCTGCCATTAACTATATAATTTATTCACATCTCTATCAAACTCACATAAGTATTTACTATTTCATAAAACTTTTGTATCTACTACCAATGGGTTCATACTCAGGCAACAATTTTGGCTTTAACAGCATTCACGAGACCAGAATTTGCACTGTCTCAAAGAAAATAATACTAAAACCCTTCTCGGTTAACCTCAAATTATCTTTTGAACAAAAGGGCTCCCCATATACTTAATATCAATTGTGGAGGGAAAATCATTACTTTTACTCTATCCTGAATAGGAACTACGGATTTCAAATTTCGCTAATATGCTGCTATAGATCCCAAACAATCAATCACACACAAACAAAAGATTATAGAAGGCAGGATACAAAAAATGAGGAAACCCACAAAGGGAAACCTCAAACAAAACTTTCACTAGAATAAACGAATGTTGGTTACAAACCCAAACTCTCTATAGATTGACTCCTTGATTCTATACTCTCGTTGACGTTTGCTCGACTCCTCGATGCACCAACTCCTCTAGCGAAAGCCCTTCGACTCCTCGAAGGCACAACATTGACTCCTCAGTGGCTATGCTGAATCCTCAGTGTGCTGAATCCACAGTGCTCACAAACTCAAACCTGAACCCCTTTGGATTGAACACGAACCATGTTGGCTAAGTTGTTGAGAGAATAATTGAACTTTCGAGCCTTAATCTGATGTCAATTCTTTCTTTTTTCTCTGCCTACCTGACCTTGAAAACAGCAGGAGGTATATATAGAAAAACTAAGGCGGCTGGGGCTCGAAACAGACAAAACAAGCTTGAAAAGCCTACTCGCGGGAATGACGCACCCATAGGCTTCCCGCGGCCATCTCGCGAGTCAGAGCGGTCTTCTCGCATGCTCAAAGTTCTGAAATCAGCTCTCGGGATTTTCTAGCAAGTACCAGTGGCCTTCCTACGGACATCCTGCGTTATTCAATTCTAAACCTCTTCAGGACTTCCAGCTGTTATGGAAACTTGATTTTCTGAGGCCTTTTAGAATTCTAACCGACTTAATACTCTAGTGTCTTAGCCTACACTAAGTCTAAAGTACATACAATCCTATTTGATCATGGATTTATCAATTTACAAGTTTTAGCCTTAACAATCTCCCGCTTTGGCAATTTCATGTCAAAACTCAAAAAAATGAAATTACAAATGAAAATAATCTACACTAAGGCCTTAGTAAATTTGTCATCCATTCCATCAACACGTTCCAACTGATAACCTTTATGGCTGCACACTTAAACAAAATGATTAAGGCATCATGTGGAATAAATAAAGAATTAAACATTAAATAAAACCATAACAAAAAAAAAATGACACAAAATATTCTCCCCCTTAATTATCAAAATTCTTTCTCCCCCTTAATAAAAAAAATCCTTTTAGACATCTCCCCCTTAGTAACTAACTTCAAAAATTCATTCTCCCACTTTTGGACATGAATTGACAAAAAAAAAAAAAAAAAAAAATGAGGTACAATGGATAATCTTGATCAAATCATTCCAAATGATATTTTCCCAAACACAAAACGAAACACAGTGTCAAAATTTTGACCATACATAAATAGTGACAAATAAGAATTCCAAGAATCACTCTACTATTTATGTCATGAGTTGTTCACGCATGTCATACCAATGGTCAAATGCCTGTGTGGTGTGTGAAATAAAGTTTAAGTGCAACATGATTAATATTCTTTACATGCTCGCATAAATTTTAAAATTGCTCCTTTGGACTTTAAATTAATTGAGTACGATATGCAGTATTAGCTCTTCGACTAGTTTTTCCTCAATTCATTGTTTTCAACTAACACCAATATTTCAATTTTTTCCATTTTCATCCGCCAATTTTTCTTTTCTTTTTCTTATTTTTACTTGGTGGCTTTCACACACTTATGGGTAGGTAGCCTTCTTCCTGTATCGTCAAACCCAGAGGGTGGTTATTTTGATAACCCGCACGTTAACAGGCTAGCTTTCACTCTATACCATATGGTAGCCCTTTCCAAGTGATTTTTTTTTATGTAAATTCAAGAGCAACCAATAGTCCAAAAAGGAGAATTTATTAAAACAATTGAGTAGTGGAAAAGATTTCTCACGAGGTATTAAACTTCATGCAATTACAATTGGCCGCACACCACTACTATGACAAGTAACAACAAAACATAGGATTCAAGTTTATCAATTAATTCAAATTTATGACCACTATGTAGATCAACAATTTTAATCCTGTGATTTTGAAATGTGTATGAGGTAATAGAACATGCAAGAATATCACAAAGAATAACATTGCACCAAAAAAAATTTTCTTTAAAAAATTAAAAGTATCTAATCTACATGAATTCATAGAAATAGGTAAAACATAACAATGATGCATAGCCTAGTTCATAAAAAGAATTTTACTCTACTCATTAAGGCTCACCTCTTCAACACTCTTAGGGGTGTGGGAGATATAGAGATCACTCTTCCTAACCCAAACAGTTCTTAATTTTGGAAAAGCATTTTAAGTTTTGGAATTGTTGGGTTTTGGACTAATGGGTTTTGAAAATTTTTTCTTTTTATCTTTCCTCACTAGTCAAGTCATGTAAGGTTTAAAATCAAAACAAGACTTTTGAAACCTTAAAGGATGAAACCTATTTGACACTTGAAGATTAGATTTCAAAGAATTCCTATGTTGAAGAATTCCTAGTGTCAACATAGGATAGGGGAAGCCCAAATAATTTGTGACAGTGTGGTCATGTGTGTCCTGGTATACCACAATGAAAACAAATGGGAACAAACTTACGTTGCAAGTTAGGGGGTGTACCTTTGGGCTTCCAAAAATTTTGTATAGTCTGTTTGCCTTTCAAGTGCTTGAATGGTTGAGCAGGTGATTTCCCATCCTTGAATGAAGCAGACTTTGGAGGCTAGATCTTGATTACCTTGATCTTTTGACTGTTTGTAGATCCATCTACTGAGGTCTTCTTCTCTCTAGTATATCCAAGTCCACTTTTATCTTTTGGACTTCTTTGAATGGCCAGTATGTCATCTAGTTTGGAGGATGCAGTATTCATCTCGAATTCTATGGTTTGCAGCTTCCTTTGGGAATCCTTCAATCATTATCTTTTTGATCCAATTTGTTTTTGAAGGTTGTTATCAATTCCTCTTGAGAGTTTTTGCTTGCTTCAAGTGCTTCAAACTTTTCTTGTAACTTTTCCAAGGCAACCTTCAGACTATCTCTTTCCCTCTTTAACATCTTGTTCTTCACCATCAATTTTTGTTTTGCTTGTGGAGTTTGCGACAATCTTGGTACAATCGTTCATAGGCATCTTCAAAATCTATCTTTCACCTTCACTTTCATGTTTTGATTCCCTTTCTGATGGTTCTCCTTTTGAGCTTTTTGAACTAGTTGACTCTCTCGAATTTACAAATGTCGTACTCCTTGCCATGAATGCGATAAAGTTTTTTGGAAAATCTTCTACGGATGAGGAGGTACTTGATTCATCTGTGTCGTCCATGATTGCATTTAATACCTTTTCCTTATTCTTTTTGTTTCCGCAATCCTGAGTTATATGTCTATAACCTTGGCATTTATAGCACTTATCGCCTTTAAACTTGTTCTCCTTTTTAATCTTTTCAAAATTTTCACCTTCTCTATGGGGATCCATCTAGCAAGTAACAAGATCACGTTTTGCTCTCAAAAATGTACCCGCTCTGATACCAATTCAAATTTTGATAATATGCTGTTGTGGATCCCAAACAATCAATCACACATAAACAAAAGATTGTGGAAGGCAGGACACAGAAATGAGGAAACCCACAAAGGGAAACCTCAAACAAAACTTTCACTAGAATAAACGAACATTGGTTACAAACTCAAACTCTCTACAGATCGACTTCTTGACTCTATACTCTTGTTGACGTTTGCTCGATTCCTTGATGCACCAACTCCTCTAGCGAAAGCCCTTCGACTCCTCGAAGGCATAACACTGACTCCTTAGTGGCTATGCTAAATCCTCAGCGTGCTGAATCCACAGCACTCATAAACTCAAACCTGAACTCCTTTGGATTGAACACGAACCATGTTGGCTAAGTTGTTGAGAGAATAATTGAACTTTCAAGCTCTCAATCTGATGTTAATTCTCTCTTTTTTCTCTGTCTACCTGACCTTGAAAACACTAGGAGATATATATAGAAAAACCAAGGCGGCTGGGGCTCGAAACAGACAAAACAAGCTTGAAAAGCCTACTCGCAGGAATGACGCACCCATAGGCTTCCCGCGGCCATCTCGCGAGTCAGAGCGGTCTTCTCGCATGCTCAAAGTTCTGAAATCAGCTCTCGGGATTTTCTAGCAAGTACCAGTGGCCTTCCTACGGACATCCTGCGTTATTCAATTCTGAACCTCTTCAAGACTTTCAGCTGTTATGGAAACTTGATTTTTTGAGGTCTTTTAGAATTCTAACAGACTTAAGACTCTAGTGTCTTAGCCTACACTAAGTCTAAAGTACATACAATCCTATTTGATCATGGATTTGCTAATTTACAAGTTTTAGCCTTAACAGGATTCATCAAGTAAAACAATCGTTACTAGTGCACGATGATGGCCTATCACCTCCTATCAAGTAGAGAATCCATTTACTTTAAATTTCAAATCAAGTTTGCTTACTCTATTACTTGAAGATTATTCTGTCACTAGGAACATCCAAAGTCTTTGTGCATTTCATTCCACCAAGATGATTACAAATATCAAGTAATGAAACTATCGAATCACTACTTGCCAAATTTCACCAACATCGAGTACGAATACATAACTTTTAAATTTCATCTATCCACTCGATAATATGCTACAACCTCTTGTCATTTAGTCAGCAAAATGATGACACCACATTTTCTAGCAAAATCGATCTCATCCTTAGGTCTTGATAACTTTGATCCATAACACTAGTGTCATTCACAATAACTCATGCTCAAGAAATTTACATCAATCTCGACATCATTATTGTCCAAAGAATTTGAAAATTATTAACATTCTTTCAAATATTTTACCAAAACAAACTACCATGATTGTCAAGTGCTACAACTTCTTACACAATATATCAACTACTACTTTACCACAACTATAAATCTCTTAATATTCCATCTACTCATAATATTTCATAATTATATTACACGCTGTATACAACTATCGTTAAACTCTGGTGATCCAAACACATCTTAATCCCTTCACTATTCCATTAACATCATCCAGACCTTCATTGTCTTAGTCCACGTTACTGCCTGATTATCTTGCATTAGAACCATTCAAAACCTTCATACAAAGTATCACAATGCACAAAGTAATCTACTCATTATCTAGAAATGATCAATATTGAAGCCTTAGCCAACCAGTGCTAAGATCCATGAAAATACCCCCACAAGTTTTACCCTAAACAATTTAAATTTTCTTTCAAATTAACTGAACCAATGGGCTTTCCAATTAAGAAAATTTTGAATGTTGTAATAGCTTACCAATCCCTCAAAACTTGAGTATATTCAAAATCTCGGTCATACTCAACTAACATAACCAAACCAATGCCGATAAGTCACTTTATTAAATGTAAGACTTTTCAATATACCAGTGTCACAGCCCATGGCACAATAAAAATCAAATAAACACCCGGCACGAAATTAAAGGAAACATAAATCTTTCTCTTGATAAGATAATACTCACTATTTCCCGATAAATACTCTCAAAATTTACCTTTTCCTCTCAAAAATAATATAATACCCTATCTCAGTTAATATTAAACTGACCATCAAAACAAAAGCTCTTTCAATGCACTTAAAATATTCTAGCTTGAACTCAAGCCTAAACTATAATGTCTCCAAGTAAAACTATCGTCACTAATCTTTGATAGCAGATAATCACCACAAAATAAGTGGATAACCTATCCATCTTCGCTTTTGTATTGAATTTATTTACCAAGTAGAACTCTAGTATCATTAAACAACTATCTTCATTCGACAATGTAATGTATTCTTAATAAATCTATGAGTCACTAACTCCGACCCTTTAAGTCCCTTAAATTAAAAATTGAAATCTCTATCATTTCCCACACTCTTCTAACTACCATTCTTGAAATTAAAATCATCTTAGGAACAATTCATAAGTCTCACATCTAGGCTTATCGAGCCATTACCAATCGTCCAAATTTATTACTAATTACAAAGTCTAATCAAACTTTCATATCGGCCACCGAAACGGTTACGATTTCGACAACAATCTTAGTCCTTAGCATATCTACAAACAACCATGACACAAAGCATCGCGATCTTTAAATCCAAACTCATATAGTAAATGCTAGGGAATTTAGTAAAATACAGCAGAAACATGTTGGCCTCACTATCCAAGGCCCAAAGTATTTGCAACCTAGCGCTCTGATACCAATCTGTCATGCTCTTAACTTAATTGTCCGGGATGAACGGCATGGGAATATGGCAACAAAATAAATTAAATAAAAACTTGTGCCAAGGTCAAGTTTCAATACAATAACAACCATCAGAGCAACTAAATACATTCCTCGTCCCATAAGAAATAAATAAAATATCGTTAATCGTGATAAATTTAAGGTCACACCCTGACGACTAAATTTAAGACTGATACAGCCACATAGTTCTCATCAACAACAATGCAATCTCATATACAAATTGACTTTGGGACCTGCACCTCCAGGTCACACAAAGGGGAATATGAACATCTAAATATAAGTAAAATTCTGTAACAGATCAATATGTCAATTTCAACTCAGCTCCGAGTGGCTGTTCCCTGCCCTCGTCGGATCACCCGCAATATAGATAGAGTAAGTTAACTAGCCCATTAGGTAGAACCATGCATGTGTGTGCTAATGAATATGCTCAAACATACAATATAACTCACAACAATAGCAACCAAACATAATATAAAATGAACATGTCAGATTATGTAATGCAAACATCATATAAAAATGCATATGTAATGTAATGCAATTATCCAATCTCCATCTACTCAAACCTCACCCATAGTAAAGACCGGATTCAGGCTATTCTACCCTAAGCTGCCTACGTATCCCACCTTGGGAATCAGGTCACCGTAGTTCCTATTTTATATCCCTTATTTCATGACCAAACTCATGATCAATATAATCATCCCCACATCTCATCAATAAATGTAACAATCATATTATCTCAATATATATATAAACCAAATGGGGAACCGTGTTACACCCCCTGACTCGTCTGCTAGGGAACTATTATACCCTTAGTCAAGCATCCGCTCATCTTAAGCAGGGTCTGGTTACAATCTGGAGAAAATCCTATAATATCTCACTTCAATATTAATGCCCAACTCCAAATGATGAATCTTTAGTCATATTTATCGACTGGGAATCATCTGGTATTTTCAAAATCTCATTTTCTCATTTTTCTCAAATTGCGAACCTAATCTACATATATAACCTGTGACTCAGCACGTCACAATATAAATGTGGCACTCTCAACCAATCAATATCCTCAACATAAACCAGATGATGCTACCCCAACTCTAATGCACATGATATGCTCAATCATATATAATAATTCTCTCCAAGAATTCACAATATTAACAAGACATGCTATGTTAAGTCATCAATTATGTTTCATAAAATTCCATCATCAATTATGTCTGATTTAATCATATATAGTAAATCTTTTCCACAATTATTAATATAAAACAAAGCATGTCTTAAAATCTCAAAATTTACAGTTTTTCTAACATCTTTCCAATTCTGTAACATCAACTATAATTTTTCATAACTCTAGGGGCAATATTATGATCCTCCCCAATTCTTTAAGGGTAAAATCACAATTTTTCTAAACTTTAGGGGCAATTTTATAATTATTTAAACCTTTGGGGGGTCACATTGTAATTATCTAAAACTTTTGGGTCACTTTATAATCATTTAAACTCTTGGAGAATCACTTTGTAATCATCTAAAACTTTTGGGGGCCATTTTATAATTATCTAAAACTTGAGGGGTTAATTTGTGATTATCTAAAAGTTTTGGGCCCCAATGGTAATATCTCTAACTATTTTATCTATTCTTTTCTTTTTCCCTTTTTCTTTTCTTTTTCTTTTCCCATTTCTTCTCCAGTGAATGCCTAGCGAAATGAGCTTTCAATTTCGGACTGACTTCTTATTGTCAGTCTAAATTTAATCACTTCCACACAAAATGAAAGTATAGAAATTTATCCTAAAATCTCTATATATCATTTATCTAATTATCATAACTCAAAAGTATGAAAAATTCAACACATATACGCATATATATACACACCCGTATATATATATATACACATCTCACAGAACTTCACCAAATCAAGCATATAAATATACCAAAATGATCCTTGCAACGTTTAGAAAACAAATATAGGTCCTATTTATCTCAGATCTGAAGGGAAAATGAGAAATAAAGAGATTTTAATTTAGGCAACAAACCTTTCAGCGTTGATTTCTCCCACCTCGAGCAAAATTACGCGAAACAGACACCGCCACAACTTTCACGTCATCGAAAACTATCTGGGTCTACCTTTCTTTCTTCCCGGATCCATCTCTCTCTTCCCTCTCTTTCTCTCTCTCCCCGCGCCTCTCTGGAAACCCATGGCCAGGAAGCCAAAACGAAAAAAAAAAAGAAAGAAAAAATGAAGGAAAATGGAAGAAGGAAGGAAGAGAAAAAGAAAGGGTTGGGCCCTTGGCCAAGTTTGTCCAACCCAACACTACTTCAGACTATTTTCAGTGCAGAAAAATAAAATAATTAAACTCTATCTCCAATTTAATATTTTATTAGCTCAAAATAATATATAAATTGTCAAATTTAAATACTGGGTGTTAACACTGGGGGTATGCAAAATCGAATTAGAATTGAAAATTGAACAAAAAATTTTAGTTAATTCATTTCAGTTATTTGATTCTTGATTGAATTTTTAATAATAATAATAAATTTAATAATAATAAGTATTTATATAGCATGATTTCGTATAATTTAATAATAAATTTTTAAAAATAAAATTAAATATTTTTATATAAAAATAAAATTTTGATTAACTCGATTCTAATTGGAATGGAATTGAATTATTTCAATTAATTCTATTTTAGATATGTTCAGTTCTCAGTTTTGTTTTGGTTTTTTTTTTAAATAATCAAAAAATTCAAAAATTTAATTTTTGATTTCAATCTTACCTAAATAAACACTGCTGGATCATACCCTAATGGGAGGAGGGTGTGTGGCAAAAAACTAAAACCCGATAAAATTTGGAGTGAGAGGAGGTAAGATAAAATTTTTGAGAAAGAGAAGGTAAGGTAAAATACCTTGACATGTCTCAATTAGATTTAGAATTACTAAACCATCCTTACAATCTCACTTATATGTTAAAGAATTAAAATTGTTTGTATACAATGTTAACTTTTACTATTTTATTAACTTATATATTAGTATTTTTATTTTTTATATTTTATTGTTTTACTTACTTACTAATTTGTAAATATTTTATTTATTATCTCATTTTTAAATACTAAAGTATTATTAATTTTAATAAGGTGAGGTAAGAGTAAAAGAGGAGAGTAAAAGAGGAGAATTAAGAGATGCCCGATATACAAGAAGTGGACTTAGTTGAAGCTATAGTCCAGGATCATGTGGATTGTGAATTTGTTGAGGATCCTCTAGAGAAAGCCATTTGCTTTAATGAGAAGAAATTGAATTCCACGATGTCAAACCAAAAATTAGGAGTAGTGGTTGATTGGTTGGAAATGCGCCCAATCATGTCTATAGGGAATTGGATACCAGCCTTTGAAAGTCTAGGACATTTTTAAATAAAGCACAATCCTCAGAGGTAAAAGCACCTAATCCTGATAGGAAACCCCTACCCCATAATCTGAAATACGCTTTTCTAGGTGAGGAGAAACATACCCTGTAGTTATTTCATCAGAATTGTATATCCATCAAGAGCATATGCTAGTTGATCTTTTGAAAAGTCATAAGAAAGCTCTGGGATGGTTAGTAGCTGACCTAACAGGTATAAGTCATCTCCTTTGCACACATCGTATATATTTAGAAGAGGATGCCAAACCGGTTCGTCAAATGCAAAGATGACTCAATCCAAACATGAAAGAAGTAGTTAGAGCTGAAGTTTTGAAACTACTAGATGTAGGATTAATTATCCTATCTCTAATTCTAAATGGGTGAGTCCTACATAGGTAGTTCCTAAGAAATCAGGAGTTACTATGGTTTGGAATGAGAATAATGAGTTGGTTCCAAATCGAATACAAATTGGTTGGTGAGTATGCATTGACTATAGAAAGCTCAACGCAGTTACACGAAAAGATCATTTTCCTCTCCCATTCTTAGATCAAGTTCTAGAAAGAGTAGTTGGACATGCTTACTATTACTTTTTAGATGGCTATTCGGGTTATAATCAAATAGAGGTTGCCTTAGAGGATCAAACTAAAACTACTTTTACTTGTTGTTTTGGTACCTTTGCATACAAGAGAATGCACTTTGGCTTGTGTAATGCCCCTGCTACCTTTCAGCGTTGCATGGTTAGTATCTTTAATGAAATAGTAGAAGAAATCGTAAAGGTATTCATGGATTATTTCTTAGTTTATGGAGATACATTTGAGCAGTGCTTAAATAACCTTGATCTAGTTTTGACACGATGTGAGGAAAAGAACCTAGTGTTAAATTGGGAAAAATGCCATTTTATGGTCACCTAAGGAATTGTATTAGGGCATATAGTATCTAAAGAAGGCATCCAAGTAGATCAAGTTAAGGTAGAACTGATTCAAAAACTTCCCAATCCTCAATCTGTAAAGGATATTCGATCATTTTTGGGGCACGCTGGGTTTTACTGAAGGTTCATTCAATCTTTTAGTGAAATTTCAAAGCCCCTGTGTCAATTATTGATGCAAGATACCCTATTTGAATGGACTCCCCAGTGTCAAAAAGCTTTTGATAAGCTCAAGGGTTGTCTAGCCACAGCTTTTATTCTTCAACCTCTTGATTGGTCACTTCCCTTTGAACTTATGTGTGATGCAAGTGACCATACTATTAGAGCTGTGTTAGGACAAATTGGTCACTTCCCTTTGAACTTATGTGTGGTGCAAGTGACTATACTATTAGAGCTGTGTTAGGACAAAGGAGATACAAAAAGGCACATGTTATTTACTATGCAAGTAAAACCCCAAATGATGCATAGAAAAATTATATGACAACTAAAAAAGAATTGCTAGTAGTTATCTTTGCCCTTGAGAAATTTCGTTCTTATCTCATTGGTTCAACAGTTATAGTATTCACTGATCATTCAGCTCTTAAATACCTGTTGACCAAGCAAGAGGCCAAACTAAGGTTAATCTGTTGGATTTTACTTTTGCAAAAGTTTGACCTTGAAATAAAATATAAGAAAGGCGTAGAGAATGTAGTAACAGATCATTTGTCAGGTTTACCGGTAGAAGCTTACCCACATGATGAAACTCAAATAAATGATAGCTTCCCAGATGAACAATTGTTTAACATAGAAGCAATAACAGCCTTTAACCTTCCTTGGTATGCTGATATTGCTAATTACTTAGTGACAAGACAAATCCCAAATGAATGAAGCTATAAGCATAAAAAGAAATTCTTACAGAATGTTAGAGTTTTCTTTTGGGATGATCCCTACTTATTCAAGTATTGCCTCGATCAAGTGATTAAACGTTGTATCCCTGAGTGGGAAGTTCCTAGCATACTTGAGTTTTGCCATACCTAAGCCTGTGGAGGTCGTTTTTCCACAAAGAAAATAGCTGCAAAAATCTTTCAATATCGATTCTATTGGCCTTCATTATTTAAAGATGTGCATCATTTTTGCACCACATGTGATAGACGCCAACACTTGGGGAGTTTAACATGTAGAAACATGATGCCCTTATCCCCTATTCTTGTTTTAGAGGAGTTTGATTGCTGGGGAATAGATTTCATGGGTTCCTTCCCAATTTCACGAGGGTATGAATATATCTTAGTTGGGGTTGACTATATGTCCAAATGGGTTGAATCAATTGCCGCTAGAACTAATGATCATAAAGTCACGCTTAAATTCCTCCACGAGAATATATTCTTGCATTTTAGAGTACCTATAGCAGTTATTAGTGATGGAGGAAAACATTTCAGCAATCATCCTGTGTGAACACTATTGCTTAAATATGGTGTAGTTCATAAAGTTGGTACATCTTACCATCCACAGATAAGTGGCCAAGTAGAACTTGCTAATAGGGAGATAAAACAAATTCTTTAGAAAATAGTTAACCCTAATCGCAAGGATTGGTCACTACGATTGATTGACTCCCTATGGGCATATCACAACTTATAAAACAACCCTAGGGATGTCACCATATAGATTAGTTTATGGGAAGCCATGCCATTTACTTGTTGAATTAGAACAGAAGGCATATTGGGCCATTAAACAATTCAACGCTAATATTGATGAGGCTGGGCTTCACCGTAAACTTCAGATTGCAGAAATGGAGGAATTGAGAAATGATGCATATGAGAATGCTCAGATTTCCAAGGAAAAGATGAAAAAGTACATGACCAACAAATTGCAAGACATTCCGTTCACGAGGGTCAAAAAGTACTTCTTTATTGATCACGACTTCATTTATTTCCTAGCAAATTGCAATCCAAGTGGTCTGGCCTATTTATCGTGAAACATGTTTCTAAACGTAGAGTTGTGGAAATATAAAATCCAAAAATAGGAATAGATTTAAAGTTAATGGGCATAGACTTAAACCCTATCTAGAAAATTTCATCGGTTTGGTCAAATTGTGGGATATTCTACATCTTCCACCCTACGAGTAATCCAGGATTAGTATGATGTTGTAATTGTACCATATTTAGGGTTAGGATAAATTTTAATTTTTACCTTGTTTTAGGTTTTTAATTGTGAATTTTAGCCCTTTTTGATTTTTAAAGCCTGACCCACTGGTCCGGACCACAGTTTGTTGGTTATGAAAAAAAAATTAGAGGTTGATAATTTTGTGGTCCAAACCCCCCACAGGTGGTTCGGACCCTGCGACACTTTAAAGAGGTCATTCGGCCATTTGAGACCTCATTCTTTCTAATTCAACTTCATCTCCCCTCAATTTTTCTATAAATCTTTGTGGAGTTCTTCAAGTTTAAGCTTCCCCGAAGCGTCTTTATCAACATTTCACTCCAATTTCTTCATCTAATCAGTTAAAAGTAAGCTTCTCCCCCATCTTGAACCCTAGAGAGCCATTCTTACACATTTCCTTGAACCCAAGCTCAATTGCATCAAGGGAAATTGCTCATTTTGAGTGAATTTCATCACACCTCAACATCATTTTCACCGCGGGTCCACTAGACCCCAAAATTTTGGTTTGCTTTTGACTTATCAATTTTAAATGCCTTCTTTTTCAATTTGTGTTTAGAATTTCTTAAATCAATTTGTTTTCTTATGCAAATGGACCCATCCATGGTGGATGTTGTATGGCCACCTGGACTATCACTTTGGACTCATTCACTTTGGTTTTCAATTTACATTTTTTGTTAATAGAAGTGGGCCACTGAACTTGTGTGGACATAGGGCTTGAATAGTTGATTAATTCAATATCTTCTTTATGTGTTTTTGTAGCTACCATGGCTCCACAAGTTAAACAAAAATGCTAATAGACAACTAGGGTCCAATTCCTTTGATAGAAACCAATTCTGGAGGGAAAAAGCTGAACATAAGCATGATATATGGGGGAATAAACCTGTAGTGATAGAGCGTTTTTGGCAAATAGGCCACTTTAGGCGCGAGGAATTTATGTTAGAGTAGAATTTTGAGGGGCGGTAGTGGCTCCATATTGCTAGATTCCATGCCTATTGTATAGTTGATATAGTTAAGGAATTCTTTGCCAATGTTAGAGAAGGTTCCATTATCAGGAGAAAGGGTAGAGAAAGAATCATTAGTTGGGTCCCAGGGAATGAGATTACAATCACACTTGAGGATTTTGCCCAAGTTTTTTAGTTACCTCAAGTCCAAAACCCAGAGTTCACCTATCCTGCTGATGGTACCCCACCATTACCCATCATAGCGTTACAGATTCTATCAAAGGACCGGGAGTGGACTGGGGAGTATAGGAAGCTAGTTTCAGCACTTAAAGATAAATATTGGGCACTTCACATGTTTCTTGCACAAACCTGTTGCCCGAGAATAGGAACTCAGATTGTAGTCCCCTTAGGGCTCGTCTGATCTATGCTATTGGGACGAGGATGACCATTGATTTGTCATACATCTAGCACCAAGTGGCATTTACTTATGAGCACCTAGGAGCCTTAGTTGCCTTACCTTTTGGAGGGGCCTTTACAGAGATATTCAAGAAAAAGGGGGCCCACATTACTGATGATATGCCCATAGTCTCAAGATTACAGCCTTTCAACATCACATCCTACTCTAAATCCTGAGGTATAATATCAAATAAGAAGAATAGGAAGACAGAAAAAGCCAGAGGAGGAGGGTGGACCATCATATGCCCCAGAGGAGCTAGAGGAGGATGAGCAGGAGGTTACTACTACAAAGCTAGCTGCTCAGATTGGAGCTTTGGCTGAGCGTATTAGTCACTTGGAGCAAAACCAGGAAGATAACCACCAACTCCTACTACGCATTCATCAAACCCAGTAGACCCAAGGTCACCTTTTGTAGAGCATTTTGGATCACATCAGATAGCCCCATCCACCTCCACTTCCACAGTGATTGGATACTTATTTTCTTTTCTTTTTGAGAGTTTAGGATTTAGTTTCACTGCTTCATTTGATAATCCTAAGACTTTGTACTTAATTTTAGTAGCTTGCACTAATGTATAGAGATCTTGACAATTTTGATGTGATACTTTATTGTTTATTGATTGCTTTTACTATTTATTTTCTTTTTGTTATCTTTCTTAACTTCTTTCCTTTCCTATCTATGCTTGAATGTTGCTATTGCCTTATGTTGGAATGAATTGTTATTTATGTTCTTAAGCTTTTTTTCTATATACTTTGTAAGAGTAGGTACATCATGTCTGGTTCTAATGAGGATAAACATAATCAGAAGGAAAATCCTAAAACTTTAATTGGTAAGAAATGTAAGTGGGAATTTACACTTTATATGTCCAGTGAAGAGAGTAATTTAGAGAGTTCAGAGGTTGATTTGGACATGTGGCTTGACGAGTGTTTCCTAGAGAGTAACTCATTACCTTTGCCACTAATTTTTCCTCCCCTTGTTCATATAACACCTTACCAATTCCTTGAGGGGCAGGGGTGGGATGAAGTTGACCTTGAACTCCTTTTACAAATGCAATGTGCTGAAATAAATATATCTACTGAGTGGTTTGACGCACCTACTTACAACACTGATATTGAAACCAAAGTAGGATCTTAGAAGAGTCCACTTTCTGATTACCAAGATATGCCACCACTGGAAGACGTGCCTGACAATGATAGTACTAACACTAAGAATGAGTCTGATGGAGGCTATGACACTGACACTAAGTCTAGTGAGAGTGATGACAGTTCCAGTGAGTCAAACCAAGATGATGACTTTAGGATTTCGCTGCAATATATTTATGACTTTCTTAATGCATTAGATCAATTTAAAGCCAACATGAGCCAATTCTTAATCCCTTCTTTTCATTATTTTTATACTTATTTCATTATTCTATTATTTTATTTATGTTATGTCATCGGCATCATTAGTCACCTAAACATTAGTTAGGAGGAACCATAACATAAGCACACCACATTTTTACCTTACATGTTCATCATTGTTCCTTTCCACACATTGGGGACAATGTGCATCTTAAGTTAGGGGGGTGGTCACGTGTTTATGTGACTTATGGTACATTAGTGACTAGTGAATGTTTTAGGATTCAAGCCAATGATGGTATGATTCATGTAAATAAGAAATGATTTGATTTCAATTTTGAATGGGGAACTTAATTTAAAAATTGATTATAAAGTTTTCTAATGTGTTGCAAACTTGTCACTTAAAATCATTGAGTTGAAAATGTGTCAAGGATTGGAATTTATGAGATTTAGTCATTCAAATATGCTAAGACATAGGTGGAGACTTAAAACCCTACATTACACGAGCTTTTGAGCCTAACTTTTTGTTTTTGAGGGCTTCACAATAATCTTTTAAATTCTTTCATCTCACTTCTTTGAATAGCTTCATTACATTAACTTGCTTTGGTATTAATTGCATAAGATGCTATTTGTTGATTTACATGTGTAGATTAGTGTTTTTGATAGAGTGTTATTAACCTAGAGAGTGATATTAGGCCCTCTTTCTCATATTTGAAGGCCTAAAACTTTCCTTTGATTTACATAACCCTTGGAGCCATTTTTTTTTAAATTACCAAAAAGAAAAATAATAAATAAAATTTTTCTTTCTTGTTAAGCCACATATATGACCCTTTTAACCTTAGATTTATAGGTAAACCAACCTTGGCGTGTCTTAGGATTTTGATGCAATTTTATAAAGGTTAATAAAAGGGGAATTTGTGATGGAAGTTATGGTAATTCAAAAAAAAGGGGGGGATCTATTACTTCAAAGTGTATTATTGATCCCATTGAAAAAAAAAGTGAGAAAAATAGAAAAAGAAAATTGATTAGGCTTCATTATTGGGTTCTCAAGAAGTATAAAAGGGAAAAGTTGGAGGGGGGGAATATTGCACTACACTATCCTTAGACATGCACTTTAATTTTCCTTATCTTTTATTTGTCTAATCAGTACCCCTTTGGCCAAGTTACAACATAGTAAAGACCTAATGGACTTTAGGTGAGTGACACTTAGAAGGGCATTGACTTATTTCATGTGATTGATAGTAGTTGTCTTGTAAAGCATTGATACATTCCATTCATGAAGCTATGAAACACTTTATGCTTTAATTCTCTGGAGGGGCAGACTTATGAGCATATTGTGGAATTGAGGTTCTGGGCGATGAATAACGAGGTCGAATATGACGCCTTACTGTTCGGACTCAAAGTGTCCTTGGGGTAACATGCACAAAAGCTCATACTTTCCTTAGACTCGCAATTGGTAATCAGCCAACTATATGGGGAATACGAAGTTCGATCAGACAATATGGCGAAATATTATGACCAGGCTAGGGTGCTCATAGCAAAGTTTGACTCAGTAGAACTCCAGCTAGTCATTCAAAGAGAAAATAGCTGTACCGATGCATTGACTATTCTAGGGGCGGCTGAGCATCAAAGTCAAGTCAAAAATATCATAGTGGAGAGATTGTTCCATCTAAGCACTCATGAGACTAAACAGCATGTTCAAGTAAACTCCCTAGCCTCGAGCTGGATGGATCCGATTGTTCAGCATCTCAAAAATGGCATCCTACCCCAGGATAAAAAAGAAGCTACCAAGATCAGAATAAAGCTTCAAGATTCTGGTTATTGCCCAAACAGCAATCGTACAAAAGATCATTCAGCAGGCCATATCTGCTCTGTGTCCACCTGGATCGAGTACACGTCTTATTAGAAGAATTGTATGAAGAATGTTGTGGGGTGCACGCTGGGGGACGATCGGTGGCCGCCTACGAGATATCACAAGGATATTGGTGGCCCCACATGCTACAGGATGCCATTCAATATTCTACGAGGTGCGACTAGTATCAAAGGTTCGCTCCCATCCCTCATCAACCAGCTCAGGATATGAGTCCTCGTCAGCCCATGGCCATTCGCATAATGGGGATTGGATATAGTCGGGCCACCCCCGATGGCACCTAGGGGGTGATGGTGGCTACTCACAGCTACGGATTATTTCACAAAGTGGATTAAAACTAAACCTCTCAGCACCATCAAGGACTCTAACACTAGGAGGTTTGTTTGGAAAAGCATAGTTATTAGGTTCGGGGTCCCCTAGAGTCTGATTTTAGATAATTGTACACAAGTCAATAGTAATGCATTCAAAGACTTCTGTTCGAACATTGGCATTCGTAATCATTACTCCATACTAGCATATCCCAAAGCAATGGACAAGCCAAAGTAACCAACAAAACCATACTCAATGGCATCAAGAAACGTCTAGAACAAGCTAAAGGGCATTGGGAAGAGGAGCTTCCCATTGTGCTTTGGGCCTACAGAACTACTCCCTGCTGGTTAACCAGAGAAACTCCTTTCTCACTCACCTACGGAGCTGAGGCTGTCATTTCTCTTGAAGTCACTATGCCAACGATTCGAACAACGAATTGCTCTCAAGAAGACAACGATAGAGCACTTGAAAGAAGTCTAGACTTGATAGAGGAGAAAAAAGAGCTTGCCAAGATCAGAATGGTGGCCTACCAGCAACAACTGAAGAGGTTTCGGAGCAAACATACTCGAGCAAATCTTTCAAAGTCAAAGATTTTGTACTCAGGAAGGTCATGAAGATAACTAGAAACTCAACAGATGGCAAGCTTGGTCCAAACTGGGAAGGTCCATACAAAGTCATAGAAGTGATCGGCAACAATGCCTATCGACTAGAAGATATGCAAGGGAAGAAGATAGCAAGGCCATGCAATGTTTCTAATTTAAGGATGTACTATCATTGAAACCAATTGTAAACCTTATGCAATGAAAAGATCAAATTTCATGTTTTCACATTTTTTACGCAGAGCATACTTAGCCTAAGATCACGTTTCAGCCACCTGACCCGCTCAGGTCAGCCATAGCCATACCTAGCCATAGCGCCACGGTTTGGCCACCTAACTCTTTTAGGTCGGCCATAGCCATACCTAGTTATAGTGCCACGGTTCGGCCATCTGACCTACTCAGGTTGGCCATAGCCATACTTGCCCATAGTGCCATGATTGGCCACCTAACCCGCTCAGGTCGACCATAGCCATACCTGGCCTCAGTACCACGTTTCAGCCTCTTGATCGATTCAAGTTGGCCATAGCACACTTCGCTCAAGGCCACAATTCTGCCACTCGGCCAGCTTAAGTCGGTTACAAAGTAACACGACTCAAGTAGGCCGCGACCATACCAGACACGAAGATTACTACCAGATAAGTTCAGATAAGTATCTATAGACTTTGGCAAAATTGTTCTAAGAAGTGCTTGAGTTCATATAAGTATTATGATATTTGAGACTTTGGCAAAATGGTTCTAACAAGTGCTGGAGTTCAGATAAGTTCTATGATATCTGAGACTTTGGCAAAATTGTTTTAACAAATGCTTGAGTTCGGATAAGTTCTATGATATCTGAGTTTAGATAAGCACCATATGCTTTGGCAAAATTATTTTAAGCACTCGAGTTCGGATAAATTTGGTTACTTAAGGATATCTGTTAGTCTTAACAAGTTTTATCCGAATTGTTCTGATTCTTTTTCGTAGGAAAATTAATTAAACTCAAAAAAGTACAAAAGAGAAGTCATCCATTAATAAGTAAGGGGTTGACCCCTAAGAGCTACAAGTGTTAAAGAAAAACGATACAAGAAAAAGCAAAACTAAACATCCTTTTTCTTGATCTTCATCGTCAACACCGTCCCTCTTCCCAACCTCAGATCCATCTCTAAGCTCCTCCTCTCTACTCTCAGTGGCCTTTAATACTTGTTCGAAATTTTCAGTAGGCTTTCCCTTGACCATAGAGGATGGATCCCCTTCTTCTTCTTCATCATCATCCAGTGGGAGGTACTGAGCCTCATTTTTCGGCCGTTCAAAAGAAGTGTACAGCCCGGAATTAGAGGGCTAACTAGCTTTATTGAGGGCATCGACCCACCCGTTACGATAATAAGTATTAGCTACGATGACTACCTGTTTTTGGTATTCATTGCTAGCTTCCTCGTAACCCTCAAAGTAGGCCTTTTTTCTTTCTTCTTGGATCTTGGCCTCCACCTTAATCGCCCTCTTGTTGGCTTTATCGAACCCCCTTTTCACTGTCTCGAGATCAGAAGACAGTTTCTTGTTTTGCTGAACGAGCTTATCATTTTGTGCACAGATTTCTTTAACGTTCTCTTCAGCTCATTAAGCTCAGAGGCGCTGGATCTCAGCTTCTCTCTCTGCATTCTTTACACTTTCTAGCAGGTGTTCGAAACGCCGACCAGCATCCCTGAAGAATTTAGTAGCCTACAAAAATAGAAATACTGATCAGGGCACACAATGATGAGGAAAAATGAAGAATCAGTTGAGGTAAAAAAGATATACTTACCAGTATGGAGAATTAAACCGATTGACTGAACCATAAATGATCGGGCAGATTCATAATCTGCTCCCATCACTCAGGAAAGTTGCCGCGTGCACAATGGACAGCGCAACTTCCTGGTTAGAGATGGCTGAATCAGTGACGCTAATCGGTCATGTTCCGATTGCCGGACTAATGACAAACTTGTCAGACTGGCTATTGGAAGAGGGCTCAACGTCTAAGTCGCTTGTCTAACTACTACCCAGAGCTGCCACTTCGTCAGTGTCGACCACACGACTTGGTTCTCGTATTTTAACCCTATATCGAGCTAGTAGTGGCGGGGGAGGTGGCGGAGGTATAGATGCTTTTCTTTTCTTACTCGGGTCTTTCTCACCTGAGCCCTTCTTCATAGCCGAAAGCAAATTCTTGGGTGGCATTTCATTCAAGTCAGTTGGTGGAGGTACTACAATAGTCACCGTTTGTGGCACAGTGACCAGAAAGTCTTCAGAGTCAAGTAAGTTGTTGAGTTACTCTTCACCGGCATCCACAAAAAGGGCTGTAAAACTTCGATGCATCGATTTGTATTCGAGCAGTATCGGAGCAGTTCGAACAAGACCTCGGAGTGGCCCCTCTCCTTTATAGGCTAAAACTTCGGCAATCTGGCCAAAATTCACACCGTTTGGATTACTAAATATCTTATTGAAACTTTTTACTGCAAAAAAGACAAAAGGAAGGTTGGTTAGCATCCGAACAAAGAAATATTTAAACAAAAGGGGTAGGAATAGGATAAAATAAAACTTGAAGCTACCTATGCTGCCCATAAAGTTTTGGATACCATCATGTCTATCTTCCCCTGGCAACCATTGCCATTCCCTTCCAACCAATATGTGGTCGTCTAGTAGGCTTTTATTGGAGTCTGGGAGGACGTGCACAAGGTTGTCCTCCACTCGGTACTTCAAGTAGTACCACCCATTTTTTGAATTGGTCAAAGCATAGCAATGAAGAATCTCTAGGGGTCCTATCCTATTGAGCTTGATCACCTCGACAAGAATTCTGTACCCATTTGGGGCCAATTGGTTAGGGTAGAGTCTGACCATCGAGAGAAATAGCCATACTAAAGGCTGGAGTGAGAGGGTTACTCCACACTCCTCAATAGCCACCAAGGGCCATCGTGTCTATTCCAACCCCCAATTTTTAACTATGCTGAAATCATCTTTTTTTGGTAAGGCTAATTGAACAGACTCTAGGATTTGGTGTCTAGCTCTAAAGGACTCTATCCTTCCCAGTTTCCTAAGAGCGTTGAGAAATTTCTCCATTCTAGGAAAATGTGAAAAAAGATAAAGAAATAATACTAGTACTCACCTATGTTGCGATACAGAGGGTAGGGACTTGGTTGGACACGAGATGAGCTCAATTAAAACGAGTTGAAAAGGACTTTGAACTTGTCAACGCTTGAGATCTCTAGAAATCTCTAAGCACAAAAAACCCATTTGGTTGTGAAAACGAATATTTATAGAGGTGAGAAATGAAAAGACAGAATATGAAAGGTTATAAGTCTATATTTTTTTAAATATATTCGCTTAACTAAACAGTGCATTTTTGCTATTGGCATACATATTAATGGGCAATACTCCCATTAATAAGTGCTAATAGAACCAACCGCCAATATAAGGATGACACCTATATAAGTGTTAATGAATGCACAACTCAGCCTAGGTATCCAGACTAAAACTATTTTTGATAGTCGGCTAATTGTTTTGAGCTCTTGCGCGTGCTAAACCAACCACATGCGTAAGAGCTAAGGGCAATTGGAGGGGATGCTTAGACACGTGTCCCACATCCAGGAGAATTCACCTGGCACATACCCAAACCACCACCTGTCACCATCGTGGATTAGTGGTGGCATAGTTAAATACTCCACCCCTGCCACGTGCCTAGGCATGAATTGAATCTAGTAGAGAACATGAAATGGTTGTGAGTCAGTTAGACTCCACCATCCATGACATCCGAGTAAAATGAGCCAACTAGGAAAGGTCATGGGTGTTTAGTAGGACATAAGGAAAGAGATGACCAAAAAAGGAGGTGCGCTTTTTTTTTTTTGGAGATTAAGAGAAAGAGTTAATAAGTTTTAAAAGAGTACAAGAACATTATCTAATGTAACCATCGGAGGGGCGTTCGGCCGAACATCGCTCGGCCGATAATTGTTTTTGGTAGGATTGGTGCAAATCCACTGGAATCCAAATGTGCTGTAGTATGTTCATCGTTCAACCACGTTGTTGACAACCAAGTGACTGATCAGACACCTCTTACCGTTCGTTGATTTTAATTTTGACACTCCATATACACTAATTAAAAATTTTAATGTATGTTATATTATACTTGAATTGTGCACAAATATGAACAATAGCTAAATTATATAAAGATACTTAATTGGGCTAGTGTGCTTTGATGATTTTGAAATTTCTTGCATCTTCAATTCTTCATTTTCTTTGTTTATCTTTGTAATTAACATTTTTTTGTGAATAGTAAGAACTGTTAAACAAAAAAATTACACTATTTATTTGTTGTTAAATATCAGCAAGTATATTTTCTAAATTATTTTTGGTCATAACTTGTCCTTTTAATGATTTTATTTAGTGTATTTTATGCATTTTATTCATGTGTTAAAAAAATTTATTTGATAATTGATTGAAATACTATGTATATTTAGATACAAGTTATAATTATTTCCTTTATTGTAAATAAAATTTATTCTATTTTTATATTTTAAAAGTATATAATATGAAAATTTTGTGCATAGCATAGGATTAGAGGAGATGATATTAGTACTCCTAAAAAATCTTTTACCACTCCATTATAGAAAAAAAATATTCATTCATAAGATGGAGTGGACGATATCAATACCATTCACCTAAAATTAATCAATAATGTATATGTACTAGTAATAATCTATGCCTACGGCACTCTAAACAAAATTAGTATTGAGTTTCATATATAGTTGAAAATTTAGACAAAACGGTCAGATCGAAAAAATATGATAATTCATTAGTTTTATTTTTTTTTCAACTCTCTCCAATTAATCTTTTTGATAAGCACTATAAAATACAAATTATGGTGCTTTAATTTAGAAAATTCAACTTTCTAAAAACCATAATTAGTTAAAATTTAAGTTGACAGTTTTAATTTGCATATGATCTCCACTCTTGAAATTAGGAATGTCAATGGGATAGGTACACGAGGGTACCCGACTGACCAAACCCGATAAAAACCCGTTAGAAAATATCCTAATAGGAATGGGACGGGTTTGGGATAGAAATTTAATACCCATGCGAGTTTGAGACAAGTTTAGGATTTTTCTGTAGAGTAATTGATACCAGATACCCATTTATACTTATAGGATATCCAATACCAATACTTGTAGGGTACCCGTTAAGTACCCGATTAATAAAATAAAATAAAATATATATTTATATATTTACAATTTTATTCCTAAAATAAAATTTTTGAAATTCTTAAGCCAAAGTTTTGTTGTGCGTTATTTTTACATGTCATGGATTGTTCCATATTTGCTTTAAAAGTCTTTTGTGAACTGTGATTCCTATTGCACTGTTCCAGGGGTGTGCCTCTAAGTATTTTGTATATTTATTTCTATTATCTATAGTATAGTTCTTTTACCTTTCAAAAGAAAAAAATTGAGGTCTTTTGACTAATGAATTTGTTTAATTTAATAAATTTAACAATTTTGTTACTTACTAATTTTTTATTTTTTTATCTCAAATCGGGTATTTAATGGATATTTAATGGGTAATTTAACCAATTGAACATAAGCGGTTTCACGGGTTTGGGGAGGGTTTCGTGGACTTGGGAGGGGACAGGTTTGGGATTCTAATTAAAAAAATAAATTGGTTTGGGATGGTAATGGTATGCAAAGAAAAATGGGTATGGTAATAGGATTGGCTAATTAGGTAGATACCCTACATGTTTACATCTCTACTTGAAAGATAATGAAATTTAAAATGCTCAAGTCATTTTGTGAGATAAATGGTAGTGAGGTTCACTAAAATAAGAATTAAATATTTTGTGAGATAGATGGTATTGGAGTCTATTAAAATAAAAATTAGGCGAGAAATTAAAAATATAAAAATGATTTCAATCATTGAATGAAAAAAGAAAATAATTCTTAATCATTGGATCTTAATTTATGAGAGGGATATTCTGAAAAATCGTTTGTTTTATTATATAGATATATATTTAGGGAAGTAAAATGGGCGGGTCGGCCTGCAACCCAGCCCGGCCCGACCCACATTTTGGCCCGGCTCAACCCGCCCTGCCCCGCGCCCTTGCTCCCCTACTCTGGGCTTGAGTCGGCTAACCCCGACGTAGCCCACCTTACCCCCGACCCAAGACCTGCGCGCAACTCCCCCTCCCTGCCCCTCTATGCCAGTGACTCAGTGACTGTTGTTGGGGAGAATAATTTTTTTTTGCTCCAAACTGTTGCACTTTTTTTTTTCTTTCCATTGGTTGGACAGTGCTACTGTTAGTGGCAGTGAGCTGTTGGTAGCCCCAACAGTTAAAAAAATTAAAACAATTACCAAATCTTCCCCCTAAAAATTATTACAAAACCCTTCAAGCTTCCATTATAAATACCCCATAACCTATTTCATCCAACACTTCAAAAACTCTAATCCTCTCTCAAATTTCTATACTACCATTACCAAGCTAGCAACTCTCAAGTGTTTTTCAATTGTGTTCAAGTGTATACAATTTTGTCAAATTTGAAGTCAAAATTTAAAAATCAAGTGCTTCAAAACTTCAAATTTTTCCAAGTTAGTATTTAATTTTTTTAATTTGCATACATACATTTTTTTTTAATTTGCATACTTTAATTTTTCTATCAAATTATTTTTTATAAATGAATCCTAGAGACACCAATTGTTTTTTTATTTGGAGGGTGGGGACTCAATATCTTTTCTCCCTCATGAACAAATAGAATAATTTGCATCACTACAAATATCAATACCTGCTAGTACAAGTAATGATATTGGTGCATCATCTTCGCGGCACGCCCAATAGCGTGCATCTTAAAAAACATGAGACTTTTTTACTAGAATTTCATACAATGATGGAATGCACAAGACTAAATGCAATATTTGTGAGGGTTTATTAGATAGTATGACTACTTTTGGAACTAGTCACTTAAAAAGACATTCAAATATAAAGCACCAACATGAACCCCGCATTAAGTCTATAATTGATCAATTTTTTCCACATGCTACATAAACTCAACTAGGTAATGAAGGGGGTAATTTAAATATTTTTTCTTATGACTCCACAGGAACAAAAAATAATTTAGTTAGATTTACTGTTAAAGATGAACAACCTTTCACAATGAGTGAAAATCAACATTTTAAAGAATTATTCGTGATAGTTTTACACCATAATATCGCGATTTTTCAAGAAATACTTTAAAAAATAAAGTTTTATGAGATTTTGAAACAAAAAAAGATGAATTAAAAATTTATTTTGACAATTTTGAAAGAAATATTTGCTTAACAACCGATATGTAGAAGTCTTGCCAAGATGTTGAATATATTTGCATAACTACATACTACATTGATGAAAATTAGATATTAAATAAACGCAATATTTCATTTAAATTAGTTTAACAATCTTTCATTGGATTGAGTGTTGGAAAACTTATTTTTAATGAACTTGCATCATGGAAATTATGTAGAAAAATATTTTATATTACTTTAGATAATGCTTCATATAATGAGGTTTATTTTAATTACTTATTTAATACTTTGCCTACGAAGGGTCCATTAATTCATGGACATTGTTGTACCCATATACTTCATTTAATTGTAAAAGATGGATTGGATATTTATGAATCTTCTATTGTTAAAATAAAATGAGATATAGTTGTACTATGAGTTCTTTAAAAAGAATTAATTTATTTGCCGGTATATGTAGTCAAATTAATTTAAAATCTAGGAAATTACCTACGGAAATTAATACAAGATAGAATTTAATCTATGTTATGTTAAAAGTTGCTATTAAATATCAAAAAATAATTGATTTATTTATTTTAAGTAATCAAGTTATTGGTTTAGACCTAACTGAGCCCATTGATAGGGCAAATGTAATTTTTTATAAAAAAAATTTTTATATGTTTTTGATATTGCTACTAAAATATTTTGTGAGATTTATTATCCTACCTCTAGTACTATTGTTTATCAACTGGGGGTAATTGATGAAATTTTTAAAAAATATATTGTTCAAGAATATTATAGTGAAGAAAAAATTTGATAAATATTATAACCCACTTCTTATATATTTTGGTATTACCACTATTTTAGAGCCTAGATATAAAAAAAAAAAAAAAATCTTCTTTTTCAATTATTGGAGATAACATATAGCCCTGAAAGTGCCTAGGAATAATTAAATAATATTAAAGAGCAAATGCAAATTGTAATGGATTAGTATGATATTAATCGTACAACTGTTCAAATAACCACAGTCACAATGGCACCTTGTCATCGTGACTTCAGCAATACCCCCCTTTGGAGAAGAATGAAATCTTGATGGACAAATTCATCAGCGAGTAG
Organism: Vitellaria paradoxa; assembly: GCA_019916065.1. Lineage (NCBI taxonomy): Eukaryota > Viridiplantae > Streptophyta > Magnoliopsida > Ericales > Sapotaceae > Vitellaria > Vitellaria paradoxa. Next base: position 33,858,124 of record CM034235.1, read on the forward strand.
CAGTTCAACTTCGTCTGAACTGCAGCGTTATGTGGGTAGACCTCCAATAGAACATAAAGATGACTTCAATCTTTTAAACTTGTGGAAGGGACAACAGTCTAAGTTTCCAATCCTTTCAGCTTTAACCCATCATATCCTCGCATTTCTAGTTTCTGCTGTGGCATTCGAACAAGCGTTTAGCGTAAGTGAGCGCCTTATCAGTCAATTTAGGTGTCAACTGGTCCCTTCGACAATAAATGCCTTAATGTGTTTACAAGATTGGTATTTCGCTAACAACAGACAATAAGAAGACACCAAAAAAGAGGAACTTACCCTTGACTTTGATGCAATGTATTTGGGTGAAAGAGAAGAACGCACTAGTAGATCTAGTGATGAATGATAATGATGTATAGATAGAGTAATATTTACAAATGATATTTATTCTTAGAGGTGCCAACCTAGTTGGGATGTATATAATATATAAAGTGATGCACTTATTTATTACTCCATCATTTGTTTCTTTTTTTTTTTAATTCTACATTTGTAATTTTGAATTTAGTGTTAATTATGTAATTACTTGTTGTTTAATAAATTTTAGTTTTTGTCAATAATTATTTTAATGCGTTTGTTTGCGTTTTATTTTATATTTTATGTACTTTAAAAAATAAAAAATATTTAAAAATAGATTGGGTCAACTGAGACGGGTCAAGGTTGGGGATTGGGACCCTGGCCCAACTTGACCCGACCCGACCCAAAAAGAGGAGGAGTAACTGGGGTGGGTCATCTACGAGTTGAGTCAACTCCGGGTCAAGGAGCGGATCAAGCCTGACCCAACTCATTTACACAGGTACTATATTTATGCGCGTGCGTTTAACAATCATAGTTATCAACTCTGAACAGCATGTTTCAAAAAGACGTGGCTAGGATTTTTCACCCTACGATTGCCCCATTTAGCATATCTTGTTTGCGTGTAAGCAATATATATATACACATATGAAGCACCGTGCGTGATTGTGATTTTCGACATAATGCATGCCACACAAAACTTTCCAATCAGATGTTTGAAAATAATGCTTGCAAAGCATTAAGCAAGGCTCCCTTATCATAAAAATGCTTCTCTTGTCCAAGAACAATCATTGAAAACAGCTTAAATAAAATGACAATGATATTTTTAAATTTGAAATGTATGAAATTTTTTTCATTCATAGTGATGAGCACACAGAGTGTTCATATTTTTATTTTAAATAAATATATTCTCCATTTGTGTGGTAAGCTTTAAATCTCATTTCAAAATATGATTTTATAATTCTACCAATTAAGAATTTGATATTTTAGTTTGATTCGATGTTAATCCAAAAATTTTTGAACTTTCATTAATAAATATCTCGTGAAATGAGTCATGTGACATTTAATAACACCGAGGGTCAATAATATAACAATTAGAATTAGGCACACAGTGTGTGATTTTGTTAAAATTTTTATTTTAAATAAAATAAAATTTTAAAAAAATAGTAAAAATGTTTCAAATAGTAAATAGTGAATACTTAATGATATCTAAATAAATATTTACTGATTAAGAGGTGTTTAAAAAATAAAAAATTATTAAAATAATGAATAGTTAAAGGAGATTTAAGAAATGCAAAAGTATAAATGGATTAAATTACTTAATTATGTGATAGTTATAAAATTTTTTTAGTAATATTGAAGTTAAATTAGGTATAGAAAGTTTAAAGGTATTACTGAGGGGAAAATAAATTTCACCAAAATAAAATTTCAATGAGTTTTCAAATATCACCATTACCCGATCTGTGCACTTTATATAATATGATAGGTTTAAAAATCTCAAACTCGTAATTATTACAATTGAAAAATCATGCATTGAAGTGAAAATCTGGTCGAAAGGTCAAGGTACGAATTATAATTTACAAATTTAGTCAAAAAAAAAAAAAGACTGGTCAAGTTTTCAAAATTGTAGTTTAATTAAAGAGAAAAATTTCATTTTTTTGAAAAGAAAATAAAAACAAAAGAAGGAGGAGGAGGAGGAGGAGGAGGAAGAAGATGACAGTTATAAATGTCAGAACGTGGAACCAATGCCATTGCATAAGATACTAATAAAAAAGAATGATACGTTGGAGGATATGGATTGAGATTCCGATTATAATTGTTTTTTTTTATTATTATTAGAGAAGAGTATGGAGTATTTGGAAGCATAATTTTTAGTAACTTTTAGTATTTTTTTGTCAAATATTACTAATTATAATTTTTAATGTGTTTGGTAAATGAAGTAGTAACTTTTAGCAATTTGTAGCAACTTTTTACAACTTTTGAATGTTTGGTAAAATTTTTGACAACTTTTAGTAATTTTTAGTAATTTTTGGTAACTTTTATATATTTACTAAAATTGTTGATGATTTTTGAATAGAGCAAATTATTATAACAGAGTAGAAAAGTAAGGATGGGCATTTCGGCCGACCCGTTCGAATCCGATCTGTTATCAAATCTAAATGGATGTGAAATTTGAATTTTTTTTGGAGATTGGATCGGATTTGGATTTGATTTTTTAAAAAAATTTAGATATTAGATCGGATATGGGGATGGCATTGCCTCCGCCCCAATTTACCCCGAATCCGATATCTAATCCGAATCTAGCCCAATCTGCCTCGATTTGTCCCGATCTATCCCGAAAAATATCTGAATAACCCCAAATTATTTGAAACCACGAAGACAACTTCGTTACTATACCATGGTAAACAATATTCACATTTATAATACTCTAGACTTATTAAACTACACTATTATTATCATTAAAATGAATATTGATAAATAAATTTAAAACAAAAATTGTCATCGTTTTGTATTAATTAGGGTGTGTTTGGGAAAGAAATTATAAATTTAATTTTTTTCTTACTTTTGTGCAAATTGAAGTTTTAAAAGTTCAATTTATTTCTTTCATACGCAAAAATAAAGAAAACTTAAAGTGATAAATTTAAAATTTTATAAGGTATATCATTTGGGACCCTACAAAATTATATAAATCCGTTTAAAATTTAAATTTTTACTTATTGCACGAATTATGAAACTATAATTTTTATAAATTTATATTAATTTATACAATTTTAAACCCCATTATGACTTGTAAAGTCAATTATTTTCAGAAAAATATCTAGATACAAATTTTAAAAAATAATTAAAATATTTTATTTACTATTTTATTTTATTTTTCTTATTTTTAGTACAAAAAATTACTGTTTCATTAAGTAACTTCTTTCTTGAATTTAGAATAGTTTATTGTTTTCTCCGTATTTTTAATATTTTCAGCTAAAATATATTTTTAAACTTTTCAAAATTGATATTCAAAAGCGTTCTCTAAAAAATCGATTTTTCAAATAGTTTAACTAAAATGTTTCATGAAACATTCAATGTTTTTTTATAGTGGAAATTATTTTTTTAAAAATATATAGAGAATGCAACTTATTAATTTTTTCTTAGATAGTTTGATAAGTGCTGATAATTACATTTTAAATTTTTTGAAAAAAATTTATTTATGCAGATGAGTTATCTTATTATGATAAAAATTTATAGTTCTATATTATTCTAAAAGGTTATTTGTTATTATAAAAAAATTAAAAATTTTTTGTAGTTTTATTTTTTTCTATATGCAAATGGTGAGGAAAAAAATCAGTTATTCTATTTTGAAATTAGGTTGATGTAAAAAATTAATAGGGACAAAAAAGAATTAGAAATTTAAATTTACAACTTTTATTTTTTTGTTTGTAGGTTTTATATAAGAAAAAAAATTTAAAAAGCTAAAATAAATTTTATTTTTATTTATATTTTTAGCAATCATAAAAAAATAAATTTAAATTTATTTGATTAAGATATAAAATAAATTAAAATTTATTTTCAAACTTTTCTCATGTTTTTTAACATTTTGATATTTATTTATTTTTTTACAATTCTTTTAAAATTTACCAACTCATGTTTTTTCTTATATTTTAATCATTAATTCATTATAGTATTTTTAAATATATTACTAGATTATTGAAATGTATTATATTATTTACAAAATATGTTATTATGTATTATTTTGATTTTGGAGATGAATTATTTAGTTGTAATAAATTACATACAACTTAAGGGCAGATTCGAAGGTGAACAAATGGTTTGAAATTTTAGATATCCATGGATATATCTGTTATCTGTTTGGAGCCGGACGGAGGTTCAAAAAAATATCTGTTTGGAGTTCAAGACAAATTTGAAAGTAGGCAGAAGATTTGGAGTTTGAATTTGGATAATACCATATCCGTCTCCGATCTGCTCTGTTCCCATCCCTATAAAAAAGTGACAAAGTTAGTGTTTTGTCAAATACTAATTTTGCAACTTTTGATTGATTTATGCACAAATTTGTGCCTCCAAACCTCAATTTTGCAGCTTTTGCCTGATTTGTGCACAAAATTGTGCTTCCAAACCTGCTCTATGTAGTTGACTGAAAATTGTTTCTTTACCTTCAAATCAAGGTTTTGCTTGGCAACCCTAACTAGTAGCTTTAATAGTTTTTTCTCTTTTTTTAAAATGATCAAAGTTACCTTTTCATATTTTATATTCTTTTAAATATTGAAGGGTAAAATGTTAAATTAACAAAAAAGTAAAAAGTTAATTATTAAAAACTTTACTTTTTATTTTCTAAATAAAAATTAATTTTTTAGTAATTAGGTAGTAGCTACTAACTATAAAAAAATATTAATTTTATTTACTTCTCAAACCAAACCCAGGACAAAAAGATACGGACAAATGATTCTGTTGAGAATTCCTTATTTACAATAGGAAGCCTCCTCATTAATTAGACATAATCTCGAAAAAGATTATTTAAGAAAAAATCCAATAAAATCTAAGCACTTGATTTTTTTTATTATTATTATAGAGAAATCACATGCCCATCAAAATTCAAATTATACTTACTCCGGAACGAGGATTAAGGTTGCGTGTGGGGAAAAAAAAAGTGGCTACTAGTTGTCAGTAGTCAAACCTAGGAGTGCCATTGAGAAAATAAATTGGTAGCTATTAGTTTTTTAATTTTTTTTTATGATTAAACTTATTTTTTTTACATTTAATATTTTTTTAAACATTGAAAAGTAAAAATATTAAACTAACAAAATTTAAAAAGTTAACTAAATTAGTATTTTTTCTTTCTTAAATATAAAAATTAATTTTTTTAATAATTAATTAGTAAGTAACTAAAAAAAAAATTAACATTTTCTCTTCCTAAACTCAGCGTAAGAATAGCCGCCCTACTCGACAGCGACCCTCAACCTGGATTCGGGGGACTGCAGTCGACCAAAACGACGCCGTTTAAGCGTTTTTCTCCTCAAAACGACGCCGTTCTGCTTAAGTCCCCCTATTCGAATATATCAATTCATATTCGAATATGGCGTATTCGAATACATCATTTCATATTCGAATATGGGGACTTAAGTGGAACGGTATCGTTTTGAGGAGAAAAATGCCGAAACGACGTCGTTTTGGGTCGATTGCTGCGGTTGCAGTCGACCCTCCGACTGTAGCCCCCCTCTCTACCTCAACCCATACTTACAGCGCTTTATATGCGAAATTATATTATTTTATTTTGGAAACATTGCCACGTGCAATCGATTTGGATGCAAAATAATACAGAAAATTTTAAATCTTATTTGGTTTATTTTTTATTTTTATTTTTTATTTTTGTTTTAAACTCATTTTTTATTTTGTGTTTTAAAAAATAAAAGAAACACGTCAAAACTTTTTTGGTTACTTGTGTTTTCAAAATTTGTTTCAGAAAATAAAAAATGAATTTACACATAAATTAAAAAATGACAAAATATCATTTTGAGAGTTTTTAACTTAAAATAAAAAAAAAATAGATCATTTTTTATTTTTTTGTTTTAAGAATTTTAACACATAAAATAAAAACAAAAAATAAAAAAACAAATCAAATATCACCTTAATAATTAATTAGTTAATTTCTCCCACGCAGGCCACCGTTACTATGCACTGATTTTGTGATTACAATTTTTTTAGGGGTCGAGATATTCGCACCCTTCTAAAACTTCCCCCACTTTTTGTAATTTTTTTTTTTTAACTCTACAAGGCTAGTTTTTTAATTTGTAGAGTAAAAAAAAAAAAAGGATAATTAATACGAGATAATAATACAAAAACACTTCAAATATCAAAATTACTCTCTACTTTCATTTATTATTATAAAATTAATATCTTTTAAATGTCACTTTTTTAAAACTGCATCTCTCATAGTCTAATGTTTATCCTTTCTTGTATATATCTCTTTGGTTCATTATAATTTTTTTTTTAATTTGAAACACAAAAAATGTCAAATCAACAAAAAGTTAAAAAATTAGTTATTGCAAAGTTATTTTTTTTTTAATTTCCAAACACAAAAAAAAAGTTATTTTTTCAAACGTTAACTAAAAAAAAAAAAAAATTTAACTTTTTCTTCTCCCCAACTCAACCTAACAATGAGCTACCCTACCCCACGGCGCCCCCTCGTCCATGCTTACGGCATCTTATAGGTGAAATTATATTATTTTATTTTTGGAAGCACGGCCACTTGCGATCAATTTGGATATCAAAGTAATACAAAAAATCATAATAATTAATTAGATAAATTACACTTAGATCTTATAAACATTAGATTAATTACAGTGACCTATCTAAACAATTTGAACCTTACACTTACCTCCCTATTCTCTAATATTTGTAACACTTAAACTCCTCTATTAGTTTTTCCCCAAATGTTGTTAAGGTGCTACAAGAAAATGATATAAATACTTTTAGTAAGTTCAAATGGTTCAGAGAGATTTCTATAATTAGCTTAGTGTTTAGAGGAGGTTTCTGTAATTTAGTCTAACTATATTATTTACCCAAATTATTCACTAAAATATATATTCATTTTAATTTAATTATATTATATATTATAAATAATTTAACAAAATATATATTTATATTAATTTAGTTAATTTATTTTAATTAATTTTATCATTAATTAACTTAATTAAATTATTAATTATTAATTGATATGTTTTATTAGTTATTAATTAATTAAATATATTCTATTAAATTATGAAATTAATTAAATTACTAATTATTAAATAATATATTTTATTAATTATTAATTAATTTAATTAAATATAGTTAATTAATTTTATTTAACAGATTGTAATTTAGTTAATTAAATTAATTAATAAATAATTTAGTTATGTTATTTATTAAAAATAATTTTATTTTAATAAAATTGTTAAAGAAAATAAATGATTTTAATATGATATAGCAAAAATGGGTAAGGTGCTAAAATTAAAAAAATATTTATGTAAGAAAAAATGACAGTAAAAATATCTTTTTTTTTAACATTTTTTTTTATGTGTAAGTTGTCATTTTTTTTTTGAAAAATAAAAAATTAATAAATATAATTTTATGTATTTATTTTTAATTTTTGAATTTGCTTGAATTGGTTTTTCCAGTTTCAAGTAATAGGTCCACCAAGCACATTGTTATATTGATGGGGTGGCTTCCGATCGAGGCAACTATTGACTGGGGGAATCAAGGGCATCTGATAGGGTGTGCCTGACTGAGCGATATGGATCCCAATTGGGTTTGAGTGACCATTACATTAAGGATAAGATAGCTTACGTCACAATCACGTGTGCAATCGTCCTCTGACATATTCCGTGATATGCACTTATGAAAGTGTTACCTGCTGCTTAACGGTTTCAATAACCAATTGAGAGAATCGACCTTATGATTTACAATACATATGGCATAATCTGATTGAGAGAGAAGTATAATTGTGTGAGACTCGTCTATATTCTAACCATATAAGTTTCGCTCCTCTACATATATACACCATCTTCTCAAGTACACAGGTACACAACACTCTTACTTTACTGACACTTTGTTAAAATATTTACTCAACTCTCTTACTAATTTAAGTATTGGAGACTCGTTGGTAAGCACCACACTGATGTACTAGGTAGCTTTCCGAGCTTGGAGTGGACTTCTAAGAGGGTACGAAATTACTACGTCATTAGTTGGCGTGGTCTATGGGAATTAAAAGGGTCACGAGCCTGCCATTTCTAGTTCCTCAATCCTTGACTAAGGGGCTCTGATGATACCACGACTGTCCCCCAATGGAAAAGAGTCCAGGATTGAGGTAGCTTGTAAGCGCTTCTACTTTTTTTTCCTAACACGACACGTTTTTAAATTGTGAGGGTACTAGATTTAGCAGGAACTTTAAGGCTAAGCGTGCTCCAGTGGGAGCAGTACTAGAATGGGTGACCTCTTGAGAAGTAGCTGACCAAACCCAAAGCAGACAATATCTGCCGGAGGGCTTACGGTTTGCGGACGAAAATGGATCATTATCATATACCATCTTCTTAAGTACACAGATGCACAACACTATTACTTTACTGGCACTCTACCAAAATATTTACTCAACTCTTTTACTAATTTAAGTATCGGAGACTTTTTAACAGATACCACACTTATGTACTAGATAACTTTCTAGGCTAGTGGACTTCTAGGAGGATACGAAGTTACTGAGTTGTCATATATAATACACGAAAAAATAACCAAAAATATCAATAAAAATGTTGTAAACATATTGTAGATTTATTATTTTAAAATATTTAAATTATTAAAATATTTTACAATTTAAAAATTTTTTAGACTAAAACTAACATGGTAGTATTAAGTTATTTAACTTAATGATTCAAAAACCAGTTCAAGTAAATTGAAAATTAAAAATTAGATACATAAAAATATATTTATTAAATTTGTTTTTATTTTTTCAAAAAAATGATAGCTCACAGAAAAACGTAACAAAAATTAAAAATGTTTTTACTGTCATTTTTCCGTCATAAATATTTTTTTAATTTTAGCACCTTATCTATTTTTGTTGTATCATATTAAAATTAATTATTTATTTTATTTAGATATTTTATTAAAATAAAATTATTATTAATAAATGATATATCTAAATTATTGATTAATTAATTTAATTAACTAAATTATAATCTGTTAAATAAAATTAATTAACTATAATTAATTAAATTAATTAATAATTACTAAAAATATATTAATTAATAATTAATAATTTAATTAAGTTAATTAATGATAAAATTAATTAAAATAAATTAACTAAATTAATATCAAATATATTTTATTAAATTATTTTTAATATATAATATAACCAATTAATATGAAATATATTTTGGTAAATTATATGGGTATAATAATATAATTATGCTAAATTACAAAAATCTCACATAAACATTAAGCTAGTTATAGAAACTTCCTTTAGTCATTTGAACTTACCCAAAACATTTATGTCATTTTACTATAACATTCTAATGACGTTAGGGGCAAAACTAACAGATGGGGTTTAAATGTTATAAACATTAGTGAATAGGGGAGGTAAGTATAAGGTTCAACTGGTTGAGGTAGGTTATTGTAATTAGCCTAATATTTAAGGGGTCTCGGTATAATTTACCCTAATTAATTAGTGAATTTCTCCCATGCAGGCCGTCGTTACCATGCATGGATCCTGTGATTACAATTTTTTAAATTAAATTATATAGTATTAATTAATAAAAATATTACAATAAATAAAAAAATTGATTATATCCATATATATATTAATGAACAAGAAAAGGAAAAAAATGTCTAGATGATGATGATAATAATAATTGATGATGTTCCATTTTGGTCTGTACACCATAGGCCTTCTTGGCAAATATTGTCCGTTTTAGGAGTCGTTAATTGCTTCTCAAGGAGTCACCCACCCTTCCCAATGGGGTCACCCATCTTGGAGTTCCCATTGAGGGGTCACCCATCCTATTACTACTCCTACTGGAGCACACTTAACTTGAGATTTCCCACTCAATCTAGTATCCATATGACTTTAAAATGCATCATGCCAGGGGAAACGTTAGAGGTATTTTATAACATACCTCAATCCTCAACTCTTTTCTGATGTGGGACAGTTGTGGCATCATCAAAGCCCCCCAGTCGTGGATTGAGAGACTAGAAATGGCAGGCTCGTGATCCGTGGGCTCATGACCCTTTTGATTCCCATAGACGGTGCCAACTAATGATGATTCATTTTCGTCTGCACATCATAGGCCCTTCTGGCAGATATTATCCTCTCACTGCTTTAAAATGCATCGCACCAAAGAAAGAGTTGGAGGTATTTATAACTTACCTCAGTCCTCAACTCTTTTCTGATGCGGGATAGTTGTAGTATCATCAAAGTCCCCCAGTCTTAGATTGAGGGATTGGGAATGGCAGGTTCATGACCCGTGGGCTCATGACCTTTTTGATTCCCATAGACAGTGCCAACTGATGATGATCCATTTTCGTCCACATGTAGTAGGCCATTTTGGCAGATATTGTCTGCTTTGGCCTTGGCCAGTTGTTTCCCAAGGGGTCACCCATCTTGGTACTACTCCCACCGGAGCACGCTTAACCCTTGAGTTCTTTCTTAATCCAGTGCCCTCACAGTTTTAAAACGCGTTGTGCTAGGTGGAGAGGTAGAGGCACTTATAAGCTATCTCATTCCTCGACTTCTTTTGATGTGGGACAGTTGTGGTATCATTAGAGCCCCCTAGTCAAGGACTGAGGTACTGTGACTGGCGGGCTTGTGACCCTTTCAATTCCCACAGATGACGCCGACTGATAAATCAGTAACTTCACAACCTCCAGAAGATCTTATCCAAGTTTAAAAAGCTGTCTACAATATCAGTGCGGTGCTTGTCAAAGAACCTCTGATGCTTAAGTTAGCAAGAGAATTAAGGGAATATTTTGGCAGAGTTTTAGTAAAGTAAAATGAGATGTACCTATGTTGCTATAAAGTGTTGGTTTAAATATATGAGCCTCACGTGGAATGGTTTGCAATATATAATTACATGTAACGTGCTCTCCTCTATTCCAATAGGATGATGCCACATGTATTGTAAATCCCAAGGTTGGTTCCTTAATCCATTGGACAACGTGTTCCGTTTGATACGTGCTTGCTCGATTCCAATGTATTCAATATTGGCTTGACCCCAAGTGTAGGGTGTCTATTGAAGCACAATAACCGGTGAGAACTGGATCGTGTTCACAGAGAGCCTTAACAAAAATCAGTGAACAAATAATTTTTTGGAAAAGTCTTAGACAAAATTTAGCCTCACAATAAATGGTAGGGATTGGATTGGTTTTTAGCAATGCTGGGTTGAATAAAAAATTTTAGAAAACAAATTAAAGAAAACCTTGGATCCAAAACAAGGTCATAGTGATTGACAATAAATTCCAAGGAATCAATTACTCAATCTACACCTCAAAAAGGGTAGATCAGAAGATATTCCTTATATACAATCACTTTGGAACAATCTAAATCTGATTTGAATATGAATTTAAGAACAAAATCTAATTGAGAATTCAAATCAAGTACCTTATATGCATAATCTATAGATTTTACATATAAAATCTAAAATTAGCAATCACCATACAAATTCAAGAGAGATGCATGATAATTCTAAGTAGAAATTCATAAGCAAAAACCATAAACCATACAAGTTTAAATTTCAATTGAAATCTCAGCCCAAAATAAATAATGGATTCAAATTAAAGATGGATTGATCCTTAAACACATGATATTTCAACATTAAACCCCTTACCTTGGAATTTATGAAAATCAACTACTAGACTTGCCTTGAATTTAAGACTAAAAGCTACTCACACAATGGAAATGGAAAATAGTGGAAGATGAATCAATTCCATTCATAAAATAGAAATTCTGATACAAAAACTCAATGAATTGAAGATGGATCAACTTTCTCTCTCTAACACTCTCTCTCTCTACAAGGAAAATCTCAAACTGAAAAAATGTATGTAGGACTCTGGTTACAAATGACCTCACTCATATATATAGAATACAATATAGGAAAGTACATGTTTGCCCCTTCTCCAAAAGTTGAATTGCAGAATTCTCACATCACAGGTTGGTTCGAACAAGTGTTCGAACAAACAAAGGTTTAAACCAAGTTCTAGGACTTAGTCAATTTCATTGCAGTTGGACCTTGCACAGCTTCTGTTGATCGAACCAATGTTTGAACAAAGGTTGGTTCGAACCAAGGTTGGAACCAAGCTTTCATACTTAGAAAATTTTTAGCCTCCTGGTGTTTAGAAAATTTTTAGCCTCCTCTGTTACCCTTTTGTTGATCGAACCAAGGTTCAAACCATATGTGTTTCAAACAATTTTTCCTTAGTCGATTTTTTCACATCTTGGTTTGCACTAACTTTTGTTGTTTTAACCATGGTTCGAACAAGGGTTCGAACCACTTTCTCCACACTTAGCCAATTTTTGCTACTGTTTCCTTTGTTGTGCCTTTTGTGGTTAGATCATGGGTTGGAACAACATGTGGTTCGAACATGTGTTCGAACCACTTTCTTGAATTCCTTCATTTTGGTCCAACTTCTGTCATTTTTGTCCCATACACCTACAATTCATAAGAAATTCTCATGAATGCATTTTAAACATATTTTCTCACTTTTTTAGAATATAAATCTACCAAACAACCCACAAATTAAGGTTTATGATTGTACTTTTCATAGTACAATCACACTCCCCAACTTGAGATCTGCTAGGCCCTAGCAAATTAGCTCAACAAGAAGTCACTTCTCAGTACTTAATCTAATTCAAAGTTGCACATGATATCTTAATGTAAATTCTTTTGAATTTTCAAGTTCAATTCCTCAAGACAATAAAAAGTTAACATGGAACTTCCATAAATGCAACACTCTATTCATTGTATAGTCTCGAAATATGAATTAATTCATCATGCTCATAATTCTTCATTAGAACATAAATCCAACTCAATCATGCACACAAGTTCTCTCAAGTCTTGACTTCAATCTTCACAGGGCATACTCTCTTTAATAAAATGAGAATTGGGTAAGACACTTTTAGAAGATTCTTTCATAAATAGTAAGTGTAAAGCAATTTCTAGTAAGAATCTTCCTTAAGTCAAAAACAAAAAAATTCAATGAATATTCGACTTGGCGTAGCTCTGTGAAATGAATAATCTATAGCAATGAGAATCTTGAACTATTTCATATTAAGAACTTCAATTTCAACTCATTTGACACCTTAGATCTATTAGGTCTTTATTAGGTTGTAACAGGGCTAAGGGGTTAAATGTGGGACCAAGGAAGGGAAGAGATATTCTAAGAAGTGCCTTAGTCGTGTAGATTTTATGTCTCTTTTCTCAAACTTACTTCATTTTTCTTTCTTTTTTCCCTCCTCTTTTTTTAAAAAAAAAAAAAAATTCCCCAAATGTGAATTCCCCACAATTTTTTTTATTTTTTTTTCTCTTTTCTTCTTTTTTTTTTTTTCAAAATACTTGAAAATGAAAGACATATCCTTGTATCACTCTCCTTTTCCTTTCTTTCCTTCTCATCAACCTTCATTTCCTAAAAAACTCCCACTACCCTTGGCTCACTCTACCTCTTTTAAGCTTATACACTACTAAGGCACTTAGGTAGGTTATTAGTATCTTGTAAGGGTTAGGGTATTATTCAAGGCTCCAAAAGAATCAAGCATTCATAGCTTAACTTGGTGCTAGTGATGTGCCCTAGGCCATATGGATTTTATGTCATTTGAATATTTATTATCTTTATAATATGAGCCATTTCATTTATCAAAGTTATTATTGGTCTTTACTTTGATGAATTGATTCCATGAATAAATTTGTTATTCCTTATGTCATTAAAGTATGTGACTTTAATAGTAAAACCATTAAAAAAAATAACTTTATTCTAAATTATCCCTAATCGTTCATTATATGGAATAATAATGAATTAAGATTAGTATGTTGGCTGAATGATGATCACGTTTTACTGATCATGGATATAAGATATCGTTTTAGCACATAAATACATGTAAGAGTACATTGTATTGGAATGACCAACTATGAGAATACTATATGGATCAACATGAAAAATATTTCTCATTACAGTGTCGTTTTAGTCCTTTGACCTGATGACACCATGGATTTCTACATAGCAAGTTCCATGTTTTAATTCAGTTCTTTATCCTCTTTAACCGGGTGATTATAAGATTGTGCTTGGACATGGAATAAGTTATGTGGAGGAATGTGAGTGTTCATGAAGGAATTTGTCTCTCTCATTAAATTGAGAGAGACATCTTTTGGGCCCTTTGATGAGTAAGACTGAGAAATGCATGGCCGTGCTCGAATAAACTGATAAGGAGTTATCAATGTTATTCGTTTAAGTCAGTTAGACTCTGGATTCAAGAAATAGGTGATTAAATAATATAAGAATGTATTGAACCACACCTTATGTTTAATCATAAGATATCGTGTGACAAAGGGACTAAATAATTGACTATTTAATAGCTAGAGTCGGATCACCGACCTTCACTTAATTTGGGTAGGCATAATGTCTTGCTAGAGACCAATTATGCCTTGTAGGTCTAAAAGTTGTTTAGGGCCTATTGCCAACATTAGGTGAACCTACAGGGTCGCACACAAAAGAACGAACAAAATAAGGTTACGGGTTTATTTTAACTAAACCAAGTAGGAATTATTGATATATTTATTATTCTTAACAGTTTAAGAATGATAGATGATATTATTTGTTATTTTTGGGTAGGCAGTTGAATAATATATATATATGATATCTATATTATTTTGAGAAAATAACAAATAATATAATAATGTATTATATTAAATTTGATAATAATAATGATGATAAAATAATTAATAAAATAGTGTATTTTATTAAATATTATTATTTTCTTATTATTCTTTCATTAGGGTTTCTCGCTAGTCTATATATAAATATAGACAACTTCTCCTAGTTTGGCAGAGCAGACGTTATTGTGTCGTATCAGACTCAGAGAAATTCTACAAACCCAAAAATGAGAGAGAAGAAAAATCGTGTTTTCTTGTGAGATTTTTCCTGCATGAATTAGATTCGTGATTGAGTGCTAGCACACATCTCAATTTGTTGGGTGTTCGTTTGCGTGTGGATACTGTAGAAGGTGCTCGCTATCTGCAGTATCTTAAGATCCGCTCCGTCATCTGGTTCGTAACTCCATTGAGAGGTAATTTTTTGAAATTCCTTATGTGTTTAATTAATCATTAAACACATGGATCCTAAGCTGTTTATGGTTTTATTTTATTAATTGGCTGAAAAAATGTTTTTATGAAACCCTAAAACCTAACACTTGGCTCTTAAGGGAGATTAATTGAGAAGAAAAGGTCAATAGGGCTCAACAAAGATAAGGATGGCCTACTTCACTTCCAAGGGTTCATTTGAGTTGACACATCCATTCCAATGTTCATAATCCAAGTTGATGTGTTTTTCATGCTTATGGATTCAAAACAAGTATTTAGAGCTCCTAAAAGAATATGGATGTGAAAAACATGTGAGAGTAATTTCAATCACCCAACCATGAAAGAAAAGATCAAATCTCATAAGGTTAGTCTCCACTTATTAGAGAATAAATGCATACATTTCTTGAGTCAAACTTATGTCCTAAGAGTTCATACTCACACAATTCTTTAATTCACAATTCAGTTCCACACAGCTTCAAAAGTGTCAAAATTATGAATTCATATTAACATTCAATGCTCAAAGGATAAATCACAAGAAATTTTAAAAAATAAACATTAATCAACAATGTACATGCTTTGAATCAAGTTATGAACTGAAAAGAAACTTCATCCCATTCCATTCTAATTCAAATTCCACAAAAGTTCATATTCAGCATTTGGCAACAAAACATGTCAGTGATTACATATCAAAAGTTCAACAAAAGTCAAGAAATTCTAAGATAAAACAACTAAAACTAACTAAGACCAAAAGGACTACAATTCCTAACTTGGTGACAAGACAAAACAGCCCCTAAGATCTATGAATCAAGAGGAGGGTCCTCAGATGGCATTGATAAAGTCCCAACATTTGCAAAAGCTAGTAGTAACTCTAGCTTAGCCTCAATAACCGCAATCCTCTTCCATTGGCCTTGGAGTTCTTACTTGATAAAATACTGATCATCCTTAATTTCTCCAAGCTTAACCTTTTCTTCATCCCACTTTTCTAGCATCTTTTCCATGAATTCTTCAGTTGTGGTTCCTTCATTTCTCCTCTTATGGCTTGTACTCCTTTCCTGAGAAGAAGCAGTGATCGGTCCTAAAGGTTTTGCAACTTGCTCACCAAGCTCCGAAGTGACTTTCCTCTTGCACATATACTTAGTAATAAAACTAGCAAATGGTAGTCCACCAACCCCTTTCCTTATCTTAAACAGTGCAGTAATATTATCCCAAATGATCTGCCCTAACTCCACTCTCAAACGCTTATCAATGGCATAAAGAAGTAACCCTCTCTCATAGCTAATCTTAGAAGTATTCAGAACTAGGTTAAGTTGAGAACAAGCCAGAAAATGCAGTGAATTGAACTTGGGAGTCAGTCTGTTTTTTGCTAGCTTCTTCTTATGACCCAATTCTGCATTGGGTTTTCTCACTAGAACTCTTACTAGAGCATCCTTCTCCAGTGCCATTTCTTTTAAGAATGGGAATTGAGGATGCTTTTCTTCCTTTAACCCAAAGAACTTCCTAATGTCCTTAGGATAGATTGTAAAGTACACCCCCTCACCTTGGTTACTATATAGTCCTTCTTCTTATGTTGAATATCAGTTATATTGGCATAAAACTCTTACACAATAGGGATTATAGCTACCTCTCTGTACTATGCCCATTTAGTCTATCCCCTTTTCTCAAAATTCTGTTTTAATTTGAATTCTTCAGTCTAAAAATGACTTAAGTTGATTCCCCTTTCAACAATTGTAGACCTCTTGCTCCAATGCTTCCCAAAATCCTTCTCAGCTTTTCTATTTGAAAACTTAAAATCATCTTAAGGCTCACTCCCACTTTCCTCTTTAGTCTCATTCTCCTCTCTGGTTTTTCCCCTTCTAAGTTCTCATTCCCTTCATGCAATTCTTCAACCACTTGCATGATATTTTCAGTAGCTATGTCTTGTTGAGGTTTAGGTTGGTTAGTTGGTGCAAGTTCAGTAGTGGCTTAGAAATTAGGCTGAATATGGTGTATAGGTGGGGTATCGGTGGGTTGGGGTATAGTTGATACAGTGGTTTTAGGTAGGGTCTCAGGTTGGTTAGTTGCAGATTTAGGGGTGAGTTTCTCTGATTCCCTTTGTTGGGAACTGCTTTCCTTATCTGTTTTCTTTTTCTCATAAACTTTCTGAGGTGGACCCATTGTCAAATTTCCTAAAATCAATTTGATTTCCTCTTGGCACCAACCCACAGATAGTCACTAACACCCAGATTTCACCAAAACAAAAATTCTCAATTCAAAAACAAACCCCACACCTCCTTACACTCAATCAAACTCTTAAATCAATCCAATTATTTCCCTAATAATCCACAGTCCCTAAATCCCCCAATTCAATGTTTAGCAAAAATTGAACAAAGGTTCGAAACCCTACTTCAATTTGCCATTCAGTGCTGAGTTGAGCTGCCATAAAGCCAAAATCCCTAATGCCTCTTGAGCTTGATCAAAGCTTGTAATTATGATTTGATGAACCCTTTCAATCGGGATGACAAACGGACGTAAGAGCTTTCAATTTACTCACTCTGTTCGTACCAGTGTAAGGACCATTTTGAAATGAACCCCTGAAAATTTTGAAGTGTCCTATTTATAGGCTGCCAAAATTTTCCCATCGGTTTGAACAGTCTCATGGCTCAAACAAAGTACCTTTCTGGGTTGGTTTGAACAAAGGTTCGAACAAACATCTAGTTTGAACATTGGTTCAAATAGACAGTGTTTTTAACCTTGTTCAAACATGTGTTCGAACCAAGGTATATCAGCAATCTTGTATCAGTTCAGCGCAGCTCTGTATCCTACCTCCTCTTGCCAAAGTTCATAAAAACTGAATTGAATTGTCACCAAAACTAAGACTTTCTAAAACCACTATTTACTAAAAGAAATTAACTAAAAAGACTCATATTCCCTAAAATCAACCAAAAATTTTCAAAATTTTTTTGATTTTTCTGATTTTTTTTAAACATTCACACTCAGGGTAAATCATGTTATGCATCATTAATCCAATACACCAATCACAATCATGAAAATGATTGCCTTCCCCCCCAACTTAAA
Organism: Vitellaria paradoxa; assembly: GCA_019916065.1. Classification (NCBI taxonomy): domain Eukaryota; kingdom Viridiplantae; phylum Streptophyta; class Magnoliopsida; order Ericales; family Sapotaceae; genus Vitellaria; species Vitellaria paradoxa. Next base: position 33,876,321 of record CM034235.1, read on the forward strand.
TTGAACATTGTCCCTAATGTAAAAATATGCAATCAAATCATCAGAAATATTGGAAGAGAGTTACCTTAATCGATCAAAATCACTGTAAAAATACCTGAATTGTTGCACACAAATGATATCACCTGAATTGAATCTCCTTTCTTGTTTCCCCCTCAACTTGGATGGCACTGTCAATCTAAAGTCGTCAAAGCTCACAAAGATTGTTAGGAAAGCAATAAAGGAAACCAAATCATGAATGATAATTCAATAAAATAATAGAAGAAGAAATGAAAACCTAAACACTACTCCTAGTCTACTTTTATTTATTGATCCAAAAATTTCAATCATTCAAATGGAGGTGGGTCCTCCGTCTCCTAAGATTCCACATCGGCCACAAAGTTTTCAAGATATGGTTTCAAACGATGGCCATTCACTTGCAAAACTTGTCCATCCATAAGGTTTATAATCTTAAATGCCCTAAATTCATTCATAGACTTGATAATGTAAGGTCCAACCCATCTTGACTTCAACTTCCAAGGAAAAATGTGTAACCTAGAGTCATACAAAAGAACCTTCTGACCTACATGTAACTCTTTTTACAAAATTTTTAAATCATGCAACCTTTTCATGGTGATCTTGGAGGCCTTTGAGTTCTCATAAGCGTCATGCCTAATTTCCTCCAATTCATTCAATTGCAATTTCCTTTGAATGCCCGACTCATCTATGTTCTCATTGAATTGTCTTATGGCCCAGTATGCCTTGTGCTCCATCTCTATAGGCAAGTGACAAGCCTTTCCATAAACCAACCTATAGGGAGACATACTAAAATTGTCTTATATGCTGCTCTGTATGCCCATAGTGCATCTGTTAACCTCAAAGACCAATCCTTCTTGTTTGGGTTCATAGTTTTCTCAATTATCCCCTTTATCTCCCTATTGGCTAATTCAGCTTGGCCACTAGTTTGGGGAAGATAGGCTGTTCCCACCTTGTGAACTACCCTATATTTTCTCATCAACAAAGCCATGAGTCTATTGCAAAAATGTGTCCCTCTGTCACTAATCATTGCCCTTGGCATGCCAAATCGAGAAAACACATTTTTCTTTAAAATTTGATCACCACCCGATGGTTATTTGTTCTAGTAGGAATGGCCTCTACCCATTTAGACACATAATCCATGGCCACCAAAATGTATTCATATCCAAAGGAATTCAAAAATGGCCCTATAAAGTCCATTCCCTAACAATCAAAGATATCCAAGACATAAATGGGGTGTAAAGGCATCATATTTCTCCTAGTTAAGCCTCCAAGCCTTTGACATCTATCACACGCAAGGGGCAAAAAGCCTGAACATCGTTAAACATGGTAGGCCAGTACAATCCACATTGTAAGATCTTGGCCACAGTTTTTTTGGCTGAAAAGTGACCACCATATGCCAAGGTATGGCAAAATCTCATCACACTCTAAAACTCACTATTAGGAATACACCTCCTAATGACTTGGTCTAGACAGTACTTGAAAAGATAAGGCTAATCCTAGAAAAAGAATTTCACATTTCTAAAGAATTTCTTCCTATCCAGTAAAGTCCAATGTGAGGGTATCATGCCTGAAGCTAAATAGTTTACTATGTCAGCATACCAAGGAACTTGGGAAGACTCAATGGTAGAAATAAGAAGCAGCTCCTCATCTGGAAAGGTCTCATTAATGGGAGGGTCATAAGCAGTTAAATCCTGTTGAGGAAGTCTAGAAAGATGATCAGCTACCACATTTTCTACCCCTTATTTATCCCTAATCTCTAAATCAAACTCCTGAAGCAATAAAATCCATCTAATCAATCTAGGCTTGGAGTCTTGTTTGGTGAGAAGATATTTAAGGGCAGCATGATCTGTGTAGACTATGACATATGAGCCAATCAAATAAGACCTAAACTTATCTAGTGCATATACCATTGCCAATAACTCCTTCTCAGTTGTGGTGTAATTCTTTTGGGAGTCACTAAGGGACTTACTGGCATAGTATAGCACATAAGGTCTTTTATCTTCCCTTTGGCCCAAGACTGCACCAATGGCACAGTCACTGGCATCAAACATCAATTCGAAAGGCAATGTCCAGTCAGGTGTCTAAATGATGGAAGCTGAGGTGAGTAACTCCTTTAACTTTTCAAATGTAGCCTAACACTCAGGGGTCCAGTCAAAAGGTGCATTATATGCTAAAATGGTCGGGCTATAGCACTAAAAGATGCAATGAACCTCCTATAGAACCCTGCATAGCCAAGAAATAATCTCACGTCTTTCACACATCTAGGGGTTGGAAGCTTCTGAATGATTTCTACCTTAGCCTTATCTACTTCAATACCCCTAGAGAAAATAACATGGCTTAGGACAATACTTTGTGTCACCATAAAGTGACATTTCTCCCAATTCAAAACTAGGTTTTTCTCTTCACACCATGCTAACACTTTTTCTATATTCCTTAAACATGCCTCAAAATTACTCCCATACACAGTGAAATCATCTATGAATACCTCAAGAAGCTTTTCCACAAAATCACTAAAATACTCATCATGCACTTTTGAAATGTGGCCGGTGCATTACATAAACCAAAAGGCATGTGCTGGTAGGCAAAAGTATCGAAAGGGCATGTGAATGTTGTCTTTTCTTGATCCTCAAGAGCTATCTCGATTTGGTTATAGCCAGAATACCCATCGAGAAAGCAATAAAATGATTGTCCTACTACCCTCTTTAAGACCTGATCAATGAAAGGCAAGGGAAAATGACTTTTCCTAGTCATGGCATTTAACTTCCTATAATCAATGCATATGCGCCACCCTGTCTGAATCTTAGTGGGCACAAGTTCATTACTCTCATTCTTAACAACCGTAACTCCAGACTTCTTTGGGACAACTTGGGTAGGACTCACCCATTGAGAATCAGAAATGGGATATATGATCCCAGCTTCTAGGAGTTTTAGTACTTCACCTTTAACTACCTCCTTCATGTTAGGATTCAACCTCTTCTGAGGTTGTCTTACTCGTTTAGCCCCCTCCTCTAGATAAATGGAGTGTGTGCAAATGAGTGGGCTAATCTCATGAAGGTCTGCAATTGTCCAACCTAGAGCCTTCTTGTGTCATTTCAACATCTCAACTAGCTTCTCTTCTTGGTCCTTAGTAAGCTAGGAAGATATGACCACTGGGTATGACTCCCCATTTCCTAAAAAAGCATATTTAAGCTCACTAGGAAGAGGTTTTCGATCAGGCTTGGGTGGTTTGATAGTGGAGGCAAGATTCTCTATAGATTGGTCATACTGCTCTATAGATATGATAGGTGCACTATTTAACTAATTCAACACTTCCAAGACATCCTCATCATCAACCTCATCGCTATAATCTTTTCCATCCCCCAATGTTAATGCCTTGTCCAAAGGATCACCAACAAATTCCCTCTCAACATATTCCTCTGTAACTGTCTAAATCAAATCCACCTCTCTCATATCCTCCTCTTCATCCATGGGTTGCTTAGTGACTCTAAAAATATTCATCTCAGCCGTCAAATTCCCAAAGGAGATTTTCATAAGACCATTCCTACAATTGATGACCGCATTAGTGGTTGCTAGAAAAGGTCTTCCTAAAATGACGGAAACGGGTAGAATGGAACCTTGAGGAGTAGGTTGAGTGTCCAAGATAATAAAATCTACAGGATAGCAAAACTCATCAACCTGAATGAGCACATCCTCTAAAATACCCCTAGGAATCTTAACTGACCTAGCAGATAATTGCAAGGTCACTCTAATCGGCTTTAGTTCCCCTAAACCCAACTGCTAATAAACTGTGTAAGGGAGAAAGTTAACACTAGCTCCTAGGTCTAATAGAGCTTGTTTCACTTTGTGCTCACCTATAACACATGCTATGGTAGGGCACCCTGGGTCATTATACTTTGGTGGGGTCTTATATTGAAGAATGGCACTAACTTGTTCTGCCATGAAAGCTTTTTCCTTGATATTCACCCTCCTCTTGATAGTACAAAGGCCCTTCAAAAACTTGGAGTAAGATGGAACCTATTTGATAGCATCTAACAAGGGTAGGTTGATCCTTACTTGCTTGAAAACCTCAAAAATTTCAGAGTTCAACAACTCTTTTTTTGACTTGCTTAATTGGCTTGGGAAAGGTGGTTGGGGTTGGAAACCTACAACTTGTTCTCTCTCCTTATTCTTATCTTTATTCTCCTCAACCTTGTTCTTTTTCTTACTCTCTTTCCTCTCATTTCCTAATACTTCTTCCACATCATCATCGTTTTTCTTTCTCCCATCATCATCACCTCTTTTCTTTTCTATTTTACTCTCACCTTGTTCACTACTCTCCCCTTTTTCACCATATACCATTCCTTCTTTCTCATTAACCCTCAACAATCTCGGATCATCTGGCTTTTCAATTATCTTCCTACTTCTTAATGTAGTGATTGCTTGCACATGCTCATGGGTCGATTTTTTGCCTAAAGTCTCACCCATATGAACTTGACCCTAAGGGTTTTGGATGGTCTGTGAAGGCAATCTGCCCTTTTCAGCTTGACTCTGACTTTAAATGATCTTGGTCAATTGGTTCCTAATATAGTCAATGGCTCTATTGGTTTGTTCTTGATTCTTAGTAGTTTGATTGTTAATACCAATTTGACCTTGCATAAACTGCTGAAGGGTATCTTCTAATGATGACTTCCTATATTGATGTTGGAAAGAACTAGAAGATGGACCTTGTGGTTGACCTTGAGAAGGGTTGTTTCCATTTTCTATGAGCTGGGAAATATTTTTTCAAAAATTTCGCTTGCATTTCTCTCCACGTGCCAATGGAGGGAGGTCTCAAGGAATTGAGCCATATTTTGGCTTTATCATTTAAGGAAGATGGAAACAACCGCAACCTTACGATGTCTTTGCTCACATTTTGATCCATGCAAGTGGCACACACATCCTCAAATTCTTTCATGTACGTGTATGGATTTTTCGAATCCATTCCATAAAATGCGGGTAACAATTGTATTGTGCTAGGCTTGAAAGTGAAATTCCTTTGATTAAGAGGGAGAATTATGTAAGAAAGGGCAGTTTGTCACACGGGGTGCAACAACTTCCGTAATGGTTGTGCATTTAAAAGAGCTATGGCCTCATGGCCATCTTACCCATTATCTCCCAAATTCTCTATGAAATGTGCTAAATTGGTAGAGACAGACGATGATACTGGTGATTTTGGTGTAGATGATGTAGATGATGAAGTTAATAAGAACTCAATGAATTCCTCTGAAAGTTGAGGTTATGGATGCAAAATAGACTGAGTAGTCCTACCTAACCTAAGTTGCATGCACAAGATGCAATAATGGCACAAGCACAAGCAATTTATGAATGTTTACCACTACTAGCTTATTTCAAATCAAAACCTACTAATGTAAAAGTAAAAAGGACGAAACGCGATTACCCAACAAGTGTGCAATCCGTCGTTGTAGCATAGTGGTGAGGATCAATCCACCCAAACTTCCTAAGATTGTCGTTCACCGTTGTTTAAGACTCCCCAACAACGACACCAAAAGTGCTTGCTCGATTCTAATGTATTCAATATTGGCTTGACCCCAAGTGCAGGATGTCTATTGAAGCACAATAACTGGTGAGAACCGGATCATGTCCACAGGGAGCCTTAACAAAAATCAGTGAACAAACAATTTTTTGGAAAAGTCCCAGACAAAATTTAGCCTCACAATCAATGGTAAAGATTGGATTAGTTTTTAGCAATATTAGGTTGAATAAAAATTTTTAGAAAACAAATTAAAGAAAGCCTTGGATCCAAAACAAGGTCGTAGTGATTGATAATAAATTCCAAGGAGTCAATTACTCAATCTACACCTCAAAAAGGGTAGATCGGAAGACATTCCTTATATGTAATCAGTTTAGAACAATCTAAATTTGATTTGCATAGGAATTTAAGAACAAAATCTGATTTAACATTCAAATCAAACACCTTATATGCATAGTCTATAGATTTTACATATAAATTCTAAAATTAGCAATCACCATATAAATTCAAGAGAGATGCATGATAATTCTAAGTAGAAATTCATAGGCAAAAATCATAAACCATACAAGTTTAGAGTTCAATTGAAATCTCTACCCAAAATCAATAATGGATTCAAATCAAAGATTGAATGATCCTTAGACAGATGAGATTTCAACATTAAACCCCTTACCTTGGAATTTATGAAAATCAACTACTAGACTTGCTTTGAATCCAAGAGTAAAAGCTACTCACACATAATGGAAATGGAAAACAGTGAAAGATGAATCAATTCCATTTATAAAATTGAAATTCTGATACAAAAACTCAATGAATTGAAGATGGATCCACTTGCTCTCTCTAACATTTTCTCTCTCTACAAGGAAAATCTCAAACTAAAAAAATGTACGTAAGACTCTGGTTACAAATGACCTTACTCGTATATATAAAATACAATATAGGAAAGTACATGTTTGCCCCTTCTCCAAAAGATGAATTGCAGAATTCTCGTATCATAGGTTGGTTCGAACAAACTAATGGTTCAAACAAAGGTTTGAACCAAGTTCTAGGACTTAGTCAATTTCATTGTAGTTGGACCTTGCACAGCTTCTGTTGATCAAACCAATGTTTGAACAAAGGTTGGTTCGAACCAAGGTTTGAACCAAGCTTCCATACTTAGAAAATTTTTAGCCTCCTGGTGCTGTTACCCTTCTGTTGATCAAATCAAGGTTCGAACCACCATATGTGGTTCGAACAAAAGTTCGAATAACTTTTCCTTAGTCGATTTCTTCACAAAAGTTCGAACAACTAACCATGGTTTGAACAAAGGTTGTTTGAACCACTTTCTCTACACTTAGCTAATTTTTGCTACTACTTCCTTTGTTGTGCCTTCCGTGGGTAGAACATAGGTTTGAACAACATGTTCAAACCACTTTCTTAAATTCCTTCATTTTGGTCCAACTTCTGTCATTTTTGTCCTAAACACCTACAATTCACAATAAATTCTCAAGAATGCATTTTAAACATATTTTCTCGCCTTTTTAGAATGTAAATCTACCAAACAACCCACAAATTAAGGTTTATGATTGTACTTTTCATAGTACAATCAATACGGTTTGCGGCAGTGCCTTTATAGGCATATCTATAGGAATTGTTAAAAGAGGGTTATACGCATAACTCGTGGTGTAAGTTACTTTAGAATGACTGATCAGGGATGCCCTCACTCAGGCCCCTATTCGGTAGTTAAGGCCAATTGATAGAATCTTTTCTTGGGGGCACCCAATCTGATGGTTGGGATAGATCGGGAGAATCCTTACTCGACTGCCCCCAGTTAGGTATGGATCGAGCGAGAAACCTACTCGATACCCCGGGCTGGGTAGGGGACCTCCTTCTAGCAATAATAATAATAATAATTTGCTCATTTATTTTTAATTTATTTATGATGTTCTAATCATGTATTATTGTAATTTTGTTTCAATAGAGCTTAGTTGGGGAGAATTGGGCTTGGTGTCCAACACTTAAAAGGCATTTTCTCCAAAGATTTCAAATCTGGACTTTATCATTTGAATGAGGGTTCAAATGGGATACTAACACAAAAAATAAAATAAAATAAAATTCAAGTTCTTCCATAACCTTGGTTTTGTCACCTGGACAAGCCTTCAGACAAGAGTAGTGTTTAGATTGGGTTTATGCATATGAGCTTACTCTTTTGGAAAATTTGGGTTATCATTTGATCAAACTTGATTACCTCCCCATATTAAGACAACACATCTACCCTATACCACTACACCTTCTAAACCTCATCATCTCATTTCCCTTCTTTTAATATTCATTTGAAGAGAAAGAGAGATAGATAGAGAGAGTTTTGGAAAGTTGTCTAAGAAGAGAGAAAATATATCGAGAGAAAGCTTAGTTGAGTTGGTTATTGGAGATTTCTTGATAGAAGCTACTTCAAGCTTGGTTCGTGGGGGCTTAGTGACTATTAATATCCTTTAATCTCCAGTCTTCATTTACATCTAGTAGTGAGTGATTCTTGTTTACTTATTTTCTATATATACGTGTCTATATATACGAACTTGTGTATATAAAGATGTAATATTGTTTTGATATGCTGCCATATACATTAAATTCAAAATATAGAATGAAGTTGCTTAGCCTCCGATTATTATTGTTTATTAGTTATTGGTTATTTGGTCAGAGGGTGACCAAATGAGAGCAGTGATCTGTAATAGTATGGACATTTCTGGTCAGGTTGTTTAGACTCAGGTTTGGATGGGGTCTAGATGGGCAAGCGTTCAAATGGATGTTCGGACAGCCTGGCATTGGCTTAGTGTTGGTTCCTATTTTGTTTTGGACACATTATATCTTGCAGTATTGTGGGAGAACTCTAAATTTTGTTATAAAATGGGTTAAATCTAAGAAATTGCTTCATTTTATGATGATAATTGGAGGGTTCACTTAGACAGGTGGTTTGTAACTGAGATATGGACACGTGGGAGGTACTTGAACACCTAATCCATTAGAATGTTCTTAGCAATGGACTTGGGAGTGGATGGAGTTACCATGTTCCCGACTCCTCTATCTATGATCTGATACTACTACCTATCTTTAGATGTAGTCTGACTACTCGAGGAAGGAGACATGGGTCTCAAATTCATACGTATAGACACCAAATTACATAAGAAAGAAGGTTAGACATTTTTACTTTACTACTACTCTTCCTTTTTGCTTTCAAAATCTTTTGTCTTCTCTAATCAATTCTAACTTGATTGTCGGAAGGACATTTAGTCACACCCCCTCTGGTTAGTAGTCCTTTTTAAGTTTCCAATAAGGAAGTAGACATTACAACGCAATTTGGTTTACCAACTTACAAGGGAGAAACTATCCTTTATAAAGAGTCTTGATTAGACAGCTTAACAGAGACAATTGTCAGTTTTTGACACTTCAATTTACGCCATTTATGGGAATGGAAAATCATTTTCACGAATTCACTCTACTATAAAACAAAGATGAGCAGAAACTTTGAAGGAAACCAAGGTGCTTGTGATGCCCCTAGAGTCTAGTAGGAGCTATCAAAGGGGCCTCAGGGACGAGAATGATCTGAAGGTCTTAGAGAAAATGACCAAGGACACAACGGTAACCTCCCAGCCCACAATGGGCTTACTCACAGCCAATACCAAGCGAAGATCAAGCGTAGGGACCAAAAGCTTGAGATCCTCCATAAGTAGCTTAGCCTATTTGTCAGATAGGTTTAAGCATAAAAAAAGAGCGAATGATGCCATCGTGACGCCTTTGACCACGCACAACATGAGCACAATTGCTAAGTGCAAAGGAGTGAAGCCCCCATCTTGGGGCACACAAGGAGATGCCATAGATCATCAAGCTGATCATACTCCCCAGCTGAGAGAAGGTCAGAGAGACATTCCAGCTTAGATTTTTATAAAAGAGAGGCACATCCAAGTGGGTACCCCCATTCTGTGAATAAACTACCGATGAGGAATCCAAAGCAATCTGAAGAGTTGGGTGATCAAGCTGCTTGTTGACCACGCCGATCACTATGGTAGTAACTCTACCCACCACCTAGCTAAGAGGGCTCTTCGTCAGATCACTACCTCTTCATTCGTTGATAGTATTGAATAGGTGAAACCCCGTCAAAAGTTCATCCCACTGAGGTTCACCCTCTATGATGGCAAGGCAGATCCAATAGGGCATATCTACCATTACAAGTAGGTCACGTCCCTTTGGAGTTACAACAATGCGTTGATGTGCAAAGTCTTCCCCTCTAGCTTAGGGTAGGTTGCCCCATGCTGGCTGGATAACCTTAATTCGTAAGTGCATGGGTCATGTGTAGGTAGCAAATTTAAATTTATAATATGGTGGAGTACCAGTTATTTTTTCCACAAGGAGGGACGTGTTAAAAACACTAGACTTGCTTTCTTAGTTAATAGGTGAACCTAATTTAATCTAAACTAAATTTAGATTTGAGGGAATGCTTGATTATGGTTTAGGTTGAGAATGATGGAGTGAAAGAATTGTGATACTAACTCAGGAACGAAAATGTTAAAAATAAAATAACTAAGAAAATCTTAGCTTTAAACCAAATCTGGTAGTAGATAGTAGAGGTTTACTCAAACACATTGATAACTCAACCTAACAATCGCACATGTGTTGTTAGGTCGGAAGATATTCTCTTAAAACCTAATTTATGGAATTTAAGGTATGTGAAAGCTTTTGAAATTAGTTTCAAACTCACTGGAACATTGAATCAAGCATCTAGTGTGCAGGGGCATAAACTCATAACTAGGCTTTGATTATAACACAGTTGAATTGATTTCTTGAGAAAACTTAGTTTGTGATTTTTAGAAATTAAGTTCCAAATCACTGAGCCATTGAATTGAGTACTGTACAAGTGGGAACTCGTAATAAAGCTATAATTATAACATGGCGATTTGATTTCAAATGAAAACCTGATTTAGAGTTTTAGAAAAAAATTCACAAGTCACCAGGACATTGAACCAAACGTCTAGTGTGCACGAGTAGGAACTCGTAAACAGACTAGGGTCGTAACATGGGTAACTTGGTTTCAAAAGAACCAAGCTTACCAAGAGATTCCATTGATCAATGTATAAGATTTTAATATTGAAAAAATTCTTTTATGTTTGAGTTTACTAAACTACCACACCACCTTCAATGGCTTGAAGCCAAGACATTAATGATGCTAATCGCATGAAAAGAACATGAACTAAAAACACAAAACAATAAATTGAAGAAGAAAACACAAACAAACTAAATAAATAAGATGCTTCAACAATAAAATAAAGAAGATGCTTCAACATAAACTTACAAATGTTGAAGAACAATAATCTGACAAAAAACAACTGAAAGCTTCATTCTCAAACTTATTCTAAAGTAAAACTACAAAGAAAAGAAAAGAAAGTACAAAAGGAGATGTCCTTCTATCTAAAACCTCACCTATTAAAGGCTTATCCATATTAAGGGCAAGAAAGGAAATACAATGCACGAAAGGAACCTAAATGATAGGTTGGAAGAAGTGTCCTCGTGCACCTAGGGTAGGTACACCCCACCTATTCACTAAAAATCACTAAAGAAAAGCCCATTCTTAGCCTTGGAAGGGCACACGACCAGAAGCACAAGTATGCGCCTGGGATAAAGCTCTAAGTTCTGGTTTTGCTTCACCTTGCATTGAGTTCTGAACTCTATTCTTTCTCACTTTATCCCCTCAATTCCTATAAAGTAAACATAATAATTAAATGGTAAAATGCTCAAATAGGTGGTGTGAACTAGTGTTCAAAAGGTAAATGATTGAGTGCAATCACTAGACAAGCTAGATTTTGGCTTGATGCTCTCAGTTGGTAGAAGACTTCTAGCTTATTTCATCACCAATAATAAGTAATTCCAGTCAATGGATATGTTAATGACTATGCTGCGGGAAGCAGTGAGGGCTTGAGGGAGTATACTTGCTAATACTTCGAGGCCTACAATGAAATAGAAGGTTCCGAGCAAATCATAGTGGCTTCGTTTAAGCTCGTCCTACCACGAGATTACAAGCTTTGGCAGTCGCTAAACAAATGGCACGTGGAAGATTTGGTTGACCTAATAAAATCCAGTGAGAAGTACTCCAAGGTGGATGATGAGGGAAAGGGGAACTAATAAGGAGGCCTCCAAGAAGGAGAAGGTCTAATCTAGGAGTAATGACGGGAGGTCAACCCAGAACCAAAGAAGAAGAGACTCGTTCAGGGTAGTGAACACAACCTTTAAGATCCCTATCTATAAGCTATTGCCCAAGATTAGAGACTAGTCATACTTCGTATGGCCACAAAAGATGGAAGGAGAACCATTTGAAAGAAACCAGCCTTTGTACTATGCTTATCATAGAGACATCAGGCACCATACGCCAGGGTGTCGAGCCTTCAAATTGTTGGAATCAGGAACACAGCAAAACAAGTTTTCAAAACTTTTTTCAAATTGATTATGCTTGAAAGAATTTAAACTTCTTGTATCGTTATGTTCAAAACACAAAATGAATTCAAATCAACAAACAAAACTGACCTTTTTTCGTTTTTTAATTTGATCTTGATTTGTTGAAGAACTTTGGTTTTCTGACAGTCACGACTCCCAAGTCTTCTACTTTTTTCTCTTATCAGGATGCTCTCAACAATTTTTTATGTTTAGAGTTGTGTGGGAAATTGAATAGACTAATCCTTTTATATAGGTAAGAGTAGGGATCTAGGTGTACATATACTGAAGTTGGCTAATTAGGAAATTACCTATAATTATCTTATAATTATAGATACATCATCTAATAATTATACCTTAATCCATTAAAAATGTATAACTGAACTCCAATCCTAATTTACTAAAATAATCTCATAATACACCTGGTTCACTCATTAATTCTGTAATTAAGCCCCTCCACTTGATGTTGAGACAATTAGAAGTAAGAGGCTATCCAAGTGTAATTGATGCCTTCCTCTATATTCTAAAAACTATTATTCTAATAATTTTGTATTGGTCACTATCTTAAGAACATATTAAGATGACCAGATCCAGATTTAGTGATCAGTTAATATTCTAAATATGGATAATATCCTTTTCTCAAATGAGACTGTGGATTTCTTCTTGAAAGTGTATGTTCCCTATTTTTATGCAATGACCTCCTAAAACACTGAGGTGCTAGGCTAATAGTAATTAGCCTCACTCCTGATGAATTAAAGTCATCATTATATAAAATTGTCTCCATCACAATATTAGGATTTAGAGCAATTGCTTAGAGCGAACACAAGGATTACATTCAATATAGATAGTGTGGCTTAGATGTATTTTTTGTCATTGTCTCGTTCAATGTCTTTCACACCACCATTTTAGATTCAGACTACTGTAATGATTGATACAAATCATTCTATCATATAAAAACCTAAAATATTACAGTCTTTCAGTCGAGATGTCCCCATATTATCACTGACTGTGAACAAATTTAGATTGATCAATATTTAGATTTAGATCTCCTGTATTTGAAATACTTTAATGCACATAAATCAAGTTCCTTAATCAATCAAGAATTACATTCATCACATGAAATACATACATCTATATGAAATAAAAAAATTTAAATAAACTAAATAAAGATTCTTTATTAAAACAAAATTAGCGCATTATCTAATAAATGATTTTAGGACATATATTCTAACAAACTCCCACTTGCACTTAAGTCATTGACCCATGATGTCTTATCCCCATCTAATCAACATAAAACTCAAAAACCTTTGTAGGCAAGGCTTTAATAAAAAGCCTAAGTTATCCATCGGTACAATCTTGGTCACAATGATTTTATCCATTGCAAAACTGATATCTTATCTAGTACACAACATAGTATATATGAGGCTTCCTACTATCAAAGCATAATGAACTGCCCTTATATGCTCCTTTTCAAGAGGTGCCTTGAATTACTGGCTCATAGATAGAGGTACTCCATCCTTGAAAAGTACCATACTGTTCTTGGAGTTATGCATAGCATACTTGACTATTGTCTTGTCAATTTATGTAGTCTGTGGTAAGCCCAACATCATTTTCTTGTGATCTCGTAGAAGCTTGATCCTGAGATGTAGCCAGCTTCTCCCAAGTCCTTCAAATTAAACTATTTCTCTAATCTTACTTTGACTGTAGATAATATACCAGCATCATTCACAATGATTAGAATATCATTCACATATAGGAGTACCATGTTTCCATTTACGGACACAAGGTTCATCTGGGTTTTAACCAAAATTAAGTGACTTGATTGCCTGATTAAATTAGATGTTCTAGCCTTGAGATGTCTGCTTAAGTCCATAAATAGACTTATGCAATTTACACACCATATGCTCTTGGCCTTTAGCTAAGTACCCATCTGGTCATCTCTTTCTCTTGTAGACCCATTTGCAGCCGGTGGGTTTAATATTTCAACTTCCATAGTAGTTTTTCAGGAATCTGCATCCATTTATAAGATAAACTTATTATAATTGGAAGGATTAGGTTATTGTTTTCCGTGGAGAGTTTCTCCTGAGACCATATACCTATCAAATGCCTTGACAATCCTCCAATTGTGAGATTTTAGTATATCAAAATAAGTAGATAACATAATGTCTGGAGTGTCCTGGAATGATCATCATGACTACTTGTGGGTTAGAACTATCTACCTCCTTTAGCTAAACTTTGCTCTGGGTTTCCAGTCTATAATATAATCATCTTCTAAAAAGAAAGCATTCGTGCTAATGAATACCTTCTGCTCTCTAGGATTATAAAATAGCCAACCCTTTGTTCCTTTTGGATGTCTTAGGAAATAGCTTAATTCTAATCTCGATTCCAAATTACTAGCCTTACCCTTCAGCTCATATACAGGGTAGCCCTATATCCTATAGTGTTGCAGACTACAATATCATCCAGTCTATAACTCAGTAAAAGTCTTAAAGGTAGACTTAATTGGTACAGAGTTTAGAATATACAAAACTATTTCTAAGGTACATCCCTAGAGGAATATAAGAAGGTCGAAATAATTCATCATTGATCTTACCATATCTAAAAGAGTTCTTTTTTTTTTTATCAACTACAACATTCCGCTGAGGTGTGCCCAGTGTAGACGGCTGAGATAAAATCCTATTATCCAACAAATATTTATTAAAGTTACTGGAGAGATACTCGCCACCTTGATTAGATCTGAGTGATTTTATGTTCTTATCTAATTATTTTTTTACCTCAACCCAGAACTCTTTAAACTTTTCAAAAACTTCAGACTTATGATGCAATAAATAAACATAACCATGCACAGAGCAATCATCGGTGAAAGTGATGAAATACTTATGACATCCTCGAGCTTTGACATTCAGAGATCCACACACATTTCTGTGAACTAACTCTAATAAATGTTTAGCTTTGTTCCCTTTTGCATGAAAGGGTCTTTTGGTCATTTTACCCTCTAAGCAGGATATATATATTGGTATTGGCTCCACTGTCAAAGAAGATAAAGTACCTTCCTTTACTAATTGTTGTATCCTATTTAGAATCTAAAATGACCTAGCCTCAAATGCTAAAGATACATAGGATTAGATGAAGAAACTTTTCTTTTGTTTTCAGTAAACCCAAAGATAATGATGATAGGTTGTTGTTTTCTACACCATGAATCTCATTCAAATGCAGAGCAATTAAATATAAACCATTTGCTAATGTACCATGGCAAGTAAAAGAAGAGTTCAATGAGAATAAAATAAACTAAAATTTAGATTTTAAAAAATATTGAAATCATACTTCTTCTAAAGCTAGATATAAAAAGTGCTTACTTTGATGCGATGTATGTAATATTAGCTCAACCCCAAGTGCAGGGTGTTAGTTGAAGCATAATAATCGGTAAGTACCAGATCGTGTCCACATAGAGCCTTGGAAGAAAATTGATGAACAAATTGAATTGGAAAATTCTTAAGAAAAATCAACCTCACTAAGAATGCTAAAAATTGTTTTTGGATTTGAAATTGTGATTTGTTTTGATTTTTGATTAAAATAATTTAATAAAAATCTTGGAACCAAAATAAGTCTATAAAGAATTATATAGATTTTTCAAGGATTTAAGATTACTCAATCTATACTTAGAAATATAGATTGGCAAATTTTTTCTATGTGAAGGTTAATTTGGAACAAATGATTTTTGAATTGAATATAAAATTCAGCCCAAAACTTTGGTTGAAAACTCAAATCAAACACCTAATGTGCATCATCTATAGTTCATACATATAAATTCTAAAATTAGTAATCTACATACAAATCAATAAGATGTCTACGACAATTCTAATTAGAAATGAATATATATCAATAATGAATCATACAAATGACAATTCAACTTAAGATTTCAACTCACAATCAATCAAAGAAATTAAATTAGAAGATTAATTGAACCTTGTAATGAAAGATGAACAGGAAGCACAACACCTTGAAAAGATCTATACAATTCATCTACAACTCTTGCTTTAAATCCAAAAAAAGAGAACTACTCACTCATGTTGAATTGAAATCAATCAAAATAAAAGAAAATTCAGTGAGAAATTGAAATACTGAAACAAAATTCAATTGAAAATAAATCTAAATCTATTATCTCTCTCCAAAATTCTCGCCATGCAATGAAAACTAATGAAATAGAATTGCATGTAATGAATCCCCCTTCTAAACAAATTTCCTCTTAGTATTTGTAATGTATTTCGTAAGTATAAAATTGCCCTTCTAATTAATAACTGAATTACAAAAATTTTGAATCGCAAGATGGTTCGGACAAGTGTTCGAAAAGCTTTCTGAGACTTAAACAATTTCTTCACTTTGAAACTTGGCCATCCTTTTGTAGTGCGCACGCATGTTCAAACAATGCATGGTTTAGACTTAGACCAATGTTCAAACATGATTCCCATACTTAGCACATTTTGTATTCTAAAAATCCCTCTCTCCTCTCTCCCTCTGTTGTTAGTGACCGACCCTAAAATATAAGTGGGTTCTACCTCTCAAGTGCAAGAGCGCAGTCGTAATTTTTAACTCAGTGAATCTGAGGTTAAATTCACAGGGAGCTTATGTTATTCAGTTTCTAGGTTATAAGTGAATTCAAAACTTAAATATAAACGAGGTCTTATATTCAATTGAACTAAATCCTACGGTTTTTCAAAATTAAAATTCAAACTTAAAGTTAAATCAACACTACTTAAAGGATTCAGCAGTTTAAATTTCTATTTTAGGTTCTAAATGAATTAAACGTCTATTCAATAAATTCGATTAACTTCTAATATTCAACAATTGAACTAATCTAAATTTCAAAGCAAATTAAATATCACGGAAATCTAAATTGAATAACAAATTCAATCTTAAAGAGGTTCTTGATTCAACTTTCAAGTCCAAGTAGTTCACTACTTCACTATGGGATATGTGGGTTTAGATCCGAATTAAGAGTTTGTTCAAAAATATTGAGAATATTTTAAATTCAAAAGTTAGTACCAGTGATTTCAAACAAATATGGTTAAAAAATTTTGTTTTCGAAAGTCTTTTCAAACAAACGAATTCAGAATTGAACTTGAACCCTACTTTTAATTTGTTCAAAAGTATTAATCAATGATAATCAAAAACCAATACCAATGATTTTAGCAAATATGGTTAGAGATTTTCATTTTCGAATGCTTTTGAAACAAGTTAAAAGAGGTTTGAAAACAGTAGATCCCTACGCATGAGGTTTTGCAACCCATGCGAAGGGTCTATGCACATCCCATAGTGTTTCATGAACTACCCTTCCTTGATTCGTTGAATCAAGGACTAGGGTTTTTACGCTAGTATCATTTTAAATGAATCAAAAATAATAAACATGCACATAATCAATCGATCTATTAATTGAAACAAACAAAGCATATTATTAAGGAACGAAACGAAATCAAACTTACACAGAAAATTTTTTTGAAAGAAAATAATGAATAACCACTGCAACAATGAATAATCCAGCATCAAACATCTCCACAAACAATGCAAGTAATTGAAAACTCTCTAAAAAACTATTCTAAAACTCTCAAAGTATCTGAAAATATGAAAAAAAAAGTTCTTCCGTTTAGTCATGTACTAGGCTTCTTAAAAAGGTTTGAAAGAAACCCTAAAAAGAGACAATCAATCCCGCGCATACTCGAACACTATGGTCCGGACCATCTGGTAAGGGGTTCAAACCACAGAATGGTCATCTCCCCAATATTAATCCAGACAAGCTCACTGTGGTCCGGACCATCTGGTAGGGGGTCCAGACCACAGAATAGTGGTTAGTCTGCTTCTTTTCCTCCTTTATGTTGAGTCTTTGGGCTGGTCTGAACCATCCAAGGTGAAGTCTGAACCACGACTTTTCCTTCATCCTCTAAGCCATTTTCACAACTAGAAACTTCGATCTCCTTGCCCTTTTCCTTACAATTAAGAAGATAAAAATATAAGTAACAAAATAACATTAAGACTTCGAATTTAACTATGCAAATGCATTAATAAGTATCACAATATGGAGTTTGTAATTACACTTTTCAAGTGTAATCACACCCCTAACTTGAGCGTTGCTAGTCCCTAGCAATGCCCTTTATTAAAATGAAATGCAACTACCATTCTATTTCTATTTTCGTTGGAAACACGGCTACACTTAGCTATATGCAGCAAGCCCTTTAAACCCCTAGGTTCCCCCTAGTGGACGAGTAAGGTCTCGTGAGGGTTTGTAGTGAATCTACCCATAAAATTCTATGGCATGGTCTCAAAGTGTCAAAAGTGATCAAGATAATTAAGTTCAAGCCCTACAAGTCACAAAACCCAAACATCATGTGTAATTTCCAAGTGTTAAGTATAAATGCATGGACTATCAAAGTAGAAAAAGCATGTGTGCAAAATTGTTTCATTCATTCAACAAGGTTGCAAGAGCATAAACGGAACTAAGTTTTGACTTCAAAAGCTCACAAGGTACCACTCATAGAAAGAAATTCACTCATAGGGGGTTCAGACACACCTATTAGCATATATCCTAGTTGCACATAACCCCACAAACATGAGAGTGAACTGAAATGAAATTCAAAGTGGATAGCTCATAACCATGTTCCAATGCATGTGTAAGAGATCACACCACACAACCTACACAAGACCACTACATGCGCAATACAAGAGTTGCTTCCTTAGAATCCTCTAGGTCTTTGTTTTGGTTATAACTTGGCCAGGGGTAATGGTTAGCAATAGAAGATATGGAAATCAAAACACATGTCTTGGGATAAAGATGTTTAAGTGTACACAAGTCCCAAACTACCCATTTCCTTTCCAACCCCAAGAAGAACTACAACAAAAAGCTTATTTACAAACTTACAAACTACTCATGGGACATTCTCAATAATTATAATACAATGCATAAGTCCCAAAATTACACAAGCAAAAAGGAATGACAATTTTTTTTTTCATTTTCTCTTTTTTTTCTTTTTTTTTCTTTTTTTTATTTATTTTTCTTTTTTTTTTGAAATAATGAAATAAACATAAGTTGAATTCTCCACCCAATATTCCCTCTCAATATGCTCTCAAAAGTTTCTATTCCCAACCTCCATTCACATCACTGGCATTGAGACACTTTCACAACCCAAGACATATGAGGGTAAGGCTTAAAGTGTGTGAATAAGGTTAAAGGATAATATATGAGGTGGAAAGTAAGGAAAAAATATATATATGTATCACACACTTTATTAAAAGGCTTCAAGTTGGTTCCTAGGGTAATTTTATATCAAGGAAGGATAAAGAGGCCCAACAATAGCAAAGATGGCCTAGCATCATGTTCAAAGCTTGCAACAACTCATAATGTGCCAAGTCAAATTCATGCAAGTGTGTGTGATGCAATTAGTGCATTGAAAACCAAAGTGAAGAACAAAAAAGCTGTGATTATGTGCAACCCCTCAAGAAAAGAAATAATAGGCTCAAAAGCTCACCATTAAGGGGTATAAGTCTCCACCTAGTCCAAGAATGCTTAATTAACCAATGTTAAATAAAATCTACTCCTAAGCACATAAGCTCTTCTCCATGATAGTCACGAAAATGCACAAGGTCATAACACACTCAACTTGAATTAAGTTTCCTATTAATGCTTGAACAAGATTCACTTATCACTCTCTCACTCAATTCCACAATCAACCAAACCAAAAGGGCTGACATGTAGGTATAAATGTGCTAAATTCATGTATTCAAGCTCAAAAAATCTCAAAAAATTTAAAATTTTGCAATTTTTAGCATGAAGGTCATCATGCAAACTCTACCCCCCAACCTAAACTAAACATTATCCTCAATGTGAAAACCATGATGCATTAGTGGGTCTATAGTGTGTAAAGTGAGCATGATGATGATAATGAGTAGGAACTATTAACCACAAAGGCACAAATAAGAATATAGCACAAATTAAACCAAGCATGCACCCATTATTCAAGCCCTTTAAGTCATCACCCAAAACACCCCCCAACCTAGATTCTACAGCACTCCCAACAACAACTAGTATATTTAATGGAGTACCGAAATTAAAAGGGCAAGATTAAATAAAAAAGAGAGAAAGGGTATTACCTCAAGAGCTTTCTTATTTGAAGAAAACAAAAGAAACTATTCAAAAGAAAAGG
The DNA here is from genome assembly GCA_019916065.1 of Vitellaria paradoxa. Lineage (NCBI taxonomy): Eukaryota > Viridiplantae > Streptophyta > Magnoliopsida > Ericales > Sapotaceae > Vitellaria > Vitellaria paradoxa. The sequence continues at coordinate 33,896,490 of CM034235.1, forward strand.
TTAGAGAGAAAATAAGAGAAAAATAAAATGAAAATAAGACAAGAAAAAGGGTTAGTACAAAAGAAGAATGAAAATAAAAAAAAAAAAGAAAATAAAGGAAGAGAATCAAACTAAAAAAATAAGAGAATAAGAAAATGAAAAATCTAATCTACTATGTACAAATGAAATGAAAACAAAAGTGTTATCCAACACCCTCTCTAAATAAAAAATAAGCTAAGGCCTTGGGGTTCTTTGAAGCCTTGGATCCAAATCGTGACCCACGGTGAGGAAGATGATAGGGTGTGAAGAAAGTCACTCAAAATGAGTAATTTCTTTCTACCCACTATTGAGAACTCAAAATAGGGTTCAATCATACAAGAAATTCGGAACCCTTGATACTTTGAAGCTCGGGTTCAAAGAGAAATTGACGTAAGAAATACCTAGGGCTCAAAGCATAGAGAAAACATACCTTAGAATGGGACACTTTCAAAATGTTTTGGCTTAGTTTTGAACAACCAAAGAATACCTAAACTAAAAATCAAAATCCTAAAACGATAAAAACCTATCCTAATCCTAACTATAGTATAATTACAACTATGCTTTAATCCCGAATTACTTGAAAGTTGGAGGATCTAAAAGATCCCATGTTTCAACCTCCGCCACAAAGTTTTCCAAATAAGGCTTGAGACGATGGCCATTCACCTTGAAAATAGTGTTATTGTGAGGGTTGTGAACCTCACACACACCATGTCCTGCGGCGGAAAGGATAACAAAAGGACCACACCACCTAGATCAAAGCTTTGCCGGGAAAAGATGTAACCTTGAATCATACATCAAAACCTTTTCGCCAATATGGTAGGATTTCCTACGAATGTGCTTATCATGTAATTCCTTCATCTTAGCCTCGGCAAGTTTCGCATTTTCAAAAGCATCATTCCTTAATTCTTCAAGTTCATTGAGTTGAAGCTTTCGATGAACACCAGCATCATCTATACTCTCATTACATTACCGGATTGCCCAATAGACCCTATGTTCCATTTCAACGGGTAAATGGCAAGCTTTGCCAAAAACAAGACGATAAGGAGACATACCCAAAATGGTTTTATAAGCCGTCCTGTATGCACACAATGTGTCAACTAATCTCAAAGACCAATCTTTTCGAGTGGAATTAACGGTCTTTTCAAGAATACCTTTGATCTCTTTATTTGCTAATTCAACTTGGCCATTATTAACTATCAAAAAAAAAAAAAAAAAAACTTGGCCATTATTTTGTGGGTGGTAAACAGTTCCCACTTTATGCGTCACACCATATTTACGCATTAGGATACCAACAGGTTTATTGCAAAAATGCTTGCCTTCAACACAAACGATTGCTCGTGGCATCCTAAAATGAGAGAAAATATGTTCTTTCTAGAACTTGACCGCTACTCGGTGGTCATTGGTGCGAGTTGCAATGGCTTTTACCCATTTGGACACATAGTCTATGGCCATTAAAATATATTCAAAACCAAACGACTTAGGAAATGGACCCATAAAATCAATCCCCCAACAATCAAAATTTTCTAAAATGATTACCAGGTTTCGGGGCATCTCATTACGTTTAGATAGGGCTCCTAAGCGTTGGCAACGGTCACATCTCAAACAATAGTTATGCATATCTTTAAACATGGAAGGCCAATAAAATTCGCATTGAAGAATCATAGCAGTAGTTTTCTTTGAAGAGAAGTGGCCTCCACAAGCTAAAGTGTGACAGAACTCAATAACACTATGAATTTCTTGATCGGGAATGTATCTTCTCACAATTTGATCTGGACAATACTTGTAGAGGTAAGGCTCATCCCAAAAGAAGTTGCAAACATTACGTAAAAACTTACCTCTATCAACCTTTGTCCATTGTGAAGGCATTTGGCCAGTCACTAAGAAATTAGCGATGTCTGCATACCAAGGAGAATGGATTATAGGGTTGGTGTCAATATGCATGATAGGCTCATCGGGAAAATATTCATTGATTGGTAGGTCACTAGAGTTGGACACATGATGAGGTAATCTAGACAAATGGTCAGCTATCACATTTTCTACTCATTTCTTGTCCTTGATTTCCAAATCAAACTCTTGGAGGAGTAGCATCCATCTAATTAGATGGGTTTTGCCTCTTGCTTGGAAGGAAAATATTTCAAGGCGGCATGGTTCGTAAACACTATAGTATGAGAACCTACCAAATATAACCTAAACTTGTCTAGGGCAAAAACTACTGCTAGAAGCTATTTTTCAGTGGTGGTATAGTTAACTTAAGCTTTATTCAAGGTCTTACTAGCGTAGTCAATGGCATAAGGTTTTCCTTTTTTTCTTTGTCCTAAAATTGCACCCAATGCAAAATCACTAGCATCACACATAAGCTCGAATGGTAAATACCAATCCGGGCTTTGCATAATAGGAGCGATGGTGAGCAATTGTTTAAGTTGATCAAATGCCTCTTGGCATGATGTTGTCGAATCAAACGGAACATCATTAGACAACAGAGAGCATAGGGATCGAGCGATAGAACTAAAAAACTTGATGAATCACTGGTAAAATCCGGCATGTCCAAGGAACGATCTTACGTCCTTCACACATCGAGGGGTTGGTAAGTTTTGAATTAATTCTACTTTTGCTTTGTCTACCTCAATTCCTTGACATGACACTACATGCCCCAAAACTATTCCCTGTTTTACCATGAAATGGCACTTTTCCCAATTCAGCACCAAATTACTTTCCTCACGTCGCACCAATGCCTTTTCAAGGTTGGTCAAGCATTCATCGAATGTATCCCCATATACGGAGAAGTCATCCATGAAAACCTCTAAGAACTGTTCAACCATGTTGCTAAAAATACTCATCACACACCTTTGAAAGGTCGTAGGTGCGTTACATAGCCCAAATGGCATTCGTTGGTATGCAAAAGTGCCAAAAGAACATGTGAAAGTGGTTTTCTCTTGGTCCTCAAGTGCTATCTTAACCTGATTATACCCCGAGTACCCATCAAGGAAACAATAGAAGGATTTCCTGTTACTTTCTCAAGCACTTGATCTAGAAATGGAAGGGGGAAATGATCTTTCTGGGTCATTGCATTCAATTACCTATAATCAATACGCATTTGCCAACCAATTTGGGTGCATTGAGGCACTAACTCTCCTTTCTTATTCTCAACTACCATAACACTAGATTTCTTTAGAACCACTTGAGTGAGACTCACCCACTTTGAATTAGATATGGGGTAAATAATACCCGCATTAAGCAACTTAAGTACTTCCCATTTTACCACTTCTTTCATGTTGGGGTTTAGTCTTTATTGCATTTGCCTTATTGGTTTGGCCTCATCCTCAAGGTATATATGATGAGTATACACTAAGGGACTAATACCTTGAAGATCCGCTATTGTCCATCCTAAGGCCTTTCGATGAGCACTTAAGACTGCTAGTAACTTCTTTTCCTGAACTTCTTCCAACCTCGAAGAGATGACTATTGGAAATGTCTCACCCTCTCCTAGAAATGCATATTTAAGTTCACTAGGCAAAGGTTTCCTAGAAGGACAAGGAGACACTCCACTGACGGCTTAGGTTTGATCAAAGATGGCTCCAAAGATTCAAACACCGGCACCTAGCCATTGATCGCCATTACTTTCTCTCTACAACCTATCAAGTTTTCACTTTTCATGAAATCCTCTCCATCTAAAGCCTCCCACCTTTCGCTTCTTACTAAAGCTCGTTCTAGGGGATCCTCAATATAGGCCTTTTCAAAATACTCTTCACTTAAAATATGTATCATATCCACCTCTCTGACATCCTCAAATTCTCCCATCTGTTTCCCTACCTTAAAAATGTTCATTTCTACGGTCATATTCCCGAAAGATAGCTTCATAACCTCACTTCTACAATAAATTACAGCATTAGAGGTAGCGAGGAATGGTCTACCTAAAATAACCGAAATGGAATGGGAGGGATTTTAAACAGGCTGGGTGTCCAATACTAAGAAATCAGCGGGAAAGTAGAATTTGTCTACTTGAACTAACACATCTTCCACTATACTCCTAGGCATTTTTACTGAGCGGCCTGCCAATTGCAAAGTTATCCTAGTGGGTTTCATCTCACCTAATCCTAATTGCTGGTAAACTGTGTAAGGTAATAGGTTGACACTAGCACCTAGGTCAAGTAGAGCTTTATCAATGACATGATCCCCAATTATGCATGAAATTGTTGGACATCTAGGATTTTTATACTTAGGAGATATGTCACGCTGGATGATGGCACTAACTTGTTCAGTCAAGAAGGCTTTTTCCTTGACATTAAGCTTTCTCTTAATAGCGCACATTTCCCTAAGGAACTTAGCAAAGATGGATTCTGCTTAATAGCCTCACGTAATGGGATGTTGATTCTTACTTGTTTAAAAATTTCATAAATTTAAGAATTCAACATCTCATTCTCACCTTTTGCTAACCTTTGGGGAAAGGGTGGCTTAGGTGTATATCCATCTATTTGTTCTTCATGCTTGCCCGACGTTTCCACAATGGTTTCCCTGTCTTTTTCTTTCACCTCTTTCTCACCTTGTTTGCTTTAAACTGTTTGCCTCTCTCTATCTTTGGTTTCTCCCTCCTTCTCTTTCTCATTTTCTACTTCACTCAACTTTTCCCCTTTCCCATTACCTCTCATTCCTAATTTAGCATTTGGTGCATTTACTCTAGGATCATCAAGTTTATGAATCACCCTCCCACTTCTCAAAGTGGTAATAGATTGCACCTGTTCATGTGAGGTGTTACCTGAAGTAGATGATTCAGTAAGGTTTGCTTGACCTTTCGGGTTTGGGAGAGTTTGTGAAGGGAGTGTGCCACTTTAAGTGGTACTTATAGCTTGTGTCAACTTAGAAATTTTCCCTTTCATATCCTCTAGGGACCGATTCATGTTATCATTGATGCTCAATTGATGGTGTATGAATTGATGAAGAGGGTCCTCAATAGATCTCTTCTGCGCGGGTTGAAATACAGCAGGATTGGGCTGTTGGTATTGGATTGGTGGTAAGGGATGAGGTTGGAATGGTTGACTCTGATTGTCATTTTTCCATCCAAAGCCAGGAGGGTTCTTCCATCCTGGGGGATAAGCATTGGAAAGTTGATTTCCAACTTGGTATTTGACATTCCCACCTTGTGGGTAGGAGGCATTACTCTAACCCCTATTTTGGAATGGCCAGTTCTGAGGATTATTAATGTAAGCCTGACCATAAGCAATCTCTTTAAGTAAAGGAACCTCGGGACACGAATTAGCATCATGTCCCACTTGGTCACATGCCCTATATACCATTTGCGCTTCAACTAATTTCTCCTTATTCTTAAGCTTAAGAGAATCTAACTTTTGTTGCATTGCAGCTATCCTAGCCCGCAAAGCATTACTCTCACTTAATGTCAACTGACCACTAGGTATGGGATTCCTATGCTCAGAAGATGAAGGAGGTCCTATTTCCCAATCATTAGAATCTTCAGCTACCATATCAAAGAAGTCCATGGCGTCCTCCGCCATCTTATCAAATAAAGTTCCATTACATATGGTAGACATTAATTGCTTAAGACTAGGAGTCAAAGATTCATGAAATATGCTCACTATTCTCCATGACTCAAAACCATGGTGAGGACAAGCCCTTAAAGGGTTCTTGAACCTTTCCCAAGCTCGACAGAAGTTCTCATTGGGTTTGCATGAAAAGGTGTTAATCTGTCGCCTAAAATGCTGAGTTTTCTGAGTTGGGAAGTATTTTTTTAGAAACACAGTTTGCATTTCATGCCACGTTCCAATAGAACACGGAGGGAATAAAGCCAGGATTTGGCTTTGTCCTTAAGGGAAAATGGGAAAAGTTGAAGACGTACTATATCCTCATTGGCATTATGCTCAACACAAGTGTTACTAACTTCCCTCAAACTCTCTAAGATGGTTATAGGGATTTTCAGAGTCTAAACCATGAAAAGTAGGTAAAAGTTGGATGATTCTTGGTCTAACCTTGAAGTTTCCCCTATTTAAAGGTAAGACTATGCATGATGGTGTAGATTGCCTCACAGGGTTCAAGCGTTCTCTCAATGGAATAAAACTCGGAACCTCTTGGGCATCAGTATCCCCATGTTCACTACCTTCCCCTCTTAAGTCAGCCATTGAGTGAAAGGATGAGATGGTAAGTGAAACTGTGGGATATGAATATGTGGAAAAGGATTCAGGAAGGCAGGGAGGGTCTTCTGGTTCAGGTTCTACTACAATTACCCTACCTAATTTAAGTTGCATACACTTCAAGAATTTTGAGCTTTCAAGTTTTTTTTTTTTTTCAAAGAAGAATAAACTCACCTAAAAAAGAAATAAAAATATAAAAGTAGAAACAACCTAAAAACTAAATTTTGCCTCCTCGGCAACGGCTCCAAAAACTTGACTGACCCTAAAATATGAGTGGGTTCTACCTCTCAAGTGCAAGAGGACAGTCGTAGTTTTAACTCGATGAGTTTGAAGTTGAATTCACAGGGAGCCTATGTTATTCAGTTTCTAGGTTATAAGTGAATTCAAAACTTAAATATAAATGAGGTCTGATATTCAATTGAACTAAATCCTATGGTTTTTCAAAATTAAAATTCAAACTTAAAGTTAAATCAACACTACTTAAAGGATTCAGTAGTTTAAATTTCTGTTTTAGGTTATAAATGAATTAAACGTCAATTCAATAAAGTCGATGAACTTTTAAAATTCAACAATTGAACTAATCTAAATTTCAAAGCAAATTAAATATCACGGAAATCTAAATTGGATAACAAATTCAATATTAAAGAGGTTCTTGATTTAACTTTCAAGTCTAGGTAGTTCACTACTTCACTATGGGATATGTGGGTTCAGATCCTAATTAAGAGTTTGTTTGAAAATATTGAGAATATTTTAAATCCAAAAGTTAGTACCAGTGATTTTAAACGAATATGGTTAAAAACTTTTGTTTTCGAAAGTCTTCTCAAACAAATGAAATTAGAACTAAACCTGAATCCTACTTTTAATTTGTTCAAAAGTATTAATCAATGATAATCAAAAACCAATACTAGTGATTTCAACGAATATGGTTAGAGATTTTCATTTTTGAATGTTTTCGAAACAAGTTAAAAGAGGTTTGAAAATAGTAGATCCCTACGCATGAGGTTTCGCAACCCATGCGAAGGGTTTACGCACATCCCATAGTGTTTCAAGAACTACCCTTCCTTGATTCGTTGAATTAAGAAATAGGGTTTTTACGCTAGCATCATTTTAAATGAATCAAAAATAATAAACATGCACATAATCAATCGATCTATTAATTGAAACAAACAAAACATATTATTAAGGAATGAAACGAAATCAAACTTACACAAAAAATTGTTTTGAAAGAAAATAATGAATAACCACTGCAACAATGAATAATCCAGCATCAAACATCTCCATAAACAATGGAAGTAATTGAAAATTCTCTAAAAAACTATTCTAAAACTCTCAAATTATCTGAAAATATGAAAAGGAAGTTCTTCCATTCAGCCGTGTACCCGGCTTCTTAAAAAGGTTTGAAAGAAACCCTAAAAAGAGAGAATCAATCCCGCGCATGCTCGAACACTGTGGTCCGGACCATCTAGTAGGGGGTTCGAACCACAGAATGGTCATCTCCCCAATATTAATCCAGACAAGCTCACTGTGGTCCGGACCATCTGGTAGGGGGTCCGAACCACAGAATAGTTGTTACTCTGCTTTTTTTCTTCCTTCATGATGAGTCTTTGGGCTGGTCTGAACCATCTAAGGTGAAGTCTGAACCACGACTTTTCCTTCGTCCTCTAAGCCATTTTTACAGCTATAAACTTCGATCGCCTTGCCCTTTTCCCTACAATTAAGAAGATACAAATATAAGTAACAAAATAACATCAAGACTTCGAATTTAACTATGCAAATGCATTAATAAGTATCACAATATGGAGTTTGTAATTACACTTTTCAAGTGTAATCAGTTAGCACCCAAGTTCAAATAAGTTGTGGTTCGAGCAGTTGTCCAAACAACATTTCGTAATTAGTAATTTTGGTTTTCCCTTTTCTTTTCATCTCCTATACGATTTAAACCCATGTTGGTACAAGGTCTTGTTTGAACAAGTGTTCAAACCCATTTTTGACACTTAGTTAATTCTCATACTCAGCATTCTTTCGCAGCTAGTTAATTCTCCTACTCAGCATTCTTTCGCACCTTCTGTTGTTAGGACCAGCATGTAGTCGAAGGTCTATCTGAACATGTGTCTGAGCAGGCTTACTGAGTTAGCTTCTCTTTGACTAACTATCTGCCATTTTCTACTCCAATTCCTACAAAACACATTAAAACTACTTACTCATAAAACAGCACATAATTTTATTCATTTATTGATAAAAATATCCATAACAACTCTCAACAAGAAGCTTATGATTGTACTTTTTACAATACAATCACACCCCTAACTTGAGTTTTGTTAGGCCCTAGCAAATTAAATCAATCAAGAAGTTACTTTCTAATTAATAACCTAGTTCAATATTGTATATCATATATTAATGTAAGTTCTTTTGAATTCCAAATTCATTTTCTTAAAACAATAAAAAAAATTAACATGAATATCCATAAATGCAATACTCCATTCATTACAAGAAATTGAAATACAAATTAATTCCTTATGTTCATAATCCTTCATTAAAACATAGATTCAACTCAATCATGCACATAAGTTCTATCAAGTCTTGACTTCAATCCTCATAAGATATACACTCTTTAAGGGGATGAGAATTGGGTACACACTTTTAGAAGATTCTTTATAATTGAGTAAATATAAATCAAATTCTGGTAAGAATCTTCCTTAATTTAAAAACGAAATAAATCAGTGAATAATCGACTTGGCATAGCTCTCTAAAAAGAATAATTCATAATAGAAGGCATTGAACCATGCACATTAGAACTTTAATTTACACTTACTTGTCACCTTGGATCTGTTAGGTCTTTTTTCAGGTTGTAATAGGGTTAGGGGATTATATATGGGACCAAAGAAAGAATAAGATAATCAAAGAAGTGACTTGGATGCATAAGCCTCATCCTCTCTCAATTTCAGTCACTTTGACAGTTCAAAGATGCATGTCAAATATATCTAAGGGAAGTCATGACTTAGAAATCATTGGCTTAGTCAATCATAAGTCATTCCTATTCTTTGGAGCTTTGCTCTGTCAGGTGAATGCTCTGGTCTGGGAAGCATTTTATTTCAAAGTCTGTGTCAACCCTAGTGGGTGTGTGTTTGCATGTTTGGATGTGTTCTAGCATGTCAAGGTATGTACCAGTATATCAAAAGATGGTACATGGCATGTCATAGTATGTGGTAACATGGTAAATGGCATCTTAACATGTTATATCATGACGTAAGATGATGAATGAGCATGGTAACATGGCATAGCATGGTTAAGGCATGATATAACATGGCATAGTATGGCAATATAACATGTGAACATGGTGTAGGATGACAATGACATAGTATAACATGATGGGGATGACATGGCATGAAAAATATGATGTTTGGCATGGCATGGCATGGTAGTATGATGTGAACATGTCATTTGTATGCTGTTTAGAATTTTACAAAATTTGTCTCGAGTTTATCCGATCAATATCACACAATGGGTACAACCCGATTTTGAATTATGATCCAGATACCTTTCATTGACAAAGAAGTATACATGCACAATTAAAATAATTCTACTCTAATTATGCAAACAAATTGAATTGAAAGATAAAATAAAAATTTGTCGAGAGAAAATTATACCGAACGTGAAACTCAAGAGAGAAAAAGCCTGGAATTCTTCCATAAACCTTGAGAACACCACTTAATGGCCAGCTTTAGGGAAGGAGAAGAGTGAGGCAAGCGGGATGGTGGAAATGAGAATGGGAGACCCCCTATTTATAGGATTTTTGAGTGAACAAAAAGTTTGCAATGCTTTGAAATGGCAAACAACTTTGCATAACCTAACGAGCAGACAAGTTTGAAATAATAAAAGAAGGTAAACATCTTTGCAAAGCTTATTTTGTAGATTCTTTTGCTAAATAGGATAGACAAACAAGTTTGCATAACATCACAAGCAAATATGTTTGCAAAAATGAAGTGGGTGGAACCTTTTGCAATTCAAATGTAGGCGAAAAAGCTTGCCACATTGCTATGTGGCAAGTGACCGCTTCTAGAATGGTGCGTCTAAACTAACCCCCGAGTGCAAGGGTGTGTGGTGTAGTTTTAACTCAATGAGTCCGAGGTCGAATCCACAGGGAACCTAAAGTTTTAGTTTCTAAGTTATCAAGAATGCTCAAACTTCAAATACTAGGAAATTGTAAGAGTTCTCTACCTAAACTCAAAAGGTGGTAAATTCGAAACTTAACTAAACCTGAACAAGAATTAAATAAAGAAAGTTGCCAAAAAACAATTCTTAAATAAAAATATTTTATAATTTTAAAAATGCTTAAATGTGAATTCCAAAATTAAAGAAAGTTCTCTAACCTAATCAAGATTTCAAGAAAACAAGCAATTAATTTAAAATCAAATTCAAGATAGATTAAAGAATTCAAGATTAAGAAGTTCTTCATTCAATTTCACAAGTTTGGGTAGTTTACTACTTCACTACAGGATGTGTTAAAACTACAATCTATAGTTCACGTCAAAGGAGCTATAGGTTGGGAAAAATACTCTCATTAAAGTTCCAAAAATGCCCAATACTCGGTTTTAAAATCACGTTTCATTATGGATAATAAAACTGGAAAGATTTTCTAAGAAAACATTCGGTTTCAAACCTAAATTAGGGTTTGTTAAAAAATTATCAAGAAAATTATATTTAAGAGTTTTTACTGGTGATTACAGAGAATTTAGTCAAAAAATCATTGTTTTCGACGGTTTTTCAAACAACCAAAACCAGATTTGTTTAAGAAATCAATTTTAATTTGCCCAAAATTATTAAATCAATTTTTACCCGAAAACCTTTACTAGTGATTGCAGAGAATGTAGTCAACGGTTTCTGTTTTCGAATGTGTTTGAAACAAAATAAAATGATTCTTATAATCGTAGATCACTATGTAAGGGTTTTTATAGACCATGCGAAGGATCTACGCACATCCCTTCGTTTTTCATAAACTACCCTTCCTTGATTCATTGAATCAAGAACTAGGGTTTACGCTATGTTTATAATGAAATCCATGTAATTTAATCCAATCATTAAAACAAGAATCAAAGAACGAGAAGAAAGAATGAATAGAAACTAAACTACGAATAAAGATGTTATTAAACTAAGCAAAAACAATACCGTACTTTGAAGAACGAAAATAATAACGAATAAGCATGAAAGCTGAAGCGAATCCACATATTGTTGCGCAAATCTTGTTAAACATCTTCAAAAATAAATTGAAAACTCTCCTTCTAAACCCTAAAATACTCTCTAAAATTCTAGAAAAAGATGGAAAGAAGATAGAAAAAGAAGATGGAAAAAAGATGCCCTAGACAGTTGCCCATGGAGTTTTTATAAACCATGCACGAAACCCTAAAAACGGAACAAGAAAGTAGCCCCCGCGTGTCCCAGGTGTCCGGACGGCAGTGTGCTCCAGACTCCCAATTTTCCTACTCTGCCTTCTGCGGTCCTAAAGGTGTCTGGACACCCATGCCATCTAAGTGTACCACGAGCTATCCTTCATTGTTTTCTTCGTCTTTGGCACTCCTAATTGCTTCAATTGAACCATTTTCACTACAATTAAGAAAATAAACTATATTAGTGTAAAATTTAACAAAATGCATAATTAAATTAAGAAAATGCACGTTTTTACGTTAAAATAGGGCTCTTGTAATTGTACTTTTCAAGTGTAATCACACCCCGCAACTAGAGCATTGCTGGTCCCTAGCGATGGCTTTATTCAGATCAAAATAATCTATTATCCTATTTCTCCTTTTTGTTGGAAACACAGTTGCACTTAGCAATGTGCAACAAGCCTTTTAAACCCCTAGGTTTCCCCTAGTGGACGAGTCAAGTCTCGTGAGGATTTGCAGTGAATCTACCCACAAAATTCCTAGACTAGTTTAAGGAATGGTAAACAATCACTTCAATAGTTCATGCTTTAACTTCAATGTGAAATAAGTGGCTTAAGCTTAAAATTTTTGCATAAATTCCTCTAATGTGATGAGACTCTCTTCCTATATTGATCATGTAATGTCTAGAATGTAAGTTCATATTATCCAATTGACAAGCAATCCTGTATGTCCAATGATCTTAGTTTTGACTTCAAATCTCACCTGGGTGTTCACTCTCAAACAAAAATTGACTCGATGAGGGTTACTCTCATGGTTCATGCAAGAGTGCAAATCAAATAATCGCGATGAACCCCAACCAAAGAATAACATAACCAAAGGAAATGCAGAGTGATACATAGCATCATGGATGGAATGTATTAATGCAGGCATAAGAAAACCACAACCTTTCACATGAAATAGATCCATGATCTTAAAAATGATTTTCACCCAAAGTCCGTTTGGTCTTTATTAGGTTGTAACGGGGCTTGGGGGTGGTGGCTAAACAAATAATGGATATGGAAATTCAAAGTGCATGCCTTAGGATTAGAATGCCAGTGTGTTACAATCCTCCCCCCAACTTTCTCCTTTCTACTCCTTGAACACCAATATTGAAAATTTTTCTCTCTCTCTTTCTCTTTTTTCACATATAGCTATGTCCTCACTTGCATATCTATATAGTTTTTTTTTTCTTTTTTTTTATTCAGTTTTTTTTTAAATTGCCCCTTAACTACCTCTCCAAACACGGCCAAGAATTCCCAAAGCATGCAAGGGTTGGCTTCTACATATCTAAGGTAAAAAGGGTTAAAATCGTGGGTCCAAGAAAATTTTAATAGATTATTTTATTTTGAAAGGCTTCAACTTGGTTCCAAAGGCAATAGTTTTAAAAGAAAGGGATATAGTCTTTCAAATAATCCAATGATGGCCTAACATCATTCCCTAGGTTATCACCATTTTTTCAGAATCAATGATCCATTCATGCAATTAAAAAGCAGTAACTTGTTGCATTCAATACCAAAGCAAAATAACATAATGAAGCTATAAAAGAAATATGTGAGATCAAAGAAAATGTGATAAAGAGCATTATATTCAATCCTCTCAAAAATAATGGTTTTAGGCTCAAAGTCTCACAAAAGAAAGGTTCTTAAGTCTCCACTTGTGTCTTGGCATACCTGATTGACTATGTCTCATGAACTCTACTCCTTAACACACTGTCATTCCCTTGATCTCAAGTAAAAAGTCTACTATACATTTGAAAAATTTATACCCAATTTCTCACTTTAGTTACCTACTCACAAATGATAATCAAAACATTCCTTATTTCCATGATTACTACCATCCTCAAACTAGTTATACACCCTCATATTAGTCACTATATGTCAAAAACCGTTTATGCAATGTGATCATGTTTTACCATGCAACATGCCTTCCCCCAACTAAAATCACACATTGTCCCCAATGTGTGTTATGGAACCTTAACTGATAAGAGAATGTGACTACTGATGCATATATAAACATAATGATAAGTGACTATTGATATTAAGTGGATAATGACAATAAAGAAAAGAAAAAAAATAGTAAAAGACAAATATAAAAATAAAGAAAAGCGTGGATATTACCTCATGCCGTCATCAAATGAAGTAAATGCATCATGAAGAATAGGAGAAACCAGGTGTAAAAACTCCAATGATTGAGGTGACATAATAGGCTTTGCAATTAGCTCACTATCATTGTACTTACCAATTTCATTAGGTATATCTTCTACGAGTGGTATATCTTCCCAAGTAGGCAAATCCTCAGATGACGTAATAGACAGGTGGTCAAAGTCAGTGGGTGGGGCATCAGGCCACTCTTGAGCTATAATAATTTCCGCCCATTCCATTTTAACATTTATCTCTAAGTCTACTTCATCCCACCAGGCAGCCTCAAAAAATTGATGAGGTGCTAAGGCGAAAAATGGGGGAACATATTCAGATAAAGGCAATGTATTACCTTCTATACATAAATTATCAAGCCAAGAACTCAAACTACTCTCAGAACTCACAGAAGAACTCTCAGAGTCACACTCATCCCTACTACTAGATGACAAAACATCCCACTTACGCTTGTGATCCCTGACACTACCCATGTTAGCATCTTGGTTAACATCCTTATTCAATGTAGTCAAAGTGTACCTGTGCTTTCATAAATCAAACAAGTAAAGCTTTTAAATCATGATGCAATGGATAGCAACAAGCAAGAAGCAATTAACCCATACAATCATAACATAACCATAACAAATAGAAAACAAAGTAAAATCAAAATAACATTACCATTCTAATAAAAGGAATAATCGAGTTTAAGGGTACAAAGTTAAAGGAGCAATTCACACCTAACTCACAAAATTATCATCAACTTACAATTAAACAAAATAAAAGAGAAATAGAAAAATGGTCTCCTCTAAACATGTGTCACGAAGGTGATCTAGGATACGCTACAGAAGATGAGTCTGCATCTATTGTTCCTACTGCATCTCCTATTGTGTCTACTTCATCTTCATAAGCAAGCCATGATCCACCTTCTGATTGTGCTCTAGACAGTTCATTTGCATCACCAAATCTGCAATGGGATCATCGGGTTCATCATCCTCATCCCATGGCCGCTGAGCTCCACTCCCCTCTGCCATGTTTGTACTAGTTGGTTTCTTCTTCTTGCCTTTTACCAAGTTACCCCGGGACTTAACATAGGAGACGATAGTGAGGGGTTGGAGGCAAGGAGCTATGGGTAATTCTGCCATGATTGGTGCACCCTTTCGCTAGAATATTTCTGTAAGAGCTCCTCCGAATGGAATACCTGACTGACCTCCTTGATGCTCAAACGTATAAACAATTTGGTGCCAGATAAAGGAGGGCAAATCAACTGTCATCCCGATCCCTATAGCATAGATCAATCGAGCACATCCGGGACTACAATCGGAATTCCTATTTTAAGGTAGGAGATTGGTGCACGAGAACATATGAAGAGCCCAGTATTTGGCCTTTAGGGTAGAGAGTGGTTTTCTGTATTCCCCAGTCCATTCTTGGTTATCTGTCAAAACTTCTCTTGCTACTATGTTCAGGGGTGGACTGCCTTCTATTGGGTAGGTAAATTCGGGGTTCTACACCCGAGGTAGTTGAAATACCTCTGTAAAATCATCTGGTGTTACTTGAATCTCAATTCCTCGGACCCACTCGATAAGTTTCTCTCTCCCATGCCTCCGGTTTATTGAATTTTATTTTATGTTAGCAAAGAATTCCCTTACTACCTCAAAGATGCACGAGGCCTGAAACTGAGTAATAGACAACCATTGCCGACCCTTAAAGTTTTGGAATAGCAGGAATTTCTCGCCCTCAAATTGATCAATTCTCCAAACCCTCTCCACCACCACTGGCTTATGACACCACACATCATCATATTAGGTTTCAACATCCATTCTCTAGAAACGATCACTATCAAAGGGTGTGGGTCCCAAGTGCCTATTAGCTCTCTTCTTAGTCCTTGGTGCCAATGAACTAACAAAGGGCAAAATTTGATAAACAAGATTAGAGCAATCCCTATGTCCACACAAATTCAGTGGCCCACTTCTAATAAAGCATGAGAAGATTAAATCAAAGGAAATTGAGGTTTCCATAGGACCACAACTTGATTCATGCCCTCCAATGATGGTGAGTGTGGTGTCTTCCCAAAATTGGGGCCTACCTTTAAAAATCCTTAAGCAAGATGCAAATTTATCATGAAAAGTACCCCACTTGAAGCCAAAAGGAGCCCTATTTGGTCGGCCACACTCCCACTCATGAGGAGGTTTGAGGACCCATGGGTAGGTTCAATTGTTGACAAAGAAATTCAAGGTTTAAGATGACTAGGTCCCATGGGTGAAGAAAGTAACCTTTGAAAGTTGTTTGGAAATGAAATTAAGGAACAAAATGAGAGGAAGAACCCTAGATACTCCAATCTTGAAGTTTGGGCTCCTATGGAGGAATAAGAAGACTTACCTCACCTGAAGAACACCAAAAAGTTGAAGAAAATCAAGAAATTGCAGCAAAATCTTTAGAATTTCTGTAACCCGTGGCCTAGGAAGGCTTGGATTGAGAGAGGAAGTGATTGGGTTTGGAGGAATCGGTGATGGAGTAAGTTGGAAGAGAGGGGATTGCCTAAAGGAGGAGTTTTCGAGGGATTTAAAAGTTCCAGGTGTTCGGACTGCCCCCGGGGTGTCTAGACCGGGTGAGCCAACTTCTTCTTGAAGACCCCACTAGGGTCCAGACCGGTTGGACGGGTGTCCGGACCGGTGGACCATTGTGGGGAAATTTCATATTTTTTTTTTGAAGAAATTACCTAATATTCCTAGTAAATAGGCTACCTTTTTCCTAAATTTAATTCCTATATGACCAACCCTAAAATGTGTTTTGGGTTCTACCTCTCAAGTGCAAGAGGGTAGTCGTAGTTTTAAAACTCGGTAAGTCTGAGGTCGAATTCCTCAGGGAGCCTAATGTGTTTTACTTTTTAGGATGTGAAATGGATTCTAAAACTAAAGATGATTAAGTTTGAAGTTCAAGATTACTAAATTCTAAAGTTTAATAAAATTAAGAGCAATTCCAATTTTAAACACTTAAAATTAAAATAAACAAAAACAATTCAGAATTTAAGAACGAATTAAACTAGATGGTAAAAAGTTAAAAAAATTCAACAAAAATAATTTCAACCTCCAATAACTCTATTATAACTAAAAATTAAGTTGGATTGCAATACAATAAAAGTAAAGATCTTGATTCAATGTCAAGTCCAGGTAGTTCACTACTTTACCTTGGGGTGTGTATTTGAAAACTAGGGTTTAACTTGAAAAGTTTTGAAAATGTTGTAATCAAAGGTCAGTACCAGTAATCTCAAGCGAATATGGTTAAAGACCTTTGTTTCCTAGGGTTTCTCAATTAAACACCAAAATATTTATCAAAATCTGATTTTTAAATCTATTCGAAAGTATTTGACAATTGGTTACGAAAATTCATACCAGTGATCTCACATGGATTTAGTTAAGAATTTTCATATTCGAATGTTTTCAAAATAGGAAAAAAAGATAGATTTGTGAAAGGTAGATCCCTTCGTAAGAGGTTTCGCAACCTTTGTGAAGGGACTACAAACACCCCAAGGCTTTTCGTGAACTACCCTTTCTTGATTCGTTGAATCAAGATTAGGGTTTTACGCTACAACTACTTCAAGCATCATAAAAACAATAAAAGAACATTCCATCATGCGAAAAGGGAATCGAAACAAGCAAAACATTATATAACGACGTAAATCGAAATAAATCGAAGTAAGTCGAAGTGCAACTTACAATGTAACTCGGATGTAAAAGAAAAGATGAACAAGCAATACGAAGACAATGATGAAAACTCCAAAGAACTCTATAAATCCACACATCCAAGCGTAAAAACCACTCTAAAATCAATCAACCATCTAATCTAACTCTCAATTGAAAGTGTAATAAACAAAATGAGACGTCCGTTGTTCAACCGTACAAGGGTTACATATATAGCTTAAGCAAAACCCTAGAAAAAACAAAGTAAAACACGCGCCCAGGGCTTTGCTGGGGTTCGGACCCTTTGAGGAGGGGTGGGGACCCCAGAGTACATCTTCCATTGGATTACTCACTAGGGTCCAGACCCTTTGAGGAAGGGTGGGGACCCCAGAATACATCTTCCTCTATTTTCCTTTCTCCTTCGCTCTGAGTCCTTGGGTTGGTCCAAACCATCTTTGATGAAGCTTGAATCCCAACTCTTCCTTCGTCTTCTAAGCCCTCTCCAACACTATTAACTTCACTTTTCTCATCCATTTCCCTACAAATAAGATGATGAAACTTGTAAGTTACAAAACAATATCAAAACTTTAAATTTACTCATCCAAATGCATTAAAATGTATTTAAATATAGAGTTTGTAATTACACTTTTCAAGTGTAATCACACCACCCAACTTGAACATTGCTAGTCCCTAGCAATAACTTTATTAAAATGAAATGCAACTACTACCCTATTTCTCTTTTCGTTGGAAACACGACTACACTTAGCTACGTGCAGCAAGCACTTTAAACCCCTAGGTTCCCCCTAGTGGACGAGTAAGGTCGCGTGAGGGTTTGTAGTGAATCTACCCACAAAATTCTATGGCATGGTCTCAAAATGTCAAAAAGTAATCAAGATCAACATTGAATTAGGTTCAAACTCAACAAGTCACAAAATCCAAATATCTTGTGTAATTCTCCTACACTAAGCATTCATTCATGGACTATCAAAATAGAAAGAACATATGTGCAAAGTTATTTCATTCATTCCACAAGGTTTCATGAGCATAAATGGAACTAAGTTTCAACTTCAAATTCTCACAAGATTCCACTCATAAACAAAAGAATTCACTCATCAAGGGTTCACACATAGCTATTAGCAAATAATGCCATCCTAGTTGCACATAACCCACAAATAAGTGAGTGAATCAAATCGAAGATCAAAGTGGACAACTCACAAAAGTATTCCAATGCATATGCAAGAAATCACACCACACACCCTACACAAGACCATTACATGCACAATATAAGAGTTGCTCGCTTAGAATCCACTAGGTCTTTATTTTGGTTGTAACTTGGCCAAGGGTAATGGTTTACAACCGAAGATATGGAAGTCAAAGCATATGCCTTGGGATAAAAATGTTTAAGTGCACACACATCCCAACTACCCTTTTTCTTTCTAACCCAAACAAAGATCCCAACAAGAAACTTATTCTTGCTAAATACTACCCATGGGACAATTTCAAATATTGCAAACAACGCATAAGTCCCACAATTACATAAGCAAAATTGAATGACAGATTTTTTTTTCTTTTCTTTTTTTTTGTTTTTTTTGTTTTTTTGAATTAGAAACTTCACATACATTCTCATCCAAACATTCATCCTCTCTTTACTTCTCAAAGGTTTACATTCCCAATCCACATTCCCAACTTAGAATTTGAGGCACTTTCTTAACCTAAGACATATGAGGGTAAGGCTAAAAGTGTGTGAATGGGGTGTACGGGACATCATATGAGAGGTGAACCAAGAAGAGAAAATTTTATCACACACTTTATTGTGAGGTTTCAAGTTGGTTCCTAGGACAATTTTATATCAAGAAAAGTAAAAGGCTCAAAATAACAAAGAAGGCCTAGCATCATGTCCTAAACTTGCAACAACTTGCAATGTACCAAGAGATACTCATGCAAGTGTGTGTATTGTAATTGGTGCATGGAAATTCATAGTGAAGAGTAACAGAGCTGTGATCATGTGCAACCCCTCAAGAAAAAAAATAAAAGGCTCAAAAGCTCCCATAGGGGTATAAGTCTTCACTTAGTCTAAGAATGCTCAATTAACCAATATTAAACAAAATCTACATCTAAGCACATAGCTCTTTTCTATGATAGTCAAAAACATGTACAAGGTTATGACACATTCCATTTGAACTAAGTTTCCTATCAAAGTTTGAACAAAATTCAATTATCACTCTTTCACTCTAATTCAAAATTAACCAAACCAAAAAGGTAAGATGTAAGTTGAAATGTGCTAAGTCATGTGTTTATGCGCAAAAAGAATGCTCAAAATTTTGAAAAATTTGACAATTTTCAATTTTTCACCACAAATTCATCATGGAAACTCTACCCCCCAACTTAAACTACACATTGTCATCAATGTGGAAACTAGAATGCATAAGTGGGTCTGTCGTGTGTAAAGTGAGCATGATGAAGAGCAAGATGTGATAATCACATAAAGATAGTAGAGCACAAATAAAGCAAACGTGCTCCTATTATTAATTGTATGTAAACATGCCCCCCAACCTAAATTAAAAAATGGGTAGATTAAATGCAATAACAAAATGAACAATGTAACAAATAAAAGATTGAATATAAATAAAGAAAAGAAAGATATTACATCGTGTTGTCTTCTAATAGCAGATGTGATGCAAAAAGGAATTGCAAATCAATACCAAAAGCTTCATTGTGGTTTAACTCATTGGGAATTGCAACACCCTCCTTACATGAAGTGTCAACCCTCTCTATATCAGGGATATCTTCTAAAGGTGGCATATCAATATATCCAGACAAAGAACTTAACTCAGACTCTATACTAGTGTCAGTGTCTGTGGCATAAGAATGTGCATCTAACTACTCATTGGCTACAGTTACCTCCGCCCATTCCATCTCTAACAGGAGTTCAAGATCAACTTCATTCCACCATTGGTCATCAAGTAATTGGTTAGGAGTTACATGCATCAATGGGGGATATATAAGTGGCAAAGGTAAGCAATTACTCTCTAAAAAATATCTCTCAGGCCACCATTCACAATTAATGTCAGAACTCTCAAATTCACTATCACTAGACATGTCGGGTGTTGCTTCCCATTTACGTTTATGCCCAATTAATAGGTTAAAATTATCCTTCTGGTTACAATGGTCATGGTTAGAACCAGACTTGATGTACCTGTTCTTTTCAAAGAGTATACAAATTAATATGTTAAGAACAAATGTAGTTAAAATAACTCAACACAAGATAATAACATTAAAGTTTAAAAAAAAAAACTTAAAAGAATAATTTAAATAATAGTATGAAAGAATAATTAAACATAACTAAGCAAAAGTATCAAAATGGCAAAGTTAAATATACATAAACATCTGTTTCAAAAAGAAAGTACAGAGTTTTAGGAACAATAAGTAAAGCAAGACATGTCTCTCCTAAACTCTCAAAAAGATACGAAAATAACAAGAAAAATCACTGAGGAGGTGGAGGTGGATGAGACTCTCTGATGTAGTCCAAAATGGTCTGTAGGAGGTGTCAATGGGTCTGCTGGCTCTGGTGGATACGCTGAAAGAGCTGGTGATCTGCTTCCTGATTTTGCTCCATAACACTGATACGCTCAGCCAGTGCCTCTATTTGATCAGCTAAGTTGTCATTAGTAACCTCCTCCTCATCCTCTTTTGGCCTCTCTGATGCTTGGGAAGGTTCACCTTGACTTTCAGGCTCATCTATCTTCCTCTTCTTTTAGGAGATTGTACCTCGGGATTTGACATAAGATGTGATATTGAAAGGGTGCAAACCAGCGGCTATGGGTAAATCATCAGTAATACGGGCTCCCTTCCTTCTGAATATTTTTGTGAGCGCTCCATCAAATGGTAATGCAGTCAAAGCACTAGGGTGCTCACAGGTGTACGCCACTTGGTGCCAAAAATAAGAGGGCAAGTCGATTTTCAAACCTATCCTAATGGCATAAATCAATTTAGCTGTAATGCGGGTGCAATCAGAATTTCTATTCTGAGGCAGCAGGTTTGTGTAAGAAAACATGTGCAATGCTTAATATTTGTCCTTAAGTACCGACACTGGCTTCCTATACTCTGCACCCCATTCATGTCCTTCTAATAAGATCTCAGAAGTTATAGCACGGAATGATAGAGTCCCTTCAGAAGGATAAGTAAACTCTGGATTTTCAACTCTAGGGGTTTGGAAAAATTATGCAAAGTCATTGGGGGTTAAAGTAATCTCAACCCCTCTAACCCAACTAACAACATGTTCCCTACCTTGTCGTCTGATGATAGACCCTTCTCTGAAATTGGCAAAGAATTCCTTTATTAAATCTACCATACAATAAGCATGGAATCTCGCCACATTAAGCCACTGCCTTCCCTCAAAATTTTGCTCAAGCATAAACTCTTCTCTCCTGAAATGATCAATTTGCCAAAATCTCTCAATCACCACTGACTTACGTGACCAAGTGTCATCATATCTTTTATCAGCCTCCTCTGTCAAGAATCTACTCCTATCAAATGAACTTGACCCTAGTTGTCTATTTGCAGGTCTTTTCATTCTTGGAGCCATAGGAGCTACAAACAATTCAAAGAAATTATTCAATTGATCACCTCTCAATCCCTATGTCCACACAAATTCAATGGCCCATTCTAGAAAACAAAACTGAAATTTGAAATTAGTATGAATGTATGTAATGAAATGGTCCATATGACCATTCACCATTCACCGTTAATGGGTCAATGCAAACTCGGTGGCTAAACATCCTTCCCCCAAAGATGGGTCCTCTAGCATCAAACATCAACTTAAACAAATTCTAATTTCACTTGCAAGAAAAGGATTTTGAAGTTAGGAAGATCCAAAACCAAGCTAGAGTTTAAGGGTTCTTTGAACCCTTGGACCTTATTGTGACCCACGGCTAGAGAAGTGATAGGGTAGGAAGAAATCACTCAAAATGAGAGATCCATGTCTACCCAACATGAAAAACACCAAATAAAGCTTCATGAAGCCACAAATCAAGAACCCATGGTGTTTTGAAGCTTGGGTTCATAGAGAATGAACAACAATTAACCTAGGGCTCGAATGGAAGAAGAAGCATACCTTATGAAGCTTAAACAAGAAGATTAAAGCTAAAACTCGCTTAGATAAACCTTGGGACAACCGATTCTTGAAGGATTCTTCATTCTTGGGGATGGGCTTGAGAGGATTTGGAGTTAGGAGGAGAGGAATAGAGGTTAAAGGGGCTAAATTGGGGTTAAATTCAGTCCACAGGGTTCGGACCATAGGAAGAATAGTGGAGACCACAGCAAGGTATCTCAGCTGGAACATTAGCTAGGGTCCTTACCGTTTGGAAGGGGTCTGGACCACAGAGAGGTTTCCTCCAAATTTTCCTCACCAACTCACTGTGGTCCGGACCCTTTGAGGGAGGGTGGGGACCACAGAATGAGACACTTTAACACTATTTTATGCGGTGTTAATCACTCAACAAAGACCTAAACTCAAGAATAAAAATCCTAAAACAAAGAAAAGGAAAATAAATTTGTGCCAATCTTAACTATGATTAATCCTAACTGTGATACAACTACAAACACGTCCGAATTCCAATTCACTCATAAGGGGAGGGATCTAAAAGATCCTACGTTTCAATTTTCGCCATAAAATTTTCCAAGTACGGTTTGAGACGATGGCCATTAACCTTGAATGTGGTATTATTGTGTGGGTTTTGAACCTCACACACACCGTGTTTAGAGATGGAAAGTATAATAAAAGTACCGTACCATCTAGATTGAAGCTTGCCCTGGAAGAGATGTAACCTAGAGTTGTATAGCAAGACTTTTTGGCCTACATGGAAGGATTTCCTAGAAATATGTTTGTCATGTAGATCTTTCATTCTTGCCTTGGCAATCCTTGCGTTTTGAAAAGCATCATTACGTAACTCCTTAAGTTCATTCAATTGGAGCTTTCGGACAACACCAGCGTCATCCAAATTCTCATTGAAGTGCCTAATTGCCCGATAGTCTCTATGTTCCATTTCTACAGGTAAATGGCAAGCTTTTCCAAAGACAAGGCGATAGGGAGACATGCCCAGAATAGTCTTATACGCCGTTCTATATGCCCATAATGCATTGATGAGACGTAGAGACCAATTTTTGCGTGTCGGGTTAACAGTTTTCTCTAAGATTCCCTTAATCTCCCTGTTTGCCAATTCGACTTGGCCACTATTTTGAGGATGATACGTAGTACCTACTTTGTGGGTCACACCATAACTATGAAGCAAGACACCAACAGGTCGATTACAAAAATTCTTGCTTCCATCACTAATGATAGCTCGAGGCATCCCAAAATGTGAAAAGATGGATTCCCTCAAGAATTTGATCACCACCCGGTGGTCATTGGTACGAGTTGCTATGGCCTCCACCCATTTAGAAACATAATCAATGGCCACAAGGATGAATTCATATCCAAATGACTTAGGGAATGGTCCCATAAAATCAATCCCCCAACAATCAAAAATCTCCAAAACGATTATGGGGTTTTGGGGCATCTCATTACGCTTGGTTAAAGCTCCCAACCGTTGACACCTATCATACCAAAGGCAATAATCATGAACATCCTTAAACAATGAGGGCCAATAAAATCTGCTTTGAAGAATCTTAGCGGCTGTTTTCTTTGAAGAGAAGTGACCCCCACATGCTAGAGAATGACAAAACTCAATGACATTATGCATCTCACTATCGGGAATGTAATATCTCACAATCTGATCAGGGCAATACTTGTAGAGGTATGGTTCGTCCCAAAAGAAACTACGCACTTTTCGTAAGAATTTTCCTCTGTCGATTTTTGTCCAATTAGAGGGCATTTGTCCAGTCACTAGAAAGTTAGCAATGTCTACATACCAAGGAGGTTGGACTTGTAGGTTGGTGCTAACATGCATGAGGTGTTCATCAGGGAATTGTTCATTCATTGGTAGGTCACTAGAGTTGGACACCTGTTGGGGTAGTCTAGATAAATGGTCAGCAACCACATTTTCAACTCCTTTCTTGTCTTTGATCTCCAAATCAAACTCTTGGAGAAAGAGCATCCATCTAATCAAACGAGGTTTGGCCTCTTGTTTTGCAATGAGGTATTTCAAGGCTGTATAGTCCGTGAATACTGTGACACAAGAACCTACCAAATACGACCTAAACTTATCCAGGGCAAACACTACCGCTAGAAGCTCCTTTTCAGTAGTGGTATAGTTCACTTAAGCCTCATTCAGAGTCTTACTAGCATAGTATATCACATAAGGTTTTCCTTCTTTTCTTTGCCCTAAAACTACTCCCACAGCAAAGTCACTTGCATCACACATTAGCTCAAATGGCAAGGACCAATCCGGTCTTTGGACAATTGGTGCAGTGGTAAGCAAATGTTTAAGTTTATCAAAGGCTTCCTGGCATGAAGTTGTCCACTCAAACGGACTATCCTTTGACAACAACGAGCATAAAGGTTGTGCAATAGAACTAAAGGACTGGATGAAACGTTGGTAAAAACCGACATAACCAAGAAACGATCTTACGTCCTTAACACATCAAGGAACAGGCAAATTTTGAATCAATTCCACCTTTGCTCTATCTACCTTAATCCTGCGATGCGATACTATATGCCCTAAGACAATCCCTTGTTGCACCATAAAATGGCATTTTTCCCAGTTGAGCACTAAATTGCTCTCTTCACATCACACTAACACCTTCTCAAGATTGATCAAACACTCATCAAATGTGTCTCCATAGACGGAGAAATCATCCATAAATACCTCTAAGAATGTCTCGACCATATCACTAAAAATGCTCATTACAAATCTTTGAAAAATCGCAGGTGCGTTACATAGCCCAAATGGCATGCGTCTGTACACAAAAGTGCCAAAGGGGCATGTGAAAGTGGTCTTCTTTTGATCTTCTAGTGCTATCTCAACCTGATTGTACCCAGAATACCCATCCAGAAGGCAATAGAAAGATCTCCCTGCTACTCTCTCAAGCATTTGGTCTAGGAAGGGAAGTGGAAAATGGTCTTTCTGGGTCACAACATTCAAACGCCTATAGTCAATGCACATATGTCACCCAGTTCGGATGCGTTGTGGTACTAACTCTCCTTTCTCATTCTCAACTATAGTGACACCGGACTTCTTAGGAACTACTTGAGTGGGACTCACCCACTTTGAGTCAGAAATGAGGTAAATGATACCGGCATCAAGCAACTTAAGCACCTTTCCTTTCACAACCTCTTTCATATTGGGGTTTAGCCTTCGTTGCATTTGCCTCACCGGTTTGGAATCATCTTCAAGGTATATATGATGAGAACATACCAATGGGCTAATACCTCGAAGATCTGCCACAGTCCAACCTAGTGCTTGACAGTGGGCTTTCAACACTCCCAACAACCTCTCCTCTTGAGCTCTCTCTAAACCTGTAGACACCACTACTGGAAATGTCTCTCCCTCTCCCAGGAATGCATTCTTGAGTTCACTTGGTAAGGGTTTCCTAGAAGAACATGGAGGACATTCAATCGAGGGTTTAGGTTTTATCACAGATGGCTCTATAGGTTCAGACATTGGTATCCAGCCACTAACTGCTATAATCTCCTCCCCAGCACCTATAAACTCTCCAATATCCCTAAAATTTTTTCCATCTAACATTTCACATCTCTCACTCCTTACTAAGGCACGCTCTAAGGGATCCTCGAAGTAAGTCTGCTCAAAATACTCCTCGCTCAAAGTATGGATCACGTCCACTTCCCTAATATCTTCACACTCTCCTATTTGCTTCCCTACCCTAAAAATATTCATCTCCGTGGTCATATTTCCAAAAGAAAGTTTCATGACCCCACTCTTACAATTGATCACAGTATTAGATATAGCAAGGAATGGTCTACCAAGAATGACCAGAATAGATTGGGTAGGGTTAGGAATTGGTTGGGTATCTAATACGATAAAATCCACTGGAAAGTAGAACTTGTCTACTTGAACTAATACGTCCTCCACCACACACCTGGGCATTTTGACCGAACGGTCAGCTAACTGTAATGTCACTCTGGTAGGTTTCAGCTCACCTAGACTTAGTTGCTGGTAAATAGTGTAAGGCAAAAGGTTGACACTAGTGCCTAGGTCAAGTAGAGCTCTATCAACAATATGGTTTCTTATAATGCATGAAATGGTTGGACACCCAGGGTCTTTATATTTAGGAGGTGTGTCACGTTGGAGTATGGCACTCACTTGTTCTATCAAGAAAGCTTTTTCCTTGACGTTAAGCTTCCTCTTCACAGTGCACATATCCTTGAGAAATCTAGCATAGGAAGGATTTTGCTTAATAGCTTCAAGTAATGGGATGTTGATTCTCACTTGTTTGAAAGTCTCATAAATTTCAGAGTTCAACATCTCATTCTTGCCTTTAGCTAGTCTCTGGGGAAAAGCTAGTCTAGGCATGTACTCAGCAGGATGGTCAATTGGCCTAACCAAAGGTCCCTCGCTAGATTCCTCCTCACTCTCTTTTTCAGTTTTCTCTTTTTCTTTCTCATCCTCCAATTTCCCTTTCCCTTTTTCTTTTTCCTCTCCATCACTCACTTTTTTAATCCCCTACTAGCTTTTGGTTCTATCTTCTCACTCGTGGCATTGACTCTAGGATTAGTGGGTTTTTGAATAATTTTACCACTCCGTAGAGTGGTAACAGCTTGAACATGCTCATGCAGGGTGGTACCCGAGGTCGATAACTCAGTCATGTTCACCTGGCCTTTTGGGTTAGGAAACAGTTGTGCAGGAAGTTTGCCACTTTGAGTGGTACTCATGGCCTGGGTTAACTTAGAAACTTGGCCCCTGATATCATCCATGGATCTAACCAAGTTATCATTGATCACCGTTTGATGTTGCATAAATTGTTGAACAGATTCCTCAAAAGATCTCTTCGGCAGAGGTTGAAATGCAACAGGATTGGATTGTTGATATTGAGGTGGTGGTAAAAAGGGTTAGAAAGGTTGGCTTTGGTTATCATTTTTCCACCCAAAACCTGGAGGATTTTTCCATCCCTGATGGTAAGTGTTGAGATGTTGATTTCCCACCGGATACTTAACATTACCACCTTGTGGGTAGGAAGTGTTACCCTGACCTCTATTTTGGAATGGTCGGTTCTGAGTGTTATTGACATATGAATTACCATAAGCTACTTCCTTAAGTAAAGGAAGCTCTAGACATGAATTAGGATCATGTCCTATTTGGTCGCATGCCCAACACACCACTTGTGCTTCCACCAATTTCTCTTTGTTCTTAAGTTCAAGGGAATCTAACTTATGTTGTAATGCAGATATTCTAGCACTTAAATCATCCCTCTCACTTAACATCAACTGACTGCTAGATACAGGATTTCTATGCTCTAAAGAAGAAGATGGTCCAATTTTCCAATCATTAGAATCCCCAGCCACCATATCAAAGAATTCCATAGCCTCTTCCACAGTCTTATCAAACAAGGTACCATTACACATGGTAGAAACTAATTGGTTAAGACTGGGGGTTAGGGATTCATAGAAAATGCTCACTAACCTCCATGATTCATAACCATGGTGAGGGTAAGCCATCAAGAAGTCCTTAAACCTTTCCCAGGCTCGATAGAAATTCTCATTAGGTTTGCAAGAGAAAGTGGTAATCTGTCACCTGTAGTACTGAGTTTTCTGAGTTGGGAAATATTTCTTAAGAAACTCAGTCTGCATTTCACGCCACGTTCCAATAAAACGTGGACAAAGGGAATTAAGCCAGAACTTGGCTTTGTCCTTTAGAGAAAAAGGAAAGAGTTGAAGACGCACTACATCCTCATTGACATTATGATCTATACACGTGTTGCTCACTTCCTCAAACTCCCTAAGATGGTTATAGGGATTTTCAGAGTCAAGGCCATGGAAAGTAGGAAGAAGTTGGATAATTCCTGGCCTAAGGTTGAAGTTCCCCCTATTAAGGGCAAGACTAAGCATGATGGGGTGGTTTGTCTAACAGGATTAAGATGATCTTTCATAGGAATATAACCCGGAATTTCTTAGGGCTCATTATCCCCATGCACACTCCCTTCTCCTCTTACTTCAGCCATTGAGTGAAAGGAAGATGTAGTAAGTGAAACTGTGGAAAGTGAGGTTGGTGAAGAAGGTTCAGGAAGGTATGAAGGATCTCCTAGTTCAGATTCAGCTATGACTACCTTACCTGATCTTAATAGCATATAAGTAACAAGTCTCTAATAACAAAAATTAAGTCCAATTTTAAAAAAAAAATTCAAAAAAAAAGACTAAAAAAAAGAAAAATTAGAAATATCCTAAAAACTAAATTTTGGCTTGCCGGCAACGGCGCCAAAAACTTGATCGACCCTAAAATGTGTTTTGGGTTCTACCTCTCAAGTGCAAGAGGGCAATCATAGTTTTAAAACTCGGTAAGTCTGAGGTCGAATTTCTCAGGGAGCCTAATGTGTTTTACTTTTTAGGATGTGAAATGGATTCTAAAACTAAAGATGATTAAGTTTGAAGTTCAAGATTACTGAATTCTAGAGTTTAATAAAATTAAGAGCAATTCCAATTTTAAACACTTAAAATTAAAATAAACAAAAACAATTCAGAATTTAAGAACAAATTAAACTAGATGGTAAGAAATTAAACAAATTCAACAAAAATAATTTCAACCTCCAATAACTCTATTATAACTAAAAATTAAGTTGGATTGCAATACAATAAAAGTAAAGATCTTGATTCAACGTCAAGTCCGGGTAGTTCACTACTTAACCTTGGGGTGTGTTTATTTGAAAACTAGGGTTTAACTTGAAAAGTTTTGAAAACGTTGTAATCAAAGGTCAGTAACAGTGATCTCAAGCGGATATGGTTAAAGACCTTTGTTTCCTAGGGTTTCTCAATTAAACACCAAAATATTAATCAAAATCTGATTTTTAAATCTATTCGAAAGTATTTGACAATTGGTTACGAAAATTCATACCAGTGATCTCACACGGATTTGGTTAAGAATTTTCGTATTCGAATGTTTTTGAAATAGAAAAAAAAAAGATAGATTTGTGAAAGGTAGATCCCTTCACAAGAGGTTTCGCAACCTTCGTGAAGGGACTACAAACACCCCAAGACTTTTCGTGAAGTACCCTTTCTTGATTCGTTGAATCAAGATTAGGGTTTTACGATACAACTACTTCAAGCATCATAAAAACAATAAAAGAACATTCTATCATGCAAAAAGGGAATCGAAACAAACAAAACATTATATAACGACGTAAATTGAAATAAATCAAAGTGAATCGAAGTGCAACTTACAATGTAACTCGGATGTAAAAGAAAAGATGAACAAGCAATACGAAGACAGTGATGAAAACTCTAAAGAACTCCATCAATCTACACGTCCAAGCGTAAAAACCACTCTAAAATCAATCAACCATCTAATCTAACTCTCAATTGAAAGTGTAATAAACAAAAAGAGACATTCCTTGTTCAGCCGTACAAGAGTTACATATATAGCTTAAGCAAAACCCTAGAAAAAACGAAGTAAAACACGCGCTCAGGGCTTTGCTGGGGTCCGGACCCTTTGAGGAGGGGTGGGGACCCCAGAATACATCTTCCTCTAGATTACTCACTGGGGTCCGGACCCTTTGAGGAAGGGTGGGGACCCCAGAATACATCTTCCTCTATTTTTCTCTCCTTCGCTCTGAGTCCTTGGGTTGGTCCAAACCATCTCTGATAAAGCTTGAATCCCAACTCTTCCTTTGTCTTCTAAGCCCTCTCCAACACTATTAACTCCGTTTTTCTCATCCATTTCCCTACAAATAAGATGACAAAACTTGTAAGTTACAAAACAATATCAAAACTTTAAATTTACTCATCCAAATGCTTTAAAATATATTTAAATATAGAGTTTGTAATTACACTTTTCAAGTGTAATCACTATACTAATTAATATACAACAAAGATTGATTGTGAACTATTCATAAGGTGGGGGATCCAAGAGATCCCATGTTTCAATTAATCCCATGAAATTCTCTAGGTACGGTTTTAATCTATGCCCATTCACGTTAAATTGATGTCCATTCTTCGGGTTTTTAATTTCAATGGCTCCATGGGTCGATACGTGTGTCACAATGAATGGTCCCGACCACTTAGATTGTAATTTACCTGGGAACAGGTGTAGTCGTGAGCCATAAAGAAGTACCTTTTGACCTTCATGGAATGAACGTCGTGCAATCTGCTGATCATGTACTTTCTTCATCTTTTCTTTTGAAATTAACGCATTTTCATAAGCATCATTTCGTAACTCATCCATTTCTGCAATTTGTAGTTTACGGTGCAGCCCTGCTTCATCAATATTGACATTAACTTGCTTAATTGCCCAATAGGCTTTATGCTCTAATTCCACGGACAAGTGGCACGGCTTACCATAAACTAACCGATAAGGTGACATTCCTAGGGTGGTTTTATATGCAGTACGATATGCCTATAAGGAATCTATCAACCTTAGTGACCAATCCTTGTGATTTGGATTAACTGTCTTTTCTAAAATTTGCTTGATTTTCCTGTTTGTAACCTCTGCTTGACCACTTGTTTGGGGGTGATAGGGAGTGCCCACTCTATGCACAACCCCATATTTAAGTAATAGAATTCCTACTGGCCAGTTACAAAAATGCTTTCCACCATCACTAATTATTGCTCGAGGCACCCTAAAGCATGAAAATATGTTTTTGTGAAGGAATTTGAGCACAACTTTGTGATCATTAGTCCTAGTGGCAACTACTTCTACCCACTTGGACACGTAATCAACCCCTACTAGGATGAATTCATATCCAAAAGATTTTGGAAAAGGGCTTATGAAGTCTATTCCCCAACAGTCGAATACTTCTAACACGAGAATAGAGGATAGAGGCATCATATTTCTTCGGGTCAAACTACCTAAATGTTGACACCTATCGTAAGTGGTGCAGAAATGATGCACGTCCTTGAATAATGTAGGCGAATAAAATCCACATTGTAAGATTTTGGTAGCTGTTTTGTTTGTGGAAAAATGGCCACCACAAGCTTGAGAGCAACAGAACTCGATAATTCCTGGAACTTCGCACTTAGGAATACATCGGTGTATTACTTGATCCGGGCAATATTTAAATAAATATGGATCATCCCAAAAGAAAACTCGTACATTCCTAAGGAATTTCTTCCTATCTTTAGGACTCCATTCACTTGGGATTTTACCTGTCACTAAGTAGTTAGCAATATCAGCGTACCAAGGTGAGTTGGAGGCTATTATTGCCTGTACATGAAACAACTGTTCATCCAAAGCTATCATTGATTTGAGTATCATCTTTGGGGTAAACTTCTGCCGGTAGTCGTGACAGATGATCCACTACCACATTTTCCACACCATTTTTATCTCTTATTTCGATGTCAAACTCCTGTAGTAGTAATATCCAATGAACCAAGTGGGGTTTGGCCTCTGGTTTGGTTAATAGATATTTAAGTGCTAAATGATCAGCAAAAATGATAACTGTTGAACCAAAGAGATAAGATCAAAATTTCTCAAGGGCGAAGACAACTGCTAATAATTCTTTTTTTAGTTGTCGTGTAATTCTTTTGCGCGTCATTAAGAGTTTTACTAGCATGATAAATGACATACGCCTTTTTATCCTATCTCTACCCTAACACAGCTCCAATAGCATGATCACTAGCATCGTACATAAGTTCAAATGGTAGTGACCAATCAGGGGACTGTAATATAGGAACTGTAGTTAGACATCCCTTGAGTTTATCGAAAACCTGCTGGCATTGATCAGTCCATTCAAATGGGGTATCTTGTATTAGTAACTAACACAAGGGTCTGGAAATTTCACTGAATGACTGAATAAATCTTTGGTAAAAACCAGCGTGCCCTAGGAATGATCTGATATCCTTTACTAAGTGAGGTGTGGGAGGTTTTTGTATCAGGTCTACCTTAGCTTGATCTACCTGGATACCATCATTTGATACTATATGGCCTAGTACTATGCCTTGTGTCACCATAAAATGACACTTTTCCCAATTAAGGACTAGGTTCTTTTCCTCACATCGTGTTAGTATAAGATCAAGGTTTTGCAAGCACTGCTCAAAGGAATCGCCATAGACAGAGAAGTCATCCATAAATACCTCGACGATTTCTTCTACCATTTCACTAAATATGCCGATCATGCAGCGCTGAAAAGTAGCAGGGGCGTTACACAAGCCAAAGGGCATTCGTTTATACGCAAAGGTGCCAAAGGGACAAGTGAAGGTGGTTTTAGATTGATCCTTTAAAGCTACTTCTATTTGGTTATAGCCCAAATAGCCATTTAAGAAGCAATAGTATG
This sequence comes from Vitellaria paradoxa, assembly GCA_019916065.1. Classification (NCBI taxonomy): domain Eukaryota; kingdom Viridiplantae; phylum Streptophyta; class Magnoliopsida; order Ericales; family Sapotaceae; genus Vitellaria; species Vitellaria paradoxa. Next base: position 33,929,252 of record CM034235.1, read on the forward strand.
CATGCCCAGCCACTCTTTCTAAGACCTAATCTAAAAACGGAAGAGGGAAGTGGTATTTTCTCATAACTGCATTGAGTTTTCTATAATAAACACATACTCGACAGCCAATTTGTACTCTTGTTGGGACTAGCTCGTTGTGATCATTCCGAACTACAGTGATATCTGACTTCTTAGGTACTACTTGTGTGGGACTTACCCATTGAGTGTCAGAGATTGGATAGATTACCCCCACATCAAGCAATTTGAGTACTTCTACCTGCACTACTTCTTTCATATTCGGATTGAGTCTTCTTTGCATTTGTCGGACTAGCTTGGCACCCTCTTCTAGATATATACGATGTGTGCAAAGGAGTGGACTTATACCCATTAAATCTGCCACTGACCACCCTAATGCCTTCCTATGGGTTTTCAAGAGTTCTACTAATGTACACTCTTGATCAGTGGTTAATTCAGATGAGATAACTATGGGGTACGTTTCTCCTTTGCCTAGAAAAGCATATTTCAAACTAGAAGGTAAAGGCTTCCTTTCAGGACTTGGAGCTTTTACATTTGAAGATTGAGCTTTATTTAGTAGTGGCCCCAAATTTTCAAACATTGGTACCCAATTACCTATAGATATTAAGGGGCAGACTTCTAACCATTCATATATCATTTCACTCTTTTCACGTTGGATCATAGGGTCTCCCTTCCCTACATTACAACATAGTGCCCTTTCTAAAGAATCTTCGAAAAATTCACAATCGATATAATCTTACACTATGGTCTCTACTACATCCACTTCTTACACCTCAGACACCTTTTTTGGTTGTTTAGTAACATGAAAAATATTGGTCTGAAATTCTATGTTACCAAAGGGCATCTTCATGGATCCATTCCTACAGTTGATCAAGGCATTTGAAGTTGCTAAGAATGGCCATCTAAGAATCACAGGTGTCTAATCTGGTGCTGACAAACTGGTAAGTGGTTGTGTATCAAGGATTATAAAATCTACTAGAAAATAGAAATTTTCCACTTGCACCAGTACATCTTCCACTATACCTCGTGGGACTTTAATTGATCTATCAGCAATCTGCAAAGTCACACGGGTAGGTTTTATCTCTCCTAAGCCCAGTTGTTCGTACAATGAATAGGGAAGTAGATTCATACTAGCTCCTAAATCAAGAAGTGCTCAACTAATAAAGAGCTCCTCTATGTAACAAGAAATAGTAGGACATTCAGGGTCCTTATATTTCGGGGGTGTACGACATTGAAGGATAGTACTTGCTTGTTCAATTAGGAATGCTTTTTCCTTTACATTCAGTCCTCTCTTTACAGTGCATAACTCTTTTAAGAATTTTCCATATATAGGAATTTGCTTAATTGTATCCAAGAGAGGTATGTTAATTTTCACTTGTTTAAATACCTCTAGCAATTCAGCCGCTTGGGTTTCTTTCCTAGCTTTCATAAACCTTTGGGGGAATGGTGCCTTAGGAACATATTCCCTTGGTACTATCATAGGTTCCCCTTCTTTCTCCTTTCATTTCTCCCCTTTGTCTACATTACCATCCTCTTTTTCAGATTCTACCTCTTCCACGACTATAGGTTATTTTCCAGCCTTTTAATTATCTTCCAACATCCGCTTAGGTTCCAACTTTTCCTTAGCATCAACCATCTTAGGGTGAATGGTCTTATCTATCGCTTTACCACTCCTAAGCGTCGTGATGTTTTGCACCTGTTCAATATTGCCAGGCATACTGGAAGACCCTTCAACATGTTTCACTTGAGCAGTTGGGTCTGGACGTGGTTGAGCAGGAAATTGACCTTTAGGTTGTGCAGTTAAAGTTTGAGTTAGAAGTGTCAATTGTCCCTTAATATTGTCTAAAGTTTGGTTATTTTGAGCCTAAAGTGTGGATTAAATGTTCATGAAATGTTGAAGTGTTTCTTCTGTGGATCTTTTATTAGGAGGAACATATGGGGTATGTGATGGTCCCGCATTCTGTGGCAATCCTGAACTAGTAACTGGAACTTGAGGAATTGGATGTGATAGAGCATGATAAGGTTGTGGTATTTAAGCTCCATCATTTCTCCAACTAAAATTCGGATGGTTCCTTACAGCCAAATTATATGTTTCAGAATACAGATTTCCTCCTAAATTTTGTCCACACTATGGAGGCCGGTATTGGTTTATAGTATGGATAGGAAGTTCACTAGATGGCTGACCCTGCACAACCTCTCTATAAATAGAGAGTTTAGGGCAATTGTTTGCCCCATGGGATTGGCTATCACAAAGTATGCAGTAGACATCTACCATTGGTTCTTTTGTGGGTTGTGGGATTTTTTTGATCTTCAAAATTTCTATCTCTTTAGAGAGGGTTGCTAATTTTGCCTTAAGGTCATCAGTTTCACTTAACTAGTGCATACCCTTAATTGAAGAACCACTAGCAGCCTGAGTGTTATGAGATCCCGTGGTATCCCATGTTTGTGCATTCTCAATGAGAAACTCGAAATATTCGTAAGCTTCCGCGGGAGTTTTATCATAAAATTGTCCATTACACATTGTTTCCACAAATTGTTTTAATTGTGGCGTCAGCGATCCATAGAAAATACTAGCTAGACGCCAAACCTCAAATCCATGGTAAGGACAAGAATGCAAGAGAGTTTTGAATCTCTCCCAGCTTTGATAGAACATCTCACCATGTTGTGGAGCAAAATTTAGAATTTGATGCTGTATTGCATCAGTTCTGTTAGGTGGGAAGAATTTCTTTAAAAACTTAGCTTGCATTTCATCCCAAGTGCGAATGGAATTAGATGGTAAAAATTCAAACCATCTAGCAGCCTTATCTTGCAAAGAAAAAGGGAAAAGCTTAAGAAAAACTAGTTCTATTGGGCATCCCTGATCCTTAATAATGACACAAATGTTCCTACAACATGTTAAGTGATCGTATGGATTTTCAGAATCCATACCATGGAATGTAGGTAACAATTGTATCATTCCCGATTTAAAGTGGAAAGCTTGGTTTTCAGGCCAAACTATGCAAGATTTCGGAGTAAGCCTATTTTGCTGCAAGATATCCCTCATGGATCGACTAGCAGCAACAGCTTGTTCTTCAGCCATTTCTAAAATTGGATTAGGAACTCTAGGATTTGGAAATTCTCCTAAAGAGTTTTTGGGTTCAAAGAGGGGATTTAGAAACTCAAAACGTTCTAATCGACCGTCTTTACCACGAGTCCAAAAGTTCATAAGCTAGGAAAGATATACTGAATGGATGAACTATGGTCCAGACGAGAGACCCAGGTATCCAGACCACAGAGCAAGGTTATGGGACTTAGGAAAATATTTTTGGAGATTTTTAAGGTTTTAGTTTTTTTTTTTCTAAATTAAATTTTATCCTAAAATTCTAATAACCTAAAAACTAAGATTGGTTCCCCGGCAACGGCGCCAAAAACTTGACCGCTTCTAGAATGGTGCGTCTAAACTAACCCCCAAGTGCAAGGGTGTGCAGTGTAGTTTTAACTCGGTGAGTCCGAGGTCGAATCCACAGGGAACCTAAAGTTTTAGTTTCTAAGTTATCAAGAATGCTCAAAATTCAAATACTAGGAAATTGTAAAAGTTCTCTACCTAAACACTTTCTTCTTCTGACTCCTCCCTCGCTCAGAACTATCTACAGCTAGCAATTGACTTTCTCCATGATTGCCTCCATTTCTCATTATCTTGTCATTCTCCTTCAAAACTGTAATCACCTCATTCAGTGTCAAAGTTTTCTTTCCAATTAACATCGACTAAACCAACGGTTTGTATGACCTAGGTAATGAAGCTAACAAGAGCAATGCTTGTTCTTCGTCTTCAACCTTCTCCCCTGTGTTCAACAACTAACATGCTAGCTGATTAAAAATATTGATGTGGTCATGAATATTACCTCCTTCATCCATTCTCAATGAGTACAAATCCAATTTCATGCAAAGATGGCTTGCCATGGACTTTGAAGCGAACACGCTCTTCAACTTGTCCCATAACACTTTCGGTGACGTCTCATTCAATACCGTGTATTTAATCTGCGGTGCAAGTGCCAACCAAATTGTACTGACAGCCTTCCTTTGAGTAGATTTCCAATCATTATCCTTCATCTCATCTAGTTTTGTACCTTCTAATGCAATATCAAGACCTTGTTGCACTAGTTAGTCTTGAATTGTACTCTGCCACAATGTAAAATTGCTCTTTCCATCGAATAAAGGGACTTCAAACTTTAGTGTAGACATGGTGCTTAAAAACCTTTCCAATTAAACACTTCAATAATATACACTAAAGCAACCAATGACTAGCAACTCACAATGTAGTAAAGGAATTCACCAATACCAATAGCCAACAATGCAAGAAATACCACAATTGAAGCCTAAATTGAGAAAGCTAACCTCAAAAACAAAACCAGAACGTCAAAATTAGGCAGGACTAACCTCTTCCAAAATTTGCTACTGATGTGACACCTACTGCTCCTTTTTTTCTTCTCCTTCTCCCAAGCTGGAACCTTCAGCTTTGATACCACTCGTTGGGCCCACTAGCACTTATAAAGCCTGTAACAGAAACGCACACACAAATAAGGGAAGGAAAAATTTAGAGCACTCAACACAAGAATTTTTAACGTGGTTTGGTCCCTCAATAGACCTACATCTACAATCCCAAAAAGGGATAATATACTCAACTCAATATTAAACTATTACAATTTTTGCATGGATAAAATTGTAAAACCCTCTCCCACTCACACAACCAAAAAACCTAATTACACCCACACTTTGGTAACACAGGTTTTTAGTTGTGTCCTCAGTACACATTTAACAACTATGGGGGAAGGCCCTTTTATAGGAACCAAGCCTCCAATTTTTTGTTCCCTCTCCCAATATGGGATTTGGGGAGCCAACACAACACAGAGCTCATCCAGTCAAACAATCTTTGATCTGATTCATGCATGGCGGGAGAATACAGTACAGAATTACCCATTGGACACATAGGACACATGACTCCGGGATGGGGCATATAACAATCAAAGCTAATCTCAGTACTAGGAATAACATGACTTGTATCATCCATATTGCTATAAGAGGGGATGGGGTAAGGATCGACAGTACTAGGAGCAGTCTCGGAGCACCAATCTAGGATAAGTGGAAAAACCAAAGTCCTGATAACCGGGGTCCTCGCAATACATGCTTAGATCTGCAGCTTCCCATGGAATCTCTTCACCCATGACTGAAGGATCTACGTTACCTCCTTATGGCACATCAACTTCATGGAAAATGCTTTGCATAGTCACTCCTAGAGGATGTCAATGGGACGGGTACACGAGAGTACCCAACTCGACCGAACCCAATAAAAACTTGTTGAAAAATACTCTAGTAAGATTGGGATGGGTTTGGAATTAAAATTTAATACCTGTGTAGGTTTGGGACGGGTTTGGGATTTTTTATAAGGCATCCGATACCCAATACCTGTTTATACTTATAGGATACCCAATACAAGTTACTCGCAAGGTATCCGTAAAGTAGTCATTTAATAAAATAAAAATTATATATTTATATATGTACAATTACAATTTTATCCCTAAGATAAAATTTTCGAACTTCTGAAGTTAAGATCATTTATACTTTGTTGGCAGCTGCTCTTGGCTTTGTTGGGATAATTCATTTGAACTTGTTTAAGTTATGATTTGTTATATGCTATTTTCACATGTCATGGATTGTTCCAACTTCCATATTGGGTTTGGAAGTCCTTTCTAAACTATGATTCCTATTATATTATTCTAAGGGTATGCCTCTGTGTATTTTGTATATTTATTTCTACTATTCATAGTATATTTTGTTCACCTTTCAAAAAATATATTTTGTTCACCTTTCAAAAAAAAACTTGGAGATCCTTTGACCAATGAATTTATTCAATTTAATAAATTTAATATTTTTGTCACTTACTAATTTTTTATTTTTTATCTCAAATTGGGTATTTAACGAATACTTAACGAGTACTTTGACTAATTGAACATAAACGGGGTTTTGCGGGTTTGGGACGGGTTTTACGAGTTTGAGACGAGACGGGTTTGAGATTTTAACTAAAAAAATAAATGGGTTTGGGACGGTAATGATAACCAATAGGGATATAAACAGGTAAGGTACCCTCCTAATTAGTTAATCCCATTACCAAACCCGTTTATTTTTTGGTTACCATTACCGTCCCAAACCTATTTATTTTTTTAGTTAAAATCCCAAACCCGTTCCGTCTCAAACTCGTAAAACCCGTCCCAAACCTGCGAAACCCATTTATGTTCAATTGGTCAAATTACTAGTTAAGTATCCGTTAAATACCCAATTTGAGATAAAAAATAAAAAATTAGTAAGTGACAAAAATATTAAATTTATTAAATTAAACTGTTGGCCCAAGGTTTATAAAGTTAGTTTTATAATTGATTTTGATGATAACAAACATTGAATTAAATTTTCACAACAAATTTTCAAATAGACATTGTATGAAATGTTACAATTCGTTTGATAGATTTAAGATAATAGAGTTGGAAGAGATTGATATTATTTTTTAGATATTTTCACATAATTTGGATGAAGGAATAAAAGGATTTCAAAGTTTGGAGTAATAGAAATCAAAGTAACATGAATATTTGAACTAGAGGTTAACTCGGATAAACAGAGAAATTAGACACGTGTTAGTATATAGATGATATCTTAAGATCTAACAGTTTAATTTTCGTGAAATTTTAATATAGTAAACTAGACTTCCATATTTACAACTTTACCGAAGGTAGATTGTTTTGGATCTGAAGTTAAGGTGTCAAAACATGAGTTGGAATATTAGTCATTATAGAAAAGATTTTAATTCTGGATTCTGGAGCTAGTCTTAGTTTTTGAGACATAATTCATACTATACAGCTTTAAAAATTTTGATTTTTAGTGTGTGAAAAGAAGACTCAAAAAGCTACAACTTTTGTAGTTTAAGTTTCTTCTAATTCTAAAATTATCATGGTGAAACAAAAGCTTAAACTGGAAACACAGATTCAGAATGTCAGAAAAGGCTATCAGAAGCTGGTCTCGGTTCAGAAGCCATATCTGACTATCTAACCGTTGGATGAAATTCAAATTTTGACATGTGATAGCTGCCTTATATATCTACAAAGTCTTTACTCTGGGTCAATGTCAGATTTGAACGTTCTGAGGCTGAAAAACGGTCACAAATATATCTCAGAAAATCTAAATCTGAAAGACAGCATTGGAAGCAAGGAAATTCAATTTCTTTCTAGGGCAAAAGTGTCTTTTCACTTTGTAACGGCCATTTGGAGATTTTCATCTATAAATAGAGCCTCAAACTCAGATTCAAGGGGATGAACAAGGCAGGAAAGAAGTGCTTACAAAGAGATACAAGAAATTGCATAACTTTGCAAACATAGAGTGATTTCTTCCCACACTTGTGCTTCATCTTTCATATTTAACTTGTGAGAGTTTCTTTTTGATTTGATTGAGTTTCAAACTCATCATTGTTGCTGTAAGAAAGGAAAATTTAAAGCCCTTTTAATTTGTGAGAGGTGGGTGAGCTCTTGTTGGTTTTGGTTCAAGTGTTAGAACCAAAACAAGATACTTTCTTTGAGAAAGACTTACGTGAGTGATTTGGGGATAAAATCACTTGGGAAAGATTTTTAGCACCTTGGGAAGCTTGTGTGTAATAAGCTCTTCAAAGAATAGTGGAGTAATCTCAAGGAAGGCCTTGGGGAGTGGATGTAGGCAACATTGAAGCCGAACCACTATAAATTGATTGTGTTTGCTTCTTCTCCCTTCTCTCTATATTTATTGCAAACACTAGCACTCACTCTTCATCCACAAATATTGAATAATTTTTTTTTGTGCATTTTATATTTGATTATCCCTTTTATCTTGACATATTTGTTTAAGGGTTGAAATTTTTATTTGCAAATTTTTTTAAGCAACCCTATTCACCCCCCTAGAGTTGCTATTTGGGATAACAATTAGTATCAGAGCAAGGGCTCTCATTTTTTACTTAACCGTCTAAAAGTTAAGATCATGGCAACATCTTTTGGCACCTCCACTTTTGAAGGCCAATCGACCCACGACCTCCTTTGTTCAATGGAACAAACTATAATTATTGGAAGGCTAGAATGAGAATCTATGTTCAAGCCATTGATTATGGGTCATGGAAAGTCATATCTAATGGACCTTATGTTCCTTCTAAAACCGTTGATAATAGGATTGTTCCCAAGGATGAAAGTGAATGGACCGAAGCCGATGAAGCTAAAGTCCAATTAAATGCCAAAGCTATGAACATGTTATATTGTGCACTTGACCCTAATGAGTTTAATAGAATTTCTACATGTAAAACCGCTAAAGAAATTTGGGATAAATTAGAAGTCACTCATGAAGGTACTAACCAAGTTAAAGAGTCTAAAATTAGTATGCTTGTTCATCATTATGAATTGTTTAAAATGAAACCGGATGAGTCTATTTCGGAAATGTTTACTAGATTTACCGATATTATAAATAGTTTGAAATCTCTTGGTAAAATCTATACTAACGTTGAAATGGTGAGAAAAATTCTTAGGTCTTTGCCGAAGGGATGGAAGCCAAAGGTGACGGCCATCCAAGAAACGAAAGATCTCACGAAATTGAGCTTAGATGAACTCTTGGGCTCCCTTATGACCCATGAGATTACTTTAAAAACTAATGAGGAAGAAGATTCCAAAAAGAAGAAAGGAATTGCTTTCAAGTCCACATTTAATGATAAAAGGGTGGATGAATCAAGTGATGAAGATGATGAAGACATTGCTATGATCACTAGAAAATTTGAGAAATACATTAACAAAAAGAAGCAAGGTGGAAGAAAATTCCACAAGAAGGAGACAATCATAGGAGACTCAAGTAAGAAAGATATTATCATTTGCTATGAATGCAAAAAGTCCGGCCATATCAAGCCCGAATGTCCTCAACTCAAAATGAGTTATAAAAAGGACAAAAAGAATGCAATGGTGGCAACATGGGGAGATAGTGCTGATAGTTCCTCCACTAATGTGTCACATGGAGAAGAAATTGCAAACATTTGTTTTATGGCTCAAGAAGAAGAGAATGAGGTATGTGAATCTTCTAATCAATTTACTTATGATGAACTTTTAAATGCTTTTGAAGATTTACATCATGAACTTAAGAAAATTGCTCCAAAGAATGTTTCTTTAAAAAAGATGGTCTCTTCTCTTTCTCAAGAAAATGATGCTTTAAAGAAAGAAAATGAATTTTTAAAAAGAGAGCTTGAAACTAAAACCTTGACTCCAAATGAGTTCCAAAACGAAAATGAAACCTTAAAAAATCAAGTAGAGGATTTAACAAAATCTCTTGCAAAGTTTGTTAAAGGAAATGAAAACTTAGATATGATTCTTGGTAGACAAAGATGTGTTTTTAATAAAAGTGGAATTGGTTTCAATCCTTCTAAAAAGTAAAAATTTTATAAGGACTTGTTTTGGAAAGCAACATCTTCTAGTAATCATCATTTTACTTGCCATTATTGTAATAATAAAGGACATATTATTTATTCATGCCCTTATAAGAAAAAGACTTATAGTGGACCTAAAATGATATGGGTTCCAAAGAATAAAATGAATTTAAATGATGATATGTCTAACCTTCAAGGACCCAAGAAAATTTGGGTACCAAAAGTCAATGGTTGATTTCCTCTTGTAGGTTTGCTTAAAATCTAAATCAAAGAGTGAAAGATGGTTCCTTGATAGTGCTTGCTCAAGGCATATGACGGATGATGCAACTTTGTTCACTTTTTTATCTTCTAAAAATGGAGGATTTGTCACTTTTGGAGACAGTAGCAAAGGAAAAATTATTGGTATAGGTAATATTGGTAAACCTCCATTCCCTACCATTGAAAATGTATTATTAGTTGAAGGTTTAAAACATAATTTGCTTAGTATTAGTCAATTATGTGATAAAGATAATCGTGTTATATTTGATCATTCCCATTACATCATAGAGAACATTAATGACCATAAGACATTATTTGTAGGGCATAGACATGAAAATGTTTATGTTGTTCATTTAAATGGTTTATCCTTGAATGATGTGAAATGTTTTCGGTAATGAGTGATAATAGTTGGTTATGGCATAGAAGACTTGGACATGCTAGCATGGATTTAATTTCAAAACTTTCCAAAAATGACTTAGTTGTTGGTTTACTTAATATTAAATTTGAAAAAGACAAATTATGTGATGCATGTCAATTTGGAAAATAAGTTAAAACATCTTTCAAATCTAAAAATATAGTTTCAACTTCTAGGCCATTACAACTACTACACATGGATCTATTTGGCCCTACTAGGACTTTAAGTCTTGGTGGAAAATCATATGCACTTGTGGTTGTTGATGATTACTCTAGATTTACATGGGCGGCATTCCTAGCTTACAAGGATGAAGCTTTCTATGTTTTTACAAAACTTTGTCGGAAACTTCAAAATGAAAAAGGATTTCTTATTTCTTCAATTAGAAGTGACCATGGTAGAAAACTTGAAAATTCTTCTTTTGAAAAATATTGTGATGAACATGGAATAGATCATAATTTCTCGGCTCCTAGAACTCCTCAACAAAATGGTGTAGTTGAGAGGAAGAATAGGACTCTTGTAGAAATAGCTAGAACTACGCTTTGTGAAAATAATCTACCAAAGTACTTTTGGGCCGAGGTGGTTAACACCGCTTGCCATATTGTAAACCGAGTAATGATTAGACCTATTATAAAGAAAACTCCATATGAGCTATGGAAAGGAAGAAAGCTTAATATTAGCTATTTTCATGCATTTAGTTGTAAATATTTTGTTTTGAATAATAATAAAGACAATTTGGGAAAATTTGATGCTAAATCGGATGAAGCAATATTTCTTAGATATTCTACTTCTAGTAAAGCTTATGGAGTACATAATAAAAGAACTTTAGTTGTAGAAGAATCTATTCATGTTGCATTTGATGAATCTAACACATTTTCTTCTAAGAATATTGAAAATGATGATGAAATAGGATTAGAACAAAGAATGAAAAGCATCACTATCCAAGAGGCAGAAGTAAAGTCAACGAATGAAGATAAAGAAAAACCATTAGCCATTGAAAATGCTCCAAAGCTTGATGAGTTCAAGAACAATAAAGAAGACTTACCAAAAGAATGGAGATACATTCACAATCACCCTAAGGATTTAATCATTGGTGATTCATCCAAAGGTATAACTACTCGTTCATCTCTTAGAAATATTTGTAATAATCTAGCTTTTCTTTCTCAAATTGAGCCTAAATGTTTTTAAGAAGCCAAGAATGATGAAAGTTGGATTTTAGCTATGTAAGAAGAGCTTAATCAATTTGAAAGAAATCAAGTTTGGGATTTAGTCCCAAGACCTAATGATCATCCCGTGATTGGAACAAAATAGGTTTTTAGAAATAAAATCGATGAATCCGGGATAGTTATTAGAAATAAAGCTCGATTGGTTGCCCAAGGTTTTAATCAAGGAAAAGGAATTGATTTTGATGAAACTTTTGCTCTGGTAGCTAGATTAGAAGCAATTAGAATGTTACTTGCAATTGCATGTTTTAGAAATTTCAAACTTTATCAAATGGATGTTAAAAGTGCTTTTCTAAATGGATACATTTTGGAGGAAGTTTATGTTGTACAACCTCCCGGTTTTGAAAATTATGAATTCCCAAATCATGTTTATAAACTCAAAAAGGCTTTATATGGTTTAAAACAAGCTCCAAGATCTTGGTAGGAATGGTTGAGTAAATTTTTGATTAAAAATGGTTTTACTAGAGGACAAATTGACACTACTCTTTTTATTAAAACCAAAAATCATGATATACTTATTATTCAAATATATGTGGATGATATTATATTTGGTGCTACTAATGACTCTCTTTGTCAAGAATTTGCTAAGAGCATGCAAGGTGAATTTGAAATGAGTATGATGGGAGAGCTAAATTATTTTCTTGGACTTCAAATTAAGCAAACTAAAGAAGGTATCTTCATAAACCAAGCCAAGTACACAAAAGATCTACTCAAGAGGTTTGGAATGGAAAATGCAAAGCCTATTGGGACCCCTATGAGTCCTTTAACCAAACTTGACAAGGATGAAAATGGTAAGAAAGTTGATGAAAAACTTTATAGAGGTATGATTGGCTCACTCTTATACTTAACGGCAAGTAGACCCGATATTATGTTTAGTGTATGCATGTGCGTTAGATTTCAATCATGCCCTAAGGAATCTCATGTTATTGCCGTTAAACGTATTCTTAGATATTTATTAGGAACACCTAATTTAGGATTATTTTATCCTAGGGATATTGCTTTTGACCTTATTGGTTACTCCGATGCGGACTTTGCAGGATGCAAGGTTGATAGAAAAAGTACTAGTGGAACTTGTCAATTTCTAGGTCATTCACTTATAACATGGTTTAGCGAAAAGCAAAATTCCATAGCATTGTCTACTGCGGAAGCCGAGTATATCACAGCTGGAAGTTGTTGTGCACAAATTTTATGGATGAAACAACAATTAGAAGATTTTGAACTCTACTTTGATCATATTCCAATTAATTGTGATAATACTAGTGCTATTAATTTATCAAAGAATCCCATTCAACATTCTAGAACCAAACACATTGAAATTAGACATCATTTTCTTAGAGATCATGTTCAAAAAGGTGATATTATTCTTGAATTTATTAGAACAGAAAATCAACTAGCCGATATTTTTACTAAGCCATTGAATGAGGATAGATTTTGTTATATTCGTAGAGAACTTGGTATATGTAATCCAATATGATATTGATTTTCTTATGTGCTCATTGATGCTTATTTTACTATCATATATTTAGGGGGAGCTAAATATATTTTAATATCTTTTTACATTGACATTGATGCATATATTTAGAGGGAGAATTATAACTAATTTTAACAATTTTTTCCCATTTTATATTATTTTTGATGATGTCAAAGGGGGAGAAAGACAAGATATTGATGATTGATTGAACTTCTATGAATAGAAAATCTTTTCATGATTTATGTCTTTTCAAAATTTTATCTTAAATCATCAATCGTTTGTCATCATCAAAAAAGGGGAGATTGTTGGCCCAAGGTTTATAAAGTTGGTTTTATAATTAATTTTGATGATAACAAACATTGAATTAAATTTTCACAATAAATTTTCAAATAGACATTGTATGAAATGTTACAATTCATTTGATAGATTTAAGATAATAGAGTTGGAAGAGATTAATATTATTTTTTAGATATTTTCACATAATTTGGATGAAGGAATAAATGAATTTCAAAGTTTGGAGTAATAGAAATCAAAGTAACTTGAATATTTGAACTAGAGGTTAACTCGGATAAACAGAGAAATTAAACATGTGTCCGTATATAGATGATATCTTAAGATCCAACGGTTCAATTTTTGTGAAATTTTAATATAGTAAACTAGACTTCCATATCTACAACTTTACCAAAGGGAGATATTTTTGGATCTGAAGTTAAGGTGTCAAAACATGAGTTGGAATATTAGTCATTAGAGAAAAGATTTTAATTCTGGATTCTGGAGCTAGTCTAAGTTTTTGAGACATAATTCATACTATACAGCTTTAAAACTTCTGATTTTTGATGTGTGAAAAGAAGACTCAAAAAGCTACAACTTTTATAGTTTAAGTTTCTTCTAATTCTAAAATTATCATGGTGAAACAGAATCTTAAACTGGAAATATAGATTCAGAATGTCAGAAAAGGCTATCAGAAGCTTGTCTCGGTTCAGAAGCCATCTCTGACTATCTAACCGTTGGATGAAGCTCACAATTTGACATGTGGTAGATGACTTATATATCTACAAAGTCGTTACTCTGAGGCAACGTCAGATTTGGACGTTCTGAGGCTGAAAAACGTTTACAAATATATCTCAGAAAATCTGAATCTGAAAGACAGCATTGGAAGCAAGGAAATTCAATTTCTTTCAAGGACAAAAGTGTCTTTTCACTTTGTAACGGCCATTTGGAGATTTTTATCTATAAATAGAGCCTCAGACTCAGATTCAAGGGGATGAACAAGGCAAGAAAGAAGTGCTTACAAAGAGATACAAGAAATTGCATAACTTTGCAAACATAGAGTGATTTCTTCCCACACTTGTGCTTCATCTTTCATATTCAACTTGTGAGAGTTTCTTTTTGATTTGATTGAGTTTCAAACTCATCATTGTTGCTGTAAGAAAGGAAAATTTAAAACCCTTTTAATTTGTGAGAGGTGGGTGAGCTCTTGTTGGTTTTGGTTCAAGTGTTAGAACCAAAACAAGATACTTTCTTTGAGAAAGACTTACGTGAGTGATTTGGGGATAAAATCACTTGGGAAAGGTTTCTAGCACCTTGGGAAGCTAGTGTATAATAAGCTCTTCAAAGAATAGTGAAGAAATCTCAAGGAAGGCCTTGTGGAGTGGATGTAGGCAACATTGAAGCCGAACCACTATAAATTGATTGTATTTGCTTCTTCTCTCTTCTCTTTATATTTATTGCAAACACTAGCACTCACTCTTCATCCACAAATATTGAATAATTTTTTTGGTGCATTTTATATTTGATTATCCTTTTTATCTTGACATATTTGTTTTAGGGTTGAAATTTTTATTTGCAAATTTTTTTAAGCAACCCTATTCACCCCCCTCTAGTGTTGCTATTTGGGATAACATAAACAAATTCATTGGTCAAAGGATCTCCAAGTTTTTTTGAAAGGTAAACAAAATATACTATAAAAAGTAGAAATAAATGTACAAAATACACAGAAGCATACCCCTAGAATAATATAATAGGAATCACAGTTCATAATGGACTTCCAAACCTAATATGAAAGTTGGAACAATCCATGACATGTGAAAATAGCATACAACAAATCATAAATTAAATAGGTTCAAATGAATTATCCCAACAAAGCCAAGAGTAGCTACCAACAAAGTATAAATGATCTTGACTTTAGAAGTTCAAAAATTTTATCTTAGGGATAAAATTGTAATTGTAAATATAAAAATGTATATTTTTTATTTTATCTTATTTTATTTTATTAAGCGGCTACTTTACGGATACCTTGCGGGTATTTGGAATCGGGTACCCTATAAGTATAAACGGATATTGGGTATTGGGTATCAAGTACCCTATAAAAAAACCCCAAATCCGTACCAAACCCACACAGGTATTAAATTTTAATCCCAAACCCATCCCAATCCTATTAGGGTATTTTCCAATGAGTTTTTATCGGATTCGGTGGAATCGGGTACTCTCGTGTACTCATCCCATTGACATCCCTAGTAACCAAAAAATAAACGGATTTGATAATGGGATTGACTAATTAGACGAGTACCCTACCTGTTTACATCCCTAACTCCACCATTCATATAGACATAGGTGCCCAAGGAGGTTTGTGCTTCACTTTCAGGTGCAGCTGCCCACTCAGGATATGACCGTATCAACTCAGAATGATGGCATAAAAGGACATAAAAATAATAATGACCGAAGTAGATGATATACCTCACCTGCTTTCTTCAAGCTTAGCACATCAAGCCTCCGTGGCAAACAAATTTGATAGCACTGTCTAATATGTCTCTAGTGAGTGCTAATCTCTTCTAATAGGATATGGTAACACTACCAAGACCATAGCCTCCAATGTGTGATAACACGGAAATTTCTATTTTTATTATTAACTAATTTTAGAAATAAGTATGGTGGAATGGAAGATAAATAAAATTATTTGAGGTGAGTATAAAATTTGTTTTAATTAAATTATTTAATATATAGTCCATTGGGTTAATGGGTGACTATAACATGAAGTAGGAATTTTAATTGCAATAAAATTCTTAAAGTGATCTGATGTGGGATAAGAAAAGTGGTTAAATAGTGTAATATGCGTTCTTTTGTTCACGCACTCAAGTCGTAGAATCTAGGGCAAGACAACTTAGTATCAAAGTCAATATTTAGAATATTTAGGGACAGTGGCTTTTTTTTATTTTGAGTGCCTGGCTTCGCAAGCTAAATGGCTCACTTGACAATGCATGTGAATGTTTCTACTTGCCCTTGTAGGTGAAACAACTCACCAAGGGCTTGTGGCAAGTGGCTTTAGTTGCTAAAAGGAAAACAAATCCCCATTTGGCCTGCAGCACTAGGCTCGGTCTAGGTTTTGCTAGGTCTGGGTTCCATCCTAATAGGTTCAGGTTATTTTAGGACGTTCTGGACAGGTTTCAGGTGCTCTAGAGACATCCTGAACAATTTTTGGAGAGAACTAAAACAATTAGGTTAAAACTTGGTTCAATTGTGATTCACCAGGACCAAGTTAGGTCAATTTGAAAACTGTTGCTCCAAAATAGGTTGAAATTGGGGGCCAGCCAAGTCTTTTGTCTGACCCTTGGAGGCACCACCAAGATGGCTTCTCGTACAATTTTTAGGTATGAGGAATCCATAAACGCAATCGTATAACTCCTGGACATTTTTTATGTATTTATAAATTATTAACAAATTTTTGAGCCCTGGCTCCGAACGAACCTCCTAAGGTTTGACTTGACCAGACATAACTATGTTATTACTTCCAGAAACACACCCTTGACTTTCTGTGTAATTTGAAGGCCTTTGACCGACCCTAAAAAGTGTTTTGGGTTCTACCTTTCAAGTGCAAAAAGGCAGTTGTAGTTTTAAACTCGGTGAGTCCGAGGTCGAATCCACAGGGAGGGCTTTGTTAAAAGCTTTAGACTTGTTCTCTTACTTAGTAGGTGAACCTAAATTAATTTAAACTAATTTTGGATTTATAGGACATTTGAGAATGGTTGGTTTGAGAAGGATAGAATGAAGGAATTGCAATATTAAATTAAAATGTAATAAAATTAAATTTTAAAGAAAATTGATTAATTCAGAAATTAAATTAAATAGCAAGCATGATATTAAAGAGGTTCTTGATTTAACTTTCAAGTCCGGGTAGTTCACTACTTTGCCTTGGGATGTGTTTATTTGAATCTCGATTAGGGTTTAATTTGAAAATTATTAAGAATATTATAATCAAAGGTTAGTACCAGTGATCTCAAGCAGATATGGTTAAAGACCTTTGTTTCCGAAAGTTTTTCAAACAAACGAAACTAGAAATGAATTCGAAACTTATTTTTAATCTTGTTCAAAAGTATGTAAACGGTTATATTTGAAAACACATACCAGTGACTTCAAATGAGTGCGGTTAAAGATTTTCAGTTTCGAATGTTTTCGAAACAAGTTAATATAGATTTTAATATGGTAGATTCTTACGTATGAGCTCTCACAACCAATGCGAAGGGTCTACGAACATCCCAAGGTTTTTTGTGAACTACCCATTCTTGATTCGTTGAACTAAGAACTAGGGTTTTACGCTACAACTAGTTTAAACATCATAAAAGCAATAAAAGAACACTCAATCATGCAATTCAATAATTGAAATAAACAAAACATTGTATTAAAGAGTAAAACGAAAATAATTTACAAAGTTTGTGCACAAAAGAAGAGATGAACTACGAAAGCGAAGATGAATAACACCACACCAACAATATCCATTAACGATCTTCAAGAACACTGAAAACGCTCAGCAAAATACTCTCTAAATTAATCTAAAACTAATCTAATCTCTCCAAGTATCTTAGAAAAATAACGAAGAAAAAGTTTCCCCTGGCGGCCGTGCATTAGGTTCTTTATATAGTTACAAGAAAACCCTAAATGGCATGCTTCAAAACGGGATTTCTAGATACATGGGGGTCCCGATTGTCTAAAGAGGGGGTCGGGACCACATAATGGTCCTTTCTCATTTTTAGCTTACTGTGGTCCCGACCCCCAAGTATCTTTTGTGTTGCTTCTTTTCCTTCTTTATAAAGGGTCTTTAGGCTAGTCTTGCTCATCCAAGGCAAGGTTTGAAGCATGACTTTTTCTTCATCTTCTGGGCCCTCTCCATAGCTATAAACTTCGACATGCTTGCCCTTTTCCCTGCAAATAAAACAATAAAAGTATAAGTAATACGATAACACTAAAACTTCAACTGTAATTATTTAAATGCATGAATAAGTGTTGAGTTAGGGAGTTTGTGATTACACTTAGCAATCTTATATAATGCTACCTAGTGACTTACACCAGGCGTTCACCCCCAACTTGAACATTGCTAGTCCCTTAGCAATGCTCTTTATTAAAATGAAATGCATGATTTTTTTTTTTTATTAAAATGAGATGTAACTACTATCCTATTTCTCTTTTCGTTGGAAACACGGCTACACTTAGCCACGTGTAGCAAGCCCTTTAAACCCCTAAGTTTCCCCTAGTGGACGAGTAAGGTCTCGTAAGGGTTTGTAGTGAATCTACCCACAAATTCTATGGCGTGATCAAGATCAAAAATGAATTAAGCTTAAGCTTAGTAAGTTACAAAACCCAAATATCATGTGTAATTCCCAAGTGCTAAGCATAAATGCATGGACTATCAAAGTAGAAAGAGCATGTGTGTAAATTGTTTCATTCATTCAACAAGGTCGCAAGAGCATAAATGGAACTAAGTTTTGACTTCAAAAGCTCACAGGGTACCACTCAGAGAAAGAAATTCACTCATAGAGGGTTCACATACACCTATTAGCCTATAATGCTATCCTAGTTGCACATAACCCCGCAAACAAGTGAGTGAACTGAAATGAAATTCAAAGTGGACAGCTCATACCCATGTTCCAATACATGTGTAAGAGATCACACCACACAACCTACACAATGCCACTACATGCATAATACAAGAGTTTCTTGCTTAGAATCCACTAGGTCTTTGTTTTGGTTGTAACTTGGCCAGGGGTAATGGTTAACAATGGAAGATATGGAAATCAAAGCACATGTCTTGGGATAAAGATGTTCAAGTGCACACAAGTCCCAAACTACCCATTTCCTTTCCAACCCTAAGAAGAACTACAACAAGAAGCTTATTCACTAACTTACAAACTACTCATGGGACATTCTCAATAATTATAATACAATGCACAAATCCCAAAATTAGATAAGCAAAAATGAATGACAGACTTTTTTTTTCCTTTTTTTTTCTTTTTTTTTCTCTTTTTTTCTTTTTTTTCATTTTCTTTTTTTTCTCTTCTTTTTTTCTTTTTTTTTTCTCTTTTTTTTTAAAATAATGAAATAAACATAAGCTGAATTCTCCACCCAATATTCCCTCTCAATATGCTCTCAAAAGTTTCCATTCCCAACCCCCACTCACATCATTGACATTGAGGCACTTTTCACAACTCAAAACATGTGAGGGTAAGACTTAAAAGTGTGTGATCAAAGTTAAGAGATAATATATGACCGACCCTAAATTGTGTTTCGGGTTTTACCTCTCAAGTGCAAGAGGGCAGTCGTAGTTTTAAAACTCGGTGAGTACCGAGGTCGAATCCACAGGGAGGGCTTTGTTAAAAGCTCTAGACTTATTCTCTTAATTAATAGGTGAACCTAAATTAATTTAAACTAATTTTTTAGCAACTAAAACTTTTGTTTTAGATTCTAAATGAAAGAAATTCAATTTAATTTTAAAGTGCAAACAAAGCATCTACTCTAAATTTTAAAGTGAATAAATCAACGCATAAATTAAATTAAATAACAAGCACGATACTAAAAAGGTTCTTGATCCAACTTTCAAGTCCGAGTAGTTCACTACGTACTTTACCTTGGGATGTTTTTATTCAAAACTAGATTAGGGTTTAATTCGAAAAGTGTTAAGAATATTGTAACCAAAGGTCAGTACCAGTGATCTCAAGCAGATATGGTTAAAGACTTTTGTTTCCAAAAGTTTTTCAAACAAACGAAACTAGAAATGAATTCGAAACCTATTTTTAACCTTATTCGAAAGTATATAAATGGTTATATTCGAAAACCCATACCAATGACTTCAAACGAGTGTGGTTAAAGATTTTCAATTTCAAATGTTTTCGAAACAAGTTGAAAATAGATTTTAACACAGTAGATCCATACGCATGAGCTCTCACAACCCATGCGAAGGGTCTACTAACACCCCAAGGTTTTTCGTGAACTACCCATTCTTGATTCATTGAATCAAGAACTAGGGTTTTACGCTAAAACTACTTTAAACATCACAAAAATGATAAAAGAACATTCCATCATGCGAAAAAGGAATCGAAACAAGCAAAACATTATATTACGAAACAAATCGAAATAAAACGAAATAGATTAAAGTGCAACTTACAACGTAAAGCGAATATAAAAGACGAGGTGAAGAATCATTACAAAGACAACGATGAAAGCTCCAACGAAAACCACGAATCCACGCATCCAAGCTTAAAAACTAATCTAAAAACTCTCAAAATTCTATTCTAACTCTCAATTGAAGGTGCAAAATCAAAGGAGAACGTCCCTGGGTCGGCCATGTAGCAGAGATTATAAAGAAGTTGTAAAGAAAACCTTAAAAGATAGAGTGAAGCCGCACGTGCATAACACACTATGGTCCGGACCATTTGGCAGGGGGTCCGGACCACAGAAACTTTGTTCTTCAAGTTCTACTTCTCGTTTGCTACTTTTGACAGCTTTCTGTCCTCAACTTTCACTGCGATTTTGACCTCGAAAACGATCGACTCAGGCTTCAGCTAAAGCACGAAAGCCCTTTGAGTCTTCTTTCCAACCCAAAAAGAATCAAGTCAATCCGAGTTGTGAGTGAAAAGTTATGATCCAAATACTGACAAGGTGTCGAGCTGGAACTTCAACTGCACACCACTTCAACTATCTTGAACTTTGGACCATTTTTTCCTCCTCGGAAGCCACTTTCAACACTGCTAATCTCACGTATTTTCCCCTTTTACCTGCAATTAAGAAAATAAATACTATAAATAATAAAATAACGATAAAACTTTGAAATTAACTACTTAAATGCATCAATGAGTATCAAAATGTGGAGTTTGTAATTACACTTTTCAAGTGTAATCAATATATGAGGTGGGAGCCAATATATATATATATATATATATCACACACTTTATTAAAAGGCTTCAAGTTGGTTCCTAGGGCAATTTTATATCAAGGAAGGATAAAAAGGCCCAACAATAGCAAAGATAGCCTAGCATCATGTTCAAAACTTGCAACAACTCATAATGTGCCAAGTGAAACTCATGCAAGTGTGTATGATGTAATTAGTGCATTGAAAACCAAAATGAAGAGCAAAAGAGCTGTGATTATGTGCAATCCCTCAAGAAAAAGAAATAATAGGCTCAAAAGCTCACAATTAAGGGGTATAAGTCTCTACCTTGATGCTCAAGTAACCAATATCAAATAACGTCTACTCCTAAGCACATAAACTTTTCACCATGATAGTCCAAAAATGCACAAAGTTATCACACACTCCACTTGAATTATGTTTCCTATTAATACTTAAACAAAACTCACTTATTACTTTCACACTCAAATTCACCATTGACCAAACCAAAAGGGTTGACATGTAAGTATAAATGTGCTAAATTCATGTATTTAAGCTAAAAAATGCTCAGAATTTGAAAATTTTGACAATTTTAGCACAAAGTGTCATCATGCGAACTCTACCCCCCAACCTAGACTAAACATTGTCCTCAATGTGAAAACTATAATGCATAAGTGGGTCTGTAGTGTGCAAAGTGAGCATGATGATGAGCATGATGATGAGCATGAAATAATAGCCACAAAAGGCACAAATAAGAACATAGCACAAATTAAACCAAGCATGCACCCATTATTCAAGCCCCTTAAGGCATCACCAAAACACCCCCAACCTAGATTCTACAGCACTCCCAACAACAACAATTATGTATAATGAAGTACCAAAATTGAAAGTGCAAGATTAAATAAAAATGAGAGGAAGGGTATTACCTCTAGAGCTTCCTTATTTGAAGAAAACAAAAGAAACTATTCACAAGAAAAGGTTAGATATAAAATGAAATAAAAATAGGACAAGAAAAAGGGTTAGTACAAAAGAAGAAATAAAAATAAAATAAAAGAAGAGAATCAAATTAAAAAGAACTATGAAAATAAGAAAATGAAAAATCTAATCTACTATGTACAAATGAAATGAAGACAAAAGAGTTATCCAACACCCTCTCTATCCCATGCATCCACAAATGGTTTAAGAAATAAAATGTTCTCTCTGGGCGCACAAAGCACTGAATATGGATGCTTTTCAGGTGTAAAACACACCGAGGAATGAAAGGTCAAGTGAGGTTCTTGAAACCTCAAATGTGGCCAAAGTGTAATTGCAGGTGTGGACATGGTTGGCTCAATTAGTCTCTTGACACCCAAGAAATCTATGGATGTGGAAATGGTGGGCTCTAATGAACTCTTGACACCTAAGAAATCTACGGGTGTGGAAATGGTGGGTTTGAATGATCTCTCAACACCCAAAAAGTCAATGTAAGCCTTCATCGTGTCTACTACCTCTCCCCAATGATGGCTGATCTCATAATAGTCACTCACAATTCCCATAGTAAGACTTTTGGATGGGACTAAGTCAGGAGATGAGAGGTGTGCACCACTCTCAACCTCAATTGTGTAGTGGAGTGAACTAGGGTCAACCGACTCAATGATATGTTCCTCGGACCATGTGGCATTCAAATACTCAGTTGGAGTCAAAGGACTCTCAATAAGGTCTGGGATGGTTGGGGTAGGTTGAGCATCAAGCTCGGTAGTAGGAAAGAATTGCATATCTCCCTGACTCTCAGTAAGTGGTAGAGGGATATCCTGAATGGGAGTGTCTAAAAGAATATGAGAAAGATGCTCATTGCAAGTGTTTTCCCCAGTGTAGTTAGGGCAATTGTCCCACTCAGTGCCTAAGGTAGTGCCTGAGGTTGATGACTCAATCATGCTTATTGCTTGTGTTAACATCCTAGAAATTTGCTCTGTGAGGTCATTTAAAGCCTGGTTCATGTTGTTATTGAAGCTCAGCTGTTGTTGCATGAATTGATAATGAGTGTCCTCCAATTGTGCATCATTAGGTTCACAAGGCCAATAATCCCGAGGTATCTCATACTAACTCTCAGTGAGTGGAACAAGGTTGGGATAGGCAAAATAATCGGTCTCATGCATGTGCTACTTCTAAAGGATAGATTATGAAGATCAAGCGAACTAGGAGTATATGGGGAAGGTTCGGTGTGGCTTTTAAGTGCATGAGATTCAAAACTAGGCGTAAGTCTTCCCTATAGCTTGGTATGTTCATAGAAAAGTTCAAGAAATGACCATGCCTCACCTGGGGTGAGGTTAAGAAATTCCCTACCTAAGGCTATATCAAATGCCTGGTGTAACTCACGAGATAGAGCATTATAAAATATAGCTAGGATGTCCCCTAACTCTAGTCTGTGACTTGGGAATGTTTCCAAAAGGTTGTTAAATCTCTCCTAACTTTTATAAAATATTTCACCCCTCTTTTGATAAAAATTTTTGATTTCAAGGCCATGGGTGAAAGTTTGATGAATAGGGAGGAAATGTTCAATAAAAGCTTGATGAAATTGATCCCAAGTACAGACCCATTCACTTATTGCATAACACCAGTCACCAGCCACACTTTGCAATGATAAAGGGAAAAACATGAACTTAAGTCTCTCACTCTTTCTAACATCATCACATAAACCACACGCTGCCTCAAACCTATCAAAGTGAAGACATGGGTCTTCCTCCTCATGCCCGAAGAATTGGGGTAATTGGTGATAGGTCTCTAATGTATAGTCATATCCAAATTGGTCACTTAGAGACTCTATGTAGGCTTGGGCATCAAAAGGACCATGAGTGAAGTCACCAAAACCAATATCCATGACAAGAAAGCAAAAAAATGAAAACAAAATGAAAGAAAAAAAATTACACTAAAATGCAACCTAAATTAATTAACATACAAGCTAGATTAGATGATATGCAAATGAATAGTTACATTGCAAAAGAAAGAAAACTACTAATAAAGAGATGGAGAAAAGAAAAATTCACCCAATTCTCAAGTGAACTCCCCTTTAACTCCCAAGTCTAGCATTAGTTGCCCTCCTCGACAACGGCACCAAAAACTTGACCGACCCTAAAAAGTGTTTCGAGTTCTACCTCTCAAGTGCAAGAGGGCAGTCGTGGTTTTAAACTCGGTGAGTTCGAGGTCAAATCCACAGGGAGGGTTTTGTTAAAAGCTTTAGACTTGTTCTCTTAGTTAGTAGGTGAACCTAAATTAATTTAAACTAATTTTGGATTTATAGGACATTTGAGAATGGTTGGTTTGAGAAGGATAGAAGGAAGGAATTGCAATATTAAATTAAAATGTAATAAAATTAAATTTTAAAGAAAATTGATTACTTTAGAAATTAAATAAAATAGCAAGCATGATATTAAAGAGGTTCTTGATTTAACTTTCAAGTCCGGGTAGTTCACTACTTTGCCTTGGGATGTGTTTATTTGAATCTCGATTAGGGTTTAATTTGAAAATTATTAAGAATATTGTAATCAAAGGTCAGTACCAGTGATCTCAAGTAGATATGGTTAAAGACCTTTGTTTCCGAAAGTTTTTCAAACAAACGAAACTAGAAATGAATTCGAAACTTATTTTTAATCTTGCTCAAAAGTATGTAAAAGGTTATATTCAAAAACCCATACCAGTGACTTCAAATGAGTGTGGAACATTTTCGGTTTTGAATGTTTTCGAAACAAGTTAAAATAGATTTTAATATGGTAGATTCTTATGCATGAGCTCTCACAACCCATACGAAGGGTCTACGAACAACCCAAGGTTTTCATGAACTACCCATTCTTGATTCGTTGAACCAAGAACTAGGGTTTTACGCTACAACTAGTTTAAACATTACAAAAGCAATAAAAGAACACTCAATCATGCGATTCAATAATTGAAATAAACAAAACATTGTATTAAAGAGTAAAACGAAAACGAATAACTTACAAAGTTTGTGCAAAAAGAAGAGATGAACTACGAAAGCGAAGATGAATAACACCACACCAACAATATCCATTAACAATCTTCAAGAACACCGAAAACGCTCACCAAAATACTCTCTAAATTAATCTAAAACTAATCTAATCTCTCCAAGTATCTCAGAAAAATAATGAAAAAGAAGTTTCCCCTTGCGGCCGTACATTGGGTTTTTATATAGTTACAAGAAAACCCTAAGTGGCGTGCTTCAAAATGGGATTTCTGGATACACGGGGGTCCCGACCGTCTAAAGAGGGGGTCGGGACCACATAATGGTCCTTTCTCATTTTTAGCTTACTGTGGTCCCGACCATTAGGATGGGGGGTCCCGATCCCCAAGTATCTTTTGTGTTGCTTCTTTTCCTTCTTTATAAAGGGTCTTTAGGCTAGTCTTGCTCATCCAAGGCAAGGTTTGAAGCATGACTTTTTCTTCGTCTTCTGGGCCCTCTCCATAGCTATAAACTTCAACATCCTTGCCCTTTCCCTGCAAATAAAACAATAAAAGTATAAGTAATATGATAACACTAAAACTTCAACTTTAATTATTTAAATGCATGAATAAGTGTTGAGTTAGGGAGTTTGTAATTACACTTTTCAAGTGTAACCAGCCTTCTAATTTGATTTGAGGGTATAAATTATGTCTGGTGTGCCAATAACTTCTTTTGTTGGTAGGAGTCATTTTGGTCGGCGGGGCCTAGATGACCTTTGAAGTGGTCTTTAGCTGTTCTAAGCCATGTTCTATGTTCTTTGACATGTTTTAGAATGTTATGTATCTTTTTGTATGTTTATGACTTGATATGAGTATTATGGACGATAACATCCTTTAGGTACATTAGTAAATGCCATTCTTAACTTCTGAAAGAATTGACCTTTGATTCTAGATTCTGACAATTTTTTTGATGTAGTGATCCTCAGTTTGGTATATTAGACTTGTTTATGCAATATGATGGTGTTTTATCTTGATTTGAGCCTTTAGCTTGACTTTTCATTTTTTAGAGACTTAATCATCATTTTGCTAGCTGTTCACTCTTTGTTGAGTTCTGGCACTTTAACATATGTTATGATTAAAAGAGATTAATTGATAGAATACTATTCAACTAAAAGTATTAAATATTATAAATTTTTAAGAGGAGACAAAATTGGGGTGTCTTCAACTACCCCCTTTTTCTGTCTTAGCTTGATTAAGGTAGAAAATGAAAAAGATACAATCTATTTGCCAAAGAAAGAAAACTTTGTAACTTGCGTTGATTCCTTACACTTGAACAGTTGTAAGAGTTGCCTTCTTGAATTTGGAGATGTGCTTGTGTGTAGCACTTGACTTTTGTAAAATGAGCTTTACTCTTGGGTTGATAGATGAATTACGCTCTGCGTTTGATTTTTAGAAGTGATCTCCGCCACTAGATTAGTAGATGATTATCTATCTCGCAGTTGGTCTTAACGAAATAAGCTTTGTCTTTGGCTCTATGCTAAGGAAGGGAGCCTTACTCTTAGATTTGTCATCAAATCTTATGCCTTGCACTAGATTGACGCTAAGTATTGGATTGGTATTGCATTTTGTGCCTTGCACTAGATTTTGAGAAAAGAAGCCTTGCTCCTAGGTTGGTTTCTGATTTTATGGTTGATACAAAACTTTGAAAAGGAAGTACAAGCTCATAAGTTGACTTTGCGTCTTGTGGTGAAGACAAGACTTCAAAAAGGGAGTAAAAACTCAAAGGTTAACTCTGAGTCTTATGATGGATGTAGGACTTGAGAAGGGGAGTAAAGATTCTGAGGTTGACTCTAACTCTTGTGATGGACACAAGACTTGAGAAAGGGAGTAAAGACTTCGAGATTGACTCTGACTCTTGTAATGGACACAAGACTTCAGAAGAGGAGTATAAACTCCAAGGTTGACTCTGAGCCTTGTGATGGACA
Organism: Vitellaria paradoxa; assembly: GCA_019916065.1. Taxonomy (NCBI): domain Eukaryota; kingdom Viridiplantae; phylum Streptophyta; class Magnoliopsida; order Ericales; family Sapotaceae; genus Vitellaria; species Vitellaria paradoxa. Next base: position 33,956,143 of record CM034235.1, read on the forward strand.
CAAGACTTCAAAAGGAGAGTATAAACTCTGAGGCTGAGCTAGTCTGATCTGGTATGGTGGAGGATTTGCTCCTAAAGTACACTTTCGTATAAGAAGGATTGATGCTCGGCATTGAATCCAAAGAAAGAGATTATTTTCCTAGATTTACTCCATCTGGTTTTGTCTAATTTGGTAAGAAGCCTAGCTCCCGAGCATAACTCTATCTAATCTTTGTTTGGTCTAGTAAGGTAAGGAGCCTTGCTCCATCTAGTGTTCTGAGTTTGTGTCTTATGCTCAACCTCAAGTATCTGAATCTTAGATTCCAGTAATAAACTGGTTTGAGTCTGTGACTAGCACCTAACTTCAAAAAAGAAACCTTGTTTCTCAATCAGTTATCTGAGTTTTGCATTTTATGCTCAATCTCAAGCATTTGAATCCTAGATTCAGGTAACAAACTAGCATCTAAGTCTATGATTGGCACCTGATTTCAGAAAGGAAACCTTGTCTCCAAACCGATTGTCTAAGTTTTGCATTTTACACCCGATCTCAGGCATCTAAATCCTAGATTCAAGTCAAAACTAGCATCTGAGTCTATGACTAGTACTTGACTTCAGAAAGGAAACCTTGTCTCCAAATCAATCATTTGAGTTTTGCGTTTTACACTCAGTCTCAGGCATCTAAATTTAAAGCAAATACCTAATTTCAAATTTAATCTAGTCTTAATAATACACAAATACATTTTTCTGTTTAAGTTTTTATTTTTTTTGGAAACAAAAAGATAAGAACAAATTTAATAAATACGTTTTTGTTGTCAGTTTTCAAAATTTTAAAAACATATACAAAAAAGAGTAAATATAAACATTACCAAATGGGGCCTCAACGTCTCAAAATTTTAAATTAATCAAATTTCTTATTATCAAATTAAATATTAATTAAGAAATCAAAGTATTATTAAATGGATAAAATTGGGTTAACGGATTTGATATAACTTGTATCTCACTTGTCTAATAATAATCTATTAAATGGAAATAATTGGGCACAACCAATTTAGTCACCGCCCATTTATAATCCAGCTCAAACCCGCCCAAACTTGCTTATTTGCTAACCTTAGTCACAGTTAATTAGGTAAATAGTTTCAACTACATACCAAGTGGATGCAAGTCCAAATTTCAGACCAACACATGATACCTTGTCCAAGTAAAATTCGACCCAAGCAACCAATGAGGCATAATTAAGTGAATCGAAGCACAAACTTAGTTCAAGTCAGAACTACCCAGTAAAATTAGTCAAGCTTAGCCCGAATTTAAATTACTCTAAATTAAAATAATTAATTCTGAAAACATCCAATCAAATCAAAATAAATTTGAATTAGAATCAATGAAGTTCCGGGTCATTACAGTCATTATTAAACTAATTTTATTATTTTTATTTTTTTCGAATCTCGTATTTTTCCCTTTCTTTTTTCTATAAGTATTTTTTTTATTTTATTTTTAACGTTGAGGAATTACAAAATGATATGAGAAAAAGGACATACTCAAAATTTTCATTACAGGCACAGTGTTTATGAATCACACAAAAAAATGTTCTTTATTAAAGCTTAAGTAACACAAAAATTAAAAATCGTTCTTAATTTTAAAATTTGACTTACAAGTAACCCGTGTAATATTATATATTTTGAAATAATTTATAATAATTTCACTTAACAAATTATTGAATGTCTTTTCCCATGTACACAACCAAATAATAATTCAAAGAATCTAGTGGAACGCAATGAAACAGAATTAAGAGAAGGAAAGAAAAATTAGGGTGAATGATGGTTTTATGACATTGTGAAAAATTTATGCTTAACGGTTTTTCTTTTATTTTATTTTTTCAGTTGTCATTCTTTTCCTCTAAAGTAAAATAAAATAGGGAACATTTTCGATGATACAATTTTGTACAGTAATTAAGTTTATCTCAACGAAATATTTAATTTTATTAAAAAATTTTATTAAATTAATTTAATTAAAATAAATATATTTTATTAAATTAATGGATTAAATTAAATTAAATATAATTATTCAATTTTATTAAATGAAATAATTTATAATATATGTTAATAATAGATAATTTTAATAAATTAGATTAATAAAGAAAATAATTTAATAATAAAATATTATTTTATTAATTAAAACTTACATTAATGCCATAAAATATTTTAACTAAATAAACTACATTGATATGTAAATGTTATTTACTAAAACTATTTTACTTCAACAAAATAGATGATTATGCTAATTTTAGGTATTTTTATTTCAATAAAATAAATTATTTTTATGTGATTATTATTATTAAAAATAATTCTAGTTGAATAATATATTATTTCAATCATAAATCATTTTAATAATAAATTATGATTTACGTATGACTTACTTGTAATTAATTTTAATTTGAATCAAATGTACGATTTTATAATATAATTATTTTAATTTTAATAAAGTAAATTATTTGATTATAATTTTCATTTAATGAAATAAAAAGTTTAATAATAAATTTTTTTTATTGCAATTAATTTTAATAAATAAATTTTTGATTACAATTTAATTTAATAAAGTAAAATTTTCAATAATAAATTATCATTTTAATTTTAATTAAATTAGTATTTTATTAAATAATTATTATTTATTAAAAATATTTTAAATTTAATAAAGTAAATCATTTTAATCATAAAGTATTAATTTTGTTTTGTTTAGTAAATATGTCATTACAATAGTATAATAGTTTTTGTAGAAACTAATTTTCATTTTTATTAAAAATAATTTTAATAGATTAAAGTAAATATTTTAATAAAACTATAATTTTAATTTTAATTAATTTAATAAATAAATTGTTATATTATATAACATATATTTATTACATTATCTCTTATAAATAGAATTTGAATTTAATAAAATATTTGAATAAAATAATAAAATAAATCATTTTGATATGATGCAACAAAAATTGGCAAAGTTTTGTTTAGAGTTTAAAATTAACATAAAATTTTATGGAAAAAAAAAAAGAGAGAGAGAAAGTGAAAAATATTTATTATTTTTTTATGTTTTCGGTCTGCATTTTCAAATAAGTGTAAATCTTTTTAGCAACAAAAAAATATTTATAAAAGAAGGGAAGACCAAAGCTATATCTGTATTTGGGGTCGGTGTGGATGTCAATCCATGTATTACAGGTCTTTACCCGCATTATTTTGCCTACCAGCTCTTGCCCTTCAAATTAACAGGACCATTCAATTCTCAGACCTTTGAAAAATGGAAATGTGTCTTTGATAATTCTAACTTTAGCCTGCCTTGGACTTTTTTCCTCAAACATGCACCCCCACGTTCTACCAATTAACAATACACAAAGGAAACCAGAAAACCAACCCATACCCCATATTGAATATTCTTAGGACTTTCCTAAATCCTTTGGAGTTGGGGTACTCACCCCCTTGACTCCTAAACAAAAAAAGGACCATCAGTTCTCCTCTGTTCAATCCATACAAATTCTGTGGTCACCATCTTCATGTACTCTGCTCTTCTTCCATCTTCTTAATTCCCATAGAAGTTTTGCTCGAATTTTCGTTAAGGGTTCGAGCAGTTTGAAAGAAGAGCAAGGCACAAGATTGGAGGAGAGGTGTAGAGAGAGAGAGAGACTCTTAATTACCATTCAAAGGAATGTATGAGAATAATGCAGGAGAGAAGGCACCAAGAATGATCACACAAGCAGCGGTCCATTGTAACAGGTTGAAGATAGGATAATTTTGTAAAGCGACCAGCCTGTGAAGAAGCAGGCTCCTGCTCTTAGCCGGAATGTCAGAGGGTCCAAGGTCACGTTTGCCCAATGATGAACAACGCCCAGAGATCAGCGCTGGGACCAAAGGCAAACAACCTTCAGGCTAGTCCATTATTGGCCTTCCTCCTTTTCCAGTCCTTGTTTCTCTCTCTCTCTCACACACACACACATTGGCCGCTTGGATTACATTTTGATATGCCAATCATTTGTTTGATATTTCGAAAATTTGTTATGATTTCTTTCATTTGCATTATAGTTCTCTCTCTCTCTCTCTTTCTCTCTCTCTGTGCAGGCTCATATTGCCTGATGATATTTAGAGATTTGGTTTTAACTGAATTTATTTTTTCTTTTGTTGGTTTATTGATTTTGGTGGGTTGAATTTAGATGCGGAGATAATGAAGGAAAAGTTTGCAAAGTTGCTTCTGGGTGAGGATATGTCTGGTGGAGGAAAGGGTGTTTCTTCGGCTTTGGCACTGTCCAATGCCATCACAAACCTTGCAGGTGTTTGGATCTTCTCTCCCCCCCCCCCCCCTCTCCATTACTAATTCTGACAATGGGCAATTTGAGGATGCTTTGTAGCTAAATAATTGCCCACCATTTTGCATATATATGACTGTTTCCCAATTTCTATTAAAAAAATATATATCTTTGATTGGATCTATGAAAAGATAAAAGATTACCATGAATTTAATAATTTCCTTAAATTCCCATTTCTTAATTTCTTCTTTCCCAAAACAATCAATCCAGCTTCTGTGTTTGCTGAACAAAAGCGATTAGAGCCCATGCCACCAGAGAGGAAAGCAAGGTGGAGGAAAGAAATTGACTGGCTCCTATCTGTCACCGATCAAATTGTTGAACTTGTACCATCTAAGCAAAAATCAATAGAGGTAAAATATATCTATCTTTCCCTCTCTCAGTTATACGCGTTCATTCATACACTTATTTACAAATATATAAGAAGATGTGCTCTTTTATATTCGTCAGGTAATGACAACAAAGAAGCGAACTGATCTCCTCGTTAACATCCCTGCCCTCCGCAAGCTTGATGGGATGCTTATTGTAAGAATACATACATATAAATATATATATATATATATATACGGTTCCTTAATTGTGATCCTAAATATTTTCGAAACAACTCAAGTTGATTTCAACAATGGTTGGTTCCGTTAACCCCAAAACAGGACTGCTTGGATAAATTTACAGACCAAGATGAATTCTCATATGCATCCACCGATGGTGAATTGGATGAAGGGAAGAACCAGAGGAATAATGATAAATGGTGGATACCAAAACCTAAGGTTCCCCCAGATGGGTTATCGAAAACGACGAGGAAATGGCTGAAGTACCAGAAGGATTGTGTGAGCCAAATACACAAAGCAGCCATGGCCATAAATGCACATGTTTTAGGAGAAATGGAAATTCCTGAAAGCTACATGGACTCCCTCCCAAAGGTAAAAGGGGCTATGTTTTATGTACCGTACATAAATTTTTTCCATTAAAATTGACGTGGGACAATATAAACTGTTGAGTAAAAAAGTAAACTAAATTAATTTACCAATCCAATTTACATATTTTTTTTATCCAATAATTGCTTTCCGGTGTGGTACTGAAAACCACCATTTTGATACCGAAGGATTTCCCATAGGAAAAAGCTAGAATTCCATCTAAATTTGTATGTTCAAATTAGAGGAATTTTCTGATTTTTCAATTTTGTTTTTTTTTTTTTTTTTTTCTATGGTAAGTAGAATGGAAGGGCTAGCCTTGGAGAGTCAATCTACAAAAGTATCACAAGTGGTGACTTCTTTGATCCTGATCACTTTCTGTCAGCAATGGACATGTCTTCAGAGCACAAAATCCTTGACATCAAGAATAGGATAGAGGCATCGGTCGTGATTTGGCAGAGGAAGATGAATGCCAAAGATGGCAAGTCCTCTTGGGGTTCAGCTGTGAGCTTGGAGAAGAGAGAACTATTTGAAGACAGAGCTGCGACTGTGTTGCTCATTCTAAAACATCGGTTCCTGGAATCCCACAATCTGCACTTGAGATCAGCAAAATCCAACACAACCGGGTACGCAAAGCAAAGCTACTTCAATATTTCCCTTGCCATTTGTATTAATGCAGAACCCTGATTGATATACCTGCAATATCCTTTAAGAGTTCATATTTTTTTCCACCTAATTGCTTGTGCTAGAAACTGCTTTTCTATCAAAATTATCTCGGAGTTCATACCTATGGCCCCGTTTGATATTAAGGGAAGGAAATGTAATGAAATTGAATAGTTATTCTCATACTTTCATTTCATTATCTTATTTATTACACTTATTTGAAATATAGTACGTCTTTATTTGAAAGAATGGAATGAAATGAAATGATAAGTATGAAAATGATCATTCTATTCCATTTTCTCGTATTAAACTAGATCTAATTCCCTTCAATTAATTAACAGGATGTTGGACATGCAATTCTGGAGAGCTATTCGAGAGTACTGGAAAGTTGGCCTTCACAGTCATCTCGAGAATAGAAGATGTTCTTCATGCTGATTCTCTTGCAACAAATGCATCACAAGGAGCACATCAAAGGACTCTAACTTCGCCTTCTTTGAAAACCCTGTCAGATTTCATGGGTTGGAGTTTGGATTATGAGGAGACAGCTGTTCAAACCAAGAAGGTGGATACAGCAGATAGTTTGCTCAAAGAGAATAATGATGCAAAGCCCCTAAACAAACCACGTAGCATTAAGAAGTTTTCCTACATAGAGAAGCTTGAGAACTTAGGTGGTTTAAGAAGTCCATCAGCAAGGCATTGATGGGATCGCAAATATATATCCATTTGTAGCTACGGAAAGTTGTTAATTAATCCGACTTTCGCTACACGTGAATCCCATTCACTCTCCGTTCTTTATTTATTTATTTATTTATTTTTCACTAGGATAGTTGTATTAAAGAAAAATGAACCTAGCTTGAAATGAAACTTGGTACATAATCATTTAGTTACGATCCATCAAAACTAGGGATGGATCCAGAAAAAGGGGGCTCGAACATACCTGCAAAAGCAGAATACAAAAATCAAGAGCACCATCCATTGTATCAGAAAGTACGCAGTGGCGAGGTAGAAAAAATAGTGGGTGTCGACGGGGCCTAGACCTAAAAACTTGAAACCTAATAAAAAATCTTAAATTAGATAAATAATAAATAATAAAAAAAAAGTTGAAGTTAGATAAAAAATAAATAATAAAAAAAGTGGTAAGTCTTATCTAAAAAAAAAAAAATATGAAGTTGGATAATGAGAAAAACAAATTAAAAATGGACAAACAAAGACGATCAAGAGTTTTTTAAAATTTTAATGATAATTATCTGTTAAAATTCTCAAATAAATATGTTTGAAATCCTAAAGGGAAAAACAGTTGAATATGGACAGAGACAAGAAAAGGTAAATTAGAAGTGATGGGATAAAAAAAATTATAAATGAAATATTAAAAAATATGCATAACTAAATTTAAATAATAATAATAATAATAATAATAATAATAATAAATGGAGACAATTGCCCTTACTCTAATATAGCCATCTCCGCCCTTAGCGATTCCCCGGCCATAATCAAATTGAGCGAGCTAGCTAGCTAGCATGTTCTTCAAATAACTAATAAGAGTGGTCTTAGCCAGCTCTGGGTGGGCATACTTACAAAAGCAGAAAAGATACAATAATTTTTACCACGATGGAAAGGTTGAGGAACATACTTATAAGGTTTCTGAGAGAGAGTAAATTAGATTTTGCCTCATAGTCCAAGCTTGGGGTGAAGCTGGGGCCCCTTGTAATTGGTAAGAGACGCTGACGTAGTCAAGTAGGCAAGGGCAGAACCGCCTCCAAATATCAAGAATTTGAGCAATAATCCTCTCTTCGTGAAAGGAGCAGCAAATGTCTCAAAGAATTTGCTCTGCAATTTGTGGCCAAACTTGCGGAGCTAATTAGAAAACTCATTCCCTTTCTCCTACAGTTTAACCAGGAGAGCCAAATGTTGGAATTAAAATGAATTTTCAATAGGTAAGAAACAGGATCTCTAGAAACTCAAGTCCACAAAGCTGTGGTTCGTGGGCCGACAATAGAAACATTTAAGTTCTCTAGTTCTTAGATTTTCTATTTAGGCTCTGTTTATTTTAATATCAAGTATTTGAGGAAAATTTTTACGTTAAGGCAAAGAGAGATTTCCATCCACACGGCCGCACTCCAAGAAAGGAGAGATATAAGAGTAATTGCCCCTAACCCATCCTCTATATATGTTAAATGGATTTTGAGAATGGGAATATATTTTGGCATCAAATTCATCTAGTTTTTATGTTCAAACTATACAAAAAGTGAAGTATGTCATTATGTCGCATAATATTCTTATTTTATTATTTTCTAAGGAAAAATGGAGACCCTAATTTATTTTGTGCATTATAGGAGAATTTCGTATAAATATGAAGTCTAATTATTGGTTAAGTCAAATTAATGATATATATAGGAACTCTCCAATTTTAGTGGATTAGAATAAAACTAAAAACTAGTTTAGAGGGTCGTGGCATAATTAAATATGTGAGCACTGTGAGGAATTGTAAGAAATTCTGTGTACAGAAGAGTGAATCAGGAGTAAAGCAGAAAATCAATACTTTCTATCCTCAACACCTGAGTAGTGAAAGAAGGTGGTATATATATAATGTTCAATATCTATAAAATACAGCGTGTTTTAAAATCGTAAAGACACTAGATTTAGTGAGAACTTCAGAATTAAGCATGCTCGAATGTGAGTAGACTCTAATGGGTGATCCATTGGGAAGCAAATAACCAAACTCAAAGCAAACAATATCTACTGTATAGATACAGTTCGTTACAAAATACTTGTGATTACTTCACTTGTTAAATCAGTAAGCCAGGAGGTAAAAGGGGAGGATGATGTCAAAATTAATGTCAGCCCACATGAAAATTAGATCTGAGCTGTTGAATTTAAAGTTTCGTTTGAGAACTAGTAGCTAACTATAAACTACTTAACTTTTTTACTTTTTCTAAAATGAACAAAACTATCCTTTTACATTTATTTTTTTTTAAAGCATCGAAGGTAAATATGTTAAATTAACAAAAAAAAGTTAAAAAGCTAGTTATAAATAAGTTAACTTTTTTACTTCCCAAACTCAACCTAAAATCTAATAGTTCAGATATATTCATAAATTTTTAATTTAAAAAATATGTGAATATATTTGGACTTTTGAATTTTAGTTCAATAGCCAAATATGTTGCTATAGACTGACATCAAAATTAATATGCGCCGGTTCAGCTAGGAGAGAGCATGTTTGCATGCGTTTAATAACTTGAATGGCTATTGCATTGACTTATAATGATCGGACTGCATCATGAGGCGCAATGCTGATTTGTGTGAACGGCCACTGCAAATGCCTTGTCCAAAAGCTCGTGCTGGCTCTTATATGGTTTTGGATTTCTTTTCTCGATATTCGTGGATTCTCATCGTAATGTAATCTGAACACATGTTAAAGAAGTATGTTGTCACTCATCTTTTGGCATTCTATCAGATAACAGAATACTCAGTGAGGAAGATGCTAAATTATCCATCAGATACATGAGATACATACATAGTCCCTCTCTAATTCAGAGTCTACTTGCATTTGTAAAACAAAATATAGGTATATAGCAATGAAATAAGGTGATAAACATTAATTACCTAGACAAGGTTGTATGGGGAAGTGCATCTGACCCATACAAGTCCCGTTGCCCCTGCTGTTCCCCCAATCCTCTAAATCAAAGTACACATTCTTCTCGCCATATTTAGCCACCACTGCACCAGCTCTACGAACACACCCGAAACTGGTCAATCGAGATGAAATTTACGTTACCCCCATTTCTAATATTAATTCATTTAATTAATACGAATGTGAGAATATTCTCTTCACATTTACAAGCACATTTACTTTTATTTTAGATATTCTATTTCCTTCTCTAAAGAATACTGATTTGTAGGTCATTATTATAAGATTGACTTGTAACAATTCTGTTACTAAGCTTAGTTAGAATTTCTTAGGATATTATTTATCTGTAGGCTAATTTTTAATTTGTATTCTTGTATAAAATCCATAGCAAGTTAATAGAAATTTAAATTTTGTTCTAACCAATATTTAGTGAGTTTTTTATGGTTTACGGCTTATCATACTCTACAAAGTTTTAATCTTGTCGACTTCACCAAAACTTAATTCTTTTTCATGGCCACCCAAACCAAAGCAACTGCCACCTCCAATGTCACCACTCTTCCAAACACTACTTAAATAGTGGCTGGTCTCCCTCTCATTGTAATTAATCTTGGCACACAACTTTCACTTCTTCTTATTTCATCCAATTTTTCATCATATCGCGCCCAATTCGAATCCCTCATGTTCGGCTATGACTTGATGTGATACTTTGATGGCACTACATCCACCCCATCTAAAACTTTAAATAATCATCCCAATCCAGTATATACTCACTGATTTTGCCAAAATAAATTGCTTTTACATGCAATTTTTGGCTGGGTAAATTACACTTATCTCCACTTAGCATTTAGGTAATTACGCATACCACCCATAATATTTAAAAGTTACACTTACCTTATTTTTTTTTGCAATGTTCCCAATATTGACCCCCTTCTGATAAAATCAACTATTAAAACTTGATAGAAAATGTTAAAATAATCAAAATTTTATATGTTTTCCTATTTTACCTTCCATCTCTTACGTTTTCGTCAGTTTTTTCTTTACAAAAAATATCTAATTTTTTTTTATTTTTTTACTTATTTTTTACTTTTTCTTGTAAATTTTTGTAAAGAAAACTAACAAAAATCTCTAATTTGTTTTTTTGTTTTTACTTATTTTTTACTTATTCTTGGAATTTTTGTAAATAAAATTGACGAAAATGTGAAAGATGAAAGGGTAAAATAGAAAAACACCTAAAATATTAGTTAATTTAACATTTTCTATTAAGTTTTAACAGTTAATTTTATCGAAAGAATATTAATGTAAACATTATTTCAAAATAAAAGAGAGAAGTATAACTTTCAAATATTGTAAGTGATAAGTGTAATTACCTAAATAGTAAGGGGACTTAGGTGTAATTTACCTTTTTTGGTTTTGTTAACAAGAAGGTCATGCCCTTAATCGCCACAACTTCCACCATTCATGATGTGTAGGATATGATTCAGCGGCTGTACGCTAACCATCTTGTAGTCGTGTTATGCAACTCAAGGAGGATTTATCTTTTCTCCATCATGGTTCTCAGACCGTCTCAGAGCTTCTTCAGGCTGTCTAACTTCATACTGATAAATTTGCTACTATTGATGTTCTACAATGACATCACCTTTCACACTCTCAATGGTCTTAGCCCGAGTTTCATGACATTGCCGCTCCGATTAGGGCTCAAGAGTCTTCTTTAGCATTTGAGGAACTCCATGACCTCTTAGTTGCTAATGAGAGCTATCTCAAGTGACTTGATGCTAATTCAGCATCTTTGATGGCTACTGCTAAACAGCCTAATATGGCCAGTCTCGTCATTCGCGCTGCTCACAACAGCATATGAATATTACCAACTTTGGCTATTTTTAGTCCCACAAGAATATTACCAAAAATTTTGGTAAAGTCCTGTTATCCCAAATAGCAACACTAGAGGGGGGTGAATAGGGTTGCTTAAAAATTTTGCAATAAAAATTTCAACCCTAAAACAAATATGTCAAGATGAATATGAAATGCATCAAAAAAATTATTTAATATTTGTGAATGAAGAGTGAGTGCTAGTGTTTGCAATAAATATAAAAAGAAGGGAAGAGAAGCAAACACGATCGAATTATAGTGGTTCGGCTTCAATGTTGCCTACGTCCACTCCCCAAGGCCTTCCTTAAGATTTCTTCACTATTCTTTGAAGAGCTTATTACACACTAGCTTCCCAAGGTGCTAGAAACTTTTCCTAAGTGATTTTATCCCCAACTCACTCACACAAGTCTCTCTCAAAGAAAGTGTCTTGTTTTGGTTCTAACACTTGAACCAAAACCAACAAAAGCTCACCCAACTCTCACAAATTAAAAGGGCTTTAAATTTCCCTTTCTTACAACAACAATGATGAGTTTAAAACTTAATCAAATCAAAAAGAAACTCTCACAAGTTGAATATGAAAGATGAAGCACAAGTGTGAGAAGAAATCACTTTTTGTTTGCAAAGTTATGGAATTTCTTGTATCTCTTGGTAAGCACTTCTTTCTTGCCTTCTTCTTCCCCTTGAATTTGATTTTGAGGCTCTATTTATAGATGAAAATCTCCAAATGGCCGTTACTAAGTGAAAAGACACTTTTGCCCTTGAAAGAAATTGAATTTCCTTGCTTCCAATGCTGTCTTTCAGATTCAGATTTTTGAGATATATTTGTGACCGTTTTTCACCCTCAGAGTAAAGACTTTGTAGAATATAAGTCAGCTATCACATGTCAAATTTTGAGCTTCATCCAACGGTTAGATAGTCAGATATGGCTTCTGAACCGAGACCAACTTCTGATAGCTTTTTCTGACATTCTGAATCTGTGTTTCCAGTTTAAGCTTCTATTTCACCATGATACTTTTAGAATTAGAAGAAACTTAAACTACAAACGTTGTAGCTTTTTGAGTCTTCTTTTCACACACCAAAAATCAGAATTTTTAAAGCTGTATAGTATGAGTTATGTCTCAAAAACTAAGACTAGCTCCAGAATCCAGAATTAAAAACTTTTCTGTAATGACTAATATTCCAACTCATGTTTTGACACCTTAAATTCCGATCCACAAAAATATCCCTTCGGTAAAGTTTTAGATATGGAAGGCTAGTTTACTATATTAAAATTTCATGAAAATTGAACCGTTGGATCTTAAGATATCATCTATATACTAACACGTGTCTGATTTCTCTTTTTATCCGAGTTAACCTATAGTTCAAATATTCATCTTACTTTGATTTCTATTACTCCAAACTTTGAAATTCCTTTATTCTTTCATCCAAATTATGTGAAAATATCTAAAAAATAATATCAATCTCTTCCAACTCTATTATCTTGAATCTATCAAATGAATCGTAACATTTCATACAATGTCTATTTGAAAATTAATTGTGAAAATTTAATTCAATGTTTGTTATCATCAAAATCAATTATAAAACTAACTTTATAAACCTTGGGCCAACAAGTCCAATCACATTTAGAAGTCCAAGGCCAACATTGTGTGTTAGCTTCGTGACATTCCTGGCCATTCGGCTAAAACATGTCGCAAGTGTTCAAAGCTGTTCTTATCCAATTTTGGAGCCAATTATTCTGCTAAGGGTGATACCACAAACAAATGTTGGTTAGTGGATGCTAGTGCCTCACATAATATTATCATGGTTCTTACCAATCTATCAATTCCTTCAGAGTATGATAGCACAGACGAAGTCATCACTTGGGACGATTCAAATTTGACAGTTATACATATCAGTTCTTTTACTTTAAATTGCAATTCCCATTTTAAATTGCAATTCCCATTTTTTTTAGTAGTCCAACATTTTACTAAAACTAATGATGTTTCCATAGAGTTTTACCCTTATTTTTTCATTATAAAGGATCTAAAAATAAGGGAGACCCTCCTACAGTGACCATATGAGAATGGTGTATATCGACTATGGGAATTGGTGGATTCAAAATCTTCCATAGTCACGGCCTTAGTTGGTAAGTGCACAAGTCTTGATTGCTGGCATAAACGTCTAGCACACCCCTTATCTAAAGTTTTGTCTCATTTAGTTAAGTTATTTTCGCTTCCAATTTCCAAACTAAATGTATACACTTTGGATTTTTGTTCCTCTTGTTGCTTAAATAAAATTCATTGCCAACCTTTTAGGCTGACTTCTTTACTCAGTTCTCATGTTCTATAATATTTGGATGTTTGGGGGTCTAGTCCCATTACTTCAATTGATGGCCATCGATTTTATGTCAATTTTATTGATTATTTTACGAAGTATGTGTGGTTTTTTCCATTAAAGGCTAAGTCAAAGGTTGATTCAATTTTTCATAATTTCAAAATCATGGTTGAAAAACAATTTGATTCACCAATAAAAGATTTTTATTCTAATAATGGGTGTGGATTCCTTAAACTAAGGTCATTCTTTGATACAAAAGGAATTAGTTTCTACACCAGTCCTCCACATACCCCTTAACAAAATGGAACTTCTGAAAGGCGCCATCAACAAATTGTTACCACTAGACTTCTGCTATTAACGCAAGCATCTCTTCCATTAACATTTTGGAGCTATGCTTTTGAAACTGCAGTTTATTTAACAAATCAAACACCCATTTCATTTTTGAAAATAATACTCCTTTTAAATCTCTCTTCAGTCGACTACTGAACTTTGCAAATCTTCACACTTTTTGGTGTTTTGTTTTCTATGGCTTCGACCTTATGCTCAACATAAATTGAATCATCATTCCAAATCATGTTTATTTTTAAGATATTCTACTTCTCAAAATGCTTATAAATGTTTTGATTTCTTAACAGATTGACTTTATTTATCATAACACGTACTTTTTGATGAAAGTATTTTTCCCTTGGTATTAATATCGCCATCATCAAAAAATGTGTCTCCCACCACAACATGTTGTCCCATGACTAATTCTATCTCACGAATACCTTTAGTTTGGTTTATGGCACCACAACTAGCATTGTCTTCTTCTTTAGATCATTTAATAACTTTCGTGCCTAACCTATATTTCCCTACCCCATCATCTGCTGGTGCTAGTGTGTCAAACCGGCACAAGCACTCCCATTCTCATCAACCTTCTCATGAACAAGTACACCCTATTCATAAGCCTGCCCCAATAACTACACAAGCCCAGCAATAACCCTTAGTTCCCAATGCTAACCTCTTCTTACCTCATCCCACTTGAACCGTGGTTACTCACTATATGAATAATATTTATAAACCAAAACAATTGAACATTGTGACCAAACACTCTATTTCAAACAGTCTACTTGTGTAACTCAAGCTATGAAAACTCCATAATGGTGCCGAGCCATGTCTAATGAACTTTATGCATTGATGAGACACGAAACTTGGGATTTAGTGCCCCGCACAAAGGCTCACAACATTGTTGGCTACAAGTTGGGTTTATTGGATTAAATACAAACCAGATGAGCAGGTTGATCATTATAAGGCACATTTAGTGGCCAAGGGCTTTAATTCATGACTACGCATTGATTATACCAAAACTTTTAGTCCTATTGTTAAGCTCACCATAGTCATTATAGCCATGTTTATATGGCTCAATTGTTTACACCAAGTTCGCATAGGACTTTCCATTATAGTCATGAAGGGGTGGCCCATTCACTAACTTGGTGTAAACAATTCTTTTTTACATGGCACTTTACAAAAGGATGTTTATATGGCTCAACTACAAGGATTTATTGATTCCACTAATCCGTTATACGTTTACCGGCTCAAAAAGTTAATTTATGGTCTCAAACAAGTGCCACAAGCTTGGTATAAGGAACTTAGTAGTAGTCACCTAAAACTAGAGTTCACAAATTCTAGCTCGAATTTGTCACTTTTTATTCTTAATGAGTCTAATGTAACAATTTTTATCTGAATACATGTTGATGATGTTATTGTTATAGGAAGTGACTTACAGGCCATTTCCAAGTTGATAAATTAAATTGGGCTTTTTATTTCTCTTAAGGATTTGGGCCCACTCCATTGTTTTCTTGATGTTGAAGCTTATCAATATTCATTGGATTTACTTCTAATCTAAAGAAATTATATACAAGATCTATTATCTCGTACATGCATAGACAATGCTAAACCCGTGAACACCTCTCTTTCTACACAACTCTCTCTTGTACTTAATGATGGTAATCCACTATTTGATGCTACTACATATTGCAATGTTGTTGGCTTCTTACAATATCTAGCACTTACTCAACCGGACATTACCTTTACAGTAAATAAATTAGCTTAATTTATGCACTCATCGACTAAAACCGATTGGGCTACCATAAAAAGATTGCTCAGATATCTCAAGGCTACCATTACTCATGGCTAACTCCTTTGCCACTCCAATGTGTTTAAACTCACGTGCTATTCTGATGTCGACTGGGATGGAAATCATGATGACTGCACCTCCACCTCTACTTATGTTACGTTCATGGGTCCCAACTTAGTCTCTTGGCGCACTCATAAAAAGTGCATAGTCGTCGCTCTTCCACTGAAGCTAAGTATCACTCCCTAGCTATTGCCACCACCGAAGTTCTATAGCTCACAGTTCTCTTGAGCGAACTAGGGATCCCACTACCAGTGTCCCCAGTTTTGTTATATGATGATTTGGGTGCCACATAATTAAGTTTAAATATAGTTTTCCACTCTCAAATAAAGCATATAGAAATTGATCTTCATTTCGTTCAAAAATTGGCAAATGTAGGCAACATTCATGTCTTTTATATCAATATGATTGATTAACTCACAAATTGCTTATTAAACCGCTGCCTACTCGCCACTTTGTCTCCCTTCGCTCCAATCTTGGCATCTCCAATGGATAGTTAAGATTGTGGGGGCGTAATATGGAAATATTTTGTTAAGGCTAAAATTATAAATTGGCAAATCCATGATCAAATAGAATTATATGTACTTTAGACTTAGTGTAGGCTAAGACACTAGAGTCCTAAGTTGATTAGAATTTGAAAATGCCTCAGAAAATCAAGTTTGCATAACGGCTGGAAGTCCTAAAGAGTCTAAACAAGGTTCAGAATTGATTAACGTAAGAAGACCGTAGGAAGACTGCACTTTGTCACTGGAAAATACCGAGACTTGAAATTGGAGAACAAGTCGAGAGGGATGGCCGCTCTGAGTCGCGGGAAGGTCGCTTTAAGGCCGTGGGTGCGCCTTTCCCGTGAGGTAGGTTTTTCCAAATTGTTTTGTCCATTCGAGCCCCAGTCGCCTTGGTTTTTCTATATATATCTCCTGGTGTTTTCAAGGTAAAAGTAGACAGAAAAGAGAGAGAGAGAGAATAAACAATAGTTCGTGAGCCAGAAAGTTGGATGATTCTCTTCATCACTTAACCAACATGTTTCATGTTCAATCTAAAATAGTTCGAGTTTGAGGTTTGTGAAGGCTGAGGATTCAGCACGCTGTGGATTTAGCAAAGCTATTGAGGAGTCAGTAGTGTGCTTTTGAGGAGTCGAAGGGCTTTCGCTAGAGGAGTTAGTTCATTGAGGAGTCGAGCAAATGTCAACGAGAGTATAGAGTTGAGGAGTCGATCTATAGAGAGTTTGAGTTTGTAACCAACGTTTGTTTATTTTAGTGAAAGTTTGTGGGGTTTCCCTGTGTGGATTTTCTCACTTATTCTATACTGCCTTCCATTCTTTTGTGTGTGTGATTGATTGTGATTGATTGATTGATTAGGATCTATAGCAGCATATTAGCAAAATTTTCAATTGGTATCAAAGCAGGTACATTTTTGAGAACAAAATGTGATCTTGTTATTTGCTGATGCATAGTCCTAGAGAAGGCGGTTCGAGCACAAGACCTCTGTGGTTTGATGGCACTAATTACGCATATTGGAAGGTTCGATTGAGAGCGCACTTGATCTCATTGAGCGTTAATGTTTGGTTGGCAATTGGAAAAGGTTGGGTAAAACCAACTCACTCTGTTAATAATGAAACAGTTGACAAGCCTATGGATTTGTGGATGAGGGCTGAGCAAGAGAAGGTAGAGTGGAACTACAAGGCTCTGAGTTCTATTTTCTATGCAGTCTCTGCCGATGAATTTAGAAGAATTTCTAGTTGTGAGATTGCGAATGAGGCTTGGAAGATTCTGGAGTTGACGCATGAAGGGAATTCTCCTGTCAAGAAGTCCAAGCTACAAAAAGTAACTTCAGAGTTTGAAAGTTTGAAGATGGCTAAAGACGAACCCTTTGATTATTTTTATGCAAAACTCAGTGACATTGTCAATACAGATTGTAAGTAAGATTCTCCAGTCCCTACCTATGTCTTTCCAAGCAAAAGTTACTACTTTTGAAAAGGCTAGGGATGTTAATTCAATGAGGGTAGAAGATTTAATTGGCTCCCTGCAGACTTTTGAAGCCAACATGATCGAACCAAAGTCTAGAGGACTTACCCTAAAAATGATGAAGGAAGACGAGTCCTCCTCTAGTAATGATGAGTCAATCCCCTCTTCTGAAGAAATTGCTATCTATGCTAAGAAACTTAGAAAATTCTTCAAAAAGAAAGATAGCAAGCAAGGGAAGTCAAAAAAGAATGAGAAAGTTAAAGGAGAGAAACCTTCGAAGAAGAAGAAGAAGGAGAACAAGTCTAAGGGCGTGAAGTGTTACAAGTGCCAAGGTTATGGTCACATAGCCCAAGACTGTGGGAACAAGAAAGGTAAGAAGAAGGTTTTTAATGCAACACTCGATGATTCAGATGATCAGTCGAGTACCTCCTCTTCTTCAAATGATTTTCTAGAGAATTATACTGCTTTTATAGTTAGAGCAAGTGCCCCCTCTAATTCAGTTGAGTCATCCTCTTCTGCGAGCAAGAAAGAAGAATCCTCTAAAAGTGAAGATGAAGAAGATTCTGATGAGGCGGCAGATTTTGAATAGGCATATCAACTGTTGTACCAAGACTATCAAAGACTCCATAAGCAAAACGAGAAGTTGACCACGAAGAACAAGGTGTTGAAAATGGAGAGAGACAGTCTGAAAATTGCTCTAGAAGAATTGGAAGCTAAGTTTGAAGGTCTTGAATCAAACAAGAAAACTCAAGATGAATTGATAACAAGTTTCAAGAGTAAACTGGGTCAAAGAGAGAAGGAATTGAAGGATGCCCAGGGAAAACTGCAAGCCATGCAACTCAAGATGAATACTGCATCTTCCAAACTTAACAACATACTTGGGATGCAAAGGATCCCACATGACAAAAGAGGACTTGGCTACACTGGCATGCAAGTGGACACTCTAGAAGCTAAAGCTACCCCCAGTTCCTCAAAGACAGCTGCTCCAAGTATAGTTAAAGCTCATCTATCAAAGAAAGGTAATTAGCCAAGAGCTTACTTTCAAAAGCCCAAAGGTACACCCCTTAACTTGCAACGTAAGTTTGTTCCCATTTGTTTTCGTTGTGGTATACCCGAACACACAAGACCACACTACCACAAATTATTTGGGCTTCCCCTATCCTATGTTAACAATAGGAATTCTTTGAAATCTAATTTTCAAGTGTCAAATGGGTTTCATCCTTTAAGGTTTCAAAAGTCTTGTTTTGATTTTAAACCTTACATAACTTGGCTAGTGAGGAAATATAAAGAGAAAAAATTTTCAAAACCCATTGGTCCAAAACCCAGCAATTCCAAGACTCAAAATGCTTTTCCAAAATTAAGAATTGTTTAGGTTAGGAAGAGTGATCTCTATGTCTCCCACACCCCTAAGAGTGTTGAAGAGCTGAGCCTTGATATGTAGAGGCAATTTTGTATGAACTAGGCTATGCGTCAATGTTATATTCTTAACTAGTTCTATGAATTCATGTAGATTAGATATTTTTTTTAATTATATTTATTTTTTGGGTACAATGTTATCACTTGTGATATTCTTGCATGTTCTATTACCCCATACACACTTCAAAATCATAGGGTTAAAATTGTTGATCTATGTAGTGGTCATAAATTTGAATTACTTGATGAACTTGAATCTAATGTTTTGTTGATCCTTGTCATGGTAGTGGTGTGCCAATTGTAATTACATGAAGTTTAGTACCTCATGAGAAATATTTTTCCACCACTCAATTGGTTTAAGAAATTCTCCTTTTTGGACTATTGGTTGCTCTTGAGCTTACATTAAAAAAAATAACTTGAAAAGGGCTACCATATGAGATAGAGTGAAAGCTAGCCTGTTGACATGCGGGTTATCAAAATAACCACCCTCTAGGTTTGACAATATAGGAAGAATGCTACCTACCCATAAGTGTGTGAAAGCCGCCAAGTAAAAATAAAAAAATATTGGCAGATAAAAATTGAAAAATTGGTGTTTAGTTGAAAACAATAAATTGAGGAGAAACTTGTCGAAGAGCTAACACTGCATATCTTACTCAATTCAAAGTCCAAAAGGAGTAATTTTAAAATTCATGTGAGTATGTGAAAAGTATTAATCATGTTGCACTTAAACTTCATTTCACACACCACACAGGCATTTGACCATTGGTATGACATGTCTGAACAACTCATGACATAAATAGTACGGTGATTCTTGGAATTCTTATTTGTCACTATTTATGTGTGGTCAAAATTTTGAAACTATATTTTGTTTTGTGTTTGGGAAAATAGAACCTGGAATCAATCGATCAAGAATACACGTTATACCTTTTTTTTTTTTTTTGGTCAATTCATGTCAAAAAAGGGGAAGAATAGGTTAAGGGGGAGAATGTTTTGAAAAGGGGATAATGCTTTTGTTTATTAAGGAGGAGAAAGAATTTTGTTTGGAGGAGAAAGAATTTTGTTTGTTTATTAAGGGGGAGAACAATCATTTTATTTTTTTTTTAAATTTAAGATTTTTGTCGATTAATTAAGGAGGAAAATACCTTGTTTCATCTTTTGTGTTAATATTTTCTTTAATTTTTATTTATTCCACATGATGCCTTGATCATTTTGTTTAAGTGTGCAGCCATACAGGTTATCAGTTGGAACGTGTTGATGGAATGGATGACAAATTTACTGAGGCCATTAGTGTAGATTGACTTTTATTTATAATTTCATTTTTTGAGTTTTGACATAGAATTGCCAAAGGGGGAGATTGTTAAGGCTAAAATTGTAAATTGGCAAATCCATGATCAAATATAATTGTATGTGCTTTAGACTTAGTGTAGACTAAGACACTAGAGTCCTAAGTTGATTAGAATTCGAAAATGCCTTAGAAAATCAAGTTTCCATAACGGCTAGAAGTCCTGAAAAGTCCAAACAAGGTTCAAAATTGATTAACGTAGGAAGACCGCACTTTGTCACTGGAAAATACCAAGACCTGAAATTGGAGAACAAGCCTTGCGGGATGGCCGCTCTGAGTCATGGGAAAACCATGGGAAGAGCGCTTGAAGGCCACGGGAAGGCCACTTGAAGGCCATGGGTGCGCCCTTCCCGCGAGGTAGGTTTTTCCAACTTGTTTTATTTGTTTCGAGCTCCAGCCACCTTGGTTTTTCTATATATATCTCCTGGTGTTTTCAAGGTAAAAGTAGACAAAGAAGAGAGAGAGAATAAACAATAGTTTGTGAGCCAAAAAGTTGGATGATTCTCTCCATCATTTAGCCAACATGTTTCGTGTTCAATCTGAAGGAGTTCGGGTTTGAGGTTTGTGAAAGCTGAGGATTCAGCACGCTGTGGATTCAATAAAGCTATTGAGGAGTCAATACTGTGCCTTCGAGGAGTCGAAGAGCTTTCGCTAGAGGAGTTGGTGCATCGAGGAGTCGAGCAAACGTCAACGAGAGTATAGAGTCAAGTAGTCGATCTATAGAGACTTTGAGTTTGTAACCAACATTCGTTTATTCTAGTGAAAGTTTTTGGGGTTTCCTTGTGTGGATTTCCTCGCTTATTCTATACTGCCTTCCATTCTTTTGTGTGTGTGATTGATTGGGATTGATTGATTGATTGGGATCCATAGCAACATATTAGCGAAATTTTCATATTCTCTTCACAGTTACAAGCACATTTAATTTTATTTTAAATATTCTATTTCCTTCTCTAGAGGATCCTAATTTGTAGGCCACTATTATAAGATTGACTTGTAGTAATTCTGTTACCATACTTGGCTAGAATATGTTAAGATATTACTTATTTATAGGCTAACTTTCAGATTGTCTTCCTATATAAAATCTATAGCAAGTTAATGGAAATTTAAGTTTTGATCTAATCAATATCCTAGTCTTTTTAATACTATCATGATATAGAACTCCGCCAGGTAATCATTTTCTACATACATAAGTTTTTGTCACCTATAGCTAGTGCATCTAAAGCTTTGGCCAGATGGCTTGAGATGGAGCTTGATGCCAATGAGGGTGTTTCTAGCAAATCCCCCAATAGTGACGAAGGTTGGTAGAGATGCCATTGGCCTTTCCTTCCAAAACTAACAAACTACTTCTGTGTCTCAGTTGGCTACTGATTGATGAGTGCCTAACTAGCTAGTTTGCGTTTCTGATATCTTCCATAGATCTTCTGGTACCATATGGTGAACTAGGTATCTGTGAAAAAGATGTACAATACCCTTAATAAGATGCCATGTGGGTGGGAGCTAGATAATCTTATCCTTTGCTATTCCCCTTTGTCACAATAAAGATAGCTGGGCCAAGGAGCATTGGTCGGTCTTTATTACAACACCCTTTTAGGACCCCGTGCAAATTCCATTGCATCAATTAATAGGGCACCTCCTCCCCCTCCTACACTTCCAATGGAGACTAAAATATATAAAATATATATATCTATATAATAAAACACATCCTAATTCAAAAATATCCCTCTCACAAACTATAATGGATGGCTGAGATTGTTTTTCACATATAAATGAGTGGCTGAGATTGAATTTTACAATCTAATAAATGGTTGAGATTGAATTTTCTTCTATCATCGGCTGAGATTGTTTTTTCTTTTCCGCCCAAATCAGTCTAATCGCGTCTTTTCTTCATCTGACAACTTCCATTACATTTTGAAACTTAGTTCCTCCTCTGGATTATACACGTATTCACGTTGAACCACAACTGTTCAAATCCTCCGTTTGACACACATTGCAACGAAACCCTTTTTGAAGGAGAAGAGAAGAAACAATATTCAAAGTCTGACAGAGCTACAGAGGATGCTGCAGCATCTAGAAATGGATCGAATCATGAAGCCATGGTTAAGCGACGGTCAGCAGTTGAATTCTGGGGTGTTTTTGATTTCTCGATCCAAATTGAAGATCTAGGGTTTTCAAATGGAGTACCTTTAGTACTGAAATGGACATTCTGAAGCGCTCAATAGAAAATGAACAATAGCAGTAGAGAAGAATCCGACAGCGGCCGATTTCACACGGTGCAACCACTTCATGACTAAAAGTTCAATTGGGTCGTCGATCTCGCAAACAACCTTGAATAGTACCTACTGAAGATTTGCTCCAGTGAGGTCACCGGCAATGACAACGAGCAATTGTCCTTGAATGTCTCCGAGGGTTTGTACCTTTCGAAATTGGGTAAAGCTTGATTTATTTCGAGGTTGATTTTTAGTTGTTTTGAGTATGATTTTGCCTTTTGGCTATAAGTAGCTGCTCTGTTGCTTCAAGGTTCGGTTCAAGTGTACAGTCGTAAGGTGAATATCTTTACTCACTGGTTCAACATGTATTAGAATTCATTCCCCATAAGGGGTTCAATTTTACCTACATTTTTATCCACTTCTCTAGATTGTTTTTCAAATATATATTAGTTCTGATGTGAACAAAGTTCCAAGTTTTATTGAATGATTAGGTCTTTAATGTTCTTTGCTAACTTATATTATTGGGTGTTGCTTATTATGTAATTTCCTTTTTTCTTCTTGCTTATTTCTTTCTAATTTTTGTTGTATACACACATATACTGTGTGTTTACATTTTTTTTCTTTTTGCTACATGATTTTTAGCCAAGTTTGACTTTTATTTGGGACTAGGTATCTACGCAATTGGGAACCTCATCTAGCCTTTTATAAATAAATTGTCATTTAACCATCTGATTGGCTTGGCTTTCTTTGAGTTATTCTGAAGATCACACTTTATGTTATATATATATAACTGAATAGGAGAAAGTTTTTGGTTAAATATTTTTCATGAGAATCTGGAAGATGCTAATGGCAGATCTTTTTGTTAAAAGCATACTTGGAAAGTGAGGGCCTTACATTTTTTCTTAGTTTATATGGTTTGAAATACATACCAATAATATTGGTGGTGGCAGTAGAATGGTTTCAGATAATAATAGACACAGAGTCACGAAAATTAGAGTTGCAAATTTTGTTCTCATTTATGAAACTCTCACAAATCTTGCCAATATGCGTGTGTTTTCAATAAACCCCCTTGTTAGGGAAAAAAACATTAGGATTTGTTTGAATAGAAGCATAAATATATTAACTTTTTTATGAATATTTCCCTTATTATCACCCTATTTAGTTTCTTACTAGGATGTGGTTTAAGTTGTGCATAAGTTAAACTCAACTATTCATCAATAAATTTAACCGTTCTTACATTTTGAATAATAAACTTTCTGCACGGCTTCTCTTTGAT
The DNA here is from genome assembly GCA_019916065.1 of Vitellaria paradoxa. Taxonomy (NCBI): domain Eukaryota; kingdom Viridiplantae; phylum Streptophyta; class Magnoliopsida; order Ericales; family Sapotaceae; genus Vitellaria; species Vitellaria paradoxa. The sequence continues at coordinate 33,980,219 of CM034235.1, forward strand.
CAACAGTGAGTAAAATGCATCATGAGTTTTGAATGTAATAAAATAAATATAAGAATTACACATATTTGGTAATTTTTATTTGGTGTAACATTGAATAGGCAGCATGATCAACCTGAGATCCATCAATCCAACGAGAAGAAAATAGTGCTCATACAATTCATAATGAAGAGAACAATGCTCTTTCTGTCCAATTCTGTGAGCTACATCATAGTGTCTTAACAGGGCAAGTGCCTCTCTTTTTTCCCTTTAGGTAAAAAATCTAGATGCTGATGAGGATCTCATCAGTCTGATTGATTATTGTAATGTTTCATTAGAGCCTGTTCATTTGATCCCTCATATTTCATGTGCCAGATATTAATGTTCTATCATTATTTGGCGACACATGAAAACTACGCCATTTTTTTTTCTTGCAACCTATAAATTGAGCCCTAAAAACTTAGTTTCATTTCGAAATGTTCTATTATCTTTTGTAAAGTAGATATATTAGCTATTCTTTTATAATTTGTTTTCAATGTTTTAAGCATCATCAAACTTTAATTAAATGTGGTTTACGGCATTTGTTCTCAAAGTGCAGATAAATGTAGCCTATGGTAGAGAAAATTCTCCAATACTAAATGGACATAGAAAATAGGATGGAGTTATTTCTAGAAAGGGGAGGTCAGTTTGCCCCGTGCTCTCCATGTCAAGCACAGCCGTCCAATCTCTTGAGAAGCCTTCCAAAGTGTCTCAAAATACTGGATTCCCAATCATGGTAATATTTTTGCATGTTTTATCATTGAATTTTCCTTTGTTAACTTTCCATCTCTCATTAGAAAATGAATTCTATCTCCCTGTATGTGTTTAATTTTCTCTTCGGCTAATTGAATTTATTTTGTGCCATTTCAATTCAACCAGAAAGTATAGCATTATGATTATTTATAAATGCCATAGAAATTAGTTTGTGTTCATTAACTTTTATGCATATTTGTTCGGTCTTATGAGTCCTCATTTCTTATATAATTATTAAGGTTTCAGGGCTTAGCGTAATACTACCTGAATCATAACAGAGCAAAATGTATTTGATTAGTTTGTGATACATGTAAGACAATTTTTATTTTTGTTTTGTATTTTTTTTTTTTTGTGATAATATTTCTTATGTACTACCCTCTTCTTAATTTTTTGAAATTTAATTTTCATTTGGATTTTGTATTTATATTTTAGTGGTTGGCACACATTAAGTATTTTGGCCCATAATTCTCCTAGGCTGTGTGACTCTTCCTCATTTGTGAGATATGGTTTGTGTTTGTTGCTATCCCCACCCTCACTATCAAGTTTTTGACCTAGTATGTTGACTTGGGTTTTCCAAAAAGATACTCCCTCCCCCTTCCCAATTTAATAGTTTCTTCAATAAGATTTTTTAACTATTATAAAGAGATTTTGTTGAACTACATTATTCTTGGTTAACATGATTTGATCCAATAATTTAGGAGCAGTTACATTGATAGATTCCACTAATTAGCTCTAATTAAATTATTTTTCTTCATTCAACACAAATCAATGTGTCTTTTCCTTATTTGCAACCTCATTCTTAACCTTCCCGTTTTCCTTTAAACTAGATTAAATCTTCTTTTCTTATTAAAACAATTATTCCTTCTATGTTGTAGTGGTCAAACCATCAAATGACTTCATTTTTATTTAATCAGTACTACCTTCAGTCTCCCACAAATGCATACATTTTACCTCTTTAGATCTCTCTATCCCTTTAAGCTTTTTTACTTTCTTTTTTACTCGAGTACCATCAAGTTAATGCATGTATTACAATTTTCATTGTACATGCTATGCCTTTAAGAAACTCAAAAAGCTTTACGTCATTTTTATCCCTGTACAATTTTCATTGTACAGGCTTTATGTCGTTTTTATTTTTATCTGATAGATAAATGTACATACCATAGGGAAAATCAACATTAAAATCATATTAAAAAATAAATGGATTGATGATCACCTCATCTTCCACTTCTTTCCTATTCACTACTATCTAATTTTAAATCATGTGAACTGACATAGAGATTTATATTTGCATGCATGTTAGATTTTTTATAAGAGCAAAGGAGAATTTGAATATAACTTTTTTAATTTAAAGACATTGAGTGTAAGCATCAGAATTTTTTTTAAATGATCAATCGATTTCTTAATTTACTCAGCTTGACACTGAGATAGCCACAAATCTATGTGCTTCATCATCATTTGACTTACTTTATAAATTGCATTACAAAAGATGCAATTCTTCGCATTGCCTGAAATGAGTATAAAAAAAATGTAATATCAATAACTCAGAACCAAAGGGAGGGAAATGATCAACAAATTATTTGATAAAAAGTATATGTACCTTAAGGTTAATGGCTGAGATTGATCAATTCTTGCCATCCAAGTTAGTGTCACTTAGTTATCCCATTAAAATGATGGCCGAGATTGATTTTTTCCATGAAATAATGACAAGCTTTATTATTCTAAGTTAGTGTCCATTTATTGTTCCATATTCAAAACTTAATAGCTAAGTCCAGTAGAATACAAAGAATATAAGTGCAATAATCACTCTAAGGTGTTCCCTTTTTATTAGTAATTGAAAATTATTTTTGATGTAACTATATCACCTTTGTTTATTTCTGATTTTTTCCATCGACAGTCACAGGGCACTTCACCAGAACAGCTTACATGGTGTTATTACTAATAAAATTACAGATTTTGTGTTCTCACATATTTTTTCTTCTTTCAAAATATATGCCTTCTTTATTTTTCAATAAAAGCTATGTTCTTTGTGGTTGTGATCTTTGTTTTTAGGCATTGTATTGTTGGAATTCAAAAGCACTTTAAATGATACCAAGAACATTTTTTGGTAAGTAATGATACCAAAACTTGCTTAGTAGCTAGAATGATTCTAATGAATCTCTGTCTCATTTTTTTTTCAATCTTCTCCATCTTTTCTGGCTGGTTGTTTCTGGGTTTTGACTTATATTTTGATTTGCGTTCTGCAGAAATTTATTTTATATGAAACTTGGAAGGTTTACTTTTCCAAGTATTGGCAAACTCAGTAGTTTACAAAGACTATAAGTGCAGTAGCCACTCTATGTTGTGCCCATATTTAGAAATAATTGAAGACTATTTCTTATGTAATTAAATTATGAATCATTCCATGATACAATCGTGAACTTACCTTTTAAGGTGTCAGTGGCCACCGATTCTGTAGTAGTCTAAGATTTAAGAAATTTCGTTATCATAATTGTAGTTTCAAGATTGTGTGCCGTTAAGCTATTCTTTCACTGTTGCATTGTCATGAATCATGATACAATTGTGAACTTCACTGCCTATTTTTGAATTAAATACAGTCTTTTGAACGCTCATATATATATGTGTGTGTGTGTATAATTTTTTATTTTCCTCTGTGAATATTGTATCTATGTCTCTTTATATAGAAATAGGTAGATAAACAAATTATATACATTTTCTTGGTCATTAACCTTTTTTTTGTCCTTTTAGAAAGTGTAATGTTATTCCACTCACAACTTTATAAGTTTAGAATGAAGGTTGCACAACAAGTTGTGCATACAGTTATTCCACTCACAATTTTATAAGTTTAGAATGAATGTTGGTTGCATAACAGGTTGTGCATACAATTATTCCACTCACAATTTGATAAGTTTAGAATGAATGTTGGTTGCATAACAGGTTGTGCATACAGTGATTTGACCTTGACTGGATTGTCAACTATCCAATTAGGTTGACTATTATACAATGTTATGAGAACTCTTCAAGACTTAGATAAACATTTTCCAGATGTACTCTGGCTCCTTAAGCTAAATTTGTTGGCAAACTTCATTATAAAGTTTGGGAAACTAACAAATTTGTTGGCAAACTTCATTATAAAGTTTGGGAAGCTAAGGAATTGAGTTTAAAGAAATCATTTATTTATTTATTGTTGGGTGGAGGTTGGCAAAGAGTGTGGACATGGAGGGTGGCAATGTATGCAACCTTCACACAATAGTAAAGTTACTTTTTTGCGACCTATACATTAGGAAACAGTAAAGTTGTTTTTCTTTCCTTTTTCCATTATTTTTTCACTTAATTCCTCACTTTTTTTTTCTACCAACACTTAATTTTTTTTTCCTATTACCTTTTCTTATGGTGGGGTTCAGGTTACTTAATTTGTTTTTTGATTTCTTCTTTTTACTAAAAAGGTACTGCTACTTTTGTACTATTCAGCTTGATATATATTTAAAGAATCTTAGGTTAGCATTTGTGAGGTTCAGATTAGACCCAATAAAGACTTTTCATTTTTTGCAAAAAACTAAAGACTTTTCATTTTTTTTCTTTATAAATTTATTCCCATAATATCTACACATTGGCGGTATCGAATTTAGCTCCTACAATTTTTTTTTTCATTTAATTGCTCACTTAGAAGCATTAAATTTTTTTTTTCAATTTCTATTTTCAATTTTTTGTTTTCAATTCTTGTAAAATACAAGGAGCTACATTCAAACTTTTTAAAGTATATTTGTTGAATTTTTTCGTACACTGCTTAAATTTTTCATAATTATAATTTTAATTTTGATTTAATAGGTTTATTTGATTACGTGCCTTTAGGCACGGGCAAATAACTAGTATATATATAAATTTGAAAAATTAAAAGGGTAAACTATCCTAACCACCCATGAAATTTCCTAAAATGTTAGGTAGCTTCCCTTAGCTAACTTAGTAAGTTCTTTAACATATTCCCTTTCAATCAAAATGATTATCTTGCAATATTGTACAATCCTGTATCCATTGAGTATGCTAATTATGTATTTATGCTTATCAATGGCGAGGTATTAGCTTAATTATCTAATTTCCATGCATTCTTGGTGTTTGTGTGTTTTTGGTGATAGGATTTGGAATTTTAGGCTTAAATGATACCAAGGGTGCATTTAATGAAGAGCTAAGGTAAGGCGGAGTAAAGAAGTGCAAAAAAGAAGCTTAGGAGTCCTTTGGGGCATGTTACCAAACATTTGGTGTGCATGGAGAAAATAGCCTTAAGACATAAACTCCGACATCCCCAAAGCTTCCCAAGACTTTCTCAACCTCCCAAGAGATCGCAATGCATAAGATCAGTTACCATAGTTGCTAAGGAGAAGGAAATGGTCCTAAGCTCGAAATGGTCAAAGGGATATTGTAGCAGAAAGTCCAACATATTACCCTGTCAGTGATTCAGCCAACTTTTTACTCACAATACCAATTGAAGCAATTCTTTTTGAGTTGGAAAGAAGACTCAAAGGATTACAATTTTAATGTTTTAGCAAAAGCCTAAATCCTTTGTCTTCAAAGTCAAAATCATATCGAAACTCAAGGACAAAAATCTGCCTAAAAAGCACCCAGTTGCAAGCCTTCTCTGTGTACACCAGGGCACTTTCATAGGGGCACATGGGCCCACTTCTTGGGTAATGTTTTCTGTATTTTTGAAAGTTATTTTTGTCCTTTTACATATTAAACCCATTTTACTGTAAACTGGGGAGTTGACCACAAATTATATAAGCTTTTTACAGATGAGAAGGCCTTTTTATGGTTCTTCTTCCCCTTCTCTTCTTTTTCTTTCTAGTTTTCATTTTCTTAGTTTAGGTTAGATTAGGTTTTTGTTTTTGGAAGCCTTCAAGTGCTTTTTGGATTGTTCTTTAACACTTGTAAGTTTACTTTGAAGCAACTTCTTAATTATTGTTGAGCATCTTGTTTAGTTCATTTTACTTTGTATTTACATTTCTTCAATGTGTTACCTTATGTTATTGTTTCATGTTTTGTTATATTAGTAGAGTAGCTTAATTCTTAGGTTCAAGCCATTAAAAGTGGTGATGGTAGTGTGGTGAGCTCAAACATAAAATGTTTTCAACAAAAAATCTTCATTAATTATTAATTAGATTTCTTGGTACGCTTGGGTTTTTTCAAAATCTACTCACCTGTGTTATAACCATAGATTGGTTACAAGTTTTACTTATGCACACAAAGTGTTTGTTTCAACGTCTTAGTGAGTTAGAAACTTATTTTTCCAAAACCTAAATTAGGTTTTCTTACAAAATCAAATCACCTGTGTTGCAATTTTCACTTGGTTACAAGTTTTTACTCATACATATCAAGTGCTTGATTTAATAGCCTGATGATTTGAAACTTATTTTCTAAAATCAAAAATTTTAGCTTTCTGAAGGAATTGATTCACCTATGTTATAATCGAGTTTGGTTATGAGTTGACACTCGTGCACACTAGGTGTTCAGTTCAATATCCCGGTGAGTCCAAAATTAATTTCAAAGGCCTCCACTTACCTTGAGTTTTCTATAAACTAATTTTTGAAGAATATCCTCAGACCTAGCAACGTATGTGCGTTTACTAGGTTAAGTTATAAGTGTGTTTAAGTAAACCACCATTATCCCACTACCTAGTTTCGTTCGAAGTCGAGATTGTTTAATTATTCTTTTTCTAATGTTCTGATTAGCTTGCAGTATTATACATTTCTATATCCTTTGTGTAAGCTAATTATGCACTTATGCTTGTTAATGGTGAGATATTAGCTTAATTATCTCATTTCCATGCATTATTGCTGTTTGTGTGTTTTTTAGGTATTATAACTTGGAGCTTTTGGCCTAAACAACACCAAGGTTGCATGTAAGGAGGAGCCAAGGTAAGCCAGAATAAAAGAAAGTGCAAGAAAAGTCCAAAGACTCCCAACACTTCTTCAACTTCCCAAGAACCATCCCAAGGCATAAGATCGACTACCATGGCTGCCAAGGAGAAGGAAATGGTTCGAAATTCAAAATGGTTGAAGTGGTGTGCAATTAGAGTTCTAGCTCAACACTCCCTCAGTTTTCTAACCATAACTTTTTTCTCACAACTTGAAGTGGTGCAATTCTTTTTGGGTTAGAAACAAGACTTGAAGGGCTACAACTTTTATGTTTTAGACAAAGCCTAAATCGATCATCTTGAGGGTCAAGATCGCATCGGAAGTCAGGGACAGAAAGCTGTTTAAGAAACAATATTCACTGTGGTTGCAAACAGGCGCCCCACCTTGACCATGGGCGTCCCACTATTCATCAGATAGACACCCACTGAGAGCCAATTTGTGTGGGAAAGTTGACTCTCAGGGGCAATTGATCAAACAGCTGGGAACACAACAACCATGGGCGCCCCACTATTCATCAGATGGGTGTCCACTGGGAGGAGGATTGGAGCTGCTGAGTAGAGCTACTCATTGAGGACTTTCATCAAACAGTAGGGTCATGGGCGCCCCACATCCATCATGGGCGCCCATCCTCCATGACTTTTAGTTTTCTTTACTCGAAATATGTTACCTATTTTGCCCTTTGTCATAACCCTATATAAATAGGGGGAGTTTTAGAACATGGGGGAGATTTTCCTTCTTTTCTCCCTTCCCTCCATTTTCTTAGTTTAGTTTAGATTAAGGTTAGGGTTTAAGCTTTCAAGTCTTCATTTTGGGATTGGTTGTACTTCAATACTCGCAAGTTTAATTTCAACGCACTTTCTTTGTTCGTTTTATTTCATCATTGTGTTGATTTACTTTTCCTCACATTTGTTCTTCTTTAATATATTATTGTGTGTTGTTAGTTTAGATTTTCATTATGCCTGCAGGTTAGTTTTATTCTTGGCTTCAAGCCATTGAAAGTATTAGGGTTAGTTATGGTTTAATCGGATGTAAATGGTTTTCACGAAAATATTTTCATGGCTTTCAATTGAAATCTCTTGGTAAAGCTAGGGTTCTTTCGAAACCTACTCACCCATGTTACAACATAGGTTGGTTACAAGTTTTCACTTGTGCACACCAAGTGTTCAGTTCATTGTCCCGATGAGTTAGAAACATATTTTCCAAGACCCAAATTAGGATTTTACTACGAAATCAAATCACCCGTGTTATAATCATAGCTTGGTTATGATTGGCCACTCGTGCTTACCAAGTGTTTGATTCAATGACCCGGTGATTTGGAACTTATTTTCTTAAAACCATAACATGAGGTTTTCTTAAGAAATCGATTTACCCGTGTTACAATCGAAGCTTGGTTATGAGTTGATGCTCGTGCACACTAGGTGTTCGATTCAATGTCCGGGTGAGTCCGAAACCAATTTCAAAAGCCTGTGCTTATCTTGAGTTCCATAAAGTAGGTTTTAATGAAATATCTTCCGACCTAACAATGCATGTGCATTTGTTAGGTTGACTTACAAACGCGTTTGAGTAAACCACTATCCACCACCAGATTTGGTTCGAAGCCAAGATTATTTTAGTTATTTTACTTTCAATATTTGCATTTTAATTTAATATCACAATTCTTTCACTCTATCATTCTCAACCCAACCATATTCAAACACCTTGTAAATCTAAAATTAGTTTAAATTAACTTAGGTTCACCTACTAACTAAGAGAACAAGTCTAGAACTTTTAATAAAGCCCTCCCTATGGAGATGACCTCGGTTCTCACCGAGTAAGGCTACGACCACCCTCTTGCACTTAAGAGGTAGAACTCGAACACATTCAGGGTCGGTCATGTTCTCATTTTAATTTAGTATTGTAGTTCCTTCACTCTACCATTCTCTACCCAAACCATATTCAAGCATTCCCTAAATCTAAACATAGTTTAGAGTAAATTAGGTTCACCTACTAAAACAAGAAAACAAGTTTAGTGCCTTTAATTCATCCCTCTCTTTGAAAAGAACGATCGATAATCTACTATAATATAAATTTAAATTTGCTATCAACATACAACTCATGCATTGGTGGATTAAGGTTACAGAACACCATTGGTTAACTAACAGTTAACAACCACAATTGTTTTATAGTTCCCGATATACCCTTTTATTACACAAATGGTTAAATTCCTAAAATTCAACATCTTATCAAAAATCGTAACACTATTAACGTAGATTTTTAAAACACAAACTCCTTTCACTGCAACAAAATTAAGACTTAATTTGTCATCAAACAATTTGTCACAAAAAGTCTAAAAGTTGTCACAATAGACTTATGGTGACAAAAATATTTTGTCACAAGCTTGTTACAGTATGCTTGTACCAGTAAGTATATATTGTGGCAAAAAATTTTAATCATCATTGTAAGTAGTAACAAAACTTTTTCTTTTTCATATTAAATAGAAAAAATTTGACAAAATATTTCATTATGATATATAAAATAAATTGTCTCTAAAAACTTAATTTTGTAACAAAAAAATATATTATTTATATAACATTAAAAATATTTTGAGACAAAATAAATTTATTAAAATGTATATATACATTATTGTGACCAAAAAAATAATGTCACAACATAATTAATTTGTAGTGACAAAACAATTTTATCGCAACATATCAATTTATAACAAAATATATTCATGTTATAATAATTCGTTTGTATGAGATGATAATCATATCAAATCAATATTTATCCATATGACATTATATCATTTGAGATTATTAATATTATGCATGATTAAGTATATCATGTTCATTGGAGTTATGTTTGCATATTATTGTAGATCCCATGTTGCTTCACTAATCAAAAGATGGCAATAGTATCCAAAGAATAAAAGGAACTACCAAGAATACTCCAGTGCTAAGTAAAGTCTTCGCAATCACATTTCAGAATTACAAGATCTCCCAGCAATCAAAATTTGGCTATTTTGGCTTAGAATTTACAGTTTTACCTTTTAATCACAAAAGATCGAAATTGAGTGAGACCCTTATTTGAAGTCCAAGCATCATGAGGAGTGCTCAAAACATTTTTCAAAGGTGGAAAACTTTAAAATGGTCTCAACATCATCAAAAGTGGTCCTTGAAGTTTATGTCTTTGGAACAACCCCTACTAGCATAGCAGAAACCCAAAATGAACAAAAGACCTCAATTTTGAAACAAAAGACCATGAAAATTCATTGATACATCCAATACAGACTAAAAAGCATATTCAACCAGCCACAATTGGTAGATTGCCATTATGAAGTAGTAGTCAAGCCTACCCGATCAACTAGTTTGTACTAACTCGCAAAAAATCAATGGAGATTAGAAGTTGCATTTCTAAGTTGATTATCCCAGAACTGTGCAAAGGTTCTAAACACATTCCCAAGTCCAACTATGTAAGTTGAAATTGCCTTAAGTGCTAAGAAGAGAATTTTCCTTCATAAGTGGACCATAAGTAGCCCCTAGCAGCCCCCTGAGGTTAGCCTAAGTGGCTCATGGGTATGCTCCCCACGGAGACCACACAGGTTTGATTCTTAACTCAAGTGGAATGTGCATGAGGGGCAGTGTACATCTCTCTGATTTACCATCGGCTATATAATTCGTCAAGAGTTGTAATAAACCGATGAGGGTTTCGGGTTACCAAAAAAAAAAATGGCTCCTAGCTATACAGAACTAAAGTCTGTATTTTAAAGCTTGCATTTTGAAATCTTTAAAGCATATAATTTTTGAAGTCTGTATATCATTTAGTACTTACTCTAGTTTGGATCTTTAGGTTCGAACTATGTCACCCTAGTTTTTCACTTAGGATATGTTAACAGTTTAGGCAATCATCTAGTTCTGGTTATTACGACCTCTTGGCTACCATCTTTCCACCTTAGCCTCTTGGCCATTGTATCATCACATCAACACTACGGCCTCTTGGTCATCAACTTCATTTCATATAGAACTGAATTCTATATCTTAAAGCCCACTTTTGTATCCCTATTTAAAACCTTCTCTGAAACCCACTGCTTGTGTCGTCTCAATAAAGAATACGTTTTACACCCGAAGTGCAAGGTGAGATTAGTTGAATCAATTTAAATTTATAAATGGTAAAGTACCGGTCATACCCACAAGGAGAAGTGTAGCAAACTTACAATTCTTTTTCTCTCAATTGGTAGGTGTTACAAGAAAATTCAAAGAAAATTGGTTGAAATTTGAAAATAAAACCTATCTAGACATTTCGTCAAACCTAATTAAATCTAACTTAGAAAACTGTAATATGGAAAATTTAATAAAAGTAAAAACAACTATAAAAAGATCTTGAATCAAACCAATTCAAGTAGCAATTTCTATAGATTTTCAAGGAGAACATTGACTAATCAATTTGGCTGTAAAATCAAATTCACTTGGTTGAGTCTCTAGATCAAACACTTAGTGCAATAATCCATATAGAATATATGAGAGTTCTAGGTGGCAATTCATATATAAAATCCTTAAGATCGGGCATGAAATTTTAACTAAATAACTCACATATAATGTCCATGGAATATACAATTAAGAGTTAATCAAGAAATATCAACTAGTAATTTCAAAATATCTAAAAAAATTAATCATCATTCATTGCAATACTTAAAGAATTGGAACAATGAAGCACAATTGAGAACAATAGTTAATAAATTTGGTGAGAAAGTTAGGTTCATCTAATTAGAAATCCAAATCAAATACTTACAGTGCATAACATATAAAGAGTACATGTAAGTTCTATATTAGCGATTCACATACAAATCCTTCAAAAAAAGTGCATGAAAATTTTAATTAGCAACTCACATATAATCTATTTAAATTATACAAATAATCTATTCAAAGAAGATTCTCAAGAAAATTTACATTGAAATTCAAAATACCTTGAAAATCCACATACATCATCTACTCTCCTTGAATCTAAGCAAGAGAACTACTCAATTATAGATGAAGAGACACTTAGAACTTGTATTAAAATTCAATATGCTTACAAGAGTAATTCAAAGGGAAAATGAAATTTTCTCTCAAAACAAATTAGATCTACTTTCTCTTTCTACAACTATAATTTACTTTATCTCTAACTATATAAAATTCTAATTCCTAATGTCTAACTCTTAGCAATTACCCTCTATTGCTGACATAAACTAATTATTTGGAATGACCAAAGAGCCCTTAAAACTAATAGAGAATAACAAATATATGCAGAGGACTCACATAGTTCGAACAAGGGTGCGCATAAGAGGGCTTTTATGGTCTTGTTCAAATAAAGGTTCGATCCATCTTTTATACTTGGCCAAAAGTTGAAGTTTCAAGGTTTGCTCCTCCTCTATTATTCAAACAATGGCGCAAACAAGGGGTTATTCGAACCCTTGTTTGCACCATAGCCATGCCATAGCTTTTTCTTTCCCTAGATTTTTTATGAACTATACTTCTGTTGTTTGAACCTTGGTGCACACCCTACCCTCCATATTACATCTCTTTCTCCTTTCTGAGCTATTTTTCTTTCTTTTTTTACCTCTCATTCATATGAGAACTTCTACTTGTATTTTTATGTTGATTAGACCTCCAATTGCCTAGATTTAATTCTTGAAAATTGCAATAAATACAAAACACAAGTGTATGAGAAATATGCAATAAAATGGATTTTTAAATGAATGTATATATGCAATTAGCACATCAAAAAGGTGTATAAATGTATAACATTATGTGGTAATCACCTACTCTTGTAGCCTTTTTTGAAACCTTGGAGCTCACTCTTGTAGCCATATCTAAAGCCTTTCATAAAGCCGATTGTTATAGTCCAACTTAAAGTCCATATAATGCCTATACCTACTTAAAGTGGCATAGTTGTCTTAACTATATCCCCAACATAATCACATGGCCCTCTTGGCTGGCACATACATTACATACATATATTACGGACCACCTAGGTCTATCTCATGCTAACTTATTGCAAAAGCCTAGCATCCTAAAAAAATCTAGCATCTTAAGGGAAAGCCTTTCTCATCCCCTAGCAAAATGAAAATTATATCCCTAGTGGATTCTTAGTGACTTGCTATGAGAAGACTTGAAGCCCATACTATCATTTAATTTGCATTGTAGTCTTTAAATCATAATATAGATCTCCTAGGTAGCGAAATTACTACGTAAGAAAGTGTCATACAAACACTCACGCAGCATGAACTACGTTTCACCTAATTCTCCCTGAGATATGTAGGCAACTTGAGAAGGCTTGACCATTGTATTATAAATTTCACATGCATCCTTCGTATCACATTCATATTTGGGGTTGAATTGTAATAATTATTGCATTTTGAATATTTTATGTGAGATTTCACTATTAAGAGCAGGGGAAAAAAATGAACTTTGACATCCTTAGGTGTCCACGCATGCAGGGTGTCTAACGCCTTCCCTATACATAGCCAAACCTTCAAACCCATAACCTCATATGATTCACATCAATTGGTGATAAATGAAGAAAAGCATTTTATCACATTTTTTAGTGAAGCCATCAAAAAAAAAATAAAGTTTTAACTAAAAAACTAAATTCAATTTTTTTGAAATATACCTTTTAAAGTGTCAACTAGCAACTCCAAACAGTTTATCATGACCTATTTAAAACAAAAGTTGCAGCCGAGCGCAATAACCCACATCGTGCCATTATGATTTGGTTCCCCCCCTTCCCTACACATGAGCTTGGTAGCAACAATTGTATTTTGCTATTTTTTATTATTTTACGCATATAATTTTAATTTAACATTACATTTAATTTGTTTTCGAATATTTTTATCCCAAGAATTATACAAGTGATATGCTAGTATACATATAACGTGTAGTTTGATGTGACGATATATAAGTTTTTAAAATACCTATCTAATATGGGCATTTTATTATCATCCGGCTAGTTATAATATATTATTGTTATTCAACTGATGCTAAATGTTTTATTTATCACGTAAATATGTACTTTATTTTTTATATTAATAGCAATTAAATCATACCTAATAAATAAATTATAGCAAGAGTTTTGAGTTACACACCAACTTAAATAATATCCTTAATTATTTTATTTCATTTTTTCTTTGATTGATGTGACAAAATAAAATTAAAATTAGTAAATTTCACAAAGGAAAAATATAAAATTGACAAAAATATAATTAATTATTTTTAAATTTTATTGTTTTACACATTTAATTATAATTTAAGATAATGTTTATTATTTTATTGTACTACAATTTGTTATAATATTTATAATAAATTATTTAGTTTTTAAATAATAAATTTTAATTAGTAAAATTTACTTCTAAAATAAAAATACTATAATTATTCCACATGACATCATATAATTAATTTTGATAACAAACTAAAATATATTTCAGTTGTAACTGCGGTAGTCAGTTTTAGTGTTAAATACAAAAATACATGGAGGTAAACTAACCTTAAATTATTATTAATTTTGATAAAAATGTTTATTATTTCCACTTCTATATCGTTACAACAAAGATATTAAGTGTTACATTTTAAAATATAATAAGGTAAAACAAAACTAATCTTTACTTTAATGGGAATAAAATGTTATTATCTCTTTAAAATGATCATAAATAATTGTCTCAGTCGACACTTATTTACTTTAAAATTGAGTTTAAACTAAAATATTACATTTATTGTGACAAATTTAATTTTTTTCAAAAACTTCATAGCAAGAATTGAAATTATTAAGGTATAATAGTACTTTGTTACTATAAGTTAACTTCAATATTTGTTGTGAGAAATTTATTGCGAAAAAATTATTTCCTAGATAAAGTTAAAAAGTAATAATTCAAAACTTATTATGGCAAAAAGTTTAATTACAATAAAATTGTTAGTATTGCAAAGAAATTTTTGTCACCATTTCTCTTTTAAAAAAACTAAAGGTAACAAAATATTTTGTTGCAATAAGTACTAATTCTCTTAAAAAATGAATTTTGTCACTGTATATTACAATTGAAATTTATAGTAACAACACGAAATTGTGGCTAATATTCTTGTCCACAACAAAAGAACTTTCCTCCCAATTAAGGAAGTTGTGATAAATTATTGTGATAAATTTGTTCTTTTTCAAAATTTCAGTCATATTGTAATGAATTATTCCTACAAAATAATATTTTGTCGCAGTTAATTGCTTAGGCATAATTGTTATGACAAAATCTATTTTTTATCACAGTAAGCATGTCTTTTGAAACAAAATTAATTTTGTCACAATTACCAATCCAAAGCCACTTACCTATTACCCCATCCTTTCCTAACCAAACCATAGCACAAGTTAAGAAACCCTAATTTCTCCATGGTATGCCTAATCAACAAACAAGACCTTCAAAAACACCTAGAGACATCATTATATTACTTGAGAAGGCCCAAAGTTAGCTTGGACTAACCAAAACATAGCTAAATGGCTCATTTCTTTGTTGGATTTTTTGTATCACAAAATTGTGCCTATAAATAGAGGCTTTCACAAGCCATTTCAATCACCATCACCACACATCACAATTAATCACAAAAGCATTCAAAACATTTAATGAGCTTAAGCAACTATACACTACAACCAAGTTTTAATCAAACGAGTCAAATCCCAATTTCTTCATGCACTTAATTTTAAAGTGTTGGGTGGTGATTTCAAGTTTCATAGCTGACCCATTCAAAATCTTAATTAACATAACACCCATTTAATTTAAAAAAAAAAAAACAATTTGGAGTCCACGTAACATTTCCATGATTTGTTCTATGCACACTCCTCTAGTAGGTCTGGTTGCAATAAAACCATTCTAATCACCACATATATTAGCAATTTCCATCTATTTTGTAACTAAAGCTCCAATGTAGGAGATAACATGCTATGCCTTGGATTTTGTACCCGAGTTGTGAGTAATAAATCACATATAATTACATAACCCTATTCCAATCAGAGCCAAACCACATTTAGAGGAAGATATGAAAAAGGGGGGTAATTGCCTTTTTACCCCTTGTACTTTAGGTAAAAATTACTTGCTCCCCTGAACTTTAAAAACCTACCTTTACATCCCTTATACTTTGGCTTAAGGTCAAAAGGTAAAAAAAATCCATCAAATATAATAGTGTTGACTCTAATTAGGTTCAAAAATTATATTTATACTTTCTGTACTTTATATTACCTACACTTATGCTCCTGGGTTTGCTCTAACCAAAACATGAAAATTTAATACCATTTACAATTTCACTTTAACCAAAAGTATAGGAAATACAAAGGTAGGTTTTTAAAATTCAATGGGTGTAAGTGATTTTTACCTTACATACAAGGGGTAAAAAAAAGCAATTATCCCTAAATAAAATATAAAAATTATAATGGGAATAATACAAAATAAGCCATAGTCACTGCTGGGCATAGTGCTCTAAAATATAAATAAGGGTTCAACTGACCCAAAATAACCTTATCAAAGTAATAATAATAAATAAATACAACTCATACTCCATTAAGAGCATAGAAGTTAAATAAAAAACAACATAGCTGAGGTATTAAAAGAACACCTAAATTATTAATCAATATAAAAACTAGAATACCATAGTCACTACTGGGCACAGTGCTCCAAAATATAAATAAGCGTTCAACTAATCTAATAAAACCTTATTGAAGTAATAGTAATAAGTAAATACAACTCACCACTCCATCTAGGGTACAAAAGTTAAATAAAAACCACACAGCTAAGGCATCAAAAGAATACCTAAATTGTTAATCAAAATTGTTGCCCCAAATAGCAATACTAGAGGGGGTTAATAGGGTTGCTTAAAACTTTTGCAAATAAAAATTTCAACCCTAAAACAAATATGTCAAGATGAATATGAAATGCACCAAAAAAAAATTATTCAATAGTTGTGAATGAAGAGTGAGTGCTAGTGTTTGCAATAAATATAAAGAGAAAGGAAGAGAAGCAAACGCAATCGATTTATAGTGGTTCGGCTTCAATGTTGCCTACGTCCACTCCCCAAGGCCATCCTTGAGATTTCTCCACTATTCTTTGAAGAGCTTATTACACACTAGCTTCCCAAGGTGCTAGAAACCTTTCCCAAGTGATTTTATCCCCAAATCACTCACACAAGTCTCTCTCAAAGAAAGTATCTTGTTTTGGTTCTAACACTTGAACCAAAACCAACAAGAGCTCACCCAACTCTCACAAATTAAAAGGGCTTTAAATTTCCCTTTCTTACAACAACAATGATGAGTTTAAAACTTAATCAAATCAAAAAGAAACTCTCACAAGTTGAATATGAAAGATGAAGCACAAGTGTGAGAAGAAATCACTTTATGTTTGCAAAGTTATGGAATTTCTTGTATCTCTTGGTAAGCACTTCTTTCTTGCCTTCTTCTTCCCCTTGAATTTGATTTTGAGGCTCTATTTATAGATGAAAATCTCCAAATGGCCGTTACTAAGTGAAAAAGACACTTTTGCCCTTGAAAGAAATTGATTTTCCTTGCTTCCAATGCTGTCTTTCAGATTCAGATTTTCTGAGATATATTTGTGACCGTTTTTCACCCTCGTAACATTCAAATATGACATTTCCTCCGAGTAAGGACTTTGTATATGTATAAGTCAGCTGTCACATGTCAAAGTTTGAGCTTCATCCAACGGTTAGATAGTCAGATATGGCTTCTGAACCGAGACCAGCTTCTGATAGCTTTTTCTGACATTCTGAATCTGTGTTTCCAGTTTAAGCTTCTGTTTCACCATGATAATTTTAGAATTAGAAGAAACTTAAACTACAAAAGTTGTAACTTTTTTAGTCTTCTTTTGACACACCAAAAATCAGAATTTTTAAAGCTGTGGAATATAAGTTATGTCTCAAAAACTAAGACTAGCTCCAGAATCCAGAATTAAAAAGTTTTCTGTAATGACTAATATTCCAACTCATGTTTTGATATCTTAAAGTCAGATCCACAAAAATTTCCCTTCGGTAAAGTTGTAGATATAGAAGTCTAATTTACTATATTAAAATTTCATGATAATGGAACCGTTGAATCTTAAGATATCATCTAAATGCTGACATGTGTCTGATTTCTCTGTTTATCCGAGTTAACCTCTAGTTCAAATCTTCATCTTACTTTGATTTCTATTACTCCCAACTTTGAAATTCCTTTATTCCTTCCTCCGAGTTATGTGAAAATATCTAAAAAATAATATCAATATCTTCCAACTCTATTATCTTGAATCTATCAAATGAATTGTAACATTTAATACAATGTCTATTTGAAAATTAATTATGAAAATTTAATTCAATGCTTGTTATCATCAAAATCAATTATAAAACTAACTTTATAAACCTTGGGCCAACAATCACCCCTTTTTGATGATGACAAACCATTGATGATTTAAGATAAAATTTTCAAAAGACATAAATCATGAAAAGATTTTGGGTAAAGTACAAAAAATACCCCTACAGTTTACCCTCGGTATTACTTTGGTCCCACACGTTTCAATTGCAACAGTCAAATCCCTATACTTTCAATCAAGTATCAATCTGGTCCTTCTGTTAGTTGACCGTTAGAAATAACCGTTAGATTGAGGATAAACTGGTAATTTCATTTATAGTTTACCCTCAATGTCATTTTCAATCTAACAGCTGTTTTTAACGGTCAACTAACGGAAGAACCGAATTGATGCTTGACCGAAAGTGTAGGGATTTGACTGTTGCAATTGAAACGTGTGGGACCAAAGTGATACTGAGGGTAAACTATAAGGGTATTTTTTGTACTTTACGCAAAGATTTTCTATTCATGGAAGTTCAATCAATTATCAATATCTTGTCTTTCTCCCCCTTTGACATCATCAAAAACAATATTAGGAGGAAGAAAAAATTGTTAAAAATTTGTTATAATTCTCTCCCTATATATCAATGTCAATGTAAAAAAAAGATGTCTTTAAAATATATTTAGCTCCCCCTAAATGATAGTAAAATAAGCATTAATGAGCAAATAAGGAAATTAAATCAATATCATATTGGATTAAACATATCAAGTTCTCTACGAATATAACAAAATCTATCCTCATTCAATGGCTTAGTAAAAATATCGGCTAATTGATATTCTATTCCAATAAATTCAAGAATAACATCACCTTTTTGAACATGATCTTTAAGAAAGTGGTGTCTAATTTCAATATGTTTGGTCCTGGAATATTGAATGGGATTCTTTGATAAATTAATAGCACTAGTATTATCACAATTAATTGGAATATGATCAAAGTAAAGTCCAAAATCTTCTAATTGTTGTGTCATCCATAAAATTTATGCACAACAACTTCCAGCTGTGATATACTCAGCTTCCGTGGTAGACAATGCTATAGAATTTTTCTTGTTGCTAAACCATGATATAAGTGAATGACCTAGAAATTGACAAGTTCCAGTACTAGTACTTTTTCTATCAACCTTGCATCCCACAAAGTCCGCATCGGAGTAACCAACAAGGTCAAAGGAAATGTCCCTAGGATAAAATAATCCTAAATTAGGTGTTTCCAATAAATATCTAAAAATACGTTTAACGGCAATAACATTAGATTCCTTAGGGCATGATTGAAATCTAGCACACATGCATACACTAAACATAATATCGGGTCTACTTACCATTAAGTATAAGAGTGAGCCAATCATACCTCTATAAAGTTTTTCATCAATTTTCTTACCATTTTCATCCTTGTCAAGTTTGGTTAAAGGACTCATAGGGGTCCCAATAGGCTTTGCATTTTCCATTCCAAACCTCTTGAGTAGATCTTTTGTCTACTTAGCTTGGTTTATGAAGATGCCTTCCTTAGTTTGCTTAATTTGAAGTCCAAGAAAATAATTTAATTCTCCCATCATACTCATTTCAAATTCACTTTGCATGCTCTTAGCAAGTTCTTGACAAAGAGAGTCATTAGTAGCACCAAATATAATGTCATCCACATATATTTGAATAACAAACATATCATGATTTTTAGTTTTAATAAAAAGAGTAGTGTCAATTTGTCCTCTAGTAAAACCATTTTCAATCAAAAATTTATGTAATCTTTCATACCAAGATCTTGGAGCTTGTTTTAAACCATATAAAGCCTTTTTGAGTTTACAAACATGATTTGGGAATTCATAATTTTCAAAACCGGGAGGTTGTTCAACATAAACTTCTTCCAAAATGTATCTATTTAGAAAAGCACTTTTAACATCCATTTGATAAAGTTTGAAATTTCTAAAACATGCAATTGCAAGTAACATTCTAATTGCTTCTAATCTAGCTACCGGAGCAAAAGTTTCATCAAAATCAACTCCTTCTTCTTGATTAAAACCTTGGGCAACCAATCGAGCTTTATTTCTAATAACTATCCCGGATTCATCCATTTTATTTCTAAAAACCCAATTTGTTCTAATCACGAGATGATCATTAGGTCTTAAGACTAAATCCCAAACTTGATTTCTTTCAAATTGATTATGCTCTTCTTGCATAACTAAAATCCAACTTTCATCATTCTTGGCTTCTTGAAAACATTTAGGCTCAATTTGAGAAATAAAAGCTAGATTATTACAAATATTTCTAAGAGATGAACGAGTAGTTATACCTTTGGATGGATCACCAATGATTAAATCCTTAGGGTGATTGTGATTGTATCTCCATTCTTTTGGTAAGTCTTCTTTATTGTTCTTGAACTCATCAAGCTTTGGAGCATTTTCAATGACTAATGGTTCTTCTTTATCTTCATTCGTTGACTTTACTTCTCCCTCTTAGATAGTGATGCTTTTCATTCTTTGTTCTAATCCTATGTCATCATCATTTTCAATATTCTTGGAAGAAAATGTGTTAGATTCATCAAATGCAACATGAATAGATTCTTCTACAACTAAAGTTCATTTATTATATACTCTATAAGCTTTACTAAAAGTAGAATATCCAAGAAATATTGCTTCATCCGATCTAGCATCAAATTTTTCCAAATTATCTTTATTATTATTCAAAACAAAACATTTACAACCAAATGAATGAAAATAGCTAATATTAGGCTTTCTACCTTTCCATAGCTCATATGGAGTTTTCTTTATAATGGGTCTAATCATTACTCGATTTACAATATAGCAAGCGGTGTTAACCGCCTCCGCCCAAAAGTACTTTGGTAGATTATTTTCACAAAGCATAGTTCTAGCTATTTCTTCAAGAGTCCTATTCTTCCTCTTAACTACACCATTTTGTTGAAGAGTTCTAGGAGACGAGAAATTATCTATTCCATGTTCATCACAATATTTTTCAAAAGAAGAATTTTCAAGTTCTCTACCATGGTCACTTCTAACTGAAGAAATAAGAAATCCTTTTCATTTTGAAGTTTTCGACAAAGTTTTGTAAAAGCATAGAAAGCTTCATCCTTATGAGCTAGGAATGCCACCCATGTAAATCTAAAGTAATCGTCAATGACCACAAATGCATATGATTTTCCACCAAGACTTAAAGTCCTAGTAGGGCCAAATAAATCCATGTGTAGTAGTTGTAATGGCCTAGAAGTTGAAACTATATTTTTAGATTTGAAAGATGTTTTAACTTGTTTTCCAAATTGGCATGCATCACATAATTTGTCTTTTTCAAATTTAATATTGGGTAAACCAACAACCAACTCATTTTTGGAAAGTTTTGAAATTAAATCCATGCTAGCATGTCCAAGTCTTGTATGCCATAACCAACTATTATCACTCATTACCGAAAAACATTTGACATCATTCAAGGATAAATCATTTAAATGAACAACATAAACATTTTCATGTCTATGCCCTACAAATAATGTCTCATGGTCATTAATGTTCTCTATGATGCAATGGGAATGATCAAATATAACACGATTATCTTTATCACATAATTCACTAATACTAAGCAAATTATGTTTTAAACCTTCAACTAATAATACGTTTTCAATGGTTGGGAATAGAGGTTTACCAATGTTACCTATACCAATAATTCTTCCTTTGCTATTGTCTCCAAAAGTGACAAATCCTCCATTTTTAGAAGATAAAAAAGTGAATATGGATGCATCACCCCTCATATACCTTGAGCAAGCACTATCAAGGAACCATCTTTCACTCTTTGATTTAGATTTCAAGCAAACCTACAAAAGAAAATCAACCATTGACTTTTGGTACCCAAATTTTCTTGGGTCCTTGAAGGTTAGACATATCATCATTTAAATTCATTTTCTTCTTTGGAACCCACATCATTTTGGGTCCACTATAAGTCTTTCTCCTATAAGGGCATGAATGAATAATATGTCCTATATTATTGCAATAATGACAAGTAGAATGATGATTACTAGAAGATGTTTTCCAAAACAAATCCTTATAAAATTTTTGCTTTTTAGATGGATTGAAACCAATTCCACTTTTATTAAAAACACATCTTTGTCTACCAAGAATCATATCCAAGTTTTCATTTCCTTTAACAAGCTTTGCAAGAGATTTTGTTAAATCCTCTACTTGATTTTTTAAGGTTTCATTTTCGTTTTGGAGCTCATTTGGAATCAAGGTTTTAGTTTCAAGCTCCTTTTTAAAAAATTCATTTTCTTTTTTTAAAGCATCATTTTCTTGAAGAAAGAGAAGAGACCATCTTTTTTAGAGAAACATTCTTTGAAGCAATTTTCTTAAGTTCATGATGTAAATCTTCAAAAACATTTAAAAGTTCATCATAAGTAAATTGATTAGAAGATTCACATACCTCATTCTCTTCTTCTTGATCCATAAAACAAATGTTTGCAATTTCTTCTCCATGTGACTCATTATCGGAGGAACTATCATCACTATCTCCCCATGTTGCCACCATTGCATTCTTTTTGTCCTTTTTATAACTCTTTTTACGTTGAGGACATTCGGGCTTGATATGGCCGGGCTTTTTGCATTCATAGCAAATGATAATATCTTTCTTACTTGAGTCTCCTTTGATTGTCTCCTTCTTGTGGAATTTTCTTCCACCTTACTTCTTTTTGTTAATGTATTTCTTGAATTTTCTAGTGATCATAGCAATGTCTTCATCATCTTCATCACTTGATTCATCAACACTTTTATCATTAAATATGGATTTGAAAGCAATTCATTTCTTCTTTTTGGAGTCTTCTTTCTCATTAGCTTTTAAAGTAATCTCATGGGTCATAAGGGAACCCAAGAGTTCATCTAAGCTCATTCTTGTGAGATTTTTTTTTTCTTGGATGGCCGTCACCTTTGGTTCCCATCCCTTTGGCAATGACCTAAGAATTTTTCTCACCATTTCAACGTTAGTATAGATTTTACCAAGAGATTTCAAATTATTTATAATATCAGTAAATCTAGTAAACATTTTCGAAATAGACTCATCCGGTTTCATTTTAAACAATTCATAATGATGAACAAGCATACTAATTTTAGACTCTTTAACTTGATTAGTACCTTCATGAGTGACTTCTAATTTATCCCAAATTTCTTTAGCGATTTCACATGTAGAAATTCTATTAAACTCATTAGGGTCAAGTGCACAATATAACATGTTCATAGCCTTGGCATTTAATTGGACTTTAGCTTCATCGGCTTCAGTCCATTCACTTTCATCCTTAGGAGTAATTCTATTATCTACGGTTTTAGAAGGAACATAAGGTCCATTAGATATGACTTTCCATGACCCATAATCAATGGCTTGAACATAGATTCTCATTCTAGCCTTCCAATAATTATAATTTGTTCCATTGAACAAAAGAGGTCGGTGGGTAGATTGGCCTTCAAAAGTGGAGGCACCAAAAGATGTTGCCATGATCTTAACTCTTAGATGGTTAAGTCAAAAATAAGAGCCCTTGCTCTGATACCAATTGTTATCCCAAAATGCAATACTAGAGGGGGTGAATAGGGTTGCTTAAAAATTTTGCAAATAAAAATTTCAACCCTAAAACAAATATGTCAAGATGAATATGAAATGCACCAAAAAATATTATTCAATATTTGTGAATGAAGAGTGAGTGCTAGTGTTTGCAATAAATATAAAGAGAAGGGAAGAGAAGCAAACACAATCGATTTATAGTGGTTCGGTTTTAATGTTGCCTACGTCCACTCCCCAAGGCCTTCCTTGAGATTTCTCCACTATTCTTTGAAGAGCTTATTACACACTAGCTTTCCAAGGTACTAGAAACCTTTCCCAAGTGATTTTATCCCCAAATCACTCACACAAGTCTCTCTCAAAGAAAGTATCTTGTTTTGGTTCTAACACTAGAACCAAAACTAACAAGAGCTCACCCAACTCTCACAAATTAAAAGGTCTTTAAATTTCCCTTTCTTACAACAACAATGATGAGTTTAATGTTGATTATCTAATTCATATCGAATCATCAAGAAAATAAATTAATGCGGAAGCGTACCTGAATCCATTGATGTAATTTTGTGGTTCTTGATCTTCCAAGTCTATATGTAGGTTTCTTTTCCTTATTCTCTCTGACGATGGGATCTCAGATTGATTAGAAAACTCTTACGTATGACAAGGGGACCATAACCTATTTATAAGAACTATAGAAACTCTACTTCTATTCGGCCTATCATAAAATAGAAATATAGGCTTAGGTATCTACACATTAAAGGCCCATACAAAATTGAGATGTTATAAAGCCCAAAACCTTAAAACCTTAACAGACCACTTTAAATGGGCTTAACCTTTATGATAGCCTATAACACACAAATAGCATACTTGGCCCACAATTGATTATTTTCCAACAATCTCCCATTTGGGCCAGATATGTTAGTTTGTGCATTATAAAATTAACCTTATGAGCTCAAATTTTGCTCTCATTACTAACCATCTCTATACAATCTGGTCCATCAATTATATCAATATAGGATTAAAGCGGCTTTCGTTATATGTATCATAACTAAACCCATCAATAGTCACATATATTAATATAATCAACGACATAGATCAAGTATGGATGTGTAGCATGGAAATTACATGTAATGTGATCTAAACATGCCTATTTCCAATTGGTCCTACTTTATTCTTTAGTGAGATCATAACAAATACATTCAGAGTGCAAATAAACCAAATATCTTATTCTGCAGAAAATAAATCCATAAAATGTGTCTACAACTGAAAAGTATCCAAATACAAACTCCCACTAAACCAACATATCATCAAATGATATAACACCCATATGAGCTACGTGCTCATGAAAGATCTTGGGTGGTAAGCCTTTAGTGAACGGATCCGCAATCATGAAGTTTGTGCTAATATACTCTATAGACACCTGACCACTCTGAACTCTCTCCTTAACAACTAGGAACTTGATGTCTATGTGTTTAGACTTCGAAGAGCTCCTGTTGTTGTTGGAATATAGCACAGCTAATTTATTGTCACAAAATAACTTTAATGGTCTTTCAACACTATCCAAAATTTGCAGCCCAGTGACAAAATTTCACAGCTATGTTCCATGATTGGATGCCTCATAACAAGCTATGAATTCTGCTGCCATAGTGGAAGAAGCTACGAGTGTCTGCTTGGCACTCCTTCAGGATATAGCTCCTCCAGCCAGCAGGTAGATGTAACCTGATGTGGATCTTCTACTATCTTGGCATCCAGCAAAATCGGAATCAGAAAACCCAATAATCTCTAACTGATCCGATTTCTTATAAGTGAGCATGTAATCCTTTGTTCTCTGTAAGTACCTCAAAACTCATTTGGCTGCTTTCCAATGATCTATCTCAGGATTGCTTAAATATCTGTCTAGCATTCCAACAATGAATGCTATGTCTGGACGTGTGCAAACTTGAGCATACATTAGGCTCCCAACAGCTGACGCGTGGGAATCTTCTGCATCTCCATAACTTCAAGGTCATTTTTAGGGCATTGATTGAGACTAAATTTGTCTCCCTTAGCGACAGGGGTGTCACCTGGTTTACAATCTTACATGCCAAACCTTTTAAGTACCTTATCAATATAGGCCTTTTGTGATAATCCAAGAATACCCCGAGAGCGATCTCGATATATCTGAATCCCTAATACAAAAGATGCATCACCAAGATCTTTCATCTCAAAATTCTTTGATAGAAATCTCTTGGTTTCATACAACATGCCTATATCATTTGTGGCAAGCAATATGTCATCAACATATAAAACCAGTAAAATATACTTACTCCCACTGAACTTGTGATACACATAATCATCCACAGCATTTACCTCAAAGCCGAACGAGATAATTACTTGGTGAAATTTGTAGTACCACTGACGGGAATCTTGTTTAAGTCCATAGATGGATTTCTTTAATTTGCAAACCATATTCTTTGAGTCTCCTGATACAAAATTTTCTGGTTGCACCATATAGATCGTTTCATTAATGTCACCATTAAGAAACGCCATCTTAACATCCATCTGATGTAACTCAAGATCAAAATGTGCAACAAGTGCCATAATAGTTCTAAAAGAGTCTTTCATAGAAACCGGAGAGAAAGTCTCTTTAAAGTCAATGCCTTCCTTTTGGGTAAAGCCTTTTGCTACAAGACGAAGCTTATATCTTTCCACATTACCATTTGAATCCTTTTTGGTTTTAAATATCCATTTACAACCAATGGGTTTCGCACCTTCTGGTAATGAGACAAGATCCCAAACTTTATTGTCTTGCATAGACTTATACTCCTCATTCATGGCATTAATCCACTGTTGAGAGTTAGAACCCTACATGGCCTGATGAAAGTTGATTGGATCATCTTCCACCATTCCAATATCTTCCTCACGTTCTTGGAGAAATACTATATAATCATCTGGAATAGCACTTCTCCTTTCTCTCGTGGATCTTCTTAGTTCTTGAGGTTGTTGATTTTGTTCTTCTGGAATAATTACCTCATTCTGGATGGGGGTTGTTCAACATTGTCTTGTTAAGGTTCCTGATTTCCTTCTTGATCAATGACAGGTATAGAAGCCTGCACATTATCATATAGGATTGTAGGAATCGAAATCGATTCCTCCTCAAAGGCAATGTCTCTAACCTTATTTCTCCCCCCAAAATCAACATCCTCAAAAAATATTGCAGTTCCCGTTTCAAAAATTGACCTAAGTGTGGGATCATAAATTTACAGCCCCTTGATCGCTCAGAGTAACCAATAAAGTAACTGCTCACTGTTTTGGAGTCCAATTTATTTTCATGTGGCCTATAAGGCCTTACCTCAGCTGAACATCCCCAAATGTGAAATGCTTCAAACTAGGCTTTTTACCTGTCCAAAGCTCATAAGGTGTTTTGGCAGCTGCTTTAGTGGGTACTCTATTAAGAATGTAAGGTGCAGTCTTAAGTGCTTCTCCCCAAAGTGATTCTGGTAAGGTAGAATGACTAATCATACTCCTTACCATATCTTTTAGAGTTCTGTTTCATCTCTCAGCTACACCATTCATGCTAGGGGATCCTGGCATGGTGTACTGTGGGACGATTCCACACTCCTCTAAGAATTTAGCAAATGGTCCTGGACGTTGTTCTCCTGAACCGTCATATCTTCCGTAGTACTCACCACCACGATCAGTTCTGACACTTTTAATCCTTTTATTGATTTGATTCTCAACCTCAACTTTAAAAGCTTTGAACACGTCTAGTGACTGAGACTTCTCATGAATGAGATATAGGTACCCATAGTGTGAGTAATCGTCTATGAATGATATAAAATATTGTTGACCATTCCAAGAAGCCGTAGGGAATGGACCACAAATATCCGTATGTATCAATTCTAAGACGTCTGAAGTTCTGTTGGCACCTAATCTCTTATTTTTGGTCTGTTTTCCCTTAATGCAATTAATGCAGACATCAAAGTCTGAAAAATCAAGAGAACCCAAAATGCCATCAAACACAAGTCTCCCAATTCTATCTTTTGAGATATGACCTAACCGCTTGTGCCATAATGACGCTGAATTTTCTTTATTTAATTTGCGTTTAGTACCACGTGATTGTACATGCAAGGTTTCATTATATGATGCAATAGTATCAAGCAAGTATAAGTTATCATATACAGATAATGAACCAGTACCAATAACATTTGAGTTCAACGAAAGACTAAACTGATTGTTTCCAAATGAACAATAATATCTAAATTTGTCCAACAAAGAAACAGAAACCAAATTCCACTTAAAAGACGGTACAATAAAAGTGTCTTTCAAATCCAAATAATAACCAGTTCCTAATAATAACCTAAAAGTGCCTATTGCATCAACTTCCACCGACTTGCCATCTCCCACAAAGATGTATCTTTCACCATCATTTGGCTTTCGGTAGCTCAGGCAACCCTGCATAGAAACACTTATGTGAATAGCAGCACCAGAATCTAACCACCAAGTGTTTCTAGGTACTGAAGCTAAATTAACCTCAGAACAGACCAAAGTAAAAATTGTACCTTTCTTTGCACGCCAAGCGTGATATTTGACACAATCTTTCTTGAGATGTCTAGTTTTGTTACAAAAGAAGCAGCTGTCAATTTTCTGCTGCTGTTTCTTTTGTGCTGGACCTTTAGTAGCAGCTTCATATTCTTTCTTTCTTTTCTTGCCCTTATCTTTAGAGGTGCTTGCCAAGTGAGCACTTTTAGTTCTGTCTTGCTTCAACCTTTCTTCCTCTTGCACACAATATGAAATGAGCTCATTTAGAGACCATTTCTCTTTTTGGCATTGTAACTGACCTTAAAGTGACTGAACTGTGTAGGAAGCGAGATCAATACCAAATGCACGAGCAAGTCATCAGATAGCTCAAGCTTTAATCTCTTAAGTTTAGAAGCAATATTAGACATCTCCATGATGTACTCCTTTATGTTTCCTTTGCCTTTATACTTCATTGAAATCAAGCCTTGCAAAAGCGTGCTTGTTTCAGCCTTATTGTTTTTAACAAAACACTTTTCAATCTCGGCAAGGAACTCCTTGGCATTAGTTATCCCTTTGGATACTGCGCCCCTAAAGGCTTCTGGAATGCCGCGCTTAATGATCATAAGACTCATGCGGTTTGAGCGTTCCCACTTCTCAAAGTTTCTCTTGTCATCAAGTGAACTTTCAGCCGTAAGAGAAGCTGGTTGCTCAATCCTAAGTGCAAGGTCTAGATCCATGCAGCCAAGAACAATTAATATGTTCTCTTTCCAATCCTTAAAGTTTGTACCATTCAGTATAGGAATAGAATTTATATTGGCAGATATGGAAGTAGCAGACATATTAGCTGTATTGAGAACAAAATAATCAAATAAGAACATGCTCACATTAATAAATAAAATTAATAATCAATAAATTCAAATAATGGTAAACCCATCTCAAAATACCCAACACAACATTAATATCAAGTCTTTGAACAGTAATATTAATTGTAAGTGGTACTCTTGTTGTAGTGATCAAACATTGACAATAAATCCTGTCAAATAATAAGCCTATCTTTGGATTGACTTACTATTCACATGGAAACCTAATAATTGTCACATGTTTACCACCACAGGTGTGTATATAATTTTGCCAAATATTAGCCTTCCTTTGGGCCGACCAATATCCATATGAATTACAGACACACAACTTTCTAATATTCAGAAATAAAATAATTTCCACAAGAGAGGTTGCTTTGGCAACATGTTGCTTCAATTAATTTATTGTTGAATATTATATATCCAAAAATAATAATACCAAAATTTGAATTTAAATTGATTCCTTAATTAATTCTAGATTACCATAATTCAAAATATATATACATATATATATAAATGCATACAACCGAAGGACGGCACTGTAAGGCTGCGGGATTCAAAATCAATATAATTAAAATCCCTTTTTTTATCATTCAATAAAATAAAAAAAATTTCCGTTTGCATCTAAAAGGCAAAATCGCCTTATGCCTTTAAATTTCGCAAAACGAGACAAAGGTCCAGACGTGCCCTTTTTTTTTTTAGCAATAGGAAACAATCTGACACGTTAATTGGAAAGGAAGTACAACACAGCTATAGTTTGACCCAATTGTACTTGATTAATCAATGGTTCAATGGAATCAATTGATAAGGAAAAAAACAAAAAAAACAAAAGCTTCTGGAAACATACATGTATATGTATGTGTTCCATGTTCAATTAATGTTTTGATTCCAGCAGACTTCAAACTTGGATCAAGTTCCATATGCCTACAAACATATATATATATAATATCACAAAAAGACAAAAGAACCATGCAAGCACATTGAAAGCCTCAGTTTAATGGAAGCAATGTTTTTTTTTTTTTTAATTAAAACCTAGCCGCCAGCGGAAGGTTTAGGTTTTGGGTCAAACCCGAGTTGACCAGCCACCCAAAGTTGTGTGCATATACATACAGGTACATATATACACGAATGAACAGATCCAAATATGTATCAATCGCATAAAAGAAGATCAAATAACCGAAAATTTCAGAGTTTTGAGAATCAAAAATTAATCCCCAAAATTTTAAACCCTAACCATCAAATCTTAATTTAAAAAAAAAAATTCTCAATGATTCAACATGAGTAGGCTCTGATACCACTTGTTGATTATTTAATTCATATTGAATCATCAAGAAAATAAATTAATGCGGAAGCGTACCTGAATCCATTGATGTAATTTTGTGGTTCTTGATCTTCCAAGTCTATATGTAGGTTTCTTTTCCTTATTCTCTCTGACGATGGGATCTCAGATTGATTAGAAAACTCTTACGTATGACAAGGAGACCATAACCTATTTATAATAACTGTAGAAACCCTACTTCTATTCGGCCCATCATAAAATAGAAATATAGGCTTTGATATCTACACATTAAAGGCCCATACAAAATTGAGATGTTATAAAGCCCAAAACCTTAAAACCTTAACAGATCACTTTAAATGGGCTTAACCTTCATGATAGCCTATAACACACAAATAACATACTTGGCCCACAATTGATTATTTTCCAACTTTTAAAACTCAATCAAATCAAAATGAAACTCTCACAAGTTGAGTATGAAAGATGAAGCACAAGTGTGAAAAGAAATCACTTTATGTTTGCAAAGTTATGGAATTTCTTGTATCTCTTTGTAAGCACTTCTTTCTTGCCTTCTTCTTTGTCTTAAATCTGATTTTGAGGCTCTATTTATAAATGAAAATCTCCAAATGGCCGTTACTAAGTGAAAAGACACTTTTGCCCTTGAAAGAAATTGAATTTCCTTTCTTCCAATGCTGTCTTTCAGATTCAGATTTTCTGAGATATATTTGTGACCGTTTTTTACCCTCGTAACGTTCCAATATGACATTTCCTCAGAGTAAGGACTTTGTATATGTATAAGTCAGCTATCACATGTCAAAGTTTGAGCTTCATCCAACCATTAGATAGTCAGATATGGCTTCTGAACCGAGACCAGCTTCTGATAGCTTTATCTGACATTCTGAATCTGTGTTTCCAGTTTAAGCTTCTGTTTCACCATGATAATTTTAGAATTAGAAGAAACTTAAACTACAAAAGTTGTAACTTTTTGAGTCTTCTTTTGACACACCAAAAATCAGAATTTTTAAAGCTGTGGAGTATAAGTTATGTCTCAAAAACTAAGACTAGCTCCAGAATCCAGAATTAAACACTTTTCTGTAATGACTAATATTCCAACTCATGTTTTGATATCTTAGCGTCAGGATCCACAACAATTTCCCTTCGGTAAAGTTGTAGATATAGAAGTCTATTTTACTATATTAAAATTTCATGATAATGGAACCGTTGGATCTTAAGATATCATCTATATACTGACATGTGTTTGATTTCTCTGTTTACCCGAGTTAACCTCTAGTTCAAATCTTCATCTTACTTTGATTTCTATTACTCCCAACTTTGAAATTCCTTTATTCCTTCCTCCAAGTTATGTGAAAATATCTAAAAAATAATATCAATATCTTCCAACTCTATTATGTTGAATCTATCAAATGAATTGTAACATTTCATACAATGTCTATTTGAAAATTAATTATGAAACTTTAATTCAATGCTTGTTATCATCAAAATCAATTATAAAACTAACTTTATAAACCTTGGGCCAACAAAAATATAAAATAAAAGGATAATATAAGTCCACTGATAAAAAGTCTCCATTGGTAGGCCATCTCAAAACCTGGAATCAAAATTACAAGGGAGTGGGTACTATATCATGTGTGACCACTTTACAAACAAGCATACAATACATATCCTATCATTACACTAACGTGAACATACTATATAACATCACATAAATAAGTTTCATATGCGATATCGTCCCTTAGCATGCCACCATCATGCAACAGGTAATAACAACTAACAATAATTGAAGCATCATCATGTATTAATATTAACATCATTATCATTATCTTATTATCAAGAAGATATCCATTACCTATCGTCTCATTATATTTAGCATCAATATATAACAAGATAGGAAACAATTCACTCATATAAAACAATAATTTCAGAAGCTATTTAACCTCTTATATATTAGTCCATCAATCTTATACTTAATTAGTTATCATATTATCTGATAGCACATTCAACAATATTATTCAATTCAACATCTCTTATACATTTCACTCATTATTTCTATACATTACTATGAAATTTATTATAGTTAACCGAATCAAACTAAAATAAATCATTTACAAGTTTCTGAATTTGTCATTATAATTCATTATTACCATGTTATCATCAATGACTTATTATTTGAATTTAACACCGTGTATATAACAAAATTTTGAATTATATTATCACATAACCAATTATCTCATTAACCTTTTTCTTTTCTTATATGTGCTCATCCATTACTAATTTATACATACACAACCTACCAAAAAAAAAATTTATACATACACATGTTTACATGCACACAACTCTATTATTCCTTGATTACACAGTCAGGATAATAGACACCCATACACAACACTATTACCCCTTAGTCACACAACTAGGATAATAAATAATCACACACACATACATACACTATCTTGTTATCACCAAGCATAGTCCCAAAAACCGTTCTAGTTTTTTTATAGGCCAACGCTTAACTGAAACGATTAATCAAAACATTATCGTTTATGAACCCTGGCTCAAGGGCCATGATTAATGATATCTTGCCATCGTTTACGGACCAACATCCAATGGCCACAATTAACAAAATCATTGTTGACGTTTATTGAATAAAATCTAATGGCCACGATTAACTAGGTCAAGATCGTTGTTATATAGACTACTAATCTACTGGTATGACGACCAAACCCTACACAGGTTTAGGAACTTTCAACTCATGGGTATCATATATCCAGATCTTATTTTTGTATCATAACCCATTACACACACATTACAACACATCATCCACATACACATATTCAAACACAATCTCACGTAATTTACGACAATTCATATTCCTCATTTCAATTCAATATTATAAACAGAATGAATAACTATGTTAGTGTCACAACATATATTATCCTTCTTACAAAATTGTGTTAACGCGCTAATCTATATATCAATCACTCGCCAACACCACAAATAATCAGTCCTTTTTATAATTTAAAAAATCAAATTATCTAAGCACGACATCAAATACCCAACTCTACTCTATTTTACAATTTTATCAACGTGAAAAATAACGATAGTCCTAAGTCAGATTTCACATCAATCGTAAGGTATTAAATTCCACCATTTTCACATTCATTGAAACTATTTAAATTTTGCAATCTTACTCGTGATGTACTATTGAGTTTAGGTATTTAGTCCAGATCTTATAGGTATATGTCACCAGGCGCTAATTTTTATAAACAACATCATCCATTTACTGTTTCAACACTATTCTTTACATCTACACCAAATGCTATGCCAATATTTCATAAGCAAATAAGTTCATTTCCAATCTATAATAACTTCTAATATTTAGCACGTACACAATGATGTTATTTTAAAATATAAACAACCTTATCAACCATGCCATAACAAAGAAGGTAAATAAATAAAACCATTATTGCTATGTCAACTATATATATATCATGCCATAATTCCATCACTAGCCAATATTGCTGTCTTTTATCTCAACACATCAAGAAACATCATTTCATTTCACTTACATGAATTATATTATTCCATCTAATAGTATATACTATGCACAATTATGACCCATTTCAAATCATAGCCTTTCATTACCTAGTTCCACGTTTAAAAACATTAGTCCTTTGACAACATTCAAAAACTCAATATAGGAATCCTTAAAAAAACTATCTTCTTTAAAAAAAAAAAAAAAAAAAAAAACATTTTCAAGAAACCGTTGTAAAATATCTCAATCATGCACTCAATATAGGTTGATGCGCACAGGTTTAGGTTAAAAACATAATTTGTGTGCCCAGGAGGAAAGTTTCATACACACGGGGGCAAAGAAACCAGTCCCCCCATGTGCACAGGACCCTTAGTCCATGCACTCGGGGAGCCAGAACACGGTCTGTGTGCACTGGTGAAGATATCAACGCACACAGAAGACAATCTACACAAGCAAACAATCACACTTTATTTTGACCTTTATTAATTGAAAACTCATTTCATTAATTTAAAACCATTGACTTTCAAGTTCTTATTCATTTCCATTTTCCAACAACATACGAACTCAACCATGTAATCATTTTACCATTCTATCAACCATTGAGCATGAATCACATTTATAGTTCATCATCTTCTACCTTGAGACATATAGATATCTTATCAACTTTTGGTTCATACTTCAAGACAGTGTGATGTGCCCAGATGCTAAGATGTCAAAGAAAGTTACTGACTTTTGGTATTCTCGCAGAAAGAAACCAACTCTTCACGTTTGATAAGCCAAAGGCGCCACAAACTTGTTCCGCTAGGGTGATTCGCCACACTCCGGAAAGATGAGAAGGGGAGTGATAAGAATCTAGGGGTTCAACTCGCCACTAACAATTTTCTCTTAAATTGCTAGATAAGAGATAGAAGGTTAAAAGTCACAAAACACTTCCCATTCATTCAAAAAAAAAATGATCCCCTGATACAGCGAAACATCCCTATATATAGACCATTGCCACGTCTTTCTTAAAACCTATAATAATGCTTAACAGCTCATTTAACAATTACAACTCTTAACAACTAAGCAAACATAAATATAGCATTAAATTTGACCATCCCATGCTGCACGGTTAAGTGCATCCACATCTTAAATTAGTCAAATATTGATTTCCATGTGCTCATCTCGTTCACCCATACAACTTAGAACCATAGATTGTGCAGATCCACAAACAGCATTTAATTGCGCCTTGAAATTAGCCAATTCTGTCATTCCATCTTCGGGACCTTCCGAACATGCTACATTCATTCCAAAAAGTGTTTTAAGTGTTGGTTGAATCATTTTAGCTCTTGCTCGGGTGACCGGACCAAGCGTAGAAACCTTCGGATCATCGGCTGCCTTATTCGCTTGATGATGCACATCATTCCCTCCGGGTTGGTTAGGATTTGTCCTCAAATCTGAATCTTTATAGTCATCAATATATGGGGTTAAATCCCGAACATTGAAAGTGTTCGATCCTTGGTATCCTTCGGGAAGCTCAACCTTGTAAGCGTTTTCGTTAATCTTACACAACACTTGGAATGGACCATCAGCTCTCGGCATAAGCTTCGATTTTCGCAGGTTCGGAAACCGTTCCTTCTTCAAATGCACCCAAACCAAATCACCCGGATAAAAGACGACTTGCTTCCGACCTTTGTTTGCTGCTTTCTCATCCGCTTCATTTTGGCGCTTAATACATTCCTTAACTTGCTTATGCATGGTTTTAACTAGTTCAGCTTTCTTCTTTCCATCCAAATCGACACGCTCTTCGGCGGGTATTGGTGATAAATCAAGAGGTGTTATCGGGTTGAAACCATAGACGATTTCAAATGGAGTGAGTTTTGTAACCCGATGAACACTCCGATTGTATGCAAACTCGGCCATTGCCAATGCTTCATCCCAAGATTTCAGATTGTTACTAACGAGACTCCGAAGTAAAGTAGATAAGGTACGATTTACCACTTCGGTCTGACCATCGGTTTGTGGATGACAAGCTGTACTAAAAAGTAGTTTCGTCCCAAGCTTCTTCCAAAGCGTCTTCCAAAAATAGCTCAAGAACTTAGTATCCCGATCGGATACTATGGTCCTCGGAACCCCATGTAACTTGACGATCTCCTGAAAGAATAAATCAGCCACATAAGAAGCATCACCGGTTTTGTGACAGGGAATGAAGTGTGCCATCTTCGAGAATCAATCAACCACCACCATAATTGAATCTTTGCCTCGAGGTGTTCTTGGTAACCCCAAAATGAAGTCCATACTAAGATCCACCCAAGGTTGATCCGAAACCGGTAAAGGCATGTATAAACCTTGAGCTGCCTCTTTGCTCTTTGATTTTTTACAAATCGCACATCTCTCAATAACCCGATGTACGTCTTTAATCATACCAGGCCAATAAAAGTGTTCTTTGACCATTTCCAATGTCTTCTTTTCACCAAAGTGTCCTGCCAAACCACCACTATGAGCCTCTCGAACCAATAATTCTCGAATCGAACAATTCGAAATCACAAGCTTTCCCATCCGAAAGAGATATCCCTCATGGCGATAGAACCCCTTCACGGCCTCTTTCTCACACGCCGAATAGATAGGGGACAGTTTCGGATCCTCCAAGTATTGTTCTTTGATAAGTTCGAACCCGAGCAAGTTTGCACTCATCATCGATATAAGAGCATGTCTTCGAGAAAGAGCATCGGCAAACAACATTCGAATCCCCTTTCTTGAATTTGATGACATATGGAAATATTTCCATAAATTCGACCCATTTTGCATGCCTTCGGTTCAGTTTTGCTTGCCCCTTCAAATACTTTAAAGACTCGTGATTAGTGTGTATCACAAACTCCTTCGGAAGTAAATAATGCTGCCACATTTCCAAGGCCCGAATCAAGGAATAGAACTCTTTGTCGTAGGTAGAATAGTTGAGTCGAGAGCCACCCAACTTCTCGCTGAAATAAGCAATCGGTCGCTTGTCTTGCATAAGGACAGCCCCTATGCCTACTCCGGATGCATCACATTCGATTTCAAAAGTCTTCGAAAAATCGGGAAGAGCTAATATTGGAGCCGAGCATAATTTCTCCTTCACCACCTCAAAACTCCTACGAGCAGCCTCATCAAACTTAAACACACCATTTAATTTAGTACACTTCGTTAGAGGAGCTAGCAAAGTGCTGAAGTTCTTCACAAAACGTCTATAAAAAGACGCCAAGCCATGAAAATTTCGAACCTCCGAAACACTAGTCGGCTCGGGCCACTCCTTGATTGCTTTCACTTTCTCCTCATCAACTTCGACACCCTTTTCCGAAACCACAAAACCCAAAAAGATGACTCGGTCTTGGCAAAAATCAGATTTCTTCAAGTTCCCAAAAAGCTTTTCTTGACGCAGAACATTGAGAACCAATCGTAGATGCTCCAAGTGCTTGGCAAAGGACTTGCTATAGATAAGTATGTCGTCGAAGTAAACGACAACAAACTGCCCAATGAACCTCCGTAAGACATAATTCATCAATCGCATAAAGGTACTCGGTGCGTTTGACAAGCCAAATGGCATAACCAGCCACTCGAACAGCCCATGCTTTGTCTTGAAAGCGGTCTTCCACTCATCGCCTTCCTTCATCCGAATTTGATGGTACCCACTCTTAAGGTCCACCTTCGAGAAATATTTAGAACCGTGCAACTCATCAAGCATATCATCAAGGCGTGGTATAGGATAGCGATACTTCACAGTAATTTTGTTGATAGCACGACTATCAACGCACATACGCATACTTCCATCTTTCTTCGGAACAAGTAATGCTGGAACCGAACAAGGGCTCATTGATTCCCGAACATACCCACGCTTTATCAATTCCGAAACCTGCCGATATAACTCTTTAGCTTCCTCGGGATTACAACGATATGCCGGCCTATTCGGTAGAACAGCCCCGGGAACGAGATCGATTTGATGCTCAATCCCACGAATCGGTGGAAGCCCATCAGGTAACTCCTCGGGAAAAACATCCCCGAACTCCTCCAAAAGCTGAACCATTTGTGGGGGAAGAGAGGACTTGTCGGCAAACATAATTTCGCGCATGAGTAACACAAAAATCTGGCCCTTAGCACCCAAGACCCACTCAATTTCTCCACGACTAGCAACCAGATTTTCTTGTTTCGTTTTGCCCAAGATGTCATCCCGAATTTGCGCCGGTGTAAGTGGAGCAAGAATAAGTTTCCTCCCATCCTTCTCGAACGAATAAGTATTCTTGAACCCATCATGAGCCACCTTCCGATCATATTGCCAAGGCCTACCCAAGAGTAAATGACTCGCACTCATGGGTACAACGTCACAAAGAACTTCATCGGTGTATCGGCTAATAGTGAAAGGAACCTTCACTTGCTCGGTGACCCTAATATCACCCATCTCGTTGAGCCATCGCAGTTTGTACGGACTGGGGTGGTTCGTCTTCGCCAACCCCAATTTCTCCACCATCGTAGCGGATGCCACGTTCGTACAACTCCCTCCATCGATGATAACTCTGCACACCTTGTTATTAACTTTACACTGAGTGTGAAATATGTTCTCCCGTTGTTCGTTGGTATTGACAGGCTGTACATTGAGAACGCGCCGAATAACGAGAACCTCTCCGTCTTCAGCCATCTCCAAAGAATCCTCATCGGTCCCTTGAACTTCCTCCTCGATCTCAGCTTCTTCTTCGCTTTCAATTTCATATCCTCGAACAACCATAATCTTCCGATTCGGACATTCCGAAGCGATATGACCATGCCCTTGACATCGGAAGCATTTCAAGTCTCGATGCCTCGGTTGAAACCTCAGAACCTCCTTATTTTTTGGTGCAGCCACGGGCGCTTTTCCCCTCTCAACCTGTCCGACCCGGGTGGTAGTCGGGACGATCTTTCCTACAGAAGTAGTAGTGCTTGTGTACTTCCCACCACTTGGCCGAGTGGTGACCTTTCGTTTTCTTTGACGCTCCACCTTCAATGCCAACTTAATCACATCCTCCAGGAATACGAACGGCTGCAGCTCCACTGTATCCGCTATTTCTTCGTTGAGACCCCGCAAGAACCGAGCGATGGTTTGCTCTTGCGGTTCTTGAAGTTTGCACCTCATCATAGCAATTTCAAACTCTTTAACATATTCATCCACACTCATAGACCCTTGCCGAAGAGTTTGTAGGTGTAGGTACAACTCTTGGCGGTAGTATTCCGGCACGAAACGACGCTGCATAAGCCTTTTCATGAGTCTCCAAGTTCGAACGTCCCCCTCTCCATCCCGGCGCCTCTGCCTTTTCAAATTCTCCCACCACAGATGAGCATACTCGGTGAACTCAAGGGCCGCCAAGCGAATCTTCCTCTCCTCGGGTATGTCGTAGAACTCAAAGAGTTGTTCGACGCGTTGTTCCCACTCAAGGTAATCTTCGGGCGAGCTATTACCCTTGAATGAAGGCACCTTGACGCTCATGTTATGACCAGGATTGTTATAACGCCTTTGGTAATGCTGTGGTGCCGCTTCATATTCTTCCTCGGGATCTTCACCCAAGTCCTCGGCATGACCTTGGTGATTACGAGCATCTTGCTCATATGGTTGCCGCTGGGGTTGTTGGTTTTGGAGACGTATCTCCGCCATCTCCACCTGCATAGCCTCAATCTGACACTCAAGCCGATGGATTTTTGCTTGGTCAAGTGTCAGGCCTTTCGGAATCCGAACTCCATCTTCGTCGGACTGGTGGGATTGGTTTGACTTCGTCGACATCCTGGCTCTGATACCAATATGATGTGCCCGGATGCTAAGATGTCAAAGAAAGTTACTGACTTTTGGTATTCTCGCAGAAAGAAACCAACTCTTCACGTTTGATAAGCCAAAGGCGCCACAAACTTGTTCCGCTAGGGTGATTCGCCACACTCCGGAAAGATGAGAAGGGGAGTGATAAGAATCTAGGGGTTCAACTCGCCACTAACAATTTTCTCTTAAATTGCTAGATAAGAGATAGAAGGTTAAAAGTCACAAAACACTTCCCATTCATTCAAAAAAAAAATGATCCCCTGATACAGCGAAACATCCCTATATATAGACCATTGCCACGTCTTTCTAAAAACCTATAATAATGCTTAACAGCTCATTTAACAATTACAACTCTTAACAACTAAGCAAACATAAATATAGCATTAAATTTGACCATCCCATGCTGCACGGTTAAGTGCATCCACATCTTAAATTAGTCAAATATTGATTTCCATGTGCTCATCTCGTTCACCCATACAAATTAGAACCATAGATTGTGCAGATCCACAAACAGCATTTAATTGCGCCTTGAAATTAGCCAATTCTGTCATTCCATCTTCGGGACCTTCCGAACATGCTACATTCATTCCAACAAGTGTTTTAAGTGTTGGTTGAATCATTTTAGCTCTTGGTCGGGTGACCAGACCAAGCGTAGAAACCTTCGGATCATCGGCTGCCTTATTCGCTTGATGATGCACATCACAGTGTAATAACATAATCAACTCTACTGTATGCATGATCAGAACACATAATCATAAAGAAAGCAAATAAACTCCCTACCTTAGATTTCTCAGGAAGGAGGAACAAGTCTCGGAAAAACTCAAAATTGTCAAAAAACTACCACGAACAATACCAACACCTCAACACTAAACCAAAGATCATCACACTTTTAACTCTAATTTTACTTTAAAAATGGGGAGCGAGTAATTTTGGAAGGAACTCAGTTTTAACACTCAACACTCACACTCTGGTTTTTGTTAATCACCCGAACATACACCCATGTACATATATGTATGTATAACCAAAAATCCTTCAAAGTGAAGGAAAGAAAAACAGATGGAATGGATTTGATATGGTCAGTAAGGCTATCCAAAATATCTTACTTACCAAAAAAAAAAATGAATATGAGGAAGAATGGTTCCCCAAATAGAAAAATTTTAGATTTTGGCACTGGATGATTTCCTTGGCATTTGAGAAAAACTTAGGGTATCTGTCACATTACTATCTTTAAACCTCTTCTCTTTTCTTCTCTAAATCAACATGAAAAAGAGTAAAAAGTAGGTTTTTGTCATCTTATATAACTCCTTTATTTATTTTAAAGAATTCCTATAGTAACTCTCCAAAAGTAGAGATGTATTGTAATCTATTGTAGAGAATTATTTATGTTTCATTAGGAAATGTTTTACTTTTAGAATTGATTTTGAAGTGAGGGATTGAGTTGAATTAATTTTATAAATGAAATTTTGTGTTTGGAGCACATGTTTGAATTCAATTATTGAATTGAAATTTTTATGCTTAGAACTTGAGTACAATCAAATTGATTTAAGAAAAATACCAACTTTGACCATATTATAAATAAAATATTATGAGATATGAAGGAAATTTGTCCATTTAGATGATTGAAGAAGAGGATCAATTCTTACTAAAATTTATTGCTTTTGGACTGGATTTTGAGTATTAAGGAAATCTCAAAAATTTGAGCCATGAAATGAAATCAAATGCAACTCATGACTCCAAGCATGCTAATTGGTGGGAATTCTTACCAAATAAAATCCAATCCCACAAATTCCACCTTTTGAAACATAGTGATGTTGAATAATTTAGAGAATCTAACGTAACGTGATGTTGAATAATTAAGAGAAGAGGTGTAGGTGCCTTTACGAGCAACAGGTGTTAATGGTGTGTTGGAATAACGCATGGCAATAAATCAGAGCAGAGAAATGAATTGATCTGGCATGGTAATGATTTTCAGTTTCAAGGACTTCCAAAAGAAAATTTTAGGGAAATATGTGATAGTAGTGCTTCATTCATTTGGTTTGTTGCAAAATTTACGTCATTACTGATGATTCTTCTGATTGATCTTATTGTGCTTTACTAATAATGAACCCTTTGCTCCCCCCCCCCCCCCCCCAACGCTGTATATATGAAGGGTGCTACTAATTTACATGTGAATATTTTGAAAATCATCATAACAATGCCCGCCTCAACATTTTTGATGCAAAACTTTATTTCAGCTAAATCTTCCTTAATGCTTTATATATAATCTACTGGTAAGAAATTTGTAGTGAAGATCAAAAACAATTTAAATAGTAGAAAACAACGCAAGCAATAAGGCATTCTCCTCATTTTATGTAATGACATCTAGCATATATTTGAATATTCCTCACAAAATACCGAAAATAAAACAAAATTAAGATAGAAATTAAGTTTAAAACATTAGAAAAAAAAAATTTTTTTCTGAAGAAATAAAAAAATGATTACTAAAACCTTAAATCTGACACTTTACAGTTAGCGGGTCTATATCTATATTTATATCTAAAAAAGCTAGTATCAATCAACCATCTTCACACTGCAAGCTTGTCTTTATATTTTGTAGTGTGCACGATATAAGAGTGTTAACGGACTCCACGGACTCCATGGTTGGTTTGGCTGTGGGAGAGCTATTGGTGAGGATTTGAAATGCTATGGTAAGCAAAGATCCCCCTTCTGTGCTCTTCTCTTCTTGTCTTGAAGTGATCACCAAAGTTCTTGACTCGATTCCATCTGGAAGAATTGAGAAACCCGAAGGCAATATGGCAATGTTGCTGGAGTCGCAACCCGTCATCACAGACTGCATGCCAGCAATGTCCACAGGAGCATAGACCACTGTGGATTCATAGGCATTGGTGGAGCAATCTTGAAGTATCCACATACTGTTCTCTTTCGGCTTCATTGTCTGAAAGCATGAAAAGCCAGTGCAAATTAGACTCT
Organism: Vitellaria paradoxa; assembly: GCA_019916065.1. Lineage (NCBI taxonomy): Eukaryota > Viridiplantae > Streptophyta > Magnoliopsida > Ericales > Sapotaceae > Vitellaria > Vitellaria paradoxa. The sequence goes on from CM034235.1 coordinate 34,022,733, forward strand.
ATTTGGTTAAGTAGAGAAGGGGGGGTTAAATGAATGTATGTGTCTTCTCAAAGAGAAGGAACTCACTTGGATGGTAACTGCGTTGCCTCTATCCTGTCCTTTGGCTAAATTCACAATGGATTGTACTGGACCTCCATTTGACATGATATCCCACTAAAATACACAAAACAAGAACTGCATCAAAACAATTATATACAGCAAATACAAAGCTTCTATGATGACTAGATAGATTCATATTGTCTATCGCAGGGAAGGAAAGGAAGGAAACAAACCTCATTCCTACGGGCTTCATCTCTAAGGAAATCAAACAGGACATTATGAGACACGGGCAGCCAGACAGACGAAACAGCACACAGGATCACCCCAAGCGGTTCTCCAGGATCGTTCAAGTTTTTCCTGGAAGCCACCCTTATGTCATCTCCTGTTTTGCTCGAGACCTTGGTCCATGAATTGTAGCTTGAGGCTCCCAGTGCTCGACAGAAGCTCCATGTCATTCTCTGTGCCAACTTCAAAATGCTTTTCCTCCCTGCCAGTGTTGCAACACCTACAGTTCAACAGTGAGAATGAGTTGGATTAGATGGTGAAGTTTTCCATCAAAGACAAAATTCCGTGATGGGTTTTTGGGTAATGCTGTATTACCAGGGAAGAAAAATATCATTTGATTACAAGATTATCAATATCACATCATTCTAGTTGTATGATCTGCTGATTGAATATCATTTTCTTGATTTATTTTTAGCTGACTTACCACTAGAATCTCTGGTTGGAACATTTGTAGCCATGAAGAAGACAAGCCGCTCGCACTGCTGCTGTAGTGTTGCAATCCAATGCCTTGCACCAAATGCTATACCGCTGTTAACTAACGAACGATACATGGTTGGAACAATGGTTTTCTGGCATTCCAAGTGCTCTACCCAGATCACCTGAGAACCATTAAGGTCGTTTGCTCAGGCTTAAATATTAATTTTGTCATTTTAAAGTTTTTCTAATTGCCTGAAGAACCATTAAGGTAGTGTGCTTTAAACATGGACTGGTGTGCACAAATTCCGACTCCTTGTTGCCTATCACTACAAATAAAAATGTGTACTTTAATTTCAAAACTATCATTATGTCATCATTTTGACAATAGTTACTGGTAGGTTCTTCCAGTATAGGCATTTTCCATTAAGAAGTTTGGGGGTGTGGGACAATGTTGTTTCTTTTTTCTTTTCAAAATTAAATCTAACTGCTGTAGTAAAAGGAGTTCTGTACTCGTGTCCTTCTCTATTGTATATATACCAAGGTTTTGTTTGGTATTTTTAAGGAAAATACTATTGTTTTAGATAAATTATATAAAAGGTTAAGACAATTTTGTAATTCTAGAATATTTTGAAAAAAAAAAAAAAAATTTCTAAACAATAGGTCTATATCTCGACCATGTAAAACCTGGAGAAGATTGATTAATGGATATATAATATAACAAATAAATTACCTTACAGTGGCCGTTTGATTTGTCCTCAATAATGCAGCCAGAGGGACGCTTTCTGCACTTGACGAGAGAGGCATCAATATTGTCTTCGACCTTGTCAACAGACACATCAACAATTGCCCACTGCTCTCCACTCAATTGCTTGCAATATCTGATGAAATACACTTCTCTTGTTGGCACCATTGGTGTCAACATTTGCACCTCTCCAAACATCTACATACATACATATACATATATATCCAACAAATCCACTTTACAACCAACATACTGCACAACTCACAATCCCAACACTACAAAACATATTGATTCATAAACAATTTTAATTAGGAGGTTCCCTTCAAGTTATTAGGAGGAAATTATTTTCCGTCTTTACCTGATAATGAATTCTGAAGTTCTCCTTGATTAACAAAATTGATTAATCAGCTTTTTTAACTTTTTTGCACTTTTCATTTGAAATCTTTAGAGAGACGCTATTTAACACTGAGTTACCTGTTGATATGATAAGATAAGTTGGCACTTTGTGTTTGCAGATCTTCAATATTCTTCTTTGCTAGCACTCTTTTCTGGGTTCAAATACTTACTGTGCAAATCTTTAATTTAGTGTTGAAATTTTGTTTTGAGTGGTTAAGTTTGCTTTGAATTTCATCCGAATCCAACTCTTTTTCCGTGAAAATAACTACCATTTAAAGACTCCTTCTCACCCGGTGAGAAAATGCGATTAAATAGACTCTGGCGCTTAATTTTTCATAACATATCAGAGATGATAATAACTAAGAAATATGATATAGGGTGAGATAATTGCTCACCAATTGAACAGCACCATTCCTGCTGGGACCTTCTCCATTGGAGATAACATCCACAGTAGCTGCTTTGGTTATCATGCATGGAAACATCTCCTTCCATTGATTCTACACGACATTTGAAAAAGATTGATAATTTGATACAGAATCAAACCCCAAAAATTAAGTTAATGTACTCTTTTATGGGACCAAGATATGATATTGCTTTTGTTACCACATCAATGAAGCTTTGAACTAGTCGTGGGAGATCCACAAACACGACTCCGGTCTCTCTGGACACTTCAACAGACCTCTTATTAGGAGGCCTTCCGATATTGCTAGAATTTTCAACACAAAACTCTCTCATGTACTCATCGTAATTAAGTATTTCACGCCCAGTCTCAACACTACGGACCCAGAGGGGTTCCCCAGCAGTAGCCATCTTTTTAAGCTCTTCCATTGCTTGATTGACAATCTCCATAATTCTTGACTTTTCAAGCCCAAAAATGCCAGTGTAAAAATCCAAAGAGCTTCTATTTTCCTGGTCATTTCCGGCTGAGCATGAGGAGTTTGTTGGGGATGTTCCAGGTGGGTATTTTCCCACAGCTGCTCGAAGCTTTTCAATCTACATACATATCACCCCCAAAATTTCTAGCCATGAGAACATAATTAGCTAAAACACGATTCATAAAAAAATAAAAAATAAAAAATAAAAATTGAATAAGAAAAACGTGGCCAAACATATATATTAAGGTACTATTTGATTATGATCTCGGTTTTAATTTATTTTTTTAATATGTTTTTTGAAAAGCCACATTTAGTATTTTTATTGGGGGCAATTGATTTTATGCTCCTTGTATCAATGGTGAAAATTAATCACTTAAACTGCTAAACTTAAAAAACTTATATTTTTATTCCAAATTAAAGTAAAATTTAAAGATGCAAATATTCATTCAGATCAAGCTTAGTTGGGAGATTTTAGTGCACAGGTGTGAATTAAAGGTTGTTCTTTCTTTCTTTCTTTCCTTTTTTTTTTTTTTTCAAGTTAGAGCCCAATCAATTATTTCTTTTACATTTTTTTTAGGTTTCTACTTTAGTATGAAATACATGAATGTAAAGATAGTTTTTTTTTTTTTAAGTTCAAAAGAAATTAGTATTTTTCACCTTTAGTACAAAAAAGGGTTTAAAATTAAAATAATTATCGCATTTATATTCTTCATTTCATTTTCAAAATCAACATAAAAAAATTACACATTAATTTTCTAAAACAATGTGTAATGTAGACTTCGATACCATTTGTTAAATACTTTAGGAGAACTCACCTCTAAAAACTAATTGTTAAATTGAGGGAGTCCAAGATATACAAGCATCAATGTTATTAAAATCCCGATTTACATCTTAAAATCTTATGATTTTACGATGTTATAGCAAGAAAACTTCTTAGCCAAAAAAAAAAAACTTGTTCGATTTTATATAAAATCTTAATATAAGCAAAATAGGTAAAAATCTCAATTTTATCGGCGATTTTACTGATTTTAAAAATTAAGTTATTTTTGTGTAACTTTGTCGAATAAAATATATTTATATTTTTTTTTCAAGTGATATGCCACAACTATTACACTTGTTACTTTCTTTTTCAATTTGTTGGTCCTATAACACTATTATTTCCTTTACTATATTAATAGAAGATTATATGCATTGTTCCACCAAATTGATTACCATAAATTAAATGTAGCAGTTAGAATGGAAACCAAGAGACCTATAATAAAATATTACAAATATATTTCAACTCCAACAAAAAATTAGGAGAAAATGAAGTCAGTATTTTAATATAAATTGTATAAGCCATACCAAACACGGTAACGATCTCAATTGTATATTTAAATAAAGAGAGTATAGAACCCGATATAAAATCATTTGTGAACTTTGTTGAGCATTTGTTTTATTTATATGAGCAAGTTTTTGTATATGGCATTTTCTTAATACATGTTTTTATTTTCTTCTCTTACTAATAAAATTATTTACTTATCCAAAAATAAAAAATGGAAGTTCTAAATGAAAAATTATAATATAATAGACTATATTTTCATGTTATAGATATTAAGTAAAATCTTACGATTTTACGATTTGATCTTTTGGACCCTTCACTGATTTTATCAACCTTGATAAGCATCACACCAACACCCTATACTATTGATGTGGGATAAATGCAACCCATATTGCATATGCCAATAGGATCGTAACACATAATCGCCATAACTAATTTTAGGCATAATTAAATTTCAATTAGTATTTTGTTATTTTTTTTTGGTATTGTGGTTACCTCAGCCTTGAGTCTGGCATTTTCAATTCTTAGTTGCTGTTCCTCTGCTGCAATGGAGGTATCCCTGGTAGAGGTAGCAAACCCACAATTAGGACAAGCAGCTTTCTTGATTGTCTCCCTCAACCTGTTATTTTCCTCTCTGAGCTTCTCAATTTCACTCTTCAACAACGAATTTTCATGCCGCTCTTGTATAGCCTGCACCCACACACCCACACATATATATAGACATTGCCCATTACATAATTTAAATGTATAGCCTGCACCCACACATTTTTATGCACGTTGCCCGTTACATAATTGAAATATGCACGTTGGTATGAATTTAGAGGCCTACTACACATAGAGTATTGCCGCTATTATGCAATCCCAGTTGTTTGCGCGTATAAAGTGTCTACTGTGAGATGCACATGTATAAACGACTAAGATTGCACAATCGCATAACTCGTGACTTCCAGGATCACAGAATTATTTAAAAAATAAAAAGAAATGTATCTAAGTGAGAAAAAAAATTAATAATAACAACTTAAAAAATGAATTGGATCGAGATCACAAATAAATAGAAAGAGAGCATAAATTTATGATTCATACCTTGATCTGGGTTCGGCGATTTTGAAACCAAAACTTGATTTGTCTAGGGGCCAGCCCCAATTGCTTGCTCAGTTGCTGCCTTTGCTTCTCATCAGGATGTGGTGATTCTTTAAACAACCTGCAGGCACAGAAATAATCACGTTAGGGCATATATATTGAATTCCTATTTCATAATAAGGCCAACATACATATACACAAGTAACTAGCTCTCCATATTCTCTGCTCCTAACTTGGGGTAACAAACAAGATAACGAGAAAATTTTTATTTTCCCACTTCTCTTTCACACGTTCCAAACGAAGCTTAATGTTTTATATATGACCATTTGGCACGTCCCTTTCTCACATCGTATTTCAAAAGAATACCGAAAGTTGAAAAAGTAAATAAATAAACAAGAGTTGGCTTTAACTTTTTAATTTTGTTAACAGGGCTGTGTCAAGTCGCAAGAGAGAACTTTTTTTTTATTTTTTTGAGTGCTTTGATCTCGAATAATAATTAATTTCAAAAGGTTTGCTTTTATTAAGCTATTGGATGATAAACATATTCACTTTCTAACATTATGAAATATTTGAAATTATAAAAATTAATATAAATTTATAAAAATTATAATTTCGTAATTCATAAAATGAATAAAAAATTTTAAATTTTATAATTTTATAAAAATTTACAGTATTGTAACCTTAAACGTGTCTTAAATTGAGTCTAATTAAATAAGTTATTCCTTGATACGCTCGGGAGGTTACCAATTAAGTCTCGACGCCCAGAACCAGAATCAAATGGGTTTGACATCTATCCAAAGTCCAACCATGAAAAAAAACTATTGCATTATAAATGTAATTTCCAGACTTTCATGACTTGGTTGTATTGAGTCGACTCGGGGATGGTCCGTCCTGATTTCTGAGTCGACCCACAAGTGAAAAAGAGAAGTACTCACGCTTCCATTTCTCTGATTTGCTCAGCAGTGTGTCTATGGTACTTCTTTCTCTTCTTTTTCTTGCTCTTGTCTCCGTCGTCGTCATCCTCATGCTCCGCTTCGCCGTCGAAATCTTCTTCCGAACGCGATCTCGCGGGTCCCGAATTCTCACTGCTGATCTCCACCGTCTCGTCTCTTCTTCCTCCACCACAGCTTCCCTCGTCTCCCTCCTCCACTTCCGGATTCTCAGCTGCGGCCGCCGCTGCTGCTGCGCCATCTCGGAAAATCCCAGCCTTTTCAAAGAAAAAAATAAAGAAAGAAAGAAAAGAGTCGTCATATATATATATATACACACACAGATAGATAGAAATACAATTGAATAATCGACAAGATGAGATGGTGTTACAAGACTAAGGGAGAGAGCAGGGGAGGCGAAGAAGTTTTTGGTGCGAGAATTTGGAGGATTCGACATATCCACTTCCATTGCAACTCTGGCTTTTGGCTATGGAATGTGTTGTTTTATGGGGCATCCATGGTGGCTTTTAGAGAGAGAGAGAGAGAGATGTGGGGTCTTCTTGATTTAAGGATATAAAACAAAGAAAGCAACTAAGAGAGTGGAGCTTCTCTCCCACTGTGTTATATCTCAGGAGAGAGAGAGTTGGGCTGGTAGGAGTTGACCGTTAGATTTATAAGGAAGACACGCAGTCGAGGACTCAACTAACTTTTAGCACGAATCTCTATCCAACTGATTTTTCAGATTCTATTATGGCTTGGGCTTCAGCTCATTAATATAGCTTCGGCTTCAACTAACATTTAGCTTGTCTTTTGGATAAGGGAAATGTGTCTGTTTTCATTGGGGAAAATGAAAGTGAACTCTCTCTAAGAAATCTCAACGATTTCTTTTTTACTATGTATGTAATGTAACTTTGTGGAGAAAAAAGAAAAAATAAAGGTACAGAAAATTTATAATTTATGTAATTTTTGTATACTTAACTAAGGGCCTGTTTGGTGTGCAAACATTTGCTGAAAATCTCCAAAAATCTCTATAAATCTCTGTTAACTTTATATCACATCAACTTTTTCTCTCACTGCACGTATTACGAACTTTTCCCAAACCACAATTTATCTCAATTTATCTCATTTTTTCTTACTCCAAACAACCCCTAAGTAAAGTTAAATTTTGTTAATATATATATATATATTTTAGTCTTATTTTTTAACTCAATAAAAAATAAAATAAATTTGACAACTTTATTTCCTTTTGCTTTCCTATCACTTTTCTTCACTTTCTTTTCTTCTCCATAAATTCATATTCCAAGCAGAACTTTACAATCCGTTTTGGATAGAGTGAAATGGAAAGGAAACAAAAAAGAGAAAAAGATTTTAGAATTTATCAAACAAGAAGTTTTTTTTAGGAAAGAAAAGAAATGAAATAAAAAAAAAGAAAGTGTTAATTTTTTAAAAATTTCTATCATCTCAAAAGTGGATGGAAATTAAGAGAAGAGAAAAGGGAATTAATAAAACTTTTAAAATAACATATTCATCTATCCACAAAATAAAAGAATAAGAAAAAAATACAAACATATCCTAGATTCAGGTTCGGTCCCAAGGGAGGACAAGTGGGGGGCTACAGCCCATCCTAAGTTTTGAAAATCTTTTAATATTCTGATAAATTTTTTCATATAATATAATGTTTGGCCTCTTAAGTTTTGAAAATCCTTTAATACCTTCATAAATTTTAAGATTTTTTCATATAATATAGTATTTGCTCTCCCAAAATTTATAAAATTTTATTTTACTCTCCACTCAATACAAAATTTTTTATACTTGCCCCCTACCCAAAATCTTAGGTTCCTCGCTGCTAGGATTAAATTAATTGACAAATCTCCAACTTCTCAAAAGATTTAATGACAAAATAACAATATGCACTTTCTTTTCCTTTCATGTCTTCTCAACTTACAAACAAATAAAAGAAATTTATTATCATTTCTTTTCTATATTTATAAATGAATAAAAAAATATTACCATTTCTTTTCTTCTCTTATCTCTCCTAAATAATATTTTTTTTTTCCTTTCCTCTTAAACTCACGGAGGATGCCTTAAAGTGTGTTGGGGTAAAATGAATGAAAAATTAAAATGGGAATACAAAAGGCATAATAACGAATAGCAACTCGGATGGTAACAAATAAATTTCATATTTTTTATTTTTTTAAAATTTTAGTTTATAATAAATACCGTAACATAACAATTTATTTAATTAAATTAAAATTAATTACTACTAAAATGATATATTTTATTAAAATAAAATAAATTTTAATAAATAATAATTCACTATTGAAATTATTTATCTTATCAACATTAATTATTATTGAAATAATAGTTTATGATTAAAATCAATGAATTAAAATTATTAATATTATTCAAAATATTTTATTGAATTATATTTAATTTGTAATTAAAATTATTTTCATTAAATAATAACTAATTACAATGATTTATTTTATTCAAATAATTTATTATATTAAAATTAAATTTTTTATAAATAACATTTTATTATTAATTAATTTATTTTATTTGTTTACTTCATTAAAATCAATTATTATTGAAATAAATCTTAATTTATTATTAAAAGTATTTATTTTATCAAAATAGTTTACTAAAATTAAATTATTTACTATTAAAATAGTTTATTTTTAATGTAAATAACAATTATTAAATGATTTATGTTTAAAATATAAAAATAATATTTTATTAAAAACATATTTAATTTAAAATAAATTATAATTTATTATCAAAATCAGTTATTGCTGGTTTCGTTGAACCTTGAAGGCCTAGTGCAATAACCTTTGCCATATATCACACTTTGAAGATAAGTCATCAAATGGAAGTTTTATATATATATATATATATATAAATCAAATCTAAGTTTTTTGATACATCTTTTTGAAAGTGTAAGTAGTTTATTGTAATTCATTCGAACTTGTATTTTTAAAACACCATAATCAGGAAGAAATCAAGAGCCTACATCACGTTACAAGATAAAATTCGTCATGCCTGATCCCGCCAAACGAGTGTCGTGCTAGTTCAATCGCGACACTACGAATTTTTAATTTGCCTTATATATAATTAAAAAAAAAACAATTTTATTAACTAACACATATAAAAAAAATGCAAAAGTCTCTTTGGTACCAAAGGTACATTGGCACCCAAATGGCCCTTTAATTCTTAAGTATGGTCAAAGAGTAGCATATGATGCAGGTTTTTCAAAGAATGCAAAAGTTTTTAGTGTGATCCATAATGAGCGGTGGAAATAGCCTTTAATAAACATGTGGAGAAAGTCCCGTGTCACTTGGGAGCTACAGGAGATAATCCTCAACAGCCCTCTTGATTACCAACCAAACCATGCCGTAAAAGATGAATTTATTTGGTTGGTCTCCAAGACAAAGAGCTTCAATGCTGCGGCTACTTGGGAGGCAATAAGGGGGCACGACCCAAAGGTACATTGGCACACTCTCCTCTAGTTTCCCAATCACATTCCTTGTCATACTTTCATATTGTGGCTTGCAATAAAAGGGAGACTTAGTACTAAAGATAAACTTGTAACCTGGGGCATGAGTATTGATCCACTTTGTTGCTTATGTGGACATAATAATGAAACTTTGGATCATCTATTTTTCTCTTGCTCTTTCTCTGCCGAGGTTAGACATCTCATGTTACAAAAGTGCATGGTTACTAAGGCGGTCCAACCGTGGAAGGAAGAGATTAATTGGGCCATGGAAAAGTTTAGCGGGAATAGCCTATACAAAAGAACATGCAAGCTTGTTTTGGGCAACTATGGTGTATCACATTTGGAAAGAAATGACACTTATGCTTTTAAAATCCTCTCTTCAATAGTTCTTGATATTATTGTAACAATTATGTATGATGTAAAGATAAAATACTCTCAATTCCCTATTCAAAGTATAGCTTATGTAACGTAAACTTTTTGTAAAGCTACTACGTACTTGTAACGGGAGTATACTCCCAAGATATTATAAATATTAAACCTCCCATTAATCCAAATTATACCTAATTATCAAAGAAAATAATAAATACATTTATTTTTTGGTTTCACCTACTTTATCTCATCTCGCAATTAAGAATACAATTTAGAGTACAATAGTTTAAAAATAAAATATATTTATGATTACTTTATAAAAAAATATTTACAAAATTTTAGAATGGAGGGTGTTCAACAGCACAAGATGCAAAAATTTGTCACCTCCTTCAGGAAGAGGACCGTGTTAATCATTTAAAAAGAAAGATCCTAGGCAAATCCATGGATCCAGTAAGACAATTTTAAAATAAAAATAATAAAAATTTTCAATTAATTCTTTTTTCTTTAACTAACTTCTCTAACCTCAAATAATGCTTAGATATTAAGGTTTATTTCACCTAAACCTCATGTGATTTCAATCTTATATACTTAAATTTTACAAATTTTATAAATGTGTATTTACACACACTGAGATTTATATTACAGTTATTCAGACTCCTTTTATTAGATTTTTCATCAAAAAAGTAATTGTTGATCAATTAAATATTATAAAATTACCTTTATACCTTTAGTACTAATAAAAAAATATTTATATTTTCATATGGTGTATCTTTCTTATATAAAAATTACACTATAATTAAATTATTAATTTTTTGTGAATCTTTTATATATTAATATTTTGAATTATTATACTTCACATTAGTATTTTAAATTTATATTATATATAAATTAGAAATTATACATATATAAATAATCTTTATTTTTCTACAAATAATATAATAAATTTAACATAAAAGAGAGAAAATTTTAATTTCTCATTTTCTACTTATTTTTCAACAGTATCAAATAATAACAGACAAACTTTACTTTTAATTATTTTTATGTATTTTTTTTATATTAATAGTAAGGGTATAAAGATAATTTCATGATATTGAATTGGTCAAAAATTATTTTTATACGAAAAATCTAAAAGATGAGATATAAGTGAAAATTTAATTTCTCATTTTTCTATAGTATCTAAAATAACAGACAAATTTTACTTTTAATTATTTTTATGTATTTTTTTTATATTAATAGCAAGAGTATAAAGCTAATTTCTTGATATTGAATTGGTCAAAAATTATTTTTTATACGAAAAATCTAATAGATAAGATATAAGTGAATGTAATACAAATTTTAAAAAGGATTTAGGCATACAGTTATGAAATCTGTGCAATTTAAATGTATAAAAGCGAAACTATTGAAGTGTAAGAAAAATAAATATTATTAATTAATTGTCCAAGTGATTGGTAAGCCCGGACTGCGCCGATTGAACCGAGAGCCCAGCCGAGCTCCGAAGAAACTAAAGAGTCAAAACATACATTCATAACTGACAATCAAGGGGCACTGGAATGTAAATATTTAAGAGAGCCAATCACAACTATCCAGCCACTCACTTTCCCATTTACTTTTAATATATACATATATATATATATATACATATATATGCATCTTGCGTGTCTGTATGTCATTTATAGAGTTTAAAATAGTGAATGCAATTAATGGGTTTGGCTCCAAGTTTTTCATTTTATATTATTTATAGCATTTTCATTTTTTTCATAATCTTAATCTCTCCTTGACTTTGGTTGCTTAGTTTTGACAACAATTTCACACCAGGCAGAAAAACGAACATCAACCAATCAGACTCGAGGCAGCATCAGTTGCTCATGCTCATACTATTTTCCGGAAACGGTTATTAATGGCGCGTTGGAAACCCAAAAAATATATATATATATATATATATTTTATTAGACAAAAAAACAAGAATCAAATTAATAATTTTTTAAAAAAATAATACTCATTTATTTAAGGACCTTAAAAATGAATAAGAATTTTATTTTATTTATTTATTTTTTTTTGGGAGAAAACTGCAATTTCTGATCACCGTTGCTATTATGAAATATAAGATAATCCAAGTCTTTAATATTAAAAAATATATCTTTAGTAGGAATTATTTGCAAAAAAGGAATAAAAATAACACTTTTATAATAAAAGAAGCTTTTAATATATTTTTTAAAGTAATAAACTTACAACACAATCACATTATTCTGATATACCATTCTATTATCACACGCATGTGTGTTTTGTCCACCAACTTAATTTCTTTCTTGTTCATTTTCTAATTTCCAAAAAAAAAAAAAAAAAAAACAATTGCATTTAATAAAAAAATTCCTCATAACAAAGCCAAAAGAAAAAAAAAAAAAACTGAGATTAATAAAATGAAAACCTTATGAGCCACATGGCTCTTTGATTTCACTGGAGAGCGAGTGAAGCATCTTGTTGTTTTCCATCCGTGGAGATAATTAACAAAAGGTTTTTCAGCCAAAGGCTTGAAGAGAGCAATGTCGTTGTGTCAGATTCCCTCCCCTCCCCCCCCCCCCCCCAAAAAAAAAAAAAGAGAAAACCTACAATCGAAAAGTGCCCTATTTTCCCACAGAAACGACCTCCAACGTGTTTCCTTTGCTACTCCACCGTCTCTTGATAGGTTTTTGCCATGGCATCAAACATGTCAAGGACAGCTGCAGTACACCATCCAAAATTCTCTTTTTTTTTTTTTTTAAATAGAATACGCTTTCTCGATTGATCTCGAATTATATATTTAGAATGATTGTGTGGTCAAAAAATATTCTACCATATACTTTCTTGACCATAAATTACACTATGATAGTAAGAGACTATATTCTATTTAAAATGAATTAAATAGTTTAATAGTTATATCATATAATTACTTGATTCAGTATGTATCAAGGGACAAGATCTGCAAAATATATATAAAAATGTCACTTCTCCATCAACTCAATGCTTACATCATTGCTAGCATTTAATACTATCTACCACCACTATAATCAAATCAAGCTAATCCATATCAGATATTTCACATATACAAATAGAGGCATATACAAAGTAAGGGATTCTCTCTCTCTCTCTCTCTCTCTCTTTATATGAGATTATTATTTATATTTACAACTAACTTAAGCATTAGAGCATTCATAGTCGAAAACCACCTCTAACCACTTATTTCACTATTTGGTTATATGCACGTCCGTACTGGGAGGTGGTCTAGCTGCAATGGGAGAGGGAGGATCTACGAAATAAAAAAAAAAAAAAAAAAAGAGATTAAAATTTTCTTGCACAATAATAATTTGTTCATTCATACACACGCAATGAATGAATCTCATCGAGTTCAAACCCTATCAAGTACCAATCCCTTTAAAGCCATCGACATAGATATAAATCTATTCTAAATTAACCTGTCTATATAAGTTTTACGAGATTGTTGATGAATTAAAGTTTAGCCTCTAATGAGTCTAATACCTCCTAAAAGTTTAAAAGAATATCTCTTAGGTAGTGATTGTTTGGAAGATTTAAGGAGGGGATTGAATATCTAATCGTGTGAGACTCATAATCTAAAAGTTTAAAATTATTTTCTATCACATATTATGTCAAATTATATCTTTTATCCCATTTTATAGCTTATCAAGCAAACACCCAAAAAAAAAAAAAAATTCCACATGCAAAATTAATCACATATTTTATCCAGCTACATATATATTATCACATGATATTTCTTATCTCTCATCATCTAATCTCTCTAATTAAACGTTTAGAGTGGTTACCCTCAATACAAGCAATTAATCAAATTTAAGCTCGAAACTTTGTGTAGTATTATATTTCCATCCTTAATAGTATTCATGATTCTTAAATTGCATTTAATTGCACATAGATTCTAGTTTACTCGTTGATGGTTTTCACACTCAAATAATCATGATCTTCTCTCTATAGTTCCCTTCCATCTCTTACACCTGTGCAATGGTAGTTAAGAATGGTAGATATTATGGAGCAATCACATGTACCCAACAAACCCAATAAAGGGTAAGAGTATTCAATGATTTAAAGTTTCTTTCGAGCTCCCCACCCCCCCCCCCTCTTTATTCTTTCTTTAATCCTGCAATGCGCCTTCCTTTACATCCATTCAGGAAAGCAATGCAAGAAGAAACCACTAGTAGTTAACGAGGGGAACACAAAAAAAAAAACACGATATCTTGCTTCCTTTGTTTCAAAGTTCCTCAATTGTTCCTTATGAATCAAGTCTTTGATTTTTGAGGCACGGAGGGGCAAAGATACAAAATTGCGGGTGGTTAAGGCATGAATATATCAAAAACTTAAGATGAGAGGAAACTTAGAAAAATGAGGTGATCATAAAAGGGAAAAAGCCAACAATGAAAAGGAGGAAAAGGGAAAAAAAGGGTCAAAAGAAATATAATAACTTTCAACCACTTTCATCAAAATCAGGGTGGATATGTGCAGGAGAAACGATTATGGATACACCTTAGATGGAAAGTGGGAAAGCTCATAGTAAATAGTAAAAGATAAAATAAAATGGCTATTCAGTGAATAAAGCAACCAACATTGCAGGATTTGGGGAAACCATATACATCCGTGTCTCAAAACTGAAATTTCATAACGTAGTTGTAACTTCACCACGGCATAACACTAAAACTAAATTAGTAAGTAATAAAATACAGAGTGCATAGAATAACTACAAACTCCTCTTAAAGGTTCAACTCATTCCAAAAAATGTTTTCCTATCTTTTCCCCAAATTCAGCAGTACAGTTTTGTTTCTGTCATCTCGTACTTCAAACCATAGTACTTTCGGTCATTTTATTGTTGTTGAGTTCTTTTTCTATTTTTATTCTTGTTTCTTTAGGACAGTGCAAGAAATTCAAATGTTAACTATGAAATTTGTAATCAGCAGTATTAACATCGATTATTTGATTTCTTATAAAAGCCTGGCTGATGATGCAGGCGGCGTAAGAACCTTTTCAGAATATAATACATCTAAACAGAGATGGCGTATGAAAGAAATGGCACACAAAAAAACCCCACAGCCATAATTCTTGCACATTCCGCAACAAAATTCAGCTTCATCATATACAAACCAACCATTCAATCCCAACTTTCTAGCCATTGTGCAAACCAACCATCAAAATTCTAAGGTAAAAATTCATCATTCCTTATCCCAACAACCTTTTTTGTCCCAAAACTGATTAGATATTCGAGGATTATATAACAAAGAATCCATTTGCTCAAACTCATAAAGAGATGAACAACTTCCTACATAGTAATTACTAATTTGTCTAGGGCTAAGAACAAAATGGTGATATTCAATCAGAAATTTCCAGCAAGCAAGCTAATGTAGAAAGCCTAACACAACACGCAACAGACCTCGAGGAACCGCCATGCCACGTGGTCAATTACAATTGGAAAGATGACACTCTGGAATGCCAATACAATGAAAATGTCGAGTCAAATAAGGATTCATAACTGACGTAGCATAACTAATAGAGGTAAGTTCAAAGAACAGGTCCAGGAAGGTTTCTGAAGGATCCAACTATCCTAGAGAAAGAGACAATCAGACAGGCAGTTGTGGAAGAGTAGATGAAATGGTGGTTTTGGAAGGCAGGTGAAAAGAAGCCACCATATAATTGAATTGATCGTGCTCGTAAAATTATATGGAGGACGTTTTCTAGAGGGACTTGATGAGTATCTGTACACTTTAATATCACTCATTCATGAATGCCAATGCTTTACGATGAGGTCATTTCAAGTTTCAGGAAGGGATAAGATTCTCAACACTATTTGTCCCTTTCTTAGTTATTGGGCTAATTAAGAAATTTGGATTCCTCTCTCTTTCACGCACACACACACACAAGCACAAACGTAAGTCCATAGGTAGGTTAGAAAGGAAGATGTGGCCACAGATAAATATAAGCAATACTCTTTACCAATGCATCAGTAAAATCCAATGAGCAACAGTAAATCAATCAGCTACAAATCATGACAACAGATAACAGGCCTAGAGAAGACACTAAAATCTTACATTCCCCCCCCCCCCCCCAAAAAAAAAAAAAACAAAAAAGAAAAAAAAAAAAACAAAACTGAAATCAGGATTAAATTAGATAGAACCGTAAGCTTTTCCAGAGCCTTCTGAATTAAAAGCACCAATGTAGACATAAATACATCATTGATTCATTGCAGAGCATAAGAATCAAATGGCATCAATAAAATGTTGGTTTTCTACCTGCTTGATGACAGTTTGAGCATACATCCAGGGATATGGTTTTCCGCCTAATTTTTTATATCAAATTTATGCTATATTTTGGGAAATAAAAAAAAGTAGAGCTGCGTAGAAATTGTTTTTTTTTTTTTTTTTCATTTTTTGGTAAGTAGCGAAGAAATTGCGGGAGATACAGTTAGCAGTTAGGCCGCATTGGCTAAACATTAGACCAAATGTGAAAATTGCACATGGTTAAAATTAAAGGAAAAAATAAAAATTGAAAATCATGTCTCAAAGGGGAAAAATAAATATTCTGATACTACGTTTGGTTTGTGAGAGTGGAATGGAATGGAATCCACTTTAACCTATTCCAACATTTGGTATTAAAAAATGAAGTTGGAATATTATTCCCTAAGAATAACTATTTTATTATTCCCTAAGAATAACTATCTCCACATTAAGTGGGAAAAGGCATTCCTCGTTTAAATGACGGGATAATCATTCCATTCCAATCAAAATTCTATCCCCAAAAAAAAAAAAAAAAAAAGCAACTATTATGCAATCACAAATTTCTCTCAATCAATCTTGAATCTTGAATCGTAAAATGATCATTTTACTCTTGTATCCTATTTTCAACCTAGATCCAAACTCGTGTAGTAAAATGACTATTTTACCCCTAAGTCCGTTTCTAGCCAAATCCGATTTTGGGTTTTCCAAAAGGGTAAAAAATATTCATTAACAAGTTTCTTAATAACTAAGCAAATTTTGGACCGATCTAAAATCTGGCTATAAAATGATTATTTTACCCTTGAGCCATTTCCAGCCCAAATTCATATTTCGTGCTTCTCAAAATATTGAATATCTATCAACATATTTCTTAATAGTTAAACAAACTTTGGCTCGATACAAACTCAAGCGTAAAATGATGATTTCACCCCTAACCTTGTTTTTTGCCCAAATTAACATTCTAGATTACCCAAAAGACTAAAAATTGTTCATTGAAATGTCTCTTAATAACTAAGCAAATTTTAGCTCAATCCAAACTTAAACTGTAAAATGACTATTTTACCCCTATGTCTATTTTTGTCCAAATTCATATTCCAAGCTTCCTAAAATGTTAAAGAATATTTATTTACATAAAAATTTTGGCCCAATCCAAACTTGAGTTGTAAAACAACCATTTTATCCCTTAGTAATTTTTATTACATTTCATTCCAAAAATTAACGTTGGTAAATTATGAAAATTTTAATGCCCATTCTATTCCCATAATTTTTATTTTAGCAACCAAAGAAAGGAATGATTCCATTCCATTCGCATCCCCATTTCATTCTCTCCTCTCATTCCATTCCCATGTGCAAAACATATCTTTAAAGCTTAAATTAATTTAAAAATATTTTTTTCCAAGTTATTTCTTTCTACTTTCAACGTAGGCAGTTTAGTATGTTTCTTCCATTTCACTAGAAACCGTGGTACTTTATGTTATTTTTTATTATTTTTTAATTCTTTTTCAAGATAATAATGCAGGAAATTCAAGCATTAGTCGTAAAATTTGAAATTAAAATTACTATTTTTTTTTTTTAATTTGATATCTTCTCATAAGAACTTGGCTATTATGCAGGCACAATAAAGTACTTTTTCAACATATAATGCCTAAATAAAGATCACATAAGAAAGAGATAGCAGACGCATTGACCATACCTAACCATAATAACTTAAATATATTCTGCAACAAAAACTCAGAGCAATATTGTACAAGCCACCATTCAAATCAAACTTTGGAGCCCTTGTATTATACATGAAAGAAGTCATTTGCTAAAACAAATATAAATGAACACCTCATAATATAGTAAGGTGCATAGCCTAAGACCAACACAGTGACAATAAACAAGAAATTTCCAGTCAGAAAGCTAATGCGAAAAATCCTAACACGACACGCGACCCTCAGAAACAGCCATGGCACATTGTTAGAATTGGAAAGTTATATACTTGGGAATGCTTTCTCTGAAAGTCAAGTCAAATGAGGATCCCGCAAAAATGATTTAGCATAACTAATATGAAAGTTGAAAAAGAACATGTTTTTTTCTGGAGGGCTTCTGAAAGCAGTATCCATCCTTGAGAAACAGGTAGTTGTTGAAGAGTAGATGAAATGGTGGTTTTGGGAGGCAGGTGAAAAGCTAACACCAAAGAGTGCACATAATATTGAATTAATAATAATCATGAAATCAGATAAAAGCTCATGAAATTATGGGTAGGAGATTTGTTAAAGACCTGATGAGCATCTGCACACATTAATACCAGTCCTTCATGAAGCATGATAATGCTTTACGTTGATGTCATTAACGGTCCAAGAAGGAATAAGATAATCTAACAACGTTTGTCCCTTCTTAGTTATTGCGCTAGTTAAGAAATTTGGACCCCCTTTCTCGCCCTCTATCTTCATCTATCTTTCACACACTCACAGGCATAGAAAAATGCCCCATGGGTTAGTTGGAAAAGATGTGGCCATAGAAAATCTAGCAATAAAGATTAATGCATCAGAAAATCCAATGAGCCGCAGCAAAAAAATTCAGCACAACAGATATTATCTACATTTAATGCAGAAGTCAGAATAAAATTAGATCAAATCACATGCTTTTCATATGATTTCTCACGAAATTTGCAAATATATACATAAATGCTGTACACAGCATTGGAGAGCCCAAGCATCAATAAAATGTCAGTTTTCTTCCTGTTATCACAGTTTTAGAATACATCCAAAGGAAAGATGGTTTTTATAGAACTTATTTTGGTCATTCATTCTAAGAGGGCATTTGGAGCCTCAAAAAACTCCAAAAATTTTCAAAAAACTTCAAAAGCTGCAATGTTTTCAAATTCCAAAAAATTTGAAAATCCGTTGGAACGGACTAAAATGGTGCGTTCCAACGGATTTTGCCAGATTTTAAAAAAAAGTTGATCTGACATTTGTACAAAAAGTTACACAAAACTCCAAAAATTTTCAAAATCCTCCACTAAAATTTAAGCACGTATCACTTCATATAATTTTTAACAATTTTATATCAAATCAAATATAAACATTCAACAATCATTTCACAATAATTTTTTACACTCCAAACTCTAACAAAATCTCACTTTTGTAAACTTTTGGTTTTTTTGGGGCTCCAAACGCACCCTAAGTTGTATATCAAAGTTCCACCATAACATAATTACCCAAAAAAGAAAAAAAAAAAAGTTCCACCATAACGAGGTTCAATTGGGGGGGGGGGGAGCGGGACAGCAATTTATTACAGTTGCAGATACTGTTTAGCATTGGCTAAAAAATGTCAGGCCAAAAACCAAATTTAATATCAAGATCAACATACATTACAGAATCAGATGGTCTAACAATGCTATATTTGGATCTTATATTTGTACAGAGAGGAAAAACAAAGGGATTAGACGGGAAAGAAAAATGAAGTGAAGGAAGCTAATTTTTTTTTTTTTTTTTTGGTTAGAAAAATTAAAAGAAAATATATAAATATTTGTCAAAAATATATCTTTTACTTGGTTGAACATAGAAATTTGAATATATAAAGTAATTGCATTTTGCTATATTTTCTTTTCCCTTCACAAATCCATGATTCAAACATAGATGATTAGTGATTTCCAAAGGTAGTATCTGGCATTCCCCACAAAAGTAATGTAGAATTTTGACAGTTCATATTGATGACCAAAACAGAAATAGAACGAGGAAAAACAGAAAAAAGAAAAAAAAAATAATCTACCAGTCAACAACTAACTCTCATTCTGGGTCACTTCTCCTAGACATCTCCAACTCGAAATTTCTCCTGTGTACGTAGGGTGAATAATTTCACAAGCATGGTGTCAATATCAGAAGATGGAATGCACGTTTCCTAATATGTGAGGTAAAGAATCTCTTTTCAATTTAATTCTAGGACTACCCTTGAAACTGAAGTATTTTTTGAGCAACAAGAAGCAGGAACAATGCCTTAAGAGTAGATAACACCCTCAAGCTAAGGAAAAGGTACGGAGAAAATTTGACAGCAAAACACATTATGCAAGGAATATTCATTCAGGTATCTATAAGCACAAAGCCCAGTTATCCAACAGCTAGACTGACTAGAAATTTTTCTCCTTCACCTTTCTTAGCCATGAAAACCCATGTTTACAAAAACCAACCAAAATAGGATAATGTGAAATACTTAACGAAAAAAGGGAAACAATGATATTGTGCTCGAAACCCAGTTAAGCTTGCCTTCCATTTTAGCCTAGGCAGGAATGTATTGTTACTAAAGTGAGGTGAGGTAGGAAGTGGAGGCGAATAAAGAAAGAAGTAATGAAAACTAAACTAAACTAAACTCTAATGCTAAACTCAATAATCAATTCAATTCATCAAAGTAATTATCCAATACAAGTGTAGCTTTCATATAAACTAATTCTAATCAACCATTTCTAAATTAAATAATTGCTAATAAAATCTTATCAATATAAAATCTCAATTATTACTAAAATTAACCTAGAGAAAATCTAAAATACAAAATCCTTATATATGATCCCCATCATTCTTCTCTGCAGAGTGCTGACAAAGAAACTGATCTGTAAGCTAAAGATCAAGGTGGTGGAATCTATCCTCGGTAATCCAAGTAGTAGCAGCATCCGGTCGCACCTTCCACTTGACAAGACATCTTCAAAGCTGAAGGAAATGATAATTTCAATCTGGAACACATTAGCATTCTGCTCTGCATTGTACTGCTGAAAATGTGAAGCAACTGGAATTGGTATGAAAACATGCTATAACCTGCAGATAACATGAGAAGCCCAAAAATCTTTCGACAACGTAACAAGTTCTCCGCATCAAAAGTTGTGTTAATACTTACAGGTGACCATTTCCATGTCATCCCCACTAGGAATAACTCCGCCATCTTGCCACAACATAAAGGCATCCCCCAACCCAATCCTCAACCGAACCACATGCAGTACACCCCTTCGAGGCCATTCTAGTCTAGGAGCATTATGGACCACATGGTGGCATTTACATGTAAAGACATTCTAGAATCCTTACGCACAAGTGACCACCCATAACATTTCCCCTTCTAACAATTCCCCACATGAACACATAGGGAGCCTCCCTATGGTTTCATTGATATTGGCAGGGAACCAACTCCCTAGGTTAGAAGCAAAGCCCAAAGATTTCCCCAACCCTCTATTCCCCAGATCCTATTACAGGGACTTCGTGGCTTTATAATCGATCGCAATCATTGAACAAGTGGCTAGATGTTTAGAGTCAAGGAATCCGTTGAGACCTCCCCTTAACCGATCTAAAAAGAGAGAGACTCACATATACATTTAATTCTCCTGGCCAAAACAATTAATACCCCAATCACCATCGCTAGGTGGCACCTTCCTAATTGACCCAAAGCCCCAAATCGCCATACCTCGAATTCATAGCCAAGAATCTATCACCATCAACCCAAATCCTGACACCTTAGATTGACATCGGAAAAATTGTCACTATCACTATCACTATCACCAATCGGAGGACATGCCCCTAAACAGATCTAATTGGCGTCGACAAATCTATATAGCCGACCCCACCTAGTGGGAAAAGCCTTGGTTTGGTTTGGTTTGGTTTATCACTATCACCGATGGCACCTGTGACACACTCAATCACCTAAACTCCCATAATCATAAGCCTATTTTCCTACTAGTCCGAAGGACCATAAATACCCCATGACTCACCTTATTTAAAGCAATTGATTAAGAGTTGAACTATCTCCTTCAAGAGTCTCACTCTCTCCCTCTCTCTCTCTCTCTCTCTCTTGCTCACTCCAAGCCACCCTAAGTCTCAAGCTCGTCTCTGATGAGTTTTTTTTTTTTTTAAAGATAAGTAAAATTTATTAAATGGAAATAATAGATAGAGTATCAAGAAGATGCCATCTATAATCAAGACCAAATACATACTACATAGCAGTCTTACTTAAGGAATCTACTAGCAGTGACCCAGGTAAATAAACAATTAAAAAACAGACTTTTAATTCTCACTACATTTCTTTCCTCGGCTTCAAAGATTCTTCTATTGCGCTCTTTCCAAACTGTCCAAATTAAGCAGAGTGTAACCAAATTCCATAGTTTCTTCTTATACTTCGCTAAAGGTTGCCCCCACCAAGACAAGAGAAAGCTTCTGAGATCTTTAGGAGGGCAGAAGTGAACACCAAAGCACAATAGAACAAGGCACCAGATTCCAGTAGTCCAAGAACAATGTATGAATAAGTGATTAATAGTTTTCTCACTACATAAACATAAGAAACAACAATTCATCATAGAATAACCTTGAAGTTTGAGATTATCTATAGTTAAGATTTTACCATGAGTTGCACACCAAGCAAAGAAAATAACTCTGGAAGGAGCCATAGATTTCCAAATCTTAATCCATGGAAAATTATCTATCTCTTCTCCTTTCACGACACTGTAGAAAGATCTTACATTGAACACATCATTCTTAGACTGCTTCTGGATCAGTGTGTCATCTGAGTTAAGCCAAATAACTGAGTGTAGCAACTCCATCAACTGAAGGAAGTTCCCAAGTTCCCAATCATTTACATTTCGGCGTAGAAGAATAGACCATTCTCTAGAGTGCCCAGAATTTGTGTAGTAGTCTGAAACTAGAGCATCCTAATCAACAGCAATGGCGAAAATATTAGGGAAAACATCAACTAAACAGCCAATGACCAACCATCTATGCTTCCAAAATAGAATTCGATCACCTCTACCCAACTGCCAAGAAATACATCGTTCGAATTTAGGCCAAATTTTGCTTACTCCTTTCCATAGGCTGACACCATGAGGTTTAGAACAATTGACAGTATACCAACTACCTTTTTCCTCTCCATACTTAGAAACTATCAGCCTCTTCCACAAACTAGAATTTTCATTAGAGAATCTCCAAAGCCATTTCCCTAGTAAAGCTTCATTTTGCAAATTGAGCTTCTTGATTCCCACGCACCTGATTTGATAGATGCATAAACAACCTTCCAAGCAACCAGATTGTGCTTAAAGGCCTCAGCATGCCTCCCCTAGAGAAAATCTCTTTGCATTTTTTCCATTTCCTTTAAGACAGAGACTGGGGCAGTAAAAAGTGAGAGATACTAAGAGGGCAAGCTAGAAAGAACATTTTTATGAGAGTTACTCTCGCCCCAGTTGACAAATAATTCAATTTCCAATCTAATAATCTTTTCCTGCATCTTTTAATGACAGTCTCCCAAACCTCTTTACTCTTATACTTGGCACCCAGGGGCATTCCCAAATAAGTAGAAGGAAGAGATCCAATTTTGCAATCTAAGATTGCTGCCAAGTCACACAGATTAGCTAGGCTGCCAATAGGAATGATCTCAGATTTGTTGAGATTCACTTTTAAACCTAAGGCAGCTTCAAAGCCTAGAAGTGTGCATCTTAAATGTCCTAATTGTAATATGTCAGCCCCACAAAAAACAATGGTATCATCGGCAAACAGCAAGTGAGATATGCTTATCGAATTTTGCCCTAGGGTCCCAGTTGGAATACCATTTAAAAGACCTGCTTGTTCCACTCTCTTAATCATTCTACTCAGCACCTCCATGACAAGAATGAAAAGAAAAAGGGAAAGAGGGTCACCCTGTCTTAAACCTCTAGAAGATGTAAAAAAAACCTTCAGGAGTTCCATTAATTAAGACTGAGAAGCTAACAGTAGAGATGCACCACTGGATCCACTGATACCATCGTTCTCCAAAACCCATCTTTCTCATCAAGTAAGGCAGAAAGTTCCAGTTTACATGGTCAAAGGCTTTTTCAATGTCCAGCTTACAGATTATACCAGTATCTTTTTGCTTCAGAGTTGAATCAATAACTTCATTGGCCACAAGAATAGCATCTAAAATTTGTCTACCACTCACAAAAGCAGTTTGAGTATCCGAGATCAAAGAATTCATAACCAGCCGCAATCTCTGATGAGTCTTGCCATTAATGACAATCAGCATTTTTTCTAGATGATTGAAACATCCAACCAGTTCCGATCACCCACATTAGACTCCGTTGGAGAAGACTATTGAGTGTCCCCCATGGCCGCTTGAAGAAAAACGCCAAGCACAGTCAATACCAGCGGCCTGGAAGGAGGGAAAATTACCCCAGGAGTTGAAGAGAATGTCCAACTGTGGCAAACCCTCCTTAGCATCCATGGTAGACTACCTCCAAATTATCTTAGATAAAATATTGCTCTACCAACAATAGCAACAAATTGCCCAACACACCCAATAGGCCATGATGGAGGCCATCGCAGCCCTACAATGTGGCCAAACATCCATCCTGACACTTGCCTTGGGGATGATAGCGGAGAGATCTTCATTTCCCCTTCAGGAGTGACCAATGCCGTGAAGCCACCTCCGGTGCCACCTAAGGATGGCATCCCACAGGTGACTACTCCACTAGGTTCCTAATCAACAACTCCAACAAGAGGATTAGCCATCCCTCTTATGGGTCCTCCAATGTCTTCCCAAAATGAAGTTCCTAATACCACCCCAGTTGTTTCCAATAATCCTCCCCAACAAGCTACCCACCCCCATCCCCATCTAAGTATTCCAACCTCCCAAATATCACTTTTGTTCCTACTCGATAAAGAGGAGAGAGATTTACTGAATGACTTGACACCTACCTGGATTGTCTATGATTGTATTTATACTCATAAAATAAAGACTATACAGATTATTCCTAGACTAGATAGATCACCCCTAGGCTAGATACAAAAATACAAAGATGCATAAATATACATTAACACTCCCCTCAAGTTGGAGCATATAAATAATATGTTCTGAGCTTGTTACAAATAAATCTTACTCTAGGTCCCCACAGAGGTTTAGTAAACAAATCAGCAAATTGGTCTTTAAACTTCACATGACCGATTTTGATCACATTTTATAGAATTTTTTTCCTAAAAAAATGACAATCAACCCCAATATGTTTAGTCCTCTCATGAATATTGGATTAGAGGCAATATGAACAACAGTCCGATTATCACATAATAACTCAATGGGCTATGAATGATGAACTCCTAACTCCTTTAACGTGTGTTGTACTCAAATCAACTCATAAGACGTGTGTGCCATGGATCTATTTTCCAATTTAGCACTTGACCGTGGTACACTGTCTACTTTATACTCTTCCAAGATACCAGATTGCTTTCAATAAAGATACAATACTTAATAGTAGATTATCTATCTAATAGTGACCCAGCCTGGTCTCCATAGGTGTGCCCCTGAACTAGGTGCATCTTTTAGATATCTCAAAATCCAAACAAATAGCATCTCAATAACTACTACATAGTGATTCTAAGAACAGACTAATTACACTCGTGGCAAAAGATATATCTAGTCTGGTAACTGTCAAATAGTTTAGCTTTCCAATTAACTTCTGATACTAGCTAGGATCATGTAACAACTCTCCCATGTCAGCAACCAACTAAGTATTTGAATCCATTAGAGTAGCCTCAAGTTTATAACTTAAATACCTGTCTCAGTTGACAAATCAAGAACAAATTTTTTTTTTTTTAATTTTTTTTTTTTTTGAGAGAGAGAAATGCTAATGCGTGATCGAGCAATCTCAATTCCCAAGAAATACTTCAATAGATCCAAATTCTTGGTACTAAACTTACTTGAAGGAACAACTTCAAATCAATAATATCCTGTGAATCATCACTTGTGATAATGATGTCATCTACATACATTAGAAGCCAAATCCTTCCTTTAAAAGAATAACAATAAAAAACTGAATTATCTACTCCATAACGAAATAAGCGAAATTCAGTGACAACAGTGCTAAACCTGCCAAACCATGCCCAAGGAAACTGTTTCAGACCATACTATGATTTCTTCAGCTTACAAATTAACCCAAACTTCCCTTGAGCAACAAACCTAAGAGATTGCTCTATATAGATTTCCTCAGCCAAATCAATATGAAGAAAAGCATTTTTCATATCAAGTTGGTGTAGAGACCAATGATGGACTATAGTAGAGAGATAATAAGACGAATGGTAGCAATCTTAGCAATATAGAAAACATCTTAGAGAAATCTAAACCATAAACTTGTGTATATCCCTTAACTACTAAACGAGCCTTTAACTTGTTGATGCAGACCAGATTGCTCTTGCATTATTGGAAGAATTTTAAGAATCTATTTTGGAAGTTTAAAGCTTAATTGCACAACCGATTTTAAGAGCATTTTGAAAGTTTTTAAGAGTTTGTTTTTGGAGACTAAAAGTTTGTTTTAAGAGTCTGTTTTTGAAGTCTAAAAATCTATTTGCATGGCAAATTCTAAGAGTACGTTTTGGAAATTTTAAGATTATGTTTTAGAAGTTTTTCAGGTTTGTTTGTACAGCACATTTTTAAGGGTCTATTTTTTGAGGTCTAAGAGTCTTTTTATAAGTCTAAAGGTTAGTTAAACTGCATTAAATAATTTTAATCTTCTATGTTGTAGAGAGTCTATAAATAGGTAGTCTTAGTAAACATTTGAGCAGAATTTGAATATTAAAAAATTCCTATTATCTTTCTCTGCTTTTTAGTGGGATTGAGTGTGGAGATTAAGCTTAAGTTCTAGTTTAATCTAGATCCTTGATTTTCCTTCTTGATTTTTAATCTTTTTTCATACGTGAGTGCATCAGTTCGTATCAGAGCAAGTCCTGATCCTTTTGGGTTTGTTTGGGGACTTGATTGTTGTTTTTGGTGTTGCAATATGTCGCCAAGGAGAAGAAATACACCTCGCAGACCAGCTCTTCAACACGATCAGAACGTAGCAATTAATCAATAACGTTTACTAGCTATGATAGAAGATCTAAAAAGGCAGGTTGAAGTTTTAACCCAGCGTGATGCGCATTATCAACTTCCTTCTCAAGATGGCGTTGAATCTAAGGAGGAGGATTATCATGGAAAGAATGTAAATCCTTTTTACGTAAATAACCCACCCCAACCAGCAGCTAATGAAAGGCGTTGGGATAGTGGATTCGAGGTGAATATTTCAAAATTTGTTGAAGATTTAGACGGTGAAGGAAATCAACTTCTTATATAAAAAGTTGTGGAAGATGAACTTAGCTTAGAAGAGGAAGATCTTGTAAACGATGAAGAAGATGATGAGGTAATGGATACAGGTGATGTGGGCCCATGTCTAGTGATGAGGAAAATCTTAATAGCACCGAGGTATGAAGATTCTAAGGATTGGTTGCGCAACAATGTGTTTTAGACAACTTGCACTATTGTTGGATATGTATGCAAGTTGATTGTAGATGGTGAAAGTTGTGAAAACATCATTTCTCAATCGGCAGTCACAACATTAAATCTACCAGTTGAAAAGCACCGATAGCCCTAAAAACTTTCTTTGTTCAAGAAGGGAAATGAGTTTGTGAAGGAATTTGAAGAGAGTGATGTCGTTTATGGACGTAATCCAAATAATGTGTTTAATATACGTCAGTTGTGCCATCTTATGGGGATTCTTCCAATGAAGATGACACCAACTCGAGGTCGAGTTTTCTCTCAGCTGAAGGGATTGATGCAAACCAGATTGCTCTTGCATTATTGGAAGAATTTTAAGAATCTATTTTGGAAGTTTAAAGTTTAATTGCAAAGCAAATTTTAAGAGTGTTTTGAAAGTTTTTAAGAGTCTGTTTTTGAAGTCTAAAAATCTGTTTGCATGGCAGATTTTAAGAGTACGTTTCGGAAATTTTAAGATTTTGTTTTAGATGCTTAATGGTTTATTTGTACAGCAGATTTTTAAGGGTCTATTTTTAGAAGTCTAAGAGTCTTTTTGGAAGTCTAAAGGTTAGTCAAATTGCATTAAATAATTTTAATGTTCTAGGACTGTAGAGAGACTATAAATAGGTAGTCTTTGTAAACATTTGAGAAGAATTTGAAGATTAAAAAATTCCGATTATCTTTCTCTCGTTTTGGGATTGAGTGTGGGAGATTAAGCCAAAGTTCTCACGTATAAAAAAAAAAGAGTAAAAATCAAGAAGGGAAATCAAGGAGCTAGTTTAAACTAGAACTTTAACTTAATCTCCCACACTCAATCCCAATAGAAAGGAGAGAAAGATAATAGCAATTTTTTAATCTTCAAATTCTGCTCAAATATTTACAAAGACTACCTATTTATAGACTTTCTACAACCCTAGAACATTAAAATTATTTAACGCAATTTGACTAACCTTTAGACTTCCAAAAAGATTCCTAGACTTCCAAAATAGACCCTTAAAAACCTACTGTACAAACAAACCCTTAAACTTCTAAAACAGAATCTTAAAATTTGCAAAACGTTCTCTTAAAATCTGCCATGCAAACAGATTTTTAGACTTCAAAAACAGACTCTTAAAACAAACTTTTAGACTTCAAATACAGACTCTTAAAAACCTTTCAAAACACTCTTAAAATTTGCCGTGCAATTAAATTTTAAACTTCCAAAATAGATTCTTAAAATTCTTGCAACAATGCAAGAGCAATTTAGTCTGCATCACTTGTCTACATTGTCATCAGGATGAACTTTAATACTATATATCCAACGACAACCAACCACTAACTTATTAGGAGGAAGAGTAATAAGTTCTCAAGTATGATTGGCTAGAAGAGCAAACATATCATCTTCCATAGCAAAACGCCACCTAGTATGAGAAAGTGCTTCAGAAACAAAGTTAGGAATAAACACATAGGATAAAGATATAACAAATGAACAATATGAGGGCGATAATGCATCATAAGACAAAAAAAATAGAGATAGGATGAGAGGTACAAGAACGTTTACCATTTCAAAGAGCAATAGAAACATATAAATCATTAACAAGAACAAGTGACATGGAGGAGCAGGTGGCGAAGCACAAGAAGCAGTAGGTATACTTGCCACCTAAGTGTATACTTGCAAATCAAGATAAGAAAAACAACTAGATAGATTTAGAGGAGAATGGTGACTAACCAAAACAGACTCAATTGGGATAAGAGGGAAAGGAAAACTCTCATCAAGAATAGATTGAGACTGAGAATGAGAGAAAAATGGGTGACACCCAAAGAAAGTGACATATGCACAAACAAAGAATCAGTTAAAAGAAGGACTGTAACCCTATAAGGATGGAATTATGAGCATGGGAATCCAATTTACCAATCCTAGTAGCAAGCCAATGGACAAATGAAATGCACCCAAAAATCCGAAGTGGAAGAGAAAATAAAGTTTTGTTAGGGAACAACATAGAATGAGGAATTAATCCCTTAAGAACAAAAAAGGGCACACGATTGATTAACATGCAGTTAAAATAGCATCACTCTAGAAAAACATTCATTTGAAAAAATAGAAAATGAGTTGCTTCAATAAGATGCAAATTCTTTCTTCTAGCAACTCCATTTTGTTGTAGTGTATGAGAATAAGAAGATTGATGAAGCATACTAAAAGCGGTCATGAAATTAACAAAAGGTTTTGGAAAATATTCTTTTACATTATCACTACGAAAAATTTGTAAGAGCATATATCAAACAGAGTTTTAATTTCAACACAAAAAGCTTGAAAAATAGAAAATAGTTCAGAACGATCTCTCATTAAATACATCCATATAATTATTGAAAAATCATCCACAAAAGTGACAAAATACTAGAACCCCAACTTTGAAATAACTTGACTAGGACCCTAGACTAACAAAAATGGACTCGATGATCTCTTATTGACTCAGGAAGCAAAAGGCACATGATGATACTTTCTCAACTAACAGGACTCACAATTCAAAGACTGTACATGGTGTAGACTAAAAACCATGGACTTTAGCCTATCCAAAGATGGATGACCAAGACAACAATGAATTTCTATAGGAGAAGCTATTATAGAACAAGCTTTAAGTACAATTGTACCAAGATAGTAGACTCCTTCAATTTCATGCCCTCCGCCAACCTTCTCCCTTGTCATTATGTCCTGAATAACAACAGAATTAGGAAAGAATGTCACTAAACAATTACGGTACTTACGGTGCTTGGTAAGTTTACTAACAGACACCAGATTAAATGGAAAAGAAGGAACTTATAACACTAAAGCCAGAGAAAAAGAAGGGGAATGAATAACTATACTAACACCATTGACAAAAGTGGTTAACCCATTGGCTAGAGTAACTATTGGGAGAGCAATAAAATACTGAATACCAAAAAATAATGTAGATATTTCTGACGTACAATTGGAGGCACCGAAGTCTACACTCCAAGAGATAGGACAATGAGTGGATATGTAATAAAATTACTTTGATGAGCAAGGGAAGCAAAAGGGAAGAAGGCCTAATGAGCTATCTGATACTGTTGGAGTCTTGAATACTTTTCTTCAAAAAGAGTTACAGTTTGAGGATGCTCATCAATAATAGATTTAGTTGTAGGAAAACTAGAAGAGACTATATGTGCCATATGTGGGGTTTTCCCAAAAAAAACCCAACACTTCTCACGAGTATGCCTTAGATTACCACAATGTGTACGCTTAGGTCAAGATCCTTTGCCACATCCCTCTCATCCACCACGACCACCATAGTTTTCACGATTGTCAATATGAGACGGGGGTGCCTGACTGACAAGTGCAGATTGAGAGGGATCTGAACTAACTGAAGAAGAATCTCGAGATGCAGCTTGCATAATCCTAGAATAAGTCTCAATAAATGAAAGGAGAGAAGCTCCACTAAGTATCTGAGCCTTCACTAGCTCAAATTTAGGGCCAAGGTTTACAAAGAACCGAAGTACCTCCATCTGCTCACGCTACTTTTGGATCTTGTTAGGCCTACAACCACTTATAAAGCCCGCAACGGAAACACTCACACAAATAAGGAAAGAAAAATTTTAAAGCAGAAGTTAAAAATTTTCTGGTTGCCAGTTACAGACTTTGAGAACATATTGAGCGTTGGAATATTTTTCAAATGACTTTCAGCATTTTTGTAAAGTTAATGGCAAGGCATGAATTGACAATATACTATATACTGCAATAAAATGGTGTTTGTGAAAGGAAAAACTATATAATCATGGATATGGTTTAGTTCATGTTGAAAATAAAAAGGTTGACACACCAATTTTGGGTGGAAGCTATGTCTTGTGCAATATATTTGATTAATAGGTCACCAACAAAAAATTTAAAAAATTGCACTCCTCATGAAACTTGGTATGGAAGAAAGCCAAGTGTCCAGCACTTGAAGATTTTTAGAAGTCTAACCTATGCTCATACGTCAAATGCAATGAGAACGAAACTTGATAAGGTTGAAAAATGTATTTCTGTGGAATACAGTGAAATGTTAAAAGCCTACAAGCTGTATGATACAAAAAAAAACTGTTATTAGCAGGAATGTAAAATTCGTTGAAATTTCATTTTTCAATGATGCTGAAACAAACAATGCAAATGAAGTATCATTGCTTGTGAAGGATTTGGAAGGTTGAAGCAGTATGCAAAATGAAGATGCTCTATCCTTGAATCCAATTGATCCATCTTTCAATTCCTCGATGGGAGAGTCAAAAAGTAGCAGCCTTGAAGGAACCAAGAAAAGGACTTTGCAAGAGATTTATTTTCCTTGCTTTATTTGCAAGTGAAGATCCAATTTCTCATGAAGAAGCAGCAAAAGAAGAAAAATGGAAACAAACCATGAAGGAAGAAATTATGGCTACTGAAAGGAATGGCACCCGGGAGCTCACCAATTTACCATCAAACAAAAATCCCATTGGAGTTAAATGGGTTTTCAAGACAAAGTTAAATTTAGATGGCTCCATCAATAAGCATAAAGCAAGGCTCTTTGTAAAAAGGTATGCGCAGAAGGAAGGATAAGATTTTACTGAGGTATTTGCACCTGTCTCATGACTTGATATTGTCCATTTAATTATATCACTTGCAGCTCAAAATAATTGGGTGTTGTTCCAAATGGGTGTCAAATTTCCAAATGGATTTCTTAAGGAAGAGATCTATGTTGACTAGCCACCTGGTTTCATGAAGAAAGGAGAAGAAGATAAAGTTTACAAATTAAAGAAGGCTTTATATGGTTTGAGGCAGTCATCAAGGGTTTGGTAAAGCCACATTAATCCATACTTTGAGAAGAATGGTCTTCAGAAGTGTCCTCACGAGCATACTTTATATACCAAAATTGATTCTTCAAGAAGAAGACTTATGATGGTAAGTCTCTATGTTGATGATCTTATTTTTACATGCAATGATATGGTAATGCTTGATGATTTCAAAGCTTCAATGAAACAAGAGTTTGACATGACTAAATTAGGAGAGCAACATCATTTTTTGGGCATTTAAGTTTGTCATCCACCAAAGGAATTTGTACTTCTCAAGGGAGATGGGCAAGAGAAATTTTTAAAAAATTCAAAATAGAGAATGCTAATCCTATTTAAACTCCATACATTTCTAGGCTTAAGTTAAGCAAGATAGGTGAAGGAAAGCTTGTGAATTCAACTATTTATAGGAGCTTGGTTGGAAATTTGATATGTTTAACTACTACAGGACCAGATTTAATGTTTGTTGTTAGTATGATAAGTAAGTTCATGGAGAAGTCTCATTCAAAATATTGGGAAGCAGCAAAAAGAATTTTGCGATATGTGAAAGGCACAATTGATTATGGAATTCTCTATGAAGTTGGAGTTCTAGTTAATCTTGTTGGATTCACAGATAATGATTTTGCAGGAAGCATTGATGATAGCAGAAGTACTTCAAGGTATCTTTATGGCAAAACAAAGCATATTCGCATTCGATATTATTTTTTAAAGGAGCTTGTGAATGTGGAATTATTAATATTAAGTACTATAAGACTAAGGAGCAGCTAACAAACATCTTTACAAAGCCCGTTACTAGAGAAATCCTCAAGAGGCAGATCGCTAAGCTCGAAGTGAAGAACAAATTTGGTTTCCGGGAGGCTTTGATGGAAATTAAACCAAATTTATGAGTACTCTAGATTTTTTATGAAATTATCTAAGAATTTTCTGGACTCTCTGTATTTATTATTGTCTCTTTGATTTATCTGTGCAACTCTTTGAGAATCTGAAAATGTTTTATTGAAAATGTAAGAGACATTAACAGGTTGATGTATGTTCATGCTTCGTTCACTCTATAAATAGTTCTCATGTAATCAGTTGGCATCAAGTGAGTTGAATAAAAAAATTTTCAGAATATAACTCTCTCCCTCACTCGCTCTGTGTTTTTATCCTCCATTAGCAATAGATTGGTCAACTGGAGTATAATGGTAGCAAAAGAAAATTAAGCGTACATCAAGAGGGGGCTGCATTAGTGGATGTTTAAGTAATTAACCCAAAATGAAAATACGGAATGTGAATGACCAAGTTTTTGCAAAAGAAAACACCAAACCATTTTAAAAAAAAAAAAATAAGCAGATATATATAAACAGACAAGGAAAGAAAATAGGTTAGAAAATTGTCTCACCACCGAAGCCAAGAAAATGAACGAAGAAGGAATCAACGAGACGATCGTCCTAATCTACTAAGTAGACTGGTCTATCAAAGTCTGCAGTCATGTAGATGCATGGCCGGGCCCACCGGCGTTAGCAGAACGGCCAGTTCACCCTTGGCCGGGAACGAGATCGCTAAACTCTCCTGGAGACAAGACGACCACGACGAGCAAGATAGTGAATAATGATCGCTATTGACGTGCGGTTTCTGATCAGTGGTTCATGACCCAACTATTCTAGGCTACGCTCGATTGGGCCAAAGAATGACATATCCTTGGAGGATTAATTTTTCTAGGGTTTAGGGTGCATTTGGCATCTAAAAAAACTTCAAAAGTTTTCAAATGCTTTCAATCAAATTTTACCACCTATTATTTTTACATTACATTAACCTCAACTTTCGAGTTTTTTTAGACCTCCAAACACCCCCTTAATCTTGATACTGTGTAATTTAGACTACAAGACATTTTTAATCTTGTCCACACCTTAACTAGTTTCTGGAGAGTTAACGACCGCTAAGGTCCCGTTTAGAATAAGAAAAAATAAGATAAATTGAGATAAAATATAGTTTGAGATTGATTTTGGCGCCTTTTTTATGAAAAGTTTAAAACCGTGAGAACGATTTTTCAAATCCGTTCCCACGGATTCAAAAAAAATTCATAAAAATTAGCGACAATAGTACTCGTTTGAAAGTTTTTGACACGAAGAATATGATTGTATAAAAAATTTACACATTCAGTTAATCTACTTCCAGATTTTTATTTTTTTAGCGAAATATTAGAATTTTTTGAAATTCGTAATGGCGGAAAAATTAGAGGTAGAGGGGTTGTTAGAAATTTATAGAGGTTTATAAAGGTTGTTCATTTGGCCAAACGGGGCTTAAATTATTGCACAAACTTGAACTAGTAAATTTTGGTGAGTAAACCCAAAACATTTCGTTTGGAATTGTGAATTTGATGGAATTTTATTTCATTCACTGAGAATTCTTATCAATTCTTAGATTTGAAATTAAAATAAAAGTTTATAAGTTAAATTTAATTTTATTTCATAACATAAATTTTGAAATTTTTATAGAATTTAAAATCTAATCCAAAAAATAGGATTTGATAATAATTTATTATTTTCTTAAACAATCTAACTAAGAGTGTGTTTGGAGTAATAAAAAATGAGATAAATTATGAGTTTGTAATTCATACAGTAAGATAAAAAGTAAATAACTTTTAGAGATTTTCAGAAGTTTATAGCAAACAAAACAGAGCCTAAGTGGACAAATCCTTTTAAGGGTGCGTTTGGAGTAGTAAAAAAAAAGATAAATTGAGATAAAATGTGATTTTAGGTTAGCCTTTTTGCATCTGAATAGTAGCAAACCGTGGTAACGGTTTCCCCAGAACCATTCCCACGGATTCAAAAAATCAACACTCAATGTTTTGTTTTATATAAGCACAGTATCAAAACCGTGGAAACGGTTTTCCAAATCCGTTTACAGGGATTCAAAAAAATTCAAATAAAATAGTGACAATGGTACTCGTTTGAAAGCTTTCGACCCGAAGAATATGATTGTAAAAAAAATTTACGTATTCGGTTAACCTCCTTTCAGATTTTTTGTTTTTTCTAGCGAAATATTGAAATTTTTTTAAATTAGTAATG
Source organism: Vitellaria paradoxa (assembly GCA_019916065.1). Taxonomy (NCBI): domain Eukaryota; kingdom Viridiplantae; phylum Streptophyta; class Magnoliopsida; order Ericales; family Sapotaceae; genus Vitellaria; species Vitellaria paradoxa. The sequence continues at coordinate 34,058,039 of CM034235.1, forward strand.
GCGGGAATTTGAATTATTTATAGAGGTTGTTAGAGATTTATAATAATATATAGAGTTTGTTGTGTGCCCTAACACGCACTAAATTATATTTAGCATATTTTTTACTTTCTAGTTACATGGTCAAATTTAGTATTTCACCTAAACCAAATTATTCCATTTTTAAATTCAAAATATGTTTTAAATACAAAATTTTATTCACCAAGTCAAACCAAAACAAATCGCATCAATTTTTTATTTTTAAAATGAAATCAATTTTAATAATGAAATGTTTTCAAACGGAGTGAAAATATCTTACTAGTGAAAATGTCTTCCTAGTTCAACTTTCTTTAGTCTTTTAAAACCTTTTTTTTACTAAAATTTATCAAACTCAAAAAAAATAAAAATAAAAATAAAAACCTCAAAAAGCTTACCACACACAAAGTCACTAATTTTTTTAACTTTTCCAACTTTTATTTAACTTTTATAAGTTTTTACTGAATACACAATTTTTGTCAAAATTAACACTGAACAACACTAGAACAAAAGATATACAAAGTTAGAATTTTTCGTTTTACCAAACGCAACCAAAGTGTAATTTGAATAAATTAAGAAAATTAATTGTGGTTTTAGCACAAGTACCTTGCTTGTAAGTTATTATCAGCCATTCGATTAAGTTAAATTTGATCCAACAATTGAACATTGGTTTGTGATAATAAAAAAAAAAATACAATCAAAAGAGAATGCCTCATAAGATTTCTACTCATTTGGACAAAAATCCTTTTTTAAATTATTTTTTTATTTTTAAAAAATTAAAACCAAAAAAAAAATTGTTAACTTTCTTATTGTACAGCATAAAATTATTTTATGTACAAGAAAAAAAAACTAAATTGGGAAAATAAAAAATTACTTTATATGCAATTTGTTATTTTATCTTCTATTTTAATAAAAATATTTAAATTTTTTCACATAGACAAAGGACAGATAAGATTAAGGATGATAATTGGGGTAGTTTCAACTAAATCATATCTTAAGTCTAATAGTAAAAACTCTTTCTATAATTGTAATAGATTGAATTGCTTTTTCCCTTACCAAAAATTAAGCAAGTTTAAAGAGTTGAACCATTAAAATCTCAAGCATAAAAAGTTATATATTAATATTAAAATTGAACCGATTGTTTGCCCACCCTTATAGGTGAGTAAGGAGTGTACATCTGTCTATTTAGTTTGCTTCTGAAGTGAACCAAAACAAAATATTTTAGTTTATAGGAAATAAAACCATGCAAGACAAACCTGGACTCAAACAACAATCTCTTTATTTTTGAAAGAAGAATGTCAGGGTCCACCATGCTTTATGAAATAATGATGGTCTCGTAGGGATTTGGATCCCTTAGACACATGGTTAGGCTTTTTATTTCCTATGCAAACATAACATAATAATTGTCACAAATATTTATGTAATAAGCCAGTGGTTTCCTCATGCGCAAGTATGACGTTATCAATAAAGTAGGCACGACGACCTACCACCCTTAAATGAGTAGACAGACAGAGCTTGCAAATAGAGAAATCAAGCAAATCCTTGAAAAGACAACCTACCAAAATCGTAAAGATTGGTCTCTGTACTTGGTTGACTCCCTATGGGCACATCATACTATATATAAAGTAACCCAAGGGATATCATTATACATATTAGTCTACAGGAAACCATGTCACCTACCTGTCGAACTGGAACACAGGGCCTATTGGGCCATTAAATAGTTTAATGCCAGTATTGACGAGTCAAGGCTTTATCGCAAGCTACAACTCGCAAAAATGGACAAGATCGAAATGATGCATTTGAAAATGCGAGGATTTCGAAAGAGAGAATGAAGAAACTTTATGATAAACACATTGTAAGAAGAGTGTTTCATGATAAACATGTTTTGATCTATTCCCATGAAAGTTTCAATCCATGGGTGATCTATTTTATCGTCCGCATTGTGTCTGAGCATGGGGCTATCAAGATTGAGAACCGAAAGAACAAGAACTGCTTCAAGTGAATGGGCATCATTTGAAACCTTATTTAGACAAATTTGTGGCCTCAGTTGAAACATAGGATCTCCAAGATCCCCCACTATTCGAGTAATCTTCCCTAAAATCTCCAAATTTGTTATTTATACCATAGTTTTCTGATTTTAAGTTTGTATTTTAAGGTAGGATTAAAATCTAAGTCTCTGGACTAAGGAAATGAGTGAAAAAGCAAAGAAAATGCCAAAAAATCCCCTGGCACTCCAACGCCATCTAGACGCTACTGTCCAGTACCTAAATGGCTTGAAAAGCCTTGTGGCATCTGGACACGGGGTCGGCATCCAAATGCGATACACCAGACGGGACCTTTTTAGGTCTTTCTTTGGCCATTTGCATCACATGCACTCACTCCAAACTCTCTCTATATTCGCCTACTCTCTCTCTCTTTCTCTCTCTAGCCTATACACTTTTCCGGTCAAAAATCCAGCCAAAAAGCATCAAAACTCTGGCGATTCAAGTCCTTCTCATCATTTTCTAGCTATTTTAGTCGATTTTTACTGCAAGAAGTTCAAGAATTCGTGAAGGCTTCCAAGTGTTCTTCGTGTTCTTCACTGTTTTTCATCTCAAGGTAATATTCTTGAACTTTCTTAAATTTATTTCATGAAAAATTAATGGTTCTTTGGAGACTTGCCTGTGAAGTCTTCCCATTCTTCAAACTTGTTAGAACCAATTGTGAGGTCTTTTGGTCTTATTTGTTTAAAGAATGGTGTAGTGTGATGAAAATCTTTATATTTTGGCAAAATAGTTTGGGCCACCATTTGTGGGTGGACTTAGGATTTGCAATTTGTGAAAAAGCAGTTGATAAAGCCTTAACTGATTTTTGAAAAAAATGTTCCCGCGTGCTTTCATCACCTTGGAAATTTTCTAAGAAAATTAGAAAATTAAAAATTGAGGCCGACATGAACTGATTTTGTATTTTTTTTTATATTTGTTTTGTTCATTTGTGAAATAATAGGTCCTTGAAAAATGCTTGCCAGATGGGATAGTTCGTTCCAAATCTATGATCGTTATAAATTTAACTCCAAACTGCTGAGACCAATTATAGACTGTTTACAGAGGACAAACTTATAGTGGTAGAGCAAACATAGGAGGTAGAACATTTTAAGGGAGATGAACGCAGGTGGTTCTAAGACTTTAATAAACATGGCTGGTTATTTTTTTTTTGCAAAATTTCATCCCCAATGTGTCCCTGAAGTAGTTAAAGAATTTTTCTGTAATATAATACCACTTGATGAGTGAGATGAAAGAGACAATGAAATTATCAGTTATGTGAGAGGGCAGGACATTAGTGTGACACTCAACTCATTCACCATGTTGTTTAACTTACCACAACCTATATTTCACAACCTTCCATTCTCTCCTGGACATACCACTAGCATGAGTAGAATAGGTGCTGAAATTTTAAAGGATGTGGTAGAGGTTAGGCAGGTTAAGGTTTCTGACCTTACAGATCGTTACTGGCCTTTGCATATGGTTAGCTACACTAACCTGATTCCACTGAACTAAAATGCTGGATGTGGCAATAAGAAAGCCACTCTCCTCTATGCGATTGGCATCGGGAAATCCATATATTTCCCTGGACTTTTGTGGGATGAATTAGAGGATTTTGTGAGGCACCCACAGAGGTAGGATGGGAAACGTTTTAAGGGTATGCTCACCCATATTTTTGAGATTAAAGGGGCAAGAACAAATGACACCCTTCAGAAAGAAAAAGCCTCACCAACGTTAACCTACCCATCCTTTGCCAAAGCCCATCCTCAGGGACCATCTCAGTAATCCTAGTCTTTAGCTGCTATTGTTTTAGCTGCAATTCTTTATTATTTCATGTGTTTTGTTATGATTTCAAGATGTTTATAGGAACTTATTCTTTTATGCAGATAAATGAAGGAAAAGCGGGGAAATTACTAGAAACTACCACAAAGGATGATGGAGAGCGAAAACAAGAGGAGAAAGAAGTAGAAAACACAACCCTAGAGCCAGCATCCGGACAATGACCAATAGCTCAGGACCAAAATTTCAAGTTGGGAAAGTACATATTGCCTTCTAGCGTCCGGATAGCTGCACTTTGCATGTTCAAATTTTACGATTTTGCAAGGTCTTCTATATATACCCGACCTGTATTCAGACTATAGGATAGCCATTTTTACTTTTTAATTTAGTTTAGTTTAGGTTTTCCTTAGTTTAGAGAGGATTTTTTAGAGTTTTTCATTGAAGTTTGAGCTCTTATTTTCTAAATCTTCCTGTTCTTTCTTTAAAAAAAAAAGCTTTTGAAAATTTATAACGTCGATCATATTTCATTAAAATCCCTGATAATATTACTTGATTAAAAATTTCTTAATATTTTGAAATCAAAAGAAAGAGATTTGGACCAAAGATGATTTAATGATGATATCATTCCAATTTTCCTATCTAAATGTGATTTCAAAACTGTGTTTTAGATTTACTATTTTAACAATATTATCTTCCGGTTTACTTTTCCTAAATGTGGGTTATAAACTGAGATAAGAAAACCGCATCTAATATAAGAATAGGGAATCCACCCGAACTTCTAGGTTGAATCAAGTTCGTTAGTTTTATTGAAACCCTAATTTTATTGCTTTCATTATTTTAGTTAGTTTAGTTTAAATCTTGCTATTTTAATACTTAGGTCAGAATTAGTTTGATTCCTTGATTCCTAGTTTCTTTCAATTTCAATTTATGCACTTCAATTCAATTGTTTGTTAGTTAATAAAACAAACCACTTTTTAAAACCCAAAAAACTAGTTTCCTTTCATCTTTTCAAAAAGAGAACATTAGCTAGAAGAATTTAGGAACCTTAGGAATCAATCTTAAGATTCCTTGTGGATTCGATCCTGCTCTCACTAGGTAAAATTACACTGCACATCCTTATATTTGAGGGTTTATTCAACTACACATTTGTGATGCAATCAATAGACAAATGTTGTATTTTATTTTTTGGCTTAAATTGATCTCTCCATCCCAATTTGGCCAAGTTATTAATGTGTGGGTCTTCAGTATGATGTTCTGAATGTATCTATGAAATTTCACAAAATTATGACTTGATTTGAATTATCAATTTATTCTTGCCTTCTTGTCTAGGATGTAACCATCATTTTCACCAAATGATTATCTACACTTAATTTGGTTAAATTGACATGTCAAATGCGAAAGAAAAGTTATGAAAAATATTTTGGAACTATGATTTAATGAAAAAAAGAATATGTAATGGTCAGAATGAATTCTAAAACTACACAACAGTGGGCAAAAATGGGGTGATTACACTGATCCTCGAACATGAGTTCGAGGTATCAAGATTGCAGTCTAATAGAAAAGTGCCACCTGACGATGGTAGTTGAGAACATTGATTACTTGGTCAAATGCATTAAATACATAGGTGAGTCTCTTTCTTTAGGCCGGTTGATGTGGCATCAAATCGATGGAGAAGAAGAGTATGACGGTGAACAAGATATATAGCCAATAATCATTTGTATTTAACTAATTCCTTTGTAGTTAAATGAGCATAAGATGCATAAACAGGCATGGAAAAGATATAAAAAACTAACAATCTAATGAATTCAACATCCCTTCCTAATTATTTTATTATCTATCTATTTATTTGTTTGGAAGACATTGACAATAGATTGAATGCATATTCGAGAAAAGGTTAAGAGAATATCGATACTGACCCTACAAATTCAACAGGACTTGTAATGCTCTTGAAATTAAGAGGGAGAGCAGGATGTATTTACTTCGTTGGGTGCTCCTATCCATATCGAAGTTAGGAAACTATAGTCTAAAATGGGTTCCATAGTAGTTACACCCTCCAAAACCTTTACCACATTTGACATGGAAGGCCTTCTGGTTGGATCACTATGCAAGCACCATATGGCAATCCTTATGGTTTCCACAACTTCTTCTCTATGTTGTTGCATATCCTCACTGCATTTGTCAATTAGTTCAAATAGTTGATCACCTTCAGCCTTTTTCTTTAACACTTCGAGCAAATTTTCATCCTCCTCTTGCATAAAATAGTCAAAATTTTCCTTCCACAAATTGTTTCCAACATAACTACTCCAAAGCTATATACATCTGCTTTCTCAGTTATTTTTCTGCTTAACCATTCAGGAGCTACATATCTTCGTGTCCCCCTCAATTGAGTCATCATGCGACTTTGATCCTTATCAATTAACTTTGCGAGTCCAAAATCATATAACTTGGCATTAAAATTGTCATCTGGAAGAATATTTTGAGGTTTAATATCTAAATGAGCAATTATCTCTTGGCATTCCTCGTGAAGATATGCTAGTCACTTGGCAATGTTGAGAATGATCTTCTTGCGTACTCCCCATTCATGAATAGTGTTTGGGGTGCTGTGGAATTGTTAGATTTATTTTCCTTTGGTGCCCTTGAAAGCATGTTTTTGTAATGACATTTCATTTAATTTATTTTTATGGTTAAAACATTTATTTATTTAAGCATACACTATTGTCCCATATTTATAAAGTATGTGATTTAAGTATTGGGCATAAGATGTCAATACAGAAAGATTTAAATCACAAGTTTTATAAATTAAAGTAAATTCACAGCTATTAATGAAACGGGCATTTCATTATGTTAAAGCTGTAACTTTTCTACTTCTTAATTGGGTGATTTATCTTGATCACTAAAGTGGTGACTTTGAGTAGGAAAATTAGTATGTATATGTGATATACATATTGAAAGGACTGTTGTAAATTATGATTTGATTAATAAATGTCATTAATCATAATTTATTTAAACTTAATAAACCTTAATCCTATAATATCCCGAATTTTCATGTTAAAATAATTTGATGGTTTTAACATGTTTTGGGCATGTTAGTATGTTAATTAAGTAATGTTAGTCATTAAAGATGACTTAGGGGTGTGAATTTTGGAAAAAATTGACAAAATAGCTCAAAAGTCAACATTTTGACTCGGGAGCATGCTGAGGGGCGCCCGAGGATATGAGGGGCGCCCATGGCTCTAGGACGGGTGCCCGTGGTCCATGAAGGGCGCCCCACTTGTACAGATAGTCAACAGTAGGGTGTCATCTGGTTTGACAGTCGAGACCTAACCTAAACCCTAAGTTTGTAGGGTATGGGAAAAGAGAGTAGGCTCCTGTAAAATGCTTAGGGGTTAAGCCAAGCTTGATATATATATATATATATATATTTGAGGAGAAAATGAGAGAGATTTTGGAGGTTTTGAAGGAGAACCGGGAGAGGAGGTGGAAACCAAAAATTTGAAGGGGTGGTAAGTTGCTCAAACCCTAGCCAAATGTAGATTAATTTTAAGGGTTTGAAATTGAGTTCTTAGGGAAGATTTTCATGTATTTTGTTTGTTGTTTGGATCAAAGGGTGAAGAGATCAATCAAGCTAAAGTTGGGAGCCAAACCGGGAATTTATCACCTCACTTGATCCACTTTGTTCAAGCTCAAGGTAGGGATTTCTAGTCTCATTTTAGCATATATGGGATGTATTTGATCTAGTAAATACTTCTATGAAATTTATTTAAGATTTGGAAACCGTGGAGGTGGAATTTGTGTGGATAAATGGATGTGTATATGTATGTGTATAGGTTGAATCAAGATTTTTGTATTGAAGAAATGAATTAATTAAAATTGGTTCTGATGGACTTCTTAGAGTCTTCTAGGTCCTAGACAACCCAAGAAAATGAGATATTAGGTTAAGTATTGGATTCGGTAAAGTTTGGAACCTAAAAACATGACTTAGAGCTTGAACCGGAATAGAGTAACATTCTGGATAATAGAGGGGCGCCCGTAAACTTATGTGGGGCGCCCATGACCCTCAAGGGGCGCCCATGGTCTATGTGGGGCGCCCACTGAGACTAGGTCACTTTTCCTGACTTTGTTTAATTTGACCTCCTACCTTAGACTTATGAAAGTGTTGGTAATTTGTTTTTATATGAAACTTTTAATTGATTAATTTCATGGATTTTAAGAGGGAAATAAGCTTTTAAAGGTGATTAAGGAGTGTTTAACTTAAGCTTATGGGATTTAACTTGAAAGGGCAAATGAAAGTCACCTTGAATTGAATGACTTGAAAGATTACTTTGAGGTATGAGTCTTAATCAAATAGAATCGTGAATATGCCTAGTTGTAAACTTAATGTTGAAGTTTATGAACTTGTGAGTGATGAAGTGAAATGTGACTTAAAAAAAGGGGGGGGAACTCATGTTCATAATATGAAAGAATGTTGAGTGTTTGATGATGTTTGATTAATGTTGTTATGTGATGAATCTTGGAATGAACCGTAACATTGACGTGTGTTGAATGGTATATGTTGATAAATGTTAAATGTTTATAAGGTTGATCAATGTTGATATGTAATGAATCTTGTGATGAACTGAAAAGTAAATATATGATTGAAAGATATTGAAATGTGAACTTTTGTTAATAAGTGATGGAAATTAAGTGAGGCTTAGATTAAATAAAACGAAAAGATGAAATGAGTTGTGCTCCATGATGAAATGGAATGTGGTTATATGTGTTGGAAAGTTTATGGTGATGAATGTGAATTATGACTGGATAGTATTGAAAGTGATGAATGATTGGTTGTGTGCCGGGGGCCGTGGTGGGGTGCGAAAATGGAAAGGGTCGTGAGATTACCCTCTTGAAAGACCCGGAACCTGCGCAGGGTTTGATGTCAATGCCAGTGGGTTAGTAGCCCACAACATTGTGTGTGTTTTGGCTCCTCGTGGCCCTGGATGGCGATCCTAAACAACGACGTCGGTTTATCGTTTCCGTTAGGTATTGGCCCATAAAAGATGATAATGTGTATGCACCCAACTCCCGAGGATTGTGGTCATGGCTATGTGATTGATTAATGAAATGATGGTACTGTGGATGTGATTTCATGATTGAATGATGAACAAATGTAATGAGGATGTAGATATACGATTGAGTGTTGAAGATGTGATAATATGATATGGAATATGAATGGATACAAAGTTGGGAAATTTAATAATGGAGAATAATTGGATTTGAATGCTACACTATGATGTTATTGAATAAAAATAAATATTGTAAATATGGTTATGTTGTCGGCTATGCTTAAACATTAAAGAGATAATTGAAATGTGATATGAACACATGTATGGAATTTCAAAGATTAAATATAAATTGAAAACTTAATCCTTCTTATGATTTTGTGGTGTAAAATATATATATATATATATATTCTATGTCGATTAGGTAGTTATGTTGATAAATTGTTGTGGCACTAGAACATATTGAGATAACTAGATGCACCATGAATAGTATGCACGTTTGGAATACATATCATATATGTTTGTTGGAGACGTCGTGGGCACAAGTGGATCTGTGCTCACGTCCCTACAGAATTTAGTGTAGGTACAGGCCATGATAAACATGTGGGCTAATGGGGTTGGACTAGAAGGGTGTGCATGGCCCTACCAAGCTTAGCAAAGCGCTTGGTTATTTAGTTTAAATTTCTTTTGGAATTGCAATATTGTACATTGATGACTTATTCGATTTAGTTGTAATGGCCTTAAGGCCTGAGTTATGTATTAATGGTGTATGGAGTATGATACCTGGCAATAGCCAAAGTTTAACTTATGTGATCCTATCTTATGTCTTGGGCTCACTCGTTGATGTTGCGTTGCTCTGATCATGGGGATTAGTTATGTTAGTGCATGTTATATATGTTTATCACTCACCGCTCGGGTCGCGAGATCCGGGGCGTGACAAATCCTGAGTTTGTAATGGACTCACATTTATGAATTAAATCTATTTGATTTATCACGAAGTGAGATCTTATAAATGGTCAAAACCCTGATAACTTGAAGATTTAATTTCATGAATCATGGGAACATGTACTTACAAGATGGAATCCATTTTAATATGCTCACCTAAGCTATTTATCTTTTTGATCATTAAATCTGTGGCCATGGTTTATTCAATAAATTGTTTATTGAATAACAATATTTATTTGTAAATTGTTTACAAATATGAAAATATTGAGAATGATCAAAATATAGATAAATAGTGACTTAGGGTTAAATATGTAATTAAAGGGCTCGACATTTAGCCTAGATTAATTACGAGCTTATAATGGAGGGTTAATTAAGTAAATATTATTAGTCTAAGACCGAAATTCATTTTATTAAAAGTTGTTTTAAATTAAATGAATTTTAACATAGATTACTAGAGTGCAGCTCAAGACTTTTAGTGGAATAACCCTTGGTTAATTTAAAAGATAATGGGTTGTCATGAGATGATAAGGCCCAAATATCTTTTAAGTTGGAGTTAGGAATCCATGGGCCTTCAGTCCCTAAGCTAACTCAATTTTATCTTGATAGACCAGGTCCAGTTGGCTAATTGTTTATAATTTATTTATGAAATAAATTATAGATAATTAATATATATTTAGTTAAGATGATATGGTTGGAAGATCTTCTCAAGATACCATATCTTCTAAATATATATTAGGATAATATATATAGATAAGATATGTGTGAGAGTGGATAAGAGATAATCTCTAGAGTTAAAGATCTTCTCTGATACAAACTTTGTATCTCACTCTTTATAAATATCTTTTATATATCAATAAGCCAGTAGATCTGAAAGAGTGACCACACACATCCATCTAGAGAGAGAGAATTGAGAATAGTTTGGAAGGCTGAATTGCTGAAAGAAGGTGCTTCCGCTGTGCATCAAGAAAAATTTAAAGAGTTCATCCTTCCATTCGAGGTATTTTTCTCAACCTTATGCTATAAAAACTAACAATTGGTATCGGAGTTTTTTGTTGAATTTATAGCATAATTTTAATTATGCATAGATGTGGTATCAAATTATTATTTCTCTCTCATATGTGGATGAATGAAATCCTTAATTCACAGCAAGTTTTTCTTGTTTTCAAGGTTGTAATAGGAGGGGTGATTAATTTTGGGAACCATGTTTTCCTTCCTAATTTTATTCTTCCAGATTTGTAATCACTGTAATTTCTCTATTTTTTTAGTGTATTTTTTTTTTTTTTTTTTGTGTTTATATTGTTTTGCGAAAACAACTGAGACCCGAAGACAAAGCAGTGGATACATAGACCAAGAGAAACACGATTACAGTTCTCCTGCAACTTGCAGCGGAAGTATAGAACGCATATTTTTTTTCAACCGAATTTAATATATAAAAAAAAGTTCTTTTTTTTAAGAACACCGCGCCCGTGTTTTGGCTCCTTACCTGCGGCCACGCTGGTATTCTGGAAGCCTACCCACAGCTTGAAGAGTTCTGGCCTCACACAGATCACCTGGATAAAAAAAAAAAAAAAGAAAGGAAATCTAGGATGAACTCGCTGCTGGCAGGCGGCAGCACTCGAGTTGTTGCTACAGGAGCTTGCGGTGGCTGCGGGAACTTGAGTCGGGAGGCACGAATCTAGTCAGCAAAAGGCAACGGGCAGCGGGTTGCCGCTAGTAGCAACTGTGAGAAGCGGCGGGAGCCCGCGGTGGCTGGCCGCAACTTGCACCGGCTGTAGGAACCCGTGGTTGAGGCGGCGGGCTGCGGTAGGCGCGGGAGGGCTGCGGCGGTCACATGTAGTTTTCTTGGTGTCAGCGGCTTGCGGGGGTTGTCGGATTTACGGTTGCCGGACTTGAATGTTGCCGGCGATGGAATTTTTACAGCAGTATGAGATTGATTTGGGAAGAGGGTGTATTTGAAAAGTTTTTGGGATCTCTAGGGTTATTTTGAAAATTCTTTAAAGTTTTTGTATGGGCTTAAAAGAAAGGTTTCAAAATAATCGGGGTAAAATCAAGATTTGTCAAACTTTTTAACTTTAAATTTTTTTTAAGTTGTTGGGCAAGATTTTAAAATTAACTTAAATGCCCACAAGTTTTAATATTTATAAAATTAGTTTATAAATTTTGAGAAATATCAAAAATGCCCTCAACCCAAATTCCAAAGGCTAAGGAAGCAAGAGGAATGAAGAGGAAGCAGCTAGAATTTGGACATTGATTGTAAGAAGACTAGATTAAGTTTTTTTTGTCAATGTAATTTTTTAGGAAAACTGTAAATTAAGGGTTATTTATTTATTTTTAATTAATTTATCTATAATGAATATTTGTTTGATAACATGTCATATAGATTTTAGGAATGCCACATCACATGTTCATGCATAATTAATGTTTTATGATATTAATATTCTAATGTGATTGGAATAGAGTTAATGTTATTTATTTAATTTAGATAATATTTATATTCTAATGTGATTAGGATATAGTAAATATCTTTTGTTTGATTTTTATGATATATATATATATTCTAATGAGATTAGAATATGGTTAATATCGCTTATTTATTTTGTTAATTTTATATTGACATAACCAATTAATTATTTTATTTTAAAATTAGATATTAATGGTTAGAATGTCAATTAATATTTTTTCTTAAAATATTAAATTAACAAAATTAAAAACTCTAAGTTATAAAAATTAAGTGAGAGAGGGTTTTAGACATAAAACCCATGGCCTCCACTGTTAATCCTATAGTAAGATAGATTAATATCTTGTCTCGAATCTTGTGAGCTCTCTACGGAAGATATTAATCGGTATTGGTTATCAGATAGGATTTCCTTAAAGGATAAAATTTTGAATATTACTAAATAGAATTGACTACCATACGGTAGCTTTTTTATTTAGGAAATATGAGAAATTGAAACAGTGGTTATACACTCAACTTAGAATATTTAATATCATCCTTACGGAGTTTTTATTAAATTAATTCTAAGAGGCTAAAAATATCGGTAATTTATTATTATTTAGATATGAGATATCTAATGAAAATAATAATAATAAATAAGTAAGTGGACTTGTATAATTAGTGGCAAATATGACCACCCTACGGAGGCATATTTAAAACGGAATTAGATTACCGATGCATGATAAAATATTTACAGAGTTTTACTTATGCATATATATTTTGTTATGCATTTTATTATGTAAAAATTTTTATGTTTTAAGAATGTATGCTTATTTAAATTTATTTGTTTTATTCAGAAAAATATCTTTCAGCCTACTAGCTGCTCTTTTAAGTCAGAATAAATTAACTGGACCTAATTATACAGACTGGAAAAGGAATTTGAACATTGTCTTAATTGCGGAAGAGCACAGTTTTGTTTTGACTAAACCATGCCCTCCTAAACCTGATTTAAATGCCCCTAAAACTCAGCAAAATGCTTATAAAAGGTGGGTAAAGTCTAATGATATGGCAAGATGTTACATTCTGGCATCCATATCAAGTGACTTGTCTAAACAACATGAGATGATGCCCACTGCTACTGACATGATGTTAAGCCTTTCTGATATGTTCGTTGAAAGAACATGACTCAGAGGTTGGCTGTCATCAGTGAAATAATGAACACTCGCCAAACCAAATGAACTCCAGTGCAGGATCATATGCTAAACATGATTGCACTGTTTCGGCAAATGGAGGAATTGGGTGGAACATATAATGCTGAGGAGCAAATAGATATGGTTCTAGCTACCCTGGCTCCCTCTTTTAAGCCATTCAAACTCAACTACATAGTAAGCAAAAGAGATTGCTCATTGACTGAGTTGATGAATGAGCTGAAGGCAGCAGAATCAATTCTGAAGCCTGCACCGAGTGTTCATCTAACTTATAGGGCATCTCCTTCTACTAATCCCAATCCTAAAAGAAAGGGAATTAGGAAAAAGAAGAATAAGCCCAAGAAAGCAGCTAAGTTAGAAGTGGCACAAAATCAGATAAAGGAAGAGAAGCCCAAGGGAAAGTGTTTCCATTGTGGGCAGAATGGGTATTGGAAGAGGAACTGCCCAGTATATTTGGCAAAGTCTGCACAGGCCAAAGTCGAGGGGACAGTTGGAACCTTAGGTAACATTCTCGTCATTGAAACTTGTTTGGTGGTTGATTCTACAGATTCCTGGATTGTAGATTCTGGAGCCACTAATCATGTTTGCAATTTATTGCAGGGGTTCTAGGAAACCAGGGCACTTAATGATAGAGAAGTCAATCTACGGTTGGGAACTGGTGCAACGGTTGCAGTCAGAGCAGTGGGAGTCGTTACTTTATTTTTGATACATTCAGAACTTTAGTTTTAGAGATTTGTTTATTTGTACCTGGACTTAGACGTAATTTGATTTTGGTTAGTGGTTTGAATATTTGTGGATATTCAGTTATTTTTTTCTACCATAGCAATCAAAAGGAATAAAACGTTTATTTGTTCTAGTACAATGGTTGACAATTTATATTGTTTGCATCCTAAAATAAACTCACTGCATGACACAGAATTGAATAACGAAACTAATCACCATAAAAGAATCAAGCTATCCCAAACTAATAAAACATATCTGTGGCACTTACGCTTAGGTCATATAAATCTAGATAAGATCCAAAGACTAGTTAAAAGTGAACCTTTGGATTCACTACTTGTTGAACCACTACCAGTGTGCGAATCCTGTCTAGAAGGCAAAATGACCAAAAAACCTTTTAATGCTAAAGGTAATAGAGCCACAGAACTATTAGCATTAGTGCATTCTAATGTATGTGGACCCGTGAACATATAAGATAGAGGGGTTTTGAATATTTCATCACATTTGTTGATGATTATTCAAGGTATGGTTATGTGTATCTAATGCACCGTAAGTCTAAAGCTTTTGAAAATTTAGAATCTTTCAGGCAGAAGCGGAAAAACAATTAGGAAGACACATAAAAACACTTCGATCTGATCGAGGTGGCAAGTACCTCCTCAATGAGTTTAGGGACTACTTATCAGATAATGGGATACTTTCTCAATTAGCTGCACCAGGGACTCCCCAGCAAATGGTGTAGTAAAAAGGAGAAACAGAACTTTGCTTGATATGGTGAGGTCAATGATGAGTTATTCAACTCTGCCCATCTCGTTTTGGGTTTATGCATTATAAACAGCAATGTATCTTCTAAACTTAGTTCCATCTAAGTATAATCCCAATACACCCTTACAATTGTGGAATGGTAATAAACCTAGTTTACGCCATATACACATTTGGGGTTCTCCAGCAAATGTGCTGAAGGGAAATGCGGATAAATTAAAACCTAGGTCTAAAGTTTGCCTATTTGTAGGATATCCTAAAGGAATGAGAGGAGGTCTCTTTTATAGTCTTGAAGAAAAGAAAGTATTTGTTAGCACAAATGCTACTTTTCTTGAGAAAAGACTGTATGTGAGATTTCAAATCTAAGAGTAAGATAGTTCTTAAAGAATTATCTAACAATACTAGTGCTATTCCCAGTCATATTAATGAATCAATTCCTAATCCAGAGTCTATTAATCAAACTGAGCCAGTTGCAGAACATCAATCACCGGTGCTCTGTCATAGTGGGATGACAATTTGATGTCCATCTAGATACATGTTAATTGGAGAGTCTTATCAGGCAGTCTCTGATGAACATAAATTAGATCCCATTAGTTATGATGAAGCAATGAATGATGTTGATGCAGATAGTTGGCAGAAGGTTATAAAATCAGAGATGAGTTCCATGTACTCTAATAAAGACCTGGGAGAAGCCAGTTATATCCTTGGGATCAAGTTATTACGAGATTGCAAGAATAGGATATTAGGCTTATCCCAAGCTACTTACATAGACAAAATACTAGTCAAATACTCTATGCAAGATTCCAATAAAAGATTACTTCCTTTCAGACATAGAGTTAGTCTATCTCAAGATCAATCTCCTAAGACTCCTCAAGAGATAGAAAGAATGAAACGAGTTCCTTGTGCTTCAGCAGTAGGGAGTTTTATGTATGCTATGCAATGTACCAGACCAGATATTTGCTATGTAGTAGGAATGATCAAAAGATACCAGTCTAATCTAGGGCCAGAGCATTGGATTACAGTAAAGCATATACTTAAGTATCTTTGGAGAACAAGAGATTATATGCTTATGTATTCTAGTGAAAATCTAGTACCCATTGGGCATACAGATTCTGACTTTCAAAAGGGTGAAGTGAGTGTATCCAAGATTGCTTCTGCAGAGAATCCAACAAATCCACTCACCCTAGCAGTTAAAGAGCTTTGATTATCATATTTATGATATGGGTTTTCGTCATATGCCTAACATGCTTTAGGGCAAGTGGGAGATTGTTAGATTTATTTTCCTTTGGTGCCCTTGAAAGCATGTTTTTGTAATGACATTTCTTTCAATTTATTTTTATGGTTAAAACATTTATTTATTTAAGCATACACTATTGTCCCGTATTTATAAAGTATGTGATTTAAGTATTGAGCATAATATGTCAATACAGAAAGATTTAAATCACAAGTTTTATAAATTAAAGTAAATTCACAGCTATTAATGAAACGGGCATTTTATTATGTTAAAGCTGTAACTTTTCTACTTCTTAATTGGGTGATTTATCTTGATCACTAAAGTGGTGACTTTGAGTAGGAAAGTTAGTATGTATATGTGATATACATATTGAAAGGACTGCTGTAAATTATGATTTGATTAATAAATGTCATTAATCATAATTTACATAAGTTTTAATAAACTTAATAAACCTTAGTCCTGAGTTTGTAATGGACTCACATTTATGAATTAAATCTATTTGAGTTATCATAAAGTGAGATCTTATAAATGGTCAAAAAACCTTGATAACTTAGAGATTTAATTTCATGAATCGTGGGAATATATACTTATAAGATGGAATCCATTTTGATATGCTCACCTAAGCTATTTATCTTTTTGATCATTAAATCTGTGGCTGCAATTTATTCAATAAATTATTTATTGAATAACAATATTTATTTGTAAATTGTTTACAAATATGGAAATATTGAGAATGATCAAAATATAGATAAATAGTGACTTAGGGTTAAATATGTAATTAAAGGGCTCGGCATTAAGCTTAACTTAATTACGAGCTTATAATGGAGGGTTAATTAAGTGAATATTATTGGTCTAAGACCGAAATTTATTTTATTAAAAGTTGTTTTAAATTAATTAATTTTAACATAGATTACTAGAATGCAGCTCAAGGCTTTTAGTGGAATAGCCCTTGGTTAATTTAAAAGATAATGGGTTGTCATGAGATGATAAGGCCTAAATATCTTTTAAGTTGGAGCTAGGAATCCACGGGCTTTCAGTCCCTAAGCTAGCTCAATTTTATCTTGATGGGCCAGGTCCAATTAGCTAATTATTTATAATTTATTTATAAAATAAATTATAGATAATTAATATATATTTAGTTAAGATGATATGGTTGGAAGATTTTCTCAAGATACCATATCTTCTAAATATATATTAGGATAATATATATAGATAAGATATGTGTAAGAGTGGATAAGAGATAATCTCTAGAGTTAGAGATCTTCTCTGATACAAACTTTGTATCTCACTCTTTATAAATATCTTTTATATATCAATAAGCCAGTAGATCTGAAAGATTGACCACACACATCCATCTAGAGAGGGAGAATTGAGAATAGTTTGGAAGGCTGAATCGCTGAAAGAAGGTGCTTCTGCTGTGCATCAAGAAAATTTTAAAGAGTTCATCTTTCCATTCGAGGTATTTTTCTCAACCTATGCTATAAAAACCAGCAGGAATATCCACTTATCTAAGGATCCATTACCCATATACTCGTACACTAAAAGGCGACGTGATTTTTCAGCACAAAATCTAAGCAATTTCACTAGGTTGACATGGTGGATGCTGCCTATGGCCTTGACTTCTGTTAAGAATTCCTTTCTTCCTCGGCCCAAATGATCCAAGCGCTTTACTGCTACTTTAGATCCATCACTCAAAGTTCCTTTAAAGATAGTCCCAAATCCTCCCCCTCCAAGCTTTCTACTGGTGTCAAAATTCTGTGTGGTAGACTTCAAATCTTCATAGGAAAATCTCTTAACCAAGTTAGGAAATAGCTTTGAGGAATTGACCCATTCTTCTGTATCTTGCTCCTCCTGTCCCTCCGATGTATGTTTTATCTTATATTTGACAAGGCAAATTTGAATGAGTGCAAGTGCCAAAGCATCTGTGACGATAGGTCCTATAATATATGCAAAGGTCACTCTTTTTTTTCTCAAAGATGCTGAAGGTGGGGGGGGCTTTTGCACTTTTATGAACCCAAACCGTTTTTTGACTTCCATTAGTGAGAAGATTTGGGAAGGTGAGGAGCAATTACCTCTTGAGACATCCAAATGATACTGGAATAGAGCAGCTTTGCATGAGCAATTCTTCAAGCATGCCTTCTTGCAACTTTCAACATCTGTATCAGCAATATCTATGACAAATGCGACGAAAGCAATAGCTTCAAGCTCTAAGAAATGGTGATGTTGTGGATCTTGGCAGGATATTGGCAACACTTGTTCATATCCTTGACTTGGATCTTGCAAATTCAATTGCCTAAAGTATTGATTAGAATCTCCAAGATCACTATTGCCTCTAGGACAACTGCATTTCGCGTCAACTGTGCAAATGCCGTAGTTCCCACAGGCAGTGAGATAATCACAAAAGAAAGGAGACAGGATGTCATCAGAAACGTGTTCAAACCCTCCACACAAGTAGTAGGCTCTCAAATGTGTTGGTTTTTATAGCATAGGGTTGAGAAAAATACCTCGAATGGAAATATGAACTCTTTAAATTTTTCTTGATGCACAGTGCAAGCACCTTATTTTCAGCGATTCAACCTTCCAAACTATTCTCAATTCTTTCTCTCTAGATGGATGTGTGTGGTCGCTCTTTGAGATCTCTTAGCTTATTTGATATATAAAAGATATTTATAAAGAGTAAGATATAGAGTTTGTATCAGAGAAGATCTCTAACTCTAGAGATTATCTGTTATCCACTCTCACACATATCTTATTTATATATATCATCTTAATATATATTTAAAAGATATGATATCTTGAGAAAATCTCTTAACCATATCATCTTATTTAAATATATATTAATTATCTATAATTTATTTCATAAATAAATTATAAATAATTAGCCAACTGGACCTGGCTCATTAAGATAAAATTGAGTTAGCTTGGGGACTGAAGGCCCATGGATCCCTAGCTCAAACTTAAAAGATATTTGGGCCTTATCATCTCTTGACAACCCATCATCTTTTAAATTAACCCAGGGTTATTCCACTAAAAGCCCTGAGCTGCACTCTAGTAGTCCATGTTGAAATTCGTTTAATTAAAACAACTTTTAATAAAATGAATTTTGATCTTAGACCAATAATATCCACTTAATTAACCCTCCATTATAAGCTCGTAATTAAGCTAGGCTAAATGTCGAGCCCCATAATTACATATTTAACCCTAAGTCATTATTTATCTAAATTTTGATCATTCTCAATATTTTCATATTTGTAAACAATTTACAAATAAATATTATTATTCAATAAATAATTTATTGAATAAACTGCGGTCACAGATTTAATGATCAAAAGGATAAATAGCTTAGGTGAGCGTATCAAAATGGAATCCATCTTGTAAGTATATGTTCCCACGATTCATGAAATTAAATCTCCAAGTTATCGAGATTTTGACCATTTATAAAATCTCACTCCATGATAACTCAAATAGATTTAATTCATAAATGTGAGTCCATCACAAACTCAGGATTAAGGTTTATTAAGTTTATTAAAACTTATGTAAATTATGACTAAAGACATTTATTAACCAAATCATAATTTACAATAGTCCATTCAATATGTATATCTCATATACATATTAACTTTCCTACTCAAAGTCACCACTTTAGTGATCAAAATAAATCACCCAATTAAGAAGTAGAAAAGTTACAACTTTAACATAATGAAATGCGCGTTTCATTAATAGCTCTGAATTTACTTTTATTAATAAAACTTGTGATTTAAATCTTTCTGTATTGGCATCTTATGTCAAATACTTAAATCACATACTTTATAAATAAGGAACAATAGTGTATGCTTAAATAAATATTTTATCTTAACCAGAAAAATAAATTAAATGAAATGTCATTAAAAAAAACATGCTTTCAAGGGCACTAAAGAAAAATAAATCTAACAATCTCCCACTTGCCCTAAAGCATGTTAGGCATATGACGAAAACCCATATCATAAACATAATAATCAAAACTCTTAGTTGCTAGGGTCTTTGTGAATGGATCCACTAGATTCTTTGCCGAAGCAATCTTGGATACAATCACTCCACCCTTCTGAAAATCAGAATCTGTATACCCAATGGGTACTAGATTTTCACTGGAATACACAAGCATATATTCTCTTGTTCTCCAAAGATACTTAAGTATATGCTTTACTGTAACCCAATGTTCTGGCCCTGGATTAGACTTGTATCTACTGACCATTCCTACTGCATAGCAAATATCTAGTCTAGTATATAGCATAGCATACGTCAAACTCTCTACTGCTAAAGCATAAGGAACTCGTTTCATGCTTTCTATCTCTTGAGAAGTCTTAGGAGACTAATCTTGAGATA